>OY728131.1:1517075608-1518325608 GCA_963277665.1 Viscum album
CATGAACCTCAAACATTATGTATCCTTAGATATTAGGCCATGGATTTCAAGACAACATGACTTTATGTATCATGTATACAATATTCATTATGTCACTAGTCCCACACCTTTTTTAACACACTAAGACACACATTTTTTGTTAACATAGAAAGTTGTAAATGGTAATTACACATTTATATTAAATTATTGAGGTATACACACCATGTACAATAGATTAAATGACATTATTTTGGTCAAATTCATTTTATTTAAATGATTCCCCCATTTGACAGCACTAGGAAAGGGAGTAGTCTATTTCATGTATTCAGTGATGTATATCGTGATGTATATTCCCTTTATCATCCAAATAACACATTTGAGTTGTTTGGGGATGCATTATGATCTTATTGATATGTTATGTATAAATATAACAACACTTATTTGAAATAGTTGATTAAATTTTAAATGATATTTTATGATCATCATGAATGATAATACGAAAATATGTAATATATGAAAATGAATAAATAATACAGATATAGTGTACCTCGCACTGAACAACCAATGATTCAATTTTTATATCCTTTATATTAGTTTGAGAGAGTTCATAATATAGAAGAAAAAAGCTTCCCAACATAGTGGTAAATCAATGTTCCATTCCTAAATAAAATGATGTCTATGTGGGGTCTACATACATGTAGAAAATGCAAATGTCGTGTAGTGAACGAAGTATGTTTATTTGGATAAATGGGTATGATATAATTGTCTTTGAATGATGATCTATATCCACACACGTATCGTTCCATCAAATGGAAGTACTTTAAATATAAAATTAAGGATTATTTTTAGTAACTGTCTCATTAATTTATACATTTAATCAAAGGAATAAATACTATATCCTGTTCCAAAATATATAAATTCATCGCCTCTATTTACTACCAATGATTTTATCAGATGAATCACTATATAAAATAATTATTGTGTAGAATATTGAGCACTCCAACTGATAAATAATATCATAGGCAGTAGAAATGATATCCCCCATTCTATACGTCTATAATAATTTTCAATAATGGTAATATCATGCAATAAATATTACATATGTAAATATATCATTATGGAATATCTCCATAAATATCCCTCTTTCACAAAATCATAATATGCTTTGTGAAATTTCAAATTTTATTACATCATTTATAATAATATATAAACCCTTATCCAAAAAATAATTTATATATCATCAAAAAACATTATCAAATATATTATTAAATTCACATTATGTCACATAATATGTAAAACCTTTAGATACCCATTGAAAAAACAATTATTTACCTCTAAAACACATTCAAGTAGTATCATTATTCAAACTCCATACATATATAGTCAAAAATAATATGTGAATCCATACGTCCTTTATATTATAGGAAATAAATATGAATCATTGAATACATATATATAAGAAAATAGAAGCCTCCAGATAAGGGACAATTCTACATATGCTATAAAGGTGACAGTCATCTCCATCAAGCATATATATATTTATAAATGACTCCATCAAAATTCATCCCATCAAAACATGAATTTTCATATGCCCCCCTCTCCAAAACATAGAGAAATCATGGGACACTGAGCCTGGAAATCCTATATAGATAACTAATTTTTTTCATGATTCTCAGAGTATATATGGAATTGATTGATGAATACATCACATGTCACTAATTATTTTGGATAATCACATTACTTTAACCTTATTTAGATGGAGATAAAATATATAGGGGTGTCCACACACACTAATAGTCTATCTCAATCTAAGTTCCGGATGTCATAATTGTCATATGGGAGGAAAAATTCCATCGTGGCTATGCTACGACTGAAAAAAACACACAAAAAACCTAGAAACCCACGTATCATCTAAGTCAATATTAATACTTACGTATGTTGGGTATCAAAGTATGATGGTTTTTATTCTATTTATCATGAAAATTATAGGTATTGGAAACTAAAATATTATCCATGTACCTCTACTATACCAAATATATTTGTATGAAACACTATGTGGTATACTTATTCAACCATCCAGTGCACATAGTTAATCTTATTCTTCATCTTATTCCTCATCGACATATTCTATAACTCTATAATGGAAAACAATTATCACTAACATTAGAAGCTAATTAGATACAATAATAATTCATGAAAAACATAGGATAGGGAATGAATCTATGTCATACATTGAGGGGTCAATAATTAATTTACTTCATTTAATCAATATCTCTATATAAATTTATGTATCTGATGTGATTGAATGAGAAAATGGAGGTTTCTATTCAATATAATAAATTTTAATATTCTAAAACTGTTTAATATTATTTAATAATCACATTATTTTAACCAGATTAACATATTAGATATGATAATCATTCATAACAACATTTTTTTTGCTACACTTTCAAGATTTTGTTAACTGGTTACATCATATGAAATCTATACCTCATATCTATGTATTCATCTAAT
Organism: Viscum album; assembly: GCA_963277665.1. NCBI lineage: Eukaryota > Viridiplantae > Streptophyta > Magnoliopsida > Santalales > Viscaceae > Viscum > Viscum album. The sequence goes on from OY728131.1 coordinate 1,517,078,102, forward strand.
AGAACACTAAAAAACAACACATTAGTGAGAAACATCAATAATGAGATCTAATTTGAATTGTGGTATGATTTTAAAATCATATTTCTATTTGTTCATCCTATTGAACATCCTTAAAATTATTAACATCATAGAATAAAATTTTATAACAGAAAATTATGTTTTATACATATAAATTTTAAATTTTCACCATCTTCATCATTCAAACATATTCAATAAAAACTATTTTCATTAATAATCTAACAACTAACATTATTGTTTACTAGTCCTCCTAAAATCTTTTAGGATAATGTGAACACCACTCTGTTATGTTAAATAATTCAACTCATTACACTTATCATTATAATCATACCATAAAATATTTTTAGAAATAAATTTTAATTCACATATAATTTTTACTAGAATTATCATTCAAGAAATAGATTGTTTCACAATTAATGATATATAAATGTATCTTGTAAAAATATATAGATAATTACTCAAAAAAAAATTTGTATATTTATGGAAAAACCATTAACCTTAAATTGGTATGATCATTTAGGAAAGAGTGATATACACAGTTAAATGGTAAATAAATTTAATTCTTTCTTTTTGATCACAAATCAAAATATTTCTGGATATTAAGAGGAAATCTCTTTAAATTTATATTGGTGTTTTCATTTGTCTGAAAATTTTTAACTTGTTTATTCCCAAATATACTCCCACTAAAATCCTAGACTCTATATTCTTTTTTGAATATATTTCGTTGATTTAATACCCATATTTTCATATGAAATAACAATAATTCCTTTACAAATAAATATTTGAAAAATATACGATTATTTACCTATAACCTATGGTACTCTATGTGTTTGGAAAATTTTTATTTGAAAAGGAAGATTGTATTAAATTATACCACTAAGGGGTGGTAATAACAAATTTCCAGGTATATTATAACATATCTATAATGAAACTATTATCATAGATAAAATAAATTTATCAATATAATTTTCTAAAAATGTGTTATTGAAATTGAAAAACCATAAACCATGTGTATATACATAATCATAAAGTATAATTGTTATCAAATATATTCTCTTATCACATAAAATAAATGAGATGGATATACACATAGTTTACTTTTATTTTATTGAGAGTGGAATTATCTTTCAAATTCATATGTAAAAACTATATTCAACATGAATATATTCTACAAGCTCAAAAAATGATTAAATTGATTTTGAACTCCTTTATATTGAAGAAACATAAAAAATATAAATTTTATATTATATAACCTTAAAAATAAATGATTTATTTTATATGAAACTAACATCAAACAAGGAAATTTAAAAATATTTCCCAAACTCTTACATCTATATCATGGATAATCCAGTCATATTGAAATATAACACTTATTTCATGAATAGTATATATTTCAATAACCTTAAAAAATTTCATGAAGAAATTTTATTTAAGTATTCAAATGAATTTTCATAATATGAATTCACCTATTACAAACATTTATATTCTATAATGTATATTTAACCGGACATCATGTTCCCTTCTAATCCATTCTAATAAATGTAAGAATATCGAATATAATTTTTTTAAATCAGAATTCATCCTTAATAACAGTTCTTAATATACCAGTCTATGGAGTAGTTAACATTATTTTTTCTTTTTTGAGTATTTGACCATAAATGTGTTCTTCATAATGATGATGTAATTGTATATAATAAAATATTTTATCAAATAATTATAATATATTATAAGAATATAATAACTACAATTCTGAAATGGGATCCCACTAAAATGATGACCCCTTTTGAGAATTCATTATTTCCATTAGTGGTCCATTATCTATATTTCACTAAGTAGTGAGTCTACTTTAGCATCCACCTAACCAAACAAATTAGGTAGGTAATATACCAATCATATCATATATAATTCATGTATTTCATAGTGGAAAAATATTTGTAAATCCATTTTATAAATAAACAAACCTCTATTACTCTTGTATCCTATCCATTTGGTCCGACACGATTTCTATTTCCAATAAAACACTAAAAATGTGATAAAAAGTATTTTACAAGGGTACCCAACAATGGAAATAAACTACCCTACAATACAATTAGATTCACATTATACATTCTTTACATTTAAAAGATAATCCAGGGACTCTTTGATTTTTTTGGAAACTACCAATGTATATGATTGAGGTCTCAAAAAGATTTACTTTGGAAGGAATCTAACACATTGAATTTTACGGGGATTTTAATCTCACCATATATTATCATGTTTTTTCATTTTTGTACACATTATTTTATTTATTCAGTTGGGAATATGATTCCTTACACCAAGACAATATGTTCATACAATATTAATTTTTTAATCATTACACAAATCAAAAGTTCATTTTACTAATCGAAAATTAGAATTTAATTATACTCATACACATCTGAAGGAATCATTTGCATATAGTATGTGAACATTTCATATAAATCCATAAAATTAGAATAAATTGTAAATATAAACATGTTTAAGGCTGGGTATATAGATATGCTACCACATTCAAATTCTTAGACAAGGAATAGTCCTCCAATAAAGAGAATGTTCAACCCCAAGTACCTCTACCAAAGGATACATTACTCAATAGAGATTCCAAATCACCATAATTCCATCACCTAAAAATCCCATACTATATTAAAACAACTAAATTCTAGTTAATAACATCAATTAAGAACTGAGATCAAGGTAGAAAAAAACTAAAATTACCATATATTCAATCCTAGGATGTGGAAAAATGATCTATTTTTGATGTAATTTATCATTTTAATCTAAAGAATAAAAAATATTCACATTTCCTAAAAAAATTACTAAACATGAATATAGAACATAATAACCATTAAATAGATGAACAATTCAAATAACTAATTACGAGATATACTATTATCAACAATTCATAGATTGAAGAAAAAAAAATAAAACCTTTATTATATTACCTATAAATTAATGGACATTCCATAATTTTCAATATAAAAATTTTATATTCATTCCAATATGAACTCCTTAATATTTATCATTATACTTCATTTCCATTTAAATTATATTTGTTATTATATGAACTGAAAACAATTTACAATAAAATTTATATTATATAAATATTCTACGTAATCTAATATCATATAATTAATCTACATTTTAACATTGATCATATCAAACATAAAAAAAATTGATTTGTCTTAAATAATAAACAAATAAGGACCCCTATTATATTAGATAATTCAAAAGAAATAATTTTGAAATGCTCAGAATGTAAATATAATAATTTTATATTTTTACCTTATTTCAAAAAATTTATCCTTTAATATATTATCACTTATGATTTCAAAATATATTCTTTTATTTTGTGATCAAATTTTAATCCAAGAAATTTATAAAAGTAATTTAAAATATAATATTTAATTATTTATTAAAAAATATTTAATTATATTGGAATTAATTATTAAAAATTCTTAAATAATTAATTTATAAACCTTTGATAAAATAAATTATCCCATAAACCATTTTATGATATAGAAACATTTTATCAACCTTCTGAATAATTATAAATGCTGATAACATTTTTGAACAATTATTATATTTACACTTACATTGGAACTCATTAATATTTATGGTTATATAATTTTTACCCTTATAAACTGTGTTTTATCCTCCATTCCAATGAACATTTTATCCCCCAAAAAATTTCATTCTACTATTATTTTGCATTTGGAGAAAATTATGGTATGTTTTATTTGGGATGCTCATGGGGAGGGATGTAATAATTGGGACTCATATGATCATATAGATAGACTAGTTAGGGAATAGGGAATCAAATTCAATATCATTTCTGGATTCTTGTATGGTCTAATGAAAAGATCTCTTCAGAGGTTTGGGAGGGTTTAAAGTTATGCGGTTTTTTTTGCTGCTATAGAATCTAGGTAAATTTTCAATAACCCGCATGTAAGATCTTCTATTATGTGGAGAACAATCCAATCAATCATTTCAAATCTTAATAGTCATACGTAATGTATCATTGGACATGTGAGATATGCTTCTAGAATAACAATTAGGCCAATAGTAAACACGGCTAACCTGGGTGTCCTACACCAGTCAATTACTTCAGTCAAGCGAGTCAATAGAATGTTTTTATTTCATTCTTTCTTAACTCAGACTTGCGAAAGGTTTTCTAACTCATTGAGTTATATTCTTCCCATGAAACATGTGTCTTCATAGCGTTGGCGATAAGCTCTATCCCGACAAATAACTTCCAAATATTATCCCATTCATCAGTCATGAAAGATAAATAGGGAGAGGTGATCTGGTATAAGATATCCCAACAAAATAAAATATTCTAGTGTTGAAATTTATGAAAAATTCACGAATAATGGACCATAATATTAAGAATACTAGTGTTCATCTAACGTCGCATGGTTCATTCGGCTCTGTTATAAGGGAGGAAATTATTCTCCTTTTATCTGTCAAGGATAATGGGCATTATATATGTTGTGTATGTATGGATGTTTTACTACTATCTCTTTTAATGATTTCATTGTCATGTATTTTTATACCAATGGTTCGAAGGCTCGGGATCTACTTATATGGAGTTTAAATCAAGTGTTTTCACCCTTGCAGTCAGGAGATTTTGTATTTGGAAGGATTAAAACAATGATTGTATTGAGGGTCTCTCCAGCTCCGGGTTGTCCATTATAACGGGAACTATAAATATGATGGTTAATTTGGGTCACCTCATCAGGAATTGGGAATTAAATCCTCCTTGAAAGCTTTTATGGGTTCCAGGTCAAACGCCACACCTTCTCCCAGCCTATCTATGGGTTGATGGGTGATATGGAAACCTCATATCTCTAAGATGAAACATAACATTAATGGTTTTTTCATATCAGTTGTCATGTTGGGAGCCGATTTAGTCAGAGATAATAGAAGATTAGTTATCATAGATTCATCAGACAACAATGGAAATGGTTTCACTCTTTAGACTAAATCCAATTATCTTTTATCTGGTCTTCAGTTGCGCTACAGTAAGATAATCAACATTTGGATCTTTGGAAATGGACTCACTAGTCCTTCACAAGTCACTACTTGGCCTCAATCACTATCCATATCCTATTTCAAATCAAGTCCATAAGAGTAGGAATTTGATGCATAATGGCATAGTGATCTCTAACATTTTACGTGAAGGGAAATGAGATACTGACTACCATTCCTCCAAAGCTCATTTGGGTGATTTATCTAGTGACTTTAATTCAAAAAGGTCTTATATAAATAAAACAATTAGTGTTTTTATTGGAAACCCTCTTGGATTGCACTATTTTAGGACTCTATATCAACCTAGACTTTTTTTGAACCTATTCCCTCTATAGGTTTCTTCCCTTTTATTGAATAAAAAATTCTAATTATTGGACAGATATTACAAGCATCTCCATCATATTCTCGATCCTCTTTCCCATTATCTTGCCAGAGGTTTTAAATTAGTCCAGAATCGGAATTCACACACTTCCTGTTATCTACACATGTGCTCATAAAGTCAACTTGAGTAGAAAATGATATATCTGCTGGGTGTGAGATATAAATCTTATTATGCTGGAAACCATGGTATCGAGGCTAATCCATTTACTGAAAAAGTTATATGACCGTGTTTATAATATATTTAATTAAGATATGTAAACAAATAAAATGACTACATCTTGGTCAAGGTTATTAAACAGACACCTATCTCGTACCACCTGCTTCCTTGTAAATCAGATTTCTAAATAGATGTTCCTATATAATAAACAATATGTATCCAAGGTCTAGTACAAATTAACTAAATAAGGTAAAATAATAAATCCCCATGATTCTTCTTTAGTTTGGAGGTCTCATTACAAAGTCATTACATAAGATCTCTAACAATACATGGAACATTTAAAATAAAGTAGGAATGCATTTTATTAATCCTACAAATCCATTGGTGGAGTCATGTGCCTATCCAAGGTGATCTAAACAGAAATCCTTGGGTCACTATTGGTCTCTTCGAATAACCCAATATCTATGAGTTCATCCAATGAAGACCCTATGTCATTTCTTGTATCAATCAAGGTACGGTGAATCTGAGTCCCTACAATGTATCTCACATAGGGTACTATGTATCAACTGAGGCATGGCATAGACATCTTTCTGACATGTCCATACATTGTTGCTCCCATATATAACTGGACCCACTCATATATATAAGTAATCCACCTAGAGATTCCATACATCGAATGAAAATGTATAAATCAAATCACATCAAGTAGATCCAAACGGACATTGCGAGACCATCCATGGAATCCTATATTCGGTACCCATGTTCTCTCCCAACTTATAACAAGCTAGCCATATCAACCAAAGAACATCATAATGAATTGGATATTTAAGAAATCACATGTCATTAAAAAACATAACAATGTGTCTGTCTAAAAGGCTATCCAAATAATGAAATTCAAAACAAGCCAATAAAGTAGGCATAAGACATTAAGCTCCAGCAAAACATATATTTCCCAAGGGCATAACCAATAGGCATCATGCATTTATAAAATTAAATGGAATAAAATCATAACCGCATGGAATTATCATATAGATGAACACAAGACACTAAGAAATTCAAATTTACCATGCTATCAATCAAGGACATACAAAGAATACAATTCACCTATTTAAGGAATACAGAATAAACTCATAGTACAAGGTACATATCCTATCATAAGTGGTAAGAAATGAAATAAGTCAATTTTCACAGTCATATATCCAATTTTAATAATCAATATAGAGTGGATAAGGTTACTACTATAGCATAAAACAAATATATATATTATGTGTTGTGAGGTTCAATGGTCAACCTGATAGTTAACCATTCATCTTAATCAGTTTCATAAACATTCTCAATTTTACTAAGGAAACGCACACACCAAATGATATTTATATATTAAGGAAGTGGAAAATAGGACATACAATGTGGGTAAAACTAAATGAGTGGCCAAAAATGAGAAAAACACTCCACTGATGGGGTTATACACAAGAAAAGGTAAAAAAAATTCAAGGAAACCCATTTTAATTAATTTATTTATCAATAAAAAATCATCATTGAAATGGTCTAATGTGCATCACAATGACGATTCAAATGAAATGTGATGAAACGAGCTATAAAGACCTAGACCTCCTACCTTGATGTAGTAGTGCTCCACTCATCTATTATCGGGACTTTATTCAACATACAATGGATGGAATAAAAGGTTTTTTCAATCACAAAAAAAAATAGGGAAGAGTATGTTGCACCAATATAGCACAATAGATAGAAGAATCACAATGAAAGAGAATGGTTCATGATGAGGATCTTACTGAGAGGAATCTATTGCATCTAATGATGACAAAAACAGACCACTGATAGAGATGGTAGCATAAATCCTAGATGGAGGAGGAAGATGGTTCTTTTACATGGAGGAGTTTTCCATTGGATGAAAGGATATGATTAATTAATAAATAATCTTAAATAATTTCAGATGGTTATATCTATAAATTCACCCATTTTACACTACACCTAGTTTGGCCACATGGTTGGTAAATCGTTCACCAAATATTTTCCATTCACTGCCAAATAGGTGAACCACACATGGTTTTCCACAATATATGACTAACTACTCACAAATTGGTCAGAATCACTCATCCAAGTATTTTAGATGGCTCACAAGGTCATGTTCCCATAGTCACATGGTTGCACACAAACCATGAGGCCCAGCCTGTCTCCTCCCGTTTCATTGCTCAGGGATATGAATGATCCCCAAATGAACTAGTTACCTCCATTAACCACATAGGAATGACTACCAGAGTCATTTTGAGAAATTTAACAAAAAAATTAACTGGTTAACACCTTTTTATAATGTCAGTATGTTACAACCTCTCTTCTATAAAACAAATCTTCACTGAGTTTCCCTTCCGAGGGTGATGGAAAATATTATGCTAAAATCTATATCTACTATGCATGTATATATACCTCTTTCTCCAATCCCATGTCATGTATTTATCTTTTCATCCATAGAACATGGACCAGAGGAACTGAACTGACTTGTAGATCCTTCATGAAACGATGAAAGATATATTTTAGATGTTCCTAAAAGTATTCATCTATCTCTATCATGATATCTTTGTGGTCAAATGAATGAGATAATACTAGATGATACTATAAAACTTAAAACTAATGAAATACATCAATCATATCATGATACTACTATAGTAACCGAAATTATTAGGATAACAAATCATCCCACTCCACTATCTCAAACGGGCCAATATATTAAAGAGATAAATTTTCATGTCTCTTGATATGTTCGTGACCCAAACTTGGTGATATCAATATAAATACACAATTTACCACCTCAAATTCATGTTTTTTGGGGAGAAGACATATATAGGACTTCTTCCTATAGTTTGTTGTATCCATACAATTTTGAATCAGCAAGAAATCCTATGAAATATCTTTAATGATATGAGGACACAGTAGAGTTACCTAGCCTACATGAATCTTTCATAGAGGTGAATGAAATAGAATACTATAGAGGGCCTCATTAATAACTATTATAATTTTTTCGTTAATGATATTATTATAAGTAAACTCATCAAGTGGAATCTTCTTTTCCCAAAAACTAAAAAAATCAAGGATACATTTCCTTATCATATCATCGTACACTGAAATTAGTCATCTAGATTACCCATTGGTTTGAAAGTGATATGATGTAATCAATAACATATGTGAACCCAGTTCCTTATAAAACCCATTCTAGAATCACAAATTCTAGCTGACTTCTTGGTCCAAAATGATAGCATAGGTAACAAAATGTAGTCACACCATCTCTCAGATTTAATGTATTCCTAATTTATCAATAGGGATGGTCTCCCCAATAAGTATAAAGTGTGTGAATTTTGTCATCATTCCAATAATCCGGCATAATATATCACTTAATCGAATAGATATCATCATGTCTATCATAAAATCCATTTTGAAATCAATCCATTTCTACTCGAGAATGGAAGGATGCTATAGAAGTCCAGCAAGTCATTATTGCTCTGCCTTCAGTTACTGGCAGGTGGATTAGCAATTAATAAATTCTATAATTTTCTTTTTCATACCTAACCACTAATACCGATGATGCATATATCTATATATCTTGTTAATCCCACAATGAAATTCCCACATAGATGCATAAGATTCCCTTGTCATTTCTTCATATATGTCTAAATGCATTCAAATGCGTGTTGAATTGGTATAAGATATGAGGTTTCCAACCTTGGATACCAACTGTTATTTGGTATGTCTGAGTATGATATACTCTACAATACCAAATGTAGGATTGAATATGTAATGAGATGATAAAATAAAAGAGGAGGGGAGGGGTGAATTGTATACTTTAAAAAATAGTTAAGGAAATTTTTCTGAACCAAAAATCACAACACCTCTAACATTTATTATCTTTCTTGATTCCAGAAAACTGATTTCAGAAATGAAACATAAAATTTTTTTACATCAACTAAGATTCTATCTTGAAGCGTATAGAATCTAACTAAATTACAGTACATGTTTAGGGAAGTATATGAAAGTTATACATTCCTAAAAAACTAAAATACATTTCAGAAAACAAAATACTACAAGTAACAAGTAGTAACTCTTTTAACCCATAGTAGACGGTATCCAACAACCCTGGATAAGAGGTCCCTTGATTTATACTTTCAAAAAAGTCTGTCTTACCCAATCCCAGGTATAATCTCAATCCGAAGATCTGTATCTATCATGTTATCCCCACAAGCCCTCGATTTGTAAGGAAATCGGCAACTCTGACTTCCCAACCCGAAGTCTCTGATTTCAATGAAATTGAACCTCTGCACTAAGAAAATATACATGAACCAAAGCTTGAACAAACAATTCAAAAAATTCTACATGAAGCCTAAAAGTTTATAAGAGACTCTATCTCTGGATATCACTTCACCATCACTTTGTCAAAAGACTCTAAAAGTCATGATGAGATCTTTCAAATGGAATATTATTTATATGCCCAAATCCAACGGTCGGCTTCCTCCTCCAATTGTCATATTCTTCCTTGAATTTTGGATGGACTTTTACACGTGTCACTCAAACAATGGTTAGTTAATAACTGAAAGAACGACATCATTTTATAACAAATTGAGTTTATGTATAACTAAAATATTTTATTCGGAATGAGAGAAAAATTGAATGTTTGGAGTCTAAGAAAAAACTAAATTCAGAGTCTATAGAACTAAGATATTCAGATTCTATTTTGTAGGAATTCAGAACCAGACTTCTATAGAATTACATGTTCTAAATTTCAAGGAAATTTGGAGTCTGGATTCACAAGAATTCGTAACGTGAACTTACAGAGTTCGGAGTCAGGGTTTATGAGAATTCGGAGTCAGAACTCATAGGAGTTCGGAGTATAAATTCAAAGAACTCAGAGTCAGAACATAGAGAAGTTCGTAACTAGAATTTGTAATCAGAATTCGGAGTCTGAACATAGAGATATCGTAACCGGAATTCGTAGTCAGAATTTGTATTCAAACATTGCATTAGTTCATAATCAGAATTCGTAGTTGAACTTCATGAATGTTCAAATCCAGAATTCAGACCTGAACATCACAATGTTCGTATCCAGAATTCTGAGTTGAACTTCATGAGAGTTCGTAACCAGAATATGGAGTTGAACTTCATGAGATTTCATTACCAGAATTCAGAGTTGAACTTTATGAGAGTTTGTAACCAGAATTCAGAGTTGAACTGCATGAGAGTTGGTCACCAGAATTCGGTGTTGAACATCATGAAATTTCAAAACCAGAATTCGGAGTCTCAAACAGAATGCTTCATTTCTATGTATTATATGATTCTGTGGTTTTTGGTTATAATACTATTTTTACACTTAGGAATAATATTGATATGAACAATGAGATCTTGGTAAGGGTATATTTCTATAGGGAAGGAAATTTTCCTTATAGAATTAAAACATGGGTAAAATTAGATTCACCTTAAGATAAGGTGTTTGTGAATTTCAAAACAAGAGGAATGGTAAAGTCATAAGGAAACCTTACTGACTCAACAATCTCCCCCTTACATGAAGGAATTGAAATTTCATAAAGAAAACGATATTTACTCAACAATCTCCCCCTTTTTGGAATGCACAAACATCCTTATGAAAAAGAATATAACGACATAGAATAAATTTCTAGTCTTTGAAATTAATGCATATCTCCATTTGTTTATGAACAATGGTGAATATGACTAACTCCCCCTTAGGATTTGGAACTCTAAGGATCGTATTCTAGATTTCTGGATTGAGAATTTTCATTTCAATAAAGAAATCATCGTAATGAAAACTCACCCTTAAATAAACTCCCCCTTACTTAGGAACCCTTTTCTTTCTCCCCTTTAGAAATATTTTTCCTTCTCCTTCTTTGTGATTTTTAAAAAGTATTTGACGGAATGGTAAAACAATATAGTACCTAAAATATTAGTATAGACAACCAAACAAAAACAAGAATCCACAATTTCATTGAGATTGAATGTATTGGTACAGGGAAAAAAAACACAACAAAAGATCAGAGTGGGATTTATTTTGCTTCTTTTTCCTTGGGCATTAGCATCTTCACAATGGTCTTAATCTTTTTCAGTTCTTTGTGATCCTCCTTAGCTTTATTTTCTAATGCCTTGATCATGCCTTCCTAAGCCTTCATGATCTCTTCCAGAGCCTTCATGGAATATTATTGAGCCTTCAAGAATTTGTCTTGCTTCAATAACATTTATTGGATGTCAATCCAGAGATCCTTTTCAGTTTTCAAGCTTTGAACAATATAACTAAACTTTCCATTCAGATCCTTTACATCTTGAATCTGAGAATTTTTTTCAAGTGTTATCTTTTCATGAAAACTGTTTGTAAGATTATTGATTTTGGTGTCTTCGGTATCAAAGGCTTCCTCGACATATTCTTAAAATTGTTCTAGATCTTCCAAATATAAAATGATTTTCTTAGACCATCTGGTCATATTCATGCATGATTTTATGTGAGCTTCATAGTTGATCATAATATTCTTATTTTTAGCCTCAATATTAACACATCTATCCATTACCATTGATATGAAATCTGACTTCTGATTCACTCTATGTTGTAGCATCTGGCATCTAGATTCGATTAGAGGAATGATCATAATTTTATCCACTAGATTCTTCAGGGACCGAACCACAAAATCATGTCCAAAGGCAGATGACTCTGAATCAGACAATTTACTAGTAGATGGGTCTTCCTCTAACTCTACTAGCTTCCTCTTAGAGGTCTCTCTAGATTATTTCTTCCACAAAATATCTTTTGTTGGGGTGTCAACAACCACATGTTTCCCCTTATTTATTTTCAGTACTGATTCTTCATCAGGAGATTCATGCTCACTTCCTAATAACTCTACAATTTTTCTTCATCGACTTTTTCCTTCTCAGCTTCAGCTTCAAAATCCTCGGGAAGAATAAAGTCATGATTATGAATCTCCTCATCTGACAACTTATTCACTTCCTCTTCTTCACCATTATCATCTGATCCATAATTACCATGTTTTGAGGATCCAACGTGAGAAGTCTGGATTGAAAACTTCTCGAAAGGACTTTCCTTTTCATGATATTCTTCAAATTTCTTGATCACATCATCAGAGACACCATTGATCTTAGGTTTTTGTACTTCTCCTGCATTTTTCTTCTCTTCCACAATCGTCTCTTCTGAATTTTCTGGGGACATAAACCTCTTACTCGGTGTCTCAGGTAATTGTTCCACCAAGAAAGACTTTAGAACAGAGATATTTTATTATGAAACATTTGTGGCCTTCAAAAGAGATTGGAAATTCTCTTCCTTGGAAGTATTATTCTTAATCATCCTTTCATTGGCATGCTTTTCTAGCTCTTCATCAGGTGATTATTTCAAGGCCTTAACCTGAGCAGGATCCAAACCGAACTTTGGATCCCCAGCTTTTTTATTCTTCTTATATTCCATCCATTTTTCTACCACCTCATCTGGGTAGGATTTTTGATTTTTAGGTTTATGAGGTGTGGATTGGACTTCCTTAGACTTATGGGTTTTGTCTTTTTCTTCCACATTCTTAAACATTATTTTCATTCTAGATTTCATTGATGGTTCAGATTTTTCAACATTTTCAGGAACATCTTTTTCCTCTTCCTCATGTAGATAATAAAATTATCCTGACTCTTTGGAGAAAGAAACATCATCCTCTTGAGGGTGTCATCACTGATCAGCATAACTTTTCAATTACTTGACTTGTAACTATAAGGGATCTTGAATGATTCTAGACACTGAATAATCAGTTTTTGGAGTAGGGTAAGATACATAAGAATATGAGCTCTCAAATTCCCACTTTTGATGTTTTCTATCATAATGAGAATGTGTATCTGGAGGTTAACCTTCCGTAGGTTTACTAAAAATTCCAGGATATACATGTCACTCTTCTTAAAGGTATCATTATCACCCTTTCTCGGTATGATAAATCCTTGAACCCATAGATGAAAAATATGATAGATGGTAGATAAATGGGAAATCATTGATGCCTTTACATCTGAAAGACCAAGGCATTCAATAGCCTTCAACTTGATGAAACATCATTGATCCTAAAATAGTTTGTGAGAAACAAATTCGGCCTCTCCTTCACATGGCATCCCCACCAAGATAGTTTCCTTGGTATAAGAATGTGCATATGGCTTTCCATAACTCTTGAAGGAGAACTTTTCTCTTCCTTTTTCCATAAAGCAATAAACAGACTCTTAAGTTTTTTTAAGAAGATCCGGAGAGACTAGATCCTAAGCTCGCGTCTATGAGATGGCTACACTCTCTCATCCATTGAGCATGATGTTCATGGAGATAATTGTGTCATACTTATTTGAGAAGATCGGATGAACTATCCTCTCCCTGTATATTTGCCACTCCAGAATCATCTTGATAGGATACATATATTGAGAAGGATCTTCTACAGAAATTCAGACTGGAGTACTTCTGAATAATTCAGAATGGGCATTTGTAGAGAGGCAGAGCTTCGACATGAAAATTCTATGAAAACCGATTTGTGAAAACCCTTCGAGGGTGCTTTATATAGGCGATGGAAGTGACCTTTCAACTTCAAAATCAAATCTAACAGTTGGGAAACCATCTGGTCTAATTGAGCGTTTGATATTATAGTCGCAAGGAAAATTTGGTAGGATCCGATCTTTTGAGGTTTTAAAAAAAAATTGGATTTAGGGAAAATTGAATCAGATAAATTTTAAAAGAAAAAGAAAATAACAGCAAGTAAAATGTAATTACAAAAAAACTAAAGAAAGAATCATACATTTCGGATTGTTAGGAACATTATTCGTTCTGAGGAATAATCTTCTTGATGAACTTTGGATTCCAAAAAAAACATGCATATGAAAAAAAACCTCACTACGAAAATTTTCCTATCCTAGAGTTTTTATTACAGAAATTTTAGGTCTGAATATTATCATTATGAAAACTTTAGGTCTAAATATTTTCACTTCGGAACCATCAAGTATGAAAATTATCATTACTAAAAAAAATTTAAAAACCAACTACAATAATTTTCATTATGAAAAATTTTGAAACTCCATTATGAAATTTTTTGAAAATATCATTATGAAAAAATTTGAATACTTCATTATGAAATTTATTAGAAAAATTTATAATGAAAAATTTTAAAAACTTCATTATGAAATTTATTGAAAAATTCATTATGAAAAATTTTGAAAACTTTATTCTAAATTTTTTTGAAAAGCCTTCAATAACAAATGTACTCCTCCTATGAGAAGGAGTTTATTACTATAAAGAGATTAATTTAACAGAATGTTATTCAAGTAATATTTACTTACTGTTATCATTCCTATCTTCTGTTTAATATATTCAAACCTGTTGGAGGGTAATGATTTTGTGAAAATGTAAGCAAGTTGATGTTGCGTTCTGATAAACTGAATAATGATATCTACTTTATGTGTGTGATTCCTAAGAAAGTGATGCATAATACATATGTGCTTTGCATGAGAGTTATGTGCCGAGTTTTTACTAAGGGAAATTGAACTTGTATTATCACACAAAATTTTTGTTTTGGTATAACTGAAGTAATATTCTGTGAGTGTGTGTTGCATCCACAACACTTAAGCACATCAACTTCCAGCTGCTACATATTTAGCTTCAGCAGTGGAATGTGCAACTGAGTGTTTCTTTTTGAATGACCAAGAAACTAATGAATATTTTATGATATGACAGGTTCCGGATGTAATATTTCTATCCATATGACATCCACCTATTACAGAATCTGAAAATATTTTTAAAACAAAATCATTTCTGGAAGTATAAAATAGTCCTAAATCCATAGTTCTCTCTATGTAGAGAAAAATTCCCTTCACTGCCTTTAAATGAGATTCCATAGGATGTTATTTATATATTGCACATAATCATACAAGAAAACATTATGTCTAGATGAGTAGATTTAATGTAAAGTAGATTTCCTATCATACCTCTAAAAGTTGTTTGATCTACTATTCTCCCAACTTCATCAAGATCAAGTGTGTTTTAGGTACCAATAGGAATACTTATACTTTTAGTGTTGTCGTATCCATACTTTTTTAGAAGATATTTAATATACTTATGTTGTGATATATTTTTTTTCTGGTTTTTGACTAATTTGAAAACCATGGAAAAATGTAAACTCACCCATCATACTAATTTCAAACTCAGATTTCATTAGATCCACAAAAGAATCAGTTAATGATTGCTAAGTTGAACTGAATATAATGTCATCAACATAAATTTGAACAATCAAAACATTTTTCTTGTATTTCATTATAAAAAGGGTTGGATATGAATTTCCCTTAACATAGTTATATTGAAACAAAAATTATGTAATTCTGTCATACCAGGCTCTAGGTGCTTGTTTAAGGTCATACAAAGCTTTGGTAAGTCAAAAAACATTGTCAGGATGTTTTTTATCTTCGAAGCCAAGAGGTTGTTCAAAAAAAACCTTCCTCTTGGACATAACCATTAAGAAAATCACATTTCACATCGATTTGGAAAAGTTTAAAGTTGAAGAATGATGCGAAGACAAGTAAAATACGAATAGATTCAAGTCTAGCTACATGAGCATAGGTTTCTTCATAGTCTATTCCTTATTTTTGATTATAGACTTTAGCAACTAATATAGCTTCATTTCATACTGTGATTTCATTTTCACCACAATTATTTTTGAAGACCCATTTTACTCCAATAATGGAAGATTCCTTAGGTCTTTCAACCAAGGTCCATACTTTATTCCATTCAAATTCATTTAATTTATCTCGTAGAGATTTTATCCAATCATCATTACCTAAAGATTCATTAGTGCTTTTTGGTTCTATTTTGGAATGGAATGCTAGATGTTCTACTTTATTTCATAAAGAAATAATAGTCCTTACAAGTTGATTCACATCACCAATGATATTATCACTGTGATGATTCTATAGAAACAACTAATTTGGATTTTTTTAAAACCTGTTCGTCATCATAGGTTAGAAAATATTATGGGGTGAATGTTTTAGAAATATCTTCCTTGAAATTTTCTTTATTAAAAAGATCTTCTATCACAGGTTGATAATAATTTTTTGAAAACACATCCGAGGATATAGGTTGAGGTTTTTAAAAAAAGGATCAGTTTCATCAAATTTCACATGTACTATTTCTTCAGCAATACAATTGTTTTTGTTGAAAACTCTATATGCCTTAAAAGTTTTGGAGTAGCACAAGAAAATTCCTTCATCAGATTTTGTTGTGAATTTGTGTAAGTTATCATTAGTATTCAAAATGAATACTTGCAACCAAAAACCTTAAAGTATGAAATTCTAGGTCTTTACTATTCCATTACTCATAATGAGTTTTATTAAGAAATGTTCTATTCAAAACACGATTTATAGTATAACAAGAAAAACATACAGTTTCATCACAAAAATGATTGGCTAAAAAATAATCACTCAACATGGTTCTAGTTTTCTCATGAATAATTCTATTTCATCTTTCAACAACACCATTCTATTGATGTGTTTTGGGTGCTAAAAATGATGTGAGTAATACCTTTTCTTCTACAAAATGTTTCAAAATCGGAATTTTGATATTCTCCACCATGATCACTATGAATTGTTATCAATATATGGTTTTTCTCATTTTTAACTCTGGTCTACAACTTTTGAAATAAAGAAAAATATTCAGACTTGTTTTCTAGAAAATAGACCCACATAAATCTACTGTAATCATCAAAAAAAACAAATACATAGTACTTTCCCCCAATGCTTCCAGTTTGTGTAGGACCAAAAAGATCCATATGCACTAACTCTAATCATTAGTAGTTGAGACTTCACCGACTGATCTAAAACTTGATTTGTGTTTCTTTCAATATTGATAAGGATCAAAAAAATTTAAAGAATCAAATCTATGATCTGGTAAATCCGTAATTTGTACCTTCTTATAAAGTTTTCATAAGTTCCTAAGGTTACAGTGACCTAACCTTCTATTCCATAACCAAGAGTGATCTTATGTTGCACTAATTCAAGGTAGATCATGGCTCCCAAGGTCTTCTATGTATTGTGTGTAAACATTCTATTTCCTATTGGTAGAAAGAATAAACTCTTCCTTGGAATTGTGTACTAAAAAATTATCATTCCTAAAATTCACAAGGTATACATCATCACATAACTGCTTTATGCTAATGAGGTTGTGCTCAAGACCCTTATCAAATAAAACATTTTAAATCAATGTTTTTCCAAGAAGAACGATGTTTTCTATACCAATAATTTCTCCCAAATCATTATCTTCCAAAGTTTATTTTCCTCCTTTTGTCTTCATAATATTTTCAAAATAGTTTAGGTTACCAGTCATATGCCTGGAACATCCACTATCCATGTACCACGTAATTATGTTGGTACCATTTCTATTTTCATGAAAATAAAAGAGTTAGACTTTTGGAATCCAACTTTCTTGGATCCGGAATTGTTAGACAACAAAATTTTGGGTATCCACATTTGTTTAGAAAAATAAGCAGTATGAGACCCAATAGATTGAAATCTATTCAAGGAGAAATTTTTCATCCAATTCCCACCACTTTGACATTTAGTGCAAAAAAGGGGCTCTATGAGGAACAAAATAATTGTTTTTCAAAAACGGTTTTTGGTTAGTATAACCTACTCTAATAGTGTTTCCTTGAGGTTTAATTTTGTGAACACATCATGTCAAAATTTTCCTTCCTAGAGGTAAAGATTTAAAGAAGCTTTTTAAGAGAAATTATTTTGGATTTCAG
Source organism: Viscum album (assembly GCA_963277665.1). Classification (NCBI taxonomy): domain Eukaryota; kingdom Viridiplantae; phylum Streptophyta; class Magnoliopsida; order Santalales; family Viscaceae; genus Viscum; species Viscum album. The sequence continues at coordinate 1,517,096,513 of OY728131.1, forward strand.
TCTGATGAAAAAATTCCTATCCTCAGGAATCATTTCCTTAGAGATAGATTTTTACTCAAATGCATTTATCATTAAAATATCATTCTTAGGATATTTAGAAAGTTATTGCTTAACATATTTTTCTTTTTCATGGTCTTTAGAATGTTTTTCTAAAATATAATCTTTATCTCTACGATCTCTATAATGATCTGAAATCACTTTTGTAAGAATTTCATCCCTAGTATTTTCCTTTACTAATTTTTTAGAAATTTTACAATTTTTTTCTACAAGTAACATCGAAAATATAAATACTTCTTCATATGAAGTTATTTCGTCATTTTTTGAGGATGATGTATCATCATTAGAAGTACTATTTTCAGAATAGTAGTTATTATCAAGTGATATATTTGTTAAATCCTCGGTTGAGCGTACCTTGGCTATAAGACATGTATTAGGGGAAAAGTAGTAGTAATGAATAACATATTCTTCTGTGCTGATGAATCATATTCAGAAGATTCACTTTCTAAAGATTCTCCACAACAAGAACTCCAAGTATCATTAGCTTTAATACTTCTCTTGTGCTTTGATCGATAGAATTTCGTCTTGTTCCTTTCAGAATTCCTTTCCTTCTTTTTAATATTTTTCTACAAAGGACAAGCAGGCCTGTTGTGACCTGTTATTCTACATTAATAACATGTAACAAATCTTTCTTTCTTATCTCTATATTCTTTATTCTTATACTTATACTTATGATTCCTATGAGCTAAAATCTTGTTCATTATCTGATAAAGATTAGCTAATTCATTCTCAGAGTTTTCTATGTCACTAGATTCTGACTGAATAATGAATTTATTTGTCTTTGATCTAGTTACTCATTCTTGGGTCTTGGCTTTCTTATATTTAGCAGTGGTTGTAAAAGAAATACCTACATTCCCATTCTTCTTCTTAACATTTTCAAAATCTACATTCATTCTTGTTTCGTTCTAAAGAAGAGTTCCAAACAACTCTTCTAAGGAAATCTGAGTGACTTTCTTATTCCCAACAATAGCTGTCCTCTTGAACTCCTATTCATTTGACATGATATATCTTATCTTTTCTACAAGATCCTCATAATCCAAATCTTTTTCTCCCATATATTGTAAACTGTTCACTATAGTCACAAACCTTTGTTGTACTTTGCATATAGGTTCTCTATAAGGAATGTTAAAGCCTTGGTATTAAACTCTAAGCATAGATATTCGTGTCTCTAGGACTTTAAATGTACAAAAATTTGTGACTTCTAGTTTCTCCAAGATACTGTTTGTAGCTTGACATGATGATATTTGACTATAGATATTCCTATTAATAGAACATTACAATGTATTTCTGACTCTGAAGATTGTTTGATATTCTGATTTTTCCTAATGTGTAATGGTTCTCAATTCTTTATCTGGAATCTTATAATCTCCAGTCAGTATTATATAGTTATCAACTCCAGTATTGATAACGAAAGTTTTCATCCTATATCTCCAGTACTCATAATCATTTCCATCAAAAACAAGATGTATGGTAGGATTTATAATATCAATAGAACCAACATTTAAACCTTCCATCCTTATGAAAATCATTGGCACAAAAACTTGTTAGTATTATGAGTTTGTTAACAAGATAATATATCGTAATCAAGAAACTAGATATTGTATCTCTAAGCAAGAATGAATCTATACTATATGAGTACGAAAAATAGATTCTGAAAAGTTTTGAATCTGGAAAATCAATTCCATGAGGATTCAATCCAGAAGTACAATTCTGAGAATTCCCTTCTGAATCTAATCGTGAGATTAATTCGGAGATAACCTGATCTGATACCAATTGTTGAATTGGTACAGGTTACGAGGTTTCCAACCTCTGATTCCAATTGTTAGATGGTATGTCTGAGTATGATATACTCTACAATATCAAATGTAGGATCAAATTTGTAATGAGATGCTCAAATACAAGAGGGAGTGAATTGTATACATTAAAAAATCCTTAAAGAAATTTTTCGTAACCAAAATTCACAACACCTCTATGATCTATTATCTTTCTAGATTCCAAAAAAGTGATTTTGAAAATAAAACATATCAAAAGATTAAATAAACTAAGGTTCTATCGTATAGCATATAGAATCTAACTAAATCAGAGTACAAGTTTATGTAAGTATATAAAAGTTATACACTCCTCAAAAACTAAAATACACAGTGGAAAACAAAATACTACAAGTAATAAGAATTAATTATTTTAACCCAAATAGGAGGGTATCCAACAACCCAAGATAATAGGTCCCTTGATTAATACTTTCAAGAATGTTTTTCTTACCGAAACCAAGGTAATCCCTTAATCCGAAGATCGGTATGTATCTTTCTATCCCTACGAACTCTCGAGTTGTAAGGAAATCGGCACCTCTAACTTCACAACCTAAAGTCTCTGATTTCAAGGAAATCATACCTCTACACTAAGCATATATGCATGAAGCAATGTTTGAATAAATAATTGAATACATTCTGCACGAATCCTGAAAGTTTATAAGAGGCTCTCTCTCTTGAAATCACATCACCAACACATTGTCAAAAGTCTCGAAAATTCATCATGAGATCTTTCAAATGAGCACCTATTTATAGGGACAACTCCAACGGTCGGCACCCTCCTCCAATGGTCATATTCTTCCTTGTATTTCGGAGAGACCTGTACACGAGAAACTCAATGAATGGTTAGTTGATAACTGAAAGCACGACATCATCTTATAACAAAATGAGTGTAAGTAAAACTAAAATCTGATTTTCGAAATGAGGGTAAAATTGAAAGTTCGGAGTATACGAAAAAAATAAATTTTGAGTCTATAGTACTATGAAATTTGGATTCTGTTTTTTAGGAACTCAGAACCTGAATTATATAAAATTCTAGAGCCTGAATTTCAGAAAAATTCAGTGTCTGGATTCTTAGGAATTCAGAACATGATTTTACAATGTTCAGAGTCAGGGTTCATGAGAATTCGGCATTAGAACTCATAGGAGTTCATAGTCTGAATTCAAAGAACACAATGTCAGAACGTAGAGATATTTGTAACAAGAATTCATAATCAGAATTAGGAGTCAGAACTTAGAGAAGTTCGTAACTGGAATTCGTAATCAGAATTCGTTGTCTAACATTTCATATGTAAATAATCAGAATTCAGAGTGTAAATTAATGAATGTTCGTATCTAGAATTCGGACATGAACTTCACAATGTTCTTATACATAATTTGGAGATGATCTACATGAGAGTTTGTAACCAGAATTCAATTTTGAACTTGATGAGAGTTTGTAACCAGAAGTTAGAGTTGAACTTCATGAGAGTTCGTAACCAGAATTCGGAGTTGAACTTAATGAGGGTTCGTAACAAGAATTCAGAGTTGAACATCATGTGATTTCGTAACCAGAATTCGGAGTCTTAAACAGAATGCTTCATATGTAAGTATTATATTATTCCGGGTTTTTTGGTAACAATCTGATTTTAACACTTAGAAAAAATATTGATATGAACAATAAAATCTAGGTAAGGGTAAATTTCCTTGGGGAAGGAAATTTTCCATATAGAAGTAAAATAGGGGTAAAATGAGATTTCCTTTATGATAAGGTGTTTGTGATTTTCAAAACAAGGGGAATGAAAAATTTATAAGGAAGCCTTAATGAATCAACAATCTCCCCCTTACATGAATGCATGGAATAGTCAAAAGGAAAACCTAATTGACTCAAAAAGGTGCCCACAATAGAGATGGACCTCACTAAAATAAACAACCCAACTAGGATGTGGGTACACATTTTGGATCCTCTCCCATAGAATGAGGCTCTCAGGATCTAATAACTGACACATATTAACCTGTTCTAAATTATAGGATGTCACTACCAAATCTGCTAAGATTGGCTTCCATTACAATTCCTAAACCGTGATATGAGACTCAGAAAAAAATCCCTCAATTTTACAGTCACTATTAGCCTCCATGAGAGATTGTGTATGAGTTTTCGGGATCAAGGAATCATACACTACATTACCCATTTCAGGATTATAAGAAATTGCATTGTCAAATGACAATAGGTATTCCACCCACATGAACTACCTTAGGATTAAGTCCCACTAGGTAGAGATATATTTCATAGTTTTATGATCCTTATAAACAAAGAATCTATATTCCAATAGATGGTGACTATAAATGTGAATAGCATGAACCATGGGTGAAATCATGAGATCATTCTTATGATGGTTCCTCTTTTGAGGCATTAACTGTAGATATCCATACAACATGTCTCAATAACATTGCATCATAACTGAACTGAGTCTGGTTCTGAAGCATCATAGTAAAACATATAACTTCTACATGTCTTAGGAAGAATCATAATTAGAGCTAAATTGAGTTTCCCCTTAAACTATTGAAGAGACTTATCACAATAATTAGACTATTGGGAAAAAACACAATACTTATTTATGTCTATACATGGAGATGTGAGGTTGGAGAAATCCTAAATTTATTTCATGTAATAGCCTTCTATCCTTAAGAAGCTATGTATGATAACCTAATTCTAGCATTATTCATAGGAAACCACAACACTCACCTTCACAGGGTAAAATGATACACTTTCCTTGAATATGATATGATTCATAATGTGAACATTATTTATCCAAATGGGTTATTTTATGAGCTTCACATATAGTTGGTGCTCTCTCAGAGTACTTATAATGATACCAAGAAGATTGGGATGGTCAAGAATGGAGAGAGAGTAAAATAATATGGTTTTAATTAATACTATAACAATGAAATCAAGATACAGGATGAAAACCTAAGTCGTCAAATCCAGAATTTTTCTCGGCATGTCTGTTAGACTGAAAAACATAACCAGATATTCATACAAGCCTTACCTACTCTGGAAAATTGTAATCAGTGTTTTTGATGGTCTCAAATGTACCTAATGATAGTACAACATAAATTTAATCTGATAGTAAATAGTGCCTCCTCATATATGGTCAAAGATTTCACAAATGTGATCCGACTGATAATGGTTCATCATTGTAAGATGGTTCAAACATCTATAATCCACACACAATATGATGGTAAAACAATTCATAAATTTGAAAAGGTTCTTTAAACCCAATGGTGATGATATAGGATGGATAAAACCACTCGACTCTAGATATTCATGATTTCTCTTATGATATTGCAGCTCTATAGGTGCCATACTATCAGGGGTAATTGAGAGTTGCATCACACTTGGAACTATCCCTATAGTGAACTCAACCTCTATCATATGAGGTAAGACTGAGAAATTTTTTGGGAATACATCTATAATGTGATCCACCATAGAGAGATATTTTTACAAACTTTATTCCTCGATCACTCATAAAATGACTCACTAACTGAGTTCTCTCTCTTATAAGACCACTTCTATTGGGTCCCGCTTAGTTATCTAGGATTTCCCATTATCTATTAACAAAATAGACATTTCCCTTTTGTGATGTGAAGGATACTCAATGGAGATAGTAGTCCAATTGGTCACAATAAGGCATGATCTACTCCTTAATAATAATGATTTCAAAGCTATTGATATCATGATAGAAGAAAATCCAAATGAAATGCATCCCACCAATCTCAACGGGAGCTCCTGACACTGTTATATATCCTATTTTCTAACCCCAAACACAGTGGCTGGAGACATGATTCTATATAAATACTCAATCTCAAGACCAATAATTTCCACAATAGCAGATGATATAAATGATTTTGATGCTCATATATCAAAAATAGTAGAAAATATGGTATATGGTACTAGAATAGTACCTCCAACTGTAGTTGGCCATGGACTCTAAACCTCTAGTGTGTGTTTCACTACATAAATCTGGCATGAACCCCTACCATGATATGCTGCCTAAATATCCAATGTAGATAAACTCTATTATTGTTGAAGCTCATCTTCATGACTACCTTGGACACACCCATTACTACCATGGTCGGATCGACTATTAGAAGACCAACTTCTATCCTGAAAATGTTCTATAGATCTTTACCTAAAATAAGTACTCATACGGATCCCCATCCACTTGATTTTAGAGTCCAACAATGGTAGAAACACTGATGATGACCAATCATAATGCTAGATTGACACTTGATCATGTTCCTCATGCCCTGACGATTCGTGTGTCATGTACTAACAAACTAGTGACACATAATAGATGTGTTAATGAATTCTCACCAAGTTCTAAGCACCACAACATGCACCCACAATATTTTTCTTTATCCAGTTAGAAGAACCATCAGTTTATCTAGGAAACGAACAGCCATAGCTCACATTTTAATCTTTTATATGAATTCATTCCATAATTAGGTACTAGTTCACAATATTTAAAATGGGTTTCAGCAATATTTACTTCATCTATGAGATGATGAAATTCTAAAGGCAATTCATAAATCGAATTGTTGTTGTAAACAAATCACATATCATAGAAGGGGAAAAATTATGGATCATGGTGAGGTGATCCGAATACACAATAAATGTCAAATTTCCTTTATAATGATGCATGAACTCTCTAGAATGACCCACTCTTGGATCCAATAGGATGAAGTGATCATAGAAATATGCTTGGTAGTCTACCTAGATCGTACCGCGGTAATGATCTGACTGAGATATGAAATCTCCTCAACATTTGGCAAGAACTCCATATGTAGGTGGGGAGTAGGACCCTCCGCTCTGGAGGCATATACATATGTTCAAATATGGAAATCGTGGATTCTAACCATGCTTTTGTAGAATGAGGACTTCTATACTCCATGATGGTGGGATGATGCATCTTCATAATGTCTTGAGTCATCTATTCCATAGTATGGGTATTACTGGCAACACCCTGAAGAGACTCCCAAAACCTAAGGAAACTATCATAGAATTGAGAATCGGTACCCTGTAGAAGATTAACATGAGGAGCCATAGGAATCAATATAGGAGGTATAATGGGTGACTTGTGGCCCACCACTTCAAGAGTGTTCCCATAACCACTCTCATTCCATATAGAACAACCACCACGTGGTATTATATCTCAACAATTTCATAGAGAAATCCTCTTACAAAACTCAGAAAAGATTGGGAATATAGACAATTAAAATGATATGAAATAAATATATAAATCCAAATAATAATAATAATAATAATAACACAACTAATATCCCACTCTTAAAGAGAGGATTATTTTAAAGTTGATAATTCCTCAAAGAGACACAAGATGCAATTCTTATAGCCAAATGAAAAGGTTTGGTTATGGTCATGGTCCCACATTTACTATATAAGGTGTCCATTCCACATTAAAAAGTGATATTATTTTTAATTCACTTATTTGTTTAAATTTCTATTTAAAATGATGAATTAGGTGGATCACCATTCCAGCTTATTAGTGCACATAAACCATATAAATAGAAATTGAGTGTCCACAAAACCAAAACTATAACATTTTCCTGCATGTCGTATTGGTACATTTATATAATTTTTAATAAATATGAACTACAATTCCCAATAAGAAAAGAATAAATGAAAATAAAACTAAATTTATGAAATTCACAATGAAAGTAGATATGGAATGGCATAATTAATGGAATTTTCTCTCATATGGTTTCTTGTACGATTCATGTAATGCAATGCCATTATTTCATTAGGATGAATTATTAGATACCAACAATTCGATAATACCAAGACCATAACATAATTTAAAAAATGTTTCACACAATTGTGAAATTGTATTAACATTTAATGGAATAATAAATCACTACAATTTAACAAAAAAGTTAATTTGGGTTTCCCCTGTACATTGTTTAGCTATGTACTAGAAAAGAGTCAATTCAAAATCCCAACATCCAAATCACATATCTAAACCCTAATAGTATGATAAAAGTTAATGGGAATATGATACCACATTTTAGAACCATGTCTGCATTTCCACTCAACCGTGCCAGAAATAGTGGGCCACATGACCTCAAGCACATCTCCATGATTGCATGAGGCTACTAACTAATACCAAGGGCCTCGGGTGTGTCTATGGTTAGACAATGCCTTCATATATTGGAGTACGAAAAATGGTAATCAATAATTAATAAATAGAATAAGCATAACTATTAATAGATAGTAGAAAAAATAAAGGAATAAGCATTTAAGATAATCTAATTTATGGAAGAAGTAGAAAATTAATAATGAATACAATGATAATAATGGTGTGTTAGGCATCTCTAAAAAGATGGAAAAACAAGGGAACATAGGACACAAATCATATACTATATGATATCATAATATACAAAAAGTTAAAAATTGATACTAAAAGCATCTCGGGCATGGGATAAGTCCTCTACATCATGCTCCATCCTATGGATGTAAATCAATCAAGCATTGGAAGTCTCACTCTCCTCATTATTGATAAATGTATGTCTAAAGTCTACATAGGTAATAAATGTTTCATGATCAAGGTGTTACATATAAACATCATTAGTTAAACAACCATGACGTTTAGGATGATCCTTTTCATGAAAAATATAAATGATGTTGTGACAAATATAATTAATACAATGTAGTAAATAAATAAAATGAAATAATCTTTTTCTAGGATATTAAATGGAAACTCGTTTCATACCACTTTCTTCGACATAAAATGGATGTCTAAATAGAGGTACCTATATAAGACACAATATGTATTATACACTCAATGGAATTTATCCATACATTGTAAAAGAACAAACCCCCATGCTTTTTCTTTAGCTTGGATGTAATATTGAAAATTCATTTCACAATATTGCTAAAAATATAACTATCAAACAATTGAAAAGAATAAGGAATTAATTCCATTAGACAATCAAATCCATTAGTGGAGTCTCCAAACAAAGCTGGATAATCTAAAAAGAATCCCTATAGTCTCTACGGTTGACTCTGAATAACCCAAAACCTCCATGTTTGTCCATGGAAACCCATATGACATCCCTTGTATCATTCATTGTTTGATGAATCCGAATATGTACCAAGTATCTCACATAGGGGATCAGGTATCACCAAAGGAATGGTATAACCATCTTACAAACACGTTCATCCTCGATTTATCGCTTAGAGAACTGACCCCTCTCATTAGTATATATAAACTACCTGGAGAGACCATACTTATAATGTCAATGTATCTCTTCTAGCATGCCATGCGGATCAAAAAGGACATAGGAATTACTTCAATGGAATCTTTAAATCTATTCTCAGGTTCTCTACTAGCCAAGAGAATATGATCCATATCAACCATGTCACATAATATTGAAATTCATATATATGTAATCACATTTCATCAATAATTAATTACCTTGTCTATAGGTAACAATCTCGGAAAATAATTCAATTTAACTCATCACAATAATCTAGTGATGAGATATTATTCCCAATCACAATATCTAGAGATCAAGTCATATTCCCTAGAAAGCATGCAATAGAAAAATAATTGAAATACAATAATAATCTGGTGGCATTAAAATATAGATGATCACAAGCCACTAAGACATCCCAAAACCCCAAGCTATCCATATTGTACATACATAGAACAAAATTCACCAAATTAAGGAATAAATAATAAACTCATGTTATAATAAACATAGCTTGTTATAATTTGAAAACAATTATATATAAAAATAATCATAACCATCAATCCAATGCTTATATACAATCATGAATGGATAAGGTAAATAATACATCATAGTCAATTTATTTATAATGTACTATGTGTCATGATCAATGGACAACATCATAGTTCACCATTCATATTAATTGATATATTAAACACAAGTAATTATTAAATTTAAACACATACACCCAAGGTGATTTCAAAATTAATGCATGGTAAAATAGGCACTACAAGGTAGGAACATCCAATGGGGTGGTCGATGGTGAGGAGAACACTCCAAAAATGGGTTTCAAAGAAATATGATGACTCAGGGGAAAAGGAAAATAAAATCAATTATTTTAATTAACAAAATTAATTATTTTTGGAAGGGTTCGGTGATCGGTTCAATGGTTCATAAAAAAAAGAGTATATATTAGCTGGAATGACCTAGATCACCTACCTCTATACAGTGTCACTCCACTCATCCATTATTGGTCCTTGATATGACCTAAAATGTAAAGAATAAAAAGTATTTTTAAATCTTACTATAACAAGGAAAAATACATTATAGTAAAATAGTGCAATATAAAGATGAAAAACATTGAATGAGAAGGTTGTAAAAGAAGGTGATTACCGAGTAAAATCATATGCTTCTAACGGTAAGAGAAATGAACCAATGATGGAGGTTCTATCTTGAATCCTTGAATGTAGAAGAATAGTGTTCATGCACATGGAAAAGGATGTAATGTATAGATGAAATAACGGGAGGATGAAAGAAATAATCTTAAATCATTTAGGAGGGGAGAATCCATAAATTCAACAATTTTTTCACTAGGCATGATTTGGTCTCATGGTTGGCATACCATGTGCCAAATGGGTGCCATTAACTTCTGCATATGGGGACCTCACACGTGATTCCACATATTTTCACTAACAGTGTGAAAAATATGAAAAAAACTATCTACCAAGTATTGCATATGGCTCACAGCACAATGCACCCAAGTTTTCACAATTACAAACAAATCATGCGGTCCAACATGTCTACTCCCATTTCGGGGCTCATAAATTCAAATGATCCCCATACACACATGGAACACCCATTAAAATCTAATGAATCACTGTTGGGAAATTATTAAAGTAATAAACCAAATATTTGATGGTATATAGAATTTGAGAAAATCAGCATGTTAAAATGATGTACCTTTATACAACTCAAATATTACGCACTTCATAAAAGAAATATGATGATTTTCTTTAAATAACATATTCTATATACAGGTAGTAATGATATTACCATTATGTGAATGCTTCACATAATGGTGGGTCTCATTTTTTATTTAAATGTTCTTATTTTAATTGTATATAAGCGTATTACAAAAAATAAACAATTTATAAAATGATAAACGAGATGGATACCCCTATGCAGACATTTTACATAATGTTATGACCTTTACCCAAACATCATAATATCAGGGTAAATGGATCAGTCACATTTAAAAATACATTATCCTTTAATTTTATGATCTTTAAACTCTTATGTAGACTGATATATGTTTGGGAAAGGCAATATGACCCTCACATAGATTACATTATTTATTTTTAAGGCTTTTGTATAGACCCATGTTTTTAAAATTGATGAAAATACTAAGGAAATTGAATTTTAATTTACTAGGTGGGTCATGGGTTTAAAATTCTAGCTTCATAAATTAATTTCAAGACTTAGAACAATATGATGTGTTTTTTATAAATTTAATTAATTAAAAAAATTAAAATGGAAATAAATTAAATGAGATTAAATTTAAAATGAAAAAAATAAAGAGTTGTTTTAAAAATAATAATAATTTTATTTTTATTAGTATTATTTAGTTTAGTTTTAAGAGAATCTTAATGGATAGCACTCCTCCATATCGTGTAACACCCCTTGAGATCCTCCGTGGCACATGAACCGTCCCCTTTCACCCTTCCCTCCACATGTCGATTTCATCTGTATTTATTTTTGACTCTCACTCGATCCTCTAAGGTAGGCCCCCTTTTCCCATATCACTCCATGTTTGGCTGATTATTCTTCTATTAATCACCCTATTATATTTGGATAATCCCTAGGGGTTTTTTCATGTTGATTTTTGTTACTCCTCTTGATTATAGTGAGTGAAACAGATCTCTCAAGTCGGTAATAGGTGTGTTTCAAGATCCACTACAAATGGTGAAACATTTTGGATCATGGTGGATTATCTAAAAATTGTTTGAGTTTTTATTTCTTTAATACAAATTTTTTTCATCATTTATATCTTATAATTTTTTATTTTTTGAGTCTCAACTAGTTTTCCTTAATTTTTTTTATCATACATTGATTGATTCGCGTTTCTAGAATCAAAGAAATATTACTGTGTATGCATTGGTATATATATATGTAAGGTACCCCATTATATATATATTCACACATGGAAGGGAGTATTTTTATATGGGGACAGGTGTTCATACGTCTAATATGAAAAATGTATATGAGTTTAAGTGTTAATGGTTATATGAATATATAAACATGTCTGTAAGGGTCCCCTTGCACATATTCACTACCATAAGATTATATCCATATGATATATGTATCCGTAAGTATATGAAAATGTTTATAATATCTGAGGATGGAAGGGGTAGCTTCGAGTGGTCTCCAATGGGAATGACATGTATCATTGTGTTCAACATGGTCTTGTTATTACTAAGGTAGGATCACATTACATTTCCCCATTAAGTTAAAGAAGACATTCATTTATCACATTTATCACATTCCTTTGACATTAAATAGTACCAAATGATTTTAATAATTACTATTTGAGGTGATTGAGGTGATATCCTATTAGATTAATGTTTTTAAATAGGTCAATAATTATAATTGAGGATTTTTCTGGAAATAATTTTTAATATTCTAAATGAATTGGTTGAATAAAAATGTAATATATTTATAATGAAACCCCTATATGGAGGTCTGTTTCATTATAAGATAAAAAAAATGATAATTTGTTTATATCATTCTTGGTTTATTTCTTTGATTAATTTTTATTCCTTTATGCTATAACTTAATATGTGGAATGCTAGTACATCACCACTTTTGTAACAATTAAATGATGTTTCTATGTTCTTTATCAGTTTTCATTGGAAAAATACACTTCCACATATATGATGTCACTCAACAGGTAAAGGGAACTACTGATGAATGAGTTTCCAAAATAAAAATACCACCTTCAAAGTGACTCCTAAATCTTGTAATTGAATGGTCATGTTATTTTTTGTTAAATGACATGTATTTAATTGAAACAGATAAATCATGATGGGTATCACTTCTTGAAATTAATTGAAAATTTTATATTAATTAGTTTAAAGGGAATTATTTTTTATAGTCTAAACTAAATCCCTTTTTATCGGATTGAATTACTTTTATTAATTACTATAAGAGAAACCATAATGACATTCCACATGAATAACTAGATAAATTGGATAAACACTTTCATCTCATAATATTATATTTTAAACGTCCATTGAATCCCTTTGTGTCTATAGAAATGTATAATGAGGCCAAAAAACACCAGATAGGTGTGTCAGCCTTTGATTTAACTATAACCTAGTCAGTGTGACTTTTGTTCACTATAATTAATTTGATAATTCAATATTGTTACTATCTTATAATTCTGAATTGGTGTGAAAATAAATTTTTTTTATTTCTTGTGGAAGAATCACCTTGGATTATATTGTTTAATTTACACATTAAGGACCATATGATCAAATGATTAATTAAATAAGATTGAAAAAATTTTGATTTCAATTAGAATCCATGGACTAATGAAAGTATTTGGTTTTATAGATGTTAATTTTTATTAATTTATCATTTTGTCTCATGATTTTAATTATTGTGTATTTGATACTAGAATTTTTATTTTTCATTATTATATTTTGAACTATTGTTCTATCAATATGATTGATATATGAGGTTTTGATACTGATGGAATGTTGAGTTTGTCTGGATATGACTCTTGATTTGTGTTAATGCCTGAGGTATTGGTGCATATTTTCATTTAGCCTGACGGCTAGACTCCATGGTACTGAATTGGTTAGGGAAGATTATATGATTATGTCTGATTTCCAAGGGTTGGATTCAAAGTCCCATGTTTCCTGAGGGTGATATTCTAGTTATTCATTATAGTGAGATTTTGGATAGCCTGAGGGACGATGCTATATATTTATGGTATATTATGAGTAATTCATCCTTGTTAGGTGAATCCACAAATGATTTTGGTGATCTATTCTAATGTAAGAGGTTCTACCCACTAACATAGAGACATGGTTGGGTGTAGAATGAGTTATAGTCCCCATGCATCATTTAAGAACATGGGTGGGTTATTGTTTATTTATTCACCACTTCTTGTTCATTTTTTAGCTTATAGTTGATCATTGGTTTACCTTACATATCATGTAATGGATTGGGATAGACATTGTGGGTTTTAGTCCACTAGTATTATTATTTAACACCCTTTATGGGACACAATTATACTGTCGTACCAGAGTGGACCTTTCATTTCTAGTACATTGGTTGATTTATTGTGTTGTTTAGATTTTACCGGGTAGTAAAGAGAACATGAATAAGATGTAGCATGGGATGCTTATAGAGCTAGTAGTTGGGAACTTTTCTATTATTAAATTTTATTTCTATTATATTTCAAATTTCATTCAAATGTATCACCATCTATCATACATGAATTATTATAACTTGGTGTTGTCCATTTTTATTCAGATATTATATTATTATTTTTCTTTTTTTCATTCATTATAACAGCATATAAATTTTTACCTTCTTTATTATCATATAAACTAATGTGATACTCTAATCTAGTGTGCATTGTATCCCCACTGTAACATCAATAAACCATCTCTACTAGTCTGAAGCCTCTGGCATATGGGGATGCACACATAAGTCCACGTGGCAACTCGTCTGGCTACCATCTTAGTGCTGAGCTGGGCAGAGATGTTACAATGTGGTGTCAGAGCTAGGTTTTCATGATGTATTACTATTTTGGGCCAGTATATACAAAATTAGGAATGTTTTCGTGCATATTAATAAGTTTTATTCGTGACTAATCACCAGACCCATTGGAAAATCACAAAGTGGGCAGAGCTGGGATGGTTTTTTCTATTATTCAGAATTACAGTTGAATTTGATTTCACATAAATTGAATATAGTAATGTCACCTAATTAATGAATTATTATGTAATGGTGTTTATGTTATTTTACCTTTTTCCTAGTTTGGAAAGGATTAATCATTACATGCATCAAATATATATAGCAACATATAAAATTCACATTCCATGCATATGACATGTCGTGAAGTTTCGTTAGTAGGTTCTATACTAAGTATAATTATTTTCATTGAATGTTAAGACATGATTTTTTGTTTATATCGTGATTCTATATGATATTTTCTTCTGACAACATTCTATATTTTATGTAATTGGTTTTCTGGGATGAATTAAATGGTTGTGATTATGAAAGTGTGAGTTTTCAATAGTATGTATTATGCACGCTTTATAACTGTGAAAGAGTAACCCATTCAATTTAACCATCCATGATCTTCATATATATATTTTCATATATTTCTATTAGAATGTGAAATATTATAAATTAAAATTCTACTGAAAATTGGTTTTGATTAATGGGAGCCAAATTCCAAACTTTAAAATGAATGGGTGCTTTATGGATTGGTATATGGCCACCCATATAAATTAACTATTATATATGACCGTGTTCTATATGAAATGGTTATAATAATGTTGGATATTTAATGTTAATATAAAATTAAATTTTCAACATTAGAAATCCACATCTTTACCCATGTAGGTAAATTGGGGAATGTATCTTCTGAGATGAACCATTTCAATGTTTGTAATTTAATTAACTAATATTTTGTTATAGGGTTGCTTTCTAATGAAGTCATAATTGAATAATATCGCCCCCATAGGTCACCTAATCTACTAAAATAAATTTTTATGATATATTTTATAATTATGATGGGATATAAAGATGTATTTAATCTATCAATATGATGTTTAATTCAACTTTCATGTTTTTCTCTTGGGGTGTTGGTTAAATCATGTACCAAGATCATTATTTTATAATTTTTTCATTGTTTTTTGTGTGAATAATTTCTGTTTATAATATTTAATTTGATTAATGGTGATGGCATTATAATTTATCCAAAATTTGGGTCCTTAATGTGAACCATCATTTATGTATAGATTAGACATTCTTTTGAGATTCCTTAGAATGTAACTGTATAAGTTTTTCATAGGATTCCTCCATTTTATCAATGTAATTTTTGATTCATTTTTAGAATAGTGAGTTTTTTTTATCATGACCCTATTATGGGTGGTTTCTTTATGATTTTTTATGGGGCTAGCCCATTCTTCGTACCACTCATAGAGTAAAATTCCTTGACAAACTCCTTGAGTTTTTTATGTTAGTCATAGTTTGGGTGTTGTTGTCCCTTGCAGGACAATAAATTTCTACATGAATTTTTTTTTGTATAATTATAATATATTCTATGAATTTTTTATGAGCATGATAATCCAAAAATACTCATTTTCAGTAGTTTTTACATGCTTAAGGCATGGTCGGTTGTTTCGTAGGTCGCTTGTCCCTATATTTTTATTTAGTGATGGACTACATAATATTAATTCTTCTATATTAAAGGTCATATGGTTAAATGTGATGTGGGTTTAATTCTCTTTAATGTTCTATATAATACATGAATGAAAAGGGTTTAATCCTTGATGGTATGGTATAGGGTGTGTCGTTTGCTTCTGAAACCTCAGGGTATTATGTTTTCACGTATGTGGTGACTATCGAGTGTTAAAAGATGTAACAGAATAGTTGAGATTTGAGAAATTATTGGGCCTTGTTCTAATCATTAGGTTTTCATGTCTTATCCATTGTAGAGTGACTTGAGAGTTTAATAATCCATGTTCATCCCAATGCACAAGATGAATTTCAATTGACTCATGTATTTTGACACACTGTTCTGTTTGGATTGGGTTTCTTGGAAAAAAATTTACATTGCATTTAAGAAGAATATGACCTAACTTACTTATGAGAAATTGTATTGCATCACTTATTATGATTAATTTTACACTCTTATGTTAGGGATCATCACACCCATTCTGGGGATCATTTCCATCAAAGTTGATGAAGCACACCAATAAAGACCATTCTGAAGATTGTTGGTATTTTTTGAATTCCTTTGTGGTTTTAATGTTTTAAAACACTTTGAAGATTGATTGGAAGTATAAAATAGACGGGTTTAGTCATTTTTACAACCTCTGAAAAAACCTTTGGTTTTGGATGGATTTTATTGGTTAAATATTTAATGATCATGTGATGCCTCGGGTGGTAAAGGATGGTTATTGGCTAAGGATGATGTGTTAGTAGGTAAATTCATGTTTCATTCAAGAAGTCGACCAAAATTGTTTTATCCATTCTTTATTCATTAATATTTTTGGTTTAATATTAGTTTAATCTTTTTAATGAGGCTACCATATCCATTATCCTAAATTTTTCATTGATGAGGCAAGAGTGTTTCGTTCTTACCCTGCACTAAATTTTTAATGTTGTTGGGAATGATAAGTGGTTTTATCTATGTTTCATATTGTATGAATGTTTCCTATCGAGACCTGGTTAGTTATGAGTGGTACATGGTTACTAATGTAAGAGTGAATTTAATAGGATCTAGGACACCATCCACTAATTTCTTTAACTCTACTGCTGATAAGATATCTCTCTTGGCTCATTTAATGTTCCATAGTTGATGTTTGGACTTGTATCAATGTCTCACTTTTAAATATGGAGTGTGAACAACATTAAAATACTCCCTTAGAATCCATTTCTATGAATAAAGAGTTACCTCATACTAGCTTTTGGCCTAAGAGGTAATGTTTAAAATGGTAATGATTCGATTTCAAAGGATCATTATTTCAACCCGGTTTGTGATGAGGCATGATAGTATAAATTTTCATGTGATGTTTTGAATGGGGAACATAAATGAATGTCAGGTTAGGAAATCAAAGAATTCCCTTGTTGTAAATTAATGATTCCTTAGGGGAAGGCATTGATGTCTAGATTGAAATGAAATAGATTTCAAATCTAGGCACCATAGAGATAATTCTGTTATAGTGGCTCGACTTGTTTTTTTTCTATTAAATGGAGCAGTCAGTTGAAGACTGTTTATGGAACATCTTCAGGTTGATAGGATTGTAGTTTTTTCGACCATGTATTTTTGTTATGGAATCATATTTATTCAGGTTCATCTATTTAAAGGAAACACATCAGGAACATCTCTATAATGCTTAATGGCATGTTGTGTAGGAAATTGGAATGGTGGGAGTGCCAAAGTATGGAATTTTAAACTTTTTAATTTTGAGACTTATGGATGGGAGAACCATAGATTAAGTTATTATTGATTCGATAGTGTGAATGTGTCTCTACCTTAACTATCATGGGTATGAAATAGTTTGTTATTTCAATAAAAAATATAACATCGGATCGGTTTTTAATGTATATGTCCTGTATGCTAAAATTAGTGATTCTAAGTGCATTGGGAATTTGGAAATTCAATGTGACTGTTTGAATGAGACTTCAATACCATTGAAAGTTTATTGATATTTCCATTGTTCCCGAGGGATTATAAGGGACGAGAAGTTATAATGTGGGTTGGTTATAACAATCTGTTTTTTAAATCAGATGAAAATTAAAATAAAAAGGAATTATTCCTTTACTATATTGGTTTTGGGTTTACCAAATGGGCATCAAAATTGATTTTTAAGAGTTGGTACATTTTGATGTGTTTTTAACAAATTAATGTAAATATATTAAAATTAAAATTAAAATAAAACAAATGGTATTAAATTGAAACTAAATAAAGGAATGATGTGTTTTAATAATGATAAAAATACTATTATTATTATTTAGTTCAGTTTTAAGAGAACCTCAATGGGGGTATCTATCCCATATTGTGGGATGTCCCCCCTGAGACACTTTATGGTGTATGACTCATTCCCTATCAACCACATCTATGTATGCCAATTTTGTATGGATTTCTTCACAATTCATACTTGATCCTTGGAGGTATGCCTCATTCTTTCTTCTACTTCCATGGTTCATTGATTCTCTCTATCTCTCTCTCAATTTCCCTTTTCTATTTGGTTGAACCAGTATTTTGGTCAGGATTAGTTTTGATATTCCTCTTTTTTTAAGGGAATGAAATGGATCTCTCCTATTGTCATTAGGTTTGTTTCTTCATCCATCACAAAATGATAAGTGGTTTGGTTTCTTTAGGTTAATTCATCATTGGTTTAAGTTAGTATTTTCTCCCTTCATCATTTTTAATCCATTTATGTTTTGGTATTTATTAGTTTTTGAGTCTCTTGTGTTTTTTAAAACTGGTGTTAACCTTGTCGTGATGTTTTCCAGTTTCCAGAGTCAATGGTGACTTACTGCATATGCATTGGTAAGAATATATATGTGTAAATTTCGCCATTATATGTATATATTCACTCATCTGGGTGTATATATATATTTTTGGATAGGTGTCCTTACGTATAATATGAAAAATGTATACGAGTATAATTACTAATGGGAATATGAATATATAAACAAGTATTGATGGATCCCCTTGCACAAATTCATGGCCATGTAAATATATTCATATTATATAGGTGTCCATATGAATATTTGAAGCCGAATATGATTATCGGTAGGAAGGAGAATCGTTGAGTGGTTATAAATGGGAATGTTAACATCCAATGTGTCTATCATGGTGTTCCTATTCTAGTGGAATTATTCATTTCCATTTACACATTAAATTATATAATGATTTAATTTATCTCCTATAAAACTTTTGACTAATATTAATTAGTGTGAAATTATGTTTAATATAAATTCCTTATGTGAATTGACTTGTTCTCCTCATAGTTTATGTTTTTAATATAGTTCATTAACATTAATTGAAGATGACTTTTGAAATAATTTTAAATATGATATATGAATTATTTGAAGAACAATGTAATATATTTATAATAAAACCCATTTATGGAGGTTTCATTTCAGAAACAAAAAAAATAATGATTTTTTTCATATATCTTTCTTGGATAATATCTTGGATTATATTGTTATGCCTTCATTTTTGTTCTTAATATGTTTAATACTAGAAAACATTCACTTTTGTTAGTCTTACTTGATTTTCCCATTTTATTCTAGGGGTTTATTGGAAACATTAACAACCAAATCTATTAATTAAACTGAATTATAATGGGAAATTACCATGTAGGTGTTTTCCTGAAAAATAATACCACCATATAAGTGAGGCTTTAATATTGTAAATGAATTATCATGTTCAGTTTAGTTAATTGAAATGTATAATATGAAATTGAAAATGTGTGATGTTTTTCACCCATTATAATGAACTGAATGTTTGAAATGAATTAATTATAAATGTATTGATTTGCGTGGTATAAACTAAAGAAAATTATATGGTACAATAATTTATAGTAATTGAAACATGTGGGAATGCACCGACATGCCATGTTTGTGACCAAATAAATTGGATAATCAAAGTCATACTATAATATTTTATTTTTACACGCCCATTTAATCCCACTAGGACAATATGAAATGTGACTTAGGCCTAAATACACAAGATATGTGAGTCCAACTTGGTTTAAATTATGACCAAGCTTGTTTGATGTTTGAACCTTAAAATGAATTTTATATTTCAATTTTTTTTGCTCTCTTAAACTATAGAGTTGGCATAATAATATATTTTTGTGATATATTGTAGAAGAATAATCTTGGAAAATTTTATATTTTTAATATATTAATGACTTCTAGTTCTAATGATTAATTAAACTAGTTTGACATAATAATGATGATAATTAATAACCGGGATTATTGAACTGATTTAGTTTGGCATATAGAAATTTATATAAATTGATTACTATGTCTTATGATGATAAATACATTATCTTTAATACATGAATTATTATTTTTGATCCTTAGATTTTTAGCTTATGTGATATCAGTGTTATTGATATCTTTGGTTTTGATACTGATGACATGTTTAGTTTATTTGAATATGAATCATGATTGTTGTTGAAGCCTGAGGCATGGTGCATGTTTTCGTACTACCAGTGGGCTAGGTGAACTGGAACTAAATGGATAAGGGAAGAGTATATGATTATGTCAGATGCGTGAGGGTTATAATCAATGTAAGACAATGCCTAAGGGTGTTATTTTAGTTATGTCTTAGGGTTTTATTTTGGTTTTCCTAAGGGAAGAGGATGTGTTGTTATGTAATATTATGATTGATTTATCCTCGATTGAAGAATATGACACTGATTTGGGTGATCTATCCAAATTCAATATGATATAACCATGTACATTGATTCCCAGTAGGGAGTTAATGTAGTATAGGTACATTGTGTCCCTTGTTAACCTTGAGGGAGGGGTGTTATTTATTTAGTTTCTGATGCTTGATTATTTATCTTCTTATACACAATTCCTACATTATAATACATATAATATATTGTATTGGACTAGACATCATGGGAGATATCTTACTATGATTATTATATCATACTTTTCTCGAGAAACCATTTCACAATGGTATATAAGTAGACATTAAATTTTCTTGATAACATAAGATTGTTGGTGTTGTTTTGCCTGCACCTAGGAGTTAAGAGCGTAGAATCGATCCCAATATCAGGATCCATGTGGAGATATTCATTGGGAAGTTTTATTTTATTTTATTTTATTTCTATTATTATTAATACTTATTACACTTGTTGAATCATAATCCATACATGCATTCTTGTAAATTGTCATTGGCCATTTTTATCAGATATTATATTATTCATCCACTGGTTGTTTTTCTTTTATTATGACATCCACATTTTTCTGTTTTTTATTGTCTGATAAACCATTGTTATACATGGATAAAGAGGATATAGAATCCCCACCATACCATTAATAGTCCCTTTCATATAGTGAGTTGTTTATAGAAAGTGTGGAGGTGATCTTGAGGCCATGTGGTGATCGGTTTGGCTACTGTTATAGAGGTGTGACGAGTTGAGATGTAACAGCTTTGGTTTCTTATAAAAAACTAGGAAACATAAGGTAGAAATTGATTTTATAGATTTTTATAAAAACTAAAATATACTTGTCTATTTTTAATTTCTTCTTCACTCTATGCATGACTTCATAAATCTAAATCATGATTCCTCTCAAATAACACTCGTTGGTTTCTTATGAATATAACAACACTAATTTGATATAGATATTTAAATTAGAAACCATATATATGGAACTTAATGATAATAAATTATAAAGATATAAAATACAAGAAAATAAAATTAATATGGAATTTATTACACACAAAAAAACAATTTAATAATTTTGATATCCTGAGGCTGATTTTGAGGGAGATCACGAAGTGGGAAAAAAAATTATTCCCACATCCATAGTGTATCCATGGGCTACACTAGAGTCAATTGATGTTATGGCATGATACACCAACCTCAATGATGTGCTATAATATTTTAATAAATAGGCATGTGATGAAATATAGTAAGGTTAATGGTAGTATCAGCCAAGAAAGAGAATCTAAATCCACACAGATGAACTATAATCATAATGTATTAGATTAAAATTAAAATTAATGATGATCTATAATCTCTGTCTCATAAATTCATTCATTAAAAAAATTGAACAATTAACATTATTTGATCATGAATATATAAATCCATAATTTGAATTTACTCCTATAAATTTCATCTAATTAAATTCTAAATTAAATGATAGTCACATAAAAGATCAAAATTTCAAATGATGTCAATTTTCCTAGGTATTGTGAAAGATATCCCCCTTTTATCTGGATAATAATAATTTCCATGAAATATGATATATATAACCTTAAAATTTCATATATAAATATGGATTTAGGGTATATCTCATTCACATTTCTCCTTAGAGTTGAGGGATGTGACTGAGAAAGGAAGTTGGAGTTATGATAGTGTTTGGAACTCCATGGGAAATGTGTTTCTAATAATTAATGAGTCCTTTTAATGATTCCATGTTGTTTTGAACTCTAAAAAAATTCTAATGGTGTGGGAAATCCAAGTTATATTATTGTTTTGGAAATCACTTCCCCAACAATACTTGAGTACCAATGTGTCTCGAGTATAAAATTTCCTCACTAATGGAATAAGGTTCAATAATTGGAGTTTGGTACAGTAACATGCAACCTCTTGTACCCTGTGAGTTTGAGTTCAATTGTTATGATCAAATCTCCCTCGACTGACACACATAATTTTTTGAGGAACAAGTCCCCCACTATAGATTCAATAAGGTTTTTTGAATTTCACTTGGATGAGTAGTTATGGAAGGACATGTTCAATACATTATTAACAAATATATATTCCTTGAAAGGGTTTTATTCCTTCATTATATTCCAAGATAAATAGAAGAAGATTTATTATTTCAAGTTGTTCATATGTTCCAGATCAAATGACACTTCAGGAACACATCATTTCTATTAAGAAATGAATTAGAACTAGTCTATTGACATTATTCTTTATGGTTATTAAAGTAATTTAGTCAAACCAGGTCATATTTGAGATTAAATCCACCATATAATTAATCAATGATTACTTGGGAATCCATATATACATGTAATGTCTAGTAGAATAAAATATATAGGTTCTTGTGTTTTTATTAATTTCATATCATTCATTAAATATTTGAAATAAATTATTATTTGATCTTTTATTATTATTATTTTTGGGATCTACCGAGTATGTTTACACTTACCTCTATATGGGATTCATTCGAAATGTGTTCTATCTATAAATATGGTATACATTATGAACATGATCTTAGTGGACATTGAGTTAGTATGACATATTTAAGGATGATGCTTAGTGTTTCATGATATTCTATAATGGTGGTATTTGTTTATTGTGTTCTCTAATGAAGGATTATTTTAGTGTTGTAACCTATAGTGTTTCATTATGTTTAAATACTTTTTATGATTTTTCTTCATATAATAATATATATGTACTATTTTATATAATTCCTGATGACTCACGCATTTATTTTATAACACCCAATTGTTTATATTTTTGTTTTTTTCTGTTGGTTATTATTACATTTTGGAGATATATTTCTTTTGATGTTTGTTCTAGGATAAGCCATACCATTTCATTTATGTCTTCATGATGTCATTCACCAACCATTAGTCTATTTGAGGCATCACATTCGACTTATCGTCAGCTTAGGTGGGAACCCAGTATGTTGGTTCTTGATATTATTTAGGCCATAAATGCAACAATCAATGTCAAAATATCATTATTTTATTTTATCATTATTATTCTGGATTATAGAACATATGTTTTATTTTTAATAAAATGTAATTACAGATTATAATAACATCTATGGAAATAAGAGGACTACTAATGAAGTGTTATATATGTATTAACTAGTGATAAAATATTGAATATTGATGTAAATTATACGATACATTGACTTATTGGTTTTAATTTGGAAAATAGTAATGAAATAAATCCTAATGATTATAACATGGATTTTTAGAAAGTATTTTTATAATTTTATATGGGGAAATATTGATATAATTAATAGTATATATGGGATAAAATTTAATTTACAACCTATATTTTTTAAAATCATTTTGATTAGATTAAAAGAAAAAATTCTTATATGTCTGTTACAATAGTTAAATTTGATTTATTCTATTATATTTAAATATTTTATTTATGGATAATAGGAAAACATCGTTGAATGTTTCAAATTTTTTGTAATTTATTTTAATATGCGGGAATATATTTTAGAAAATCTCATACATTTAATTAATAAAAATAAAAAATAGTTCTCATCAACTATATATGTGTCAACATGACAAATAAAATCATTAAATTCATGAAGATGTCTAAAATCCAAATATAAAATATAAAACAAAATTTAACCAAAAAACATTAATCGAGGTTAAAATATCATTTTTTAATTTTAATAATATATTTGTTCATTTTAACATTTATCATTGAGATTTATAATCTATAACTAATAATTTTAACATTGTTTAAGAAAACTATAATAATACCTAAAATTGTAGACTTTAAAATAACTCATTTTAAATTATGGATGATTATTATTAAAAAAATTATACTATCAAATTAATGTTACACAATGCATAGTTCAAAAAAATTATATCCCAAAATAATGCCGACAAATTATTTCTATCACACACTTCATTTAAAAAACTAGGTATGCATTTCTTATATAACCAAGTACCTACCAAATAAATATGACCCTGTACGAATCTTAAAAAAATTAAATATATAATAAAATTGTTTCTAAAATATTATATTTAATAAGATTTCTTCTCAAAAAAACCTTCCCTCCTCAAATTAGATTAATGGTTTACTATCCATGAAATTAATTATTTCTTTTTTACATTTAAGATAATTATAAAAATAAATTATTAACAAATTATGAATAATATATAATGTATCCCATATATAAAAAATTTTAAAATAAATATATAATTAAAGTTATTTAATTATTTTATTTTTTCCCACTCTTCAATGTATATGATCAAGTGAATTCCAAATTAATTAATATTAAATAAGAAGCATCTTACTAAGATAACATCAATACATTTAAAAAAATAGAATAATCAGTAGATGATTTTACCAATTTTATTTTAATTTAGTAGAATCATATATACTATTTAATATTTACATAGACAAATACACCATTCATAAAAGATTTAATAATATAATTAAATGTCTAAAAACCCACACGAAAATAAATTAATAAAAACAACCCAACATATTTTTTATTTTTATTAAACACAAAACCAATTAATAGTATGTTAGTTTGATTTAGCAATAAAAAGATGGAATGTTTTAAAATCATATTATATGGTGAATTTATACAAATATAGTGATGAAAATATTTGTTTTTGGAGGAAAAGTTATTACACTATCAAAACAAATTATCATGAAGAAAAATATAAAAAATGATAATATACTCTCTTATGTTTTACCCAACAATATTTACAAAGGGAACATTCAATGTTTTTATCCATAAAAATTAATGTTAACTATACTCCTGATCTAAACAAAAAACACTTCCAATAAAAACAAGGTATACCCAATGTACTCTGCCCAACAATTCACTCAACATAGTATTGGGTAATATAGAAAGAATCATAACTAATTTAATTAGGGGAACACAAGATAAGGAAGATACCATTGGGATTCGTGGAATAAGATAGCTCGAGATCCTGTGGTAGGTACTTTTGGGATTATAAATTTTCAAATACTGTGAATATCTATAATTATATATGGATTATTGGGTGTTGAACGATCAAAATTTGAAAACACAACTTGGTGCAGAGTGACCTGGACATTCCATGATATCCAGATCATGATATCTCCATTATGAATGCCACCATGATTTCTTATTTTATCTATGCTTACCAAAACCCATGTTTAGAAAAGGTAATCAATAGTATTTAGTTCAATGACAAACAAGACAGATTTGTTTTACAAATTGGTAAACTAGGATCTCCTCTTCAAAATCATATATGGAAAGACTCAAACATAGTTTTTTGGAGCCGATGACTTTTTACATTACAGTGGCATGTTTACAAGAAATTGGTATCATGAATGAAAATATATTTTAGTAGATTTGAAATACGAGATATAATATATGTTCAACATTACAACTTATAATGAAAAAAAACATAAAAGTTTAATTGGAAACATCCACCACTCTAAGATTATCTATACAAGTCAATAATAATACACATCTTCCTATCCTGGAAAAAAATGTAACATAAAAAGGGGTGAGATTAGATCATAATTAATGGTGGGAAATAAAATCGAAGTTATCATAAACCTAAAAATTAGGAATGGTTATTAATTTAAAAGACATGCCTTTCAAAAATAATAATCATGAATACATAATGGATGGAATATGAGTTGAGTAATTATTTCCATAATAAAAAATA
Organism: Viscum album; assembly: GCA_963277665.1. Classification (NCBI taxonomy): domain Eukaryota; kingdom Viridiplantae; phylum Streptophyta; class Magnoliopsida; order Santalales; family Viscaceae; genus Viscum; species Viscum album. The sequence continues at coordinate 1,517,123,264 of OY728131.1, forward strand.
ATCATGGGTATTCTACTAGTAAAATTACCAAATGAAGAATTAATTTGTAGCTTCATAATGAGGAAAATTCATATTTCAGACATTCTAAAGCATATTGTCATGTCCTCATCGTAGACATCTAAAAAGGATTAAGGCCTCGGCCAAAACTATATCTAAAAATGGGAATGTCCTCAACCCTGTACATAACTATTTCACTCATGAGAGATAAAAATTCATAGAGGGGTTATAGAGGGCCCCAACCATCATGTAAAAATTACAATAAATTCATCATATTAATGTTGATAAAAAAATATACATTCATATTGAAACAAACATATTAAACGTAAATAACATTACTCGAATTTTATTTTTAAACACTAACAATTCAGAGTAAATTGGAGAATGGTTTTAGGAAAAAACATCCTCAGTAAAACTAATCATAAAACCTTCAATTAATTATGGTAGATGAAATCATAAAAATTATTCCTAATAACACATAACATTCAACAGTAGTGTTGAAATTGATGAATAAACTCATATAAATCATCGAGTAATTCCTGTGATAAATAATCATTCATTTTGAAAAGAAACGTTTTTTTTGGAAAAGTGATTGTATAAAAAAAGATATGAATTAAGATTTTATTTCCATAATAAAATGGGTGATTTAGGAAAGATAATGGTTTCTAAAAATATTTTATAGTGTACCCGTGAATATAAGAAAGTATTTGTGAAATTCCATTGACTTAGGCTGGTATTTCAGTTAGAATTTTTGAAAGATACATTTTAAATATATTATTCCACATAAATGAAGGTATGATTATCATTTGTAAACATATATAAAACATTATAACAAATTTTGGGAGGATTAAATATTAATTAGTATGAATTTATTTGAGGTAAGTAAATACTAAATGTAATGAAAATTAAAATGGAGGTTCGGATGGAAAACCCTTACCTTATGTCTGAATGTGTTCTTAACAGGATCTAAATAACCTGAATAATAAAATTTATGTTCTAAAATCAATAATTAAAGAACCTACTATAAATTTTATTGATTTATTATAACATTATTAAGTCCATTAATGGCCTTTTATTTTTTAAGAGATCCAATTTCATTGTTTTAAATCATTTTCTTCCTTCGTTTTCATGATTGGTTTACTTTTATTCAAGTACGGATAAACTTGTATAATGAGAATGGTTATCCTGAATAGAATTTGTATGTTATTAATGAAAAACCATATTACTACATGGTTATAAAAGTAATTTTTTTTATTTTCATTGGATATGAATCATTATATAAATCATTAATGAAAATAGTTTGGGTTAATTATCTATTTTTTATCACAATGATATTATTTTGATCTAAAAATTAATATCATGTGTAAAAAAGTATTACATTACAATAAATAAGTTATAGTACATATATTATATTATTGTACAACAATAAAAATGGTATCATGAAAGTAATTGAAAATGAAAATAAAAATTCAAAACCTATCATCCTTGAATGTAATAAATTAATACATCTTAGATGGTGTTTTCATTACTAGTATAAAATAATGGGAACATAGAGATGATGAATGATTCATAATTTATCAAAACAAAATTATAGTATATGTATGGGAATATAGTCATCATAATAATTGGATAAAATTTCATGAGGAATGAAAAAGATTAGAATGGAACATGGAATAAAAGAACTGAAAATAAGAATTTACCTCTTCATGTAATCTTCCTTGGGAGCCTCTTTAGAGGAGTGGTTTTGGTCTTTTCATGAGACCGAGGCCATATAGATGTGGGGTAATGTATCAACCCAGGTAAATAAATAATATTACAGTTTAATATTTATCCATATTTTTGAATAAAATATTAATATTAATTTAAAGGGAATGCTATGCTCGAGGTCGTACCCAATATGCAACAACGAGTTTCTTAGAAATCTTACGTTACACTCTAATAATAAAATAATATTATTTTAAAAGGTAGTTAACGCCTAGCCGTTATAATGGAGAGAATGAATGGAACTAACTACAAAATGAATTATATATGTTTGTCAAATATTTTTACTTTTATCCAATAAATGTTAGAGGCTTAAAATGAAAATGAATCCAATTTTAAGCATAAATCTTCTAATATTTTTTAAAAGGTCGATTAACCGCCTTTTGATGGAGAACCATTTTTTAAATATAATTTTGACAATTTTATATGTTGTTTTTGAAAAAATAAAATCCTTCTTTATTATTTGGGCATCAAAGTTTACTTTGTGTAAAATTTTGTAATTTTTCCGATAAAGATCATTTTTATTAAAAATGTTGCATTTTTATTCAAAACCTCATTTTAATATGATTTATTTATATGGATATATTATATTTTTAATCTATATTAATGTGTATTTAGAATATATTTTTACCATTTAATCTAATGGTGGTCATTGGAATTAATTTCACTTTGAAATTGGACTTAAACTAGTGTAAATCTTTTAATAGATATTGTTTCTTAATAACACGCTATTTGTTTTGACAGCGGGAATTAATTATTAAATTAATTAATGCAACATATATGTTTTGAATTTTTTAAAATATACATCATTATTGAATTCAGAATATCAAATATATCTTAGGTTGAATTTTTGGTATTTTTCTGAAAAACATCAATTTTTTATGAATAGTGAAACCACTAAGTGGTAGTTTAAAAACTGATTTTTCGTTTAAATGAAACTTTACCACTTATATGATTTGAATTTCAAAAATCTGACATACATGGTTTTCATTAGGATGTAAAATATGGTTCAATGGGATTAAAATAATTTTTTGGTGAATAGTATCTTTTAAGTTTTTAATCGCGATTAGAGGTAATTATTGTAATTTAAGGTAAAAATAATGTTTTAATAATATGAAATGACCTAGAAACATGTCCTACACTCATTGGATGTTTCATGGACGACCAATAAAATACATGGGTCAACTTGGGGACCCCATGGAGCCACATTGGTTTGAAAATGACATAAATAACTTTTTATTTAAAGTTAAAATAAAAATGTCACAAGCATGAGTTGTTTTACTAAAACAATTTTTAAATGGGGTTATAAAAGTCATATTTTTGCCTATAAATATTAATTAGAAAGATACAAAGAATTCCTACATCATGATATTTGTTTTATAATTTTTAGACATTAAATAAAATATATTATTTATGACATCATGATGATGCAGCGATTACCTCATTAATAAAGGATTTAAATAAAATGATAAGATAATGTTAAAACTATAAATTACACTAGTCAAAGAACTATTTGATGAGTATATATCGAACCCTTACCCCCTTATCCTTTAAATACATCAATTTGTGTCCTTTAAAATATGAAAATCATTTGAAAATAAAGTAACATTTTGTAACTTTCCAAGACTGCCCCTCCTCCCCTCTTATAAAAGGCCCCAAACTCTACCACCTTACCCACACATCTCAAGCAATTTTCCCTGCCAAACCCTGCTGATTTTGTCTCTCCACATCTATCTATTACTCTTATAAGCCTCACGTTGGGAAGGATTCTTCCCAAGGAAGCCTTTAAGCTCAAATCAAAGAGAGATACATGATTTTAAGGTAATGTCTTCACTTGTGTTCTTCTGTTTTATTTTGCTTCTCCAACCCCCTAAACTATTTTTATTCTTTTATTTTATAACAACACTAGTATCGTAAATATACTAGGATATTTTTATAAGAAGGATTCGAGTAACACTTACACACACCTTCATCTAATGGTTAAAGAGCATACTATTTCCATTGATGGCGAATTTCTTCATCACGAAACGATGATTGTTCAATATTCTTCTAACACCTTCAAAGGTGTCCATTAAGATGAAACTATAATTATATATGATATATAATATGTTTATGTTTTACTTAATCTTTTGTATTTTTCATTTATGGCATACCTTTATGGATTCCATTATCGGTAAATGCGATATCTTCATTTTAGGAAGTGCGGACTACCGCCCCCTCAAAATGATTTGATTAGTTAACACCATATGTGGTACATATAAAGGATAAATTTAATGATATTATATATTATACCATACTGTAATTATAATACTATTTTGTATCATTATGTTTTAATTCCATTATATAATAAATATAAATGGATGTAGCATTCATGCGTACGTACGTCTTCCCGTCTCCATGAACGGTGCATTTCATATCTTACCTCTAAATGTTATGTAACATTATAAATTCATGTATATAATGGATATATATTATATATATATATATAAAGAAAATAATTTTGTATATAATATATATTTTACCAATTGAACAACTTGAAATTATAAAGAGTTTATTTTTAGACTGAAGTAGAAATGATCTACAAAACGACCATTATTAACTTAAATAATTACATCGTGTTCATAGAATAGTATTAAGTGATATAAAAGGAATAATTAACATAAAAAAGGTTCTTAAGAAAGTAGAAATTAACTCAAGTTTATCATTCCGGAGGTTAAAGAACGACCGAGTCTAGTCGGACCCGTAGTAAGGGATCATACCCCTCTCTTTCTTTTTAAGTACACTCTTTTATGTCTTTACTTTTAAGTTCATCATTCATATAATTGGAATGTTATTTTATATTACTCATACTGTAATTTTTATGTTCATATGATGAGAGACCCTATTTTATCTCATCAATCGTTTTTGGATGTTTTAATTGGCGCTGTTAGGCTGCCGGAATTTCCTAAGGGGTTTTTATCTCACTTTGTGTTTTCTTGAGATTCATGCTACATTTGCCAATATTTCCTTTTGAGTGGTGTATGTATTGTCCATTATTCAACTGTTTGTGTAACATACTTTAATTTATGATTATTTACATCAATTTTGTATAGTCCTTCTTTCCTGGGGTGTACGTTTCGAAAGTTACCCAAATCGGTAAGGGAACCTTTCACCCTCCTCTTTTTAAAAGACTTCTTTTGTTATGTCTTTTAATATTAATCTTATTATGTGGGGATATTTTCTTATATATCCTTATTTCCTTAAATTTTATTTCCAAGTGATGAGGTACCCTTTATCTCTCTCATCAACTTTTTTTCTAAAATTTGATGTGACGTCGTTAGGCTGTCAGGGGAACTTCTTAACCAAATTTCGATCTCTTTGGGTTCAACATGTAGTTATTGAATATGTCATTCATTGAATATGTGTGAATGAACATTGATTATTTTACACTTAATATCCACTTATATTGTGTGTATTTATATTTGTTACACATAATTATGAGATTTATTTATCTTTAATTTAAGGATACCATCTTTATAATGGATTTCATCTCAATTTACATTTCCATTGATACTTCATTGTTTTTATGCACCAATTCACTCTTATATGGTGTATATACTGTCCTATGGAATATTATATCATGAATACCTTTATTCTCATGATATTATTAAATTTTATTCCTCAATTATTGTATTCAAGTGTCTCTCATTTTGTTAAAAACCCTTTAACTAAAATATCATTTTAAATCTTTTAATGATTTATTCTTATAAATATTTCTCATTAATATCCATGTTTTCAAAATTGTTTTTAGGATTTATTTATATGGATATTAATGGTTTAAAATTTTAAAAGCTTCAATATGGTATGGGACACTTTGATTTAAAAATCACTTTATTAAATGTTTTAAATGGTTTTGAAAATGGTTTTTAGAATGGATTCATTATTTCAATATCTTAAAATGTTATATTGTTATTTCAATGTGGTAATATTATCCTTCCTTTATGCTTATGTTATGTGCTAGGATTATGTTATGGTTCTTGGGAAGTGTTATAAAGATGGTTGGTTCTGGGATAAACTAAGGGCGTGTGAGCCCGATATAGCTCTCCAATTAATTTGGTAATGTGAAGGAGTAAAACATTAAGGTTTCTCCAAAGAGATTTAGGGAATATAGTGTGATGGGTATTCCAAATGTAACCAAGGGGGTTACTCCCTACGTAAGAATGCTATGAATGCCTCATGTTACCTTTATGCCTTATGATTTCTATGATTTATTCATGATTTTATGAGGTATGTTAAAGTGATTATGTTTTATGGGTAAAGTATGATTTCATTCTTATGTATATATGTACTCATGTTTCCTTTCCCTAATTTGTATAACCCTTACTGAGCTTTTTATGCTCATCCCAAGTTTTTTAAATGTTTTCACAGGTCAAGGGATTGGTACATGATATGATGATACAGTCAAGGAAGTTTCAAGAAAGAATCCATGTTTTATTTTAAATATGTTTCTGTTGATGGGAAATGAATACTATCTTTTATGTAACCACTTTGTTTAAATGTGGAAGGTAATGCACGTTTTATGATCTAATTCTCTAAAACTCTAATCCTGAAAATATCCTCAATGTGTAATCTTGTAATCACTCAAGATTAAGTAAGATTTATGGCTGGGGCCTTATAGTTGGTATCAGAGGTCAGTTTAGATAACTTTTGAGGATAGAGTGTTGTTTAAGAAAAAGTGAAAAGTTGTGTATAACCACAATGGTTAGTATATTAGATGGAGTGATCATTTTTTTAAAGTTAGAATGAGTTTGAGATAACTTGGATAAGTATATTATAGTGTTTATCTTATTCTTTTTTATTTGATGATTTTACTGATATACTCACACTGACCTTTTTGGTTTTATTAAATGGATGGATCTAGCAGGAACCAAAGTAACAATGGATTTGAAGAAAACTATGACGTTTTTATGAAAGAAAAACTGAATGATATGGGAGCTGCAATGAGAACTCTTGTGGTTATCCTCAACCAACTATCTGGAATCATGATTGACCACCTCAACCTTAGTGATTTTTATAAGGAATCATATATGCAAGAAACAAATCCCTACGGAGGTTTAGGTAATATTCATAACGGTATGTATGTTCAAAAACCTATGTGTCAAATATGTGGAAAGAAACACATAGGAAAATGTCTCAAAGGGATAGAAAGAAGCTATAGGTGTGGAAATGAAGGACATTAATCAAGAACCTGCCATGGAAAATGGTACCATCTAGTTGACTCTAGGAAAGGGAAAGAATTTCTTTCTGATGGATGAATTGAATGTTTTAAATGTGGGGTGCATGGTCATTATGCAAACACATGTCCTACGTAGAAGTTTTGGGAATGGGGTCACCAGATCGTACAAATATTTATTTACCAATACCTAATTCCATTCCGATTTAGGATGAAGAAACTAACAATGAAGAATTAAAGGTATGGATTATTTCTTGACATATGTTTTCCAATTATTGGAATCTTAGAATATGATTCATGATTTTGTTTGTACGAAAGAAGTATTTCAGAATAAGTTGAAAGGAATGGATAATGGATCATGATGAATGTTGAATGAGTAAGAAGTCATCATATAAGGGATTCAAGAGTTATGGTAGATTTTTGGATGGTGAAATTCTTATATGTATTAAGTCTCTTTTGATGATCTGGTTACATTAGAAGACTTTTTATGGTAACCCTGATGTTTGATATATGAAAATTTTATTCATGGAATAATTACCCTTTCTTTTGTGGATATATTTATAAAGAACCATTTCGGTTTATATGATCCTTGAATTTGAGGAAATTACTGGTCAATAAATTTTGGGTTTCAATCTTAGTTTTTTATACTTTGTATAATTTTATGGATAGATGTTTATTGAATGGTCATTGTTAAACTTTGGGTTTTGTTTGAAAAATTTTGGAGATTAAGAATAGATTTTTTTATATATAAAGGATTATCCTTTTTGGGTGTTATCTAATCTCATACTAGTATTTTTTAGTTTTGGTTAAGGTCTAAAGACATGGGAAGTATATAGTTCTCTTTTATTGATTAGGTGATTCTCTAGAAGTCGATTATAGCTCTCTTAATGTGAACAAGTCATCCTAAATACTCGTCTTTTTGAGAAAATATGAGTTTGTGTAAGAAATATAGTAAAAGTTGAAAGTCAACATGACAATTAATTATGCTTCCTTATGTTTTTGTTAAGCTCATAAATAAATTCCTCAATGAAAAGTAACTTAAAACAAAAATGTTGTCTGTTAATTTTTCCTATTGGGGAATCAAATACCGTTTGACCCATCACAAGTTTGTGATTTTCGTTTTGTTAACTTCATCCTACAGATGTTTACAATAACTCTCCATCAAAACATGACACTTTGTTTTCTCCTCCATATCCATATTTTCATACTTGGAATCCTAGTATGGGTTAACTCGGGTGACATTTGTACTTATCTCCCATTCTTTTAAAGTGATAGATTTACTGACTCTTGTTCTGATGTGGGATTTTCAATGAAGCTTCCAAGCCCAACATTAATATTGCAAGGACGCAATTCCCAAAAGGGAGGAAGGATGTAACACCCCAGGTAAATAAATAATATGACATTTTCATATTTATCCATATTTTTGAATAAAATATTAATATTATTTAAAGGGAATTTTATGCTCGAGGGCGTACCCAGTACGCAACAACGAGTTTCTTAGAAATCTTACGTTACACTCTAATAATAAAATAATATTATTTTAAAAGGTAGTTAACGCCTAGTAGTTATAATGGTGGGAATGAACCGAACTAAGTACAAAATGAATTATACATGTTTGTCAAATATTTTTACTTTTATCCAATAAATGTTATAGGCTTAAAATGCATATGAATCCAATTTTAAGCATAAATCATCTAATATTCTTTAAAAGGACGTTTGGCCACCTTTTTATGGAGAACCATTTTTTAAATATACTTTTGAAAATTTTATATGTTGTGTTTGACAAAATAAAATCCTTCTTTAGAATCAGGACATCAAAATTTACTTTGTGTAAAATTTTGTAATTTTTTTGATAAAGATCATTTTTATTGAAAATGATGCATTTTAATTCAAAACCTCCTTTTAATCTGATTTATTTATATGGATAGATTATATTTTTAATGTATATTAAAGTTTATTTAGAATATATTTTTTCCATTTAATCTAATGGTGGTCATTGGAATTAATTTCGCTTTGAAATTAGACTTAAACTAGTGTCAATATTTAAATATATATTGTTTCTTAAAAGCACGCTATTTGTTTTGACAGTGGGAATTAATTATTAAATTAATTAATGCAACATATATGTTTTGAATTTTTTAAAATAGAAATCATTATTTAATTTGGAATATAAAATATTGCTTAGGGTGAATTTTTGGTATTTTTCTGAAAAACTTCAATTTTTGATATATATTGAAACCACTAAGTGGTAGTTTAAAAATTGATTTTTTGTTTAAATGAAATTTTACCAGTTCTGTGATTTGAATTTAAAAAATCTGAAAAACATGGTTGTCATTAAAATGTAATATTCGGTTCAATGGGATTAAAATAATTTTTTTGTGAATAGTTAATTTTATGTTTTTAATCACGATTAAAGGTAATTAGTGTAATTTAAGGTAAAAATAATGTTTTATTAATATGAAATGACCTAGACACATGTACTAACCTCATTTAATATTTCATGGCCGACCGAAACAACCCATGGGTCAACTTGGGGACCCCATGGAGCCACTTTTGTTGGAAAATGACATAAATAAATTTTTATATAAGGTTAAAATAAAAATGTCACAAGCATGAGTTGTTTTACTAAAAAAAATTAAATGGGGTTATTCAAGTCATATTTTTGACTATAAATATTAATTATAATGATAATAAGATTTCCTAAATCATGATATTTGTTTTATAATTTTATGACATTAAATAAATTATATTATTTATGACATCATGATGATGCAGTGATTACCTCAATAATAAAGGATTTAAATAAAATGAAAAGATAATGTTAAGACTATAACTTTCACTTTTCAAAGACCTATTGGATGAGTATATTTAAAACACTTACCACCTTATCCTTTAAATACATTAATGTGGGACCTTTAAAATCAGAAACTCATTTGAAAATAAAGTAACATTTTGTAACTTTCCAAGAGTTCCCCTCCTCTCCTATTATAAAAGGCTCCCACCTCTACCACCTTACCCACACCTCTCAAGCATTTGTCTAGGACAAAACCTGCTTATTTTGTCTCTCCATATCCCTATCTTACTCCTATAAGACTCAATTTGAGCAGAAGTCTTCCCATGGAAGCCTTTGATCTCAAATCAAAGAGAGATACCCGATTTTAAGGTAATGTCTTCACTTGTGTTCTTTTGTTTTATTTTTCTTCTCCAACCCCCTAAAATCTTTTTATTCTTTTATTTTGTAAAAAAATAAGTATATTAAATATACTATGATGTTTTTATAATAAGGATTTGAGCTACACTTACACACACCTTTATCTAGTGGTTAGAGAGCATAATGTTTCCGTGGATGGCGAATTTCTGCCTCACGAAACGATGATTTTTCAATATTCTTCTAAAACCTTCAAAGGTTGCCATTAATATGACACTATTTTTATATATGATATATAAGATGATTATGTTTTACTTAATCTTCTTTATTTTTTATTTATGGCATACCTTTTTGGTTTCCATTATGGGTAAATGTGATATCTTCATTTTAGGAAGTGCGGACTACCGCCCCCTCAAAGTGATTTGATTCGTTAGCACCATATGTGGTACGTATAAAGGATAAATTTAATGATATTATATATGATACCATACTGTAATTATAATAATATTATGTATCATTATGGTTTAATTGCATTAAATAATAAATAGAAATGGAAGTAGCATTCATGCGTATGTACGGCTTACCATCTCCATGAACGGTGCATTTCATTTCTTACCTCTAAATGTTATGTAATATTATAAATTCATGAATATAATGGATATATATTATATATATATATATAATGAATATAGTTATTTATATAATATATATTTTACCACATGAACAACTTGTAATTATAAAGAGTCTATTTTTAGACTTAAGTAGCAATGATCTACAAAACGACCATTCTTAACATAAATAATTGCATAGTGTTCATAGCATGGTAGTAAGTCATATAAAAGGAATGATTATCATGAAAAAGGTTCTTAATCAAGTATAAATTAACTCCAGTTTATTATTCATGTGGTTAAAGAATGATTGAGTCAAGTCGGACCCAAGGTAAGGGATCATACCCCTCTCTTTCTTTTTAAGTACACTCTTTTATGTCTTTCCTTTTAAGCTCATCTTTCATCTGATTGGGATGTTATTTTATATTAGGCATACTGTACTTTTTATGTTCATATGATGAGAGACCCTATTTTCTCTCATCAATAATTTTTGGAAGTTTTAATTGGCGTTGTTAGGCTGTCAGAATTTCGTAAGTGACTTTTTATCTCACTTTGTGTTTTCGTGAGATTCATGCTACATTTCCCAATATTTCCTTTTGAGTAGTGTATGTAATGTCCATTATTATAATCTTTGTTTAACATAATTTCATTTATGAGTATTTAAATCAATTTTTTATATTACTTCTTTCATGGGGTGTATGTTTCGAATGTTACCCAAATTGGTAGAGGAACCTTTCACCCTCCTCTTTTTAAAAGACTTCTTTTGTTATGTATTTTAATTTTCATCTTATTATGTAGGGATATGTTATTATATATCCTTATTTCCATAAATTTAATTTCCAAGTGATGAGGTACCCTTTATCTCTCTCATCAACTCTTTTTCTAAAATTTGATGTGACGCTGTTAGGCTGTCAAGGGAACTTTTTAACAAAATTTCGATTTATTTGGGTTCAACATGTAGTTATTGAATATCACATCCTTTGAATTTGTGTGAATGACCTTTGATTATTTTACACTTAATATCCACTTATATTAGGTGTATTTATATTTTTCACACATAATTATGAGATTGTTTTATCCTTAATTTAAGGATACTATCTTTATAATGGATTTCATCTCAATTTACATTTCCATTGAGACTTCAATGTTGTTACACACCAATTCACTCTTATATGGTGTATATATTGTCCTTTGGAATATTATATCATGAATCCCTTTATTCTCATGATATTATTAAATGTTATTCCTCAATTATTGTATTCATTTGTCTGTCATTTTATTAAAAACCCTTTCACTAAAATACCGTTTTAAATGTTTTAATGATTTATTCTTATAAATATTTATCATTAATATCCATGTTTTCAAAATGGTTTTAATGATTTATTTATATGGATATTAATGGTTTAAAATGTTAATATATTCAATGTGTTATGGAACACTTTGATTTAAAAATAACTTTATTAAATGTTTTAAATGGTTTTGAAAATGGTTTTTAGAATGGATTCATTATTTCAATATCTTAAAATGTTATATTGTTATTGCAATGTGGGAATATTATATTTCATTTATGCTTATGTTATATGCTATGATTATGTTATGGTTCTTGGGCATTGTTATGAAGGTGGGTGGTTCCATGATAAACTAAGGGCGGGTGAGCCCGATATAGCTCTGCAATGCATTGGGTAACACGAATGAGTTAAATGTTAAGGTTTATCCGAAGAGATTTAGGGAATATAATGTGATGAGTATTCCAAACATAACCAAGAGGGTTACTCCCTATGTAAGAATGTTATGAATTCCTCAAGTTACCTTTATGTCATATGATTTCTATGATTTATTCATGATTTTATGAGGTATGTTAAAGTCCTTATGTTTTATGGGTAAAGTGTGATTTCATTCTTATGTATATATGTACTCATGTTTCCTTTCCATGCTTTTTATAACACTTATTGAGGTTTTTATGCTCATCCCAAATTTTTGAAATTTTTTCACAGGTCAAGGGATTGGTATATGATATGATGATAGTGTCAAAGAAGTGTCAAGAAAGACTCCATGTTTTATTTTAAATATGTTTCCGTTGATGGGAAAATGAATACTATCTTTTATTTAACCACTTTGTGTAAATGTGGAAGGGAATGCATGTTTTATAATCTAATTTTCTAAAACTATAAACCTGTATAGATCCTCAATGTGTAATCTTATAATAACTCAAGATTATGTAATGTTTAAGGCTGGGTCCTTTTAGGTAATATATTGGGTGTACATTTGAGAATAATTTTGGCAATTCATAAGGCTTTATTAGACTGAATAGAGAAGGAGTGGGAGGGGGGTTATAGTGGAGGAGATGGATGATTTTTGAATATCTTATTCAAAGTTTTATTATTTTCCAAAAGAAAAAAATAGTGATGATTCATGTGACACATACCAGAAATAAGTGCATTTGAGTTAAAAAAACATGTCTTCTTACATAATAAATGATTATATTAATTCTGAATTAACTGATAATGTATATATAATGTAAATTACTGTATTTCACTATTCATCCAAAATTCATGTATTTCAGATAAATTCCAAAAAAATCGCCAACTTTTTTTTGACATGTAGAATTAAAAAATGAAAAAAAAATTATTGAAGAAAATTTTCTAAATAATATTAATTTAATTTATAAATAAAATAATTTTTTTTCTAAACATAACAATTTCAGAACTATAATTTGTTTTATGTAACCTAGAAAAATTAATCAAGATCGCATTATATTATAACCTTATGAAAAAAATTAATTAATATAATTTAATATTGATATGGTTCCTATTACTATTAATATTACTATTCATAAGGTTATTTTACTATTCATAAAAAATTATGTTTTCCTTTTTTGACTCTAAATAACTTACCGAATGCTACTGTTTATGTCTGTTTTTTGAAATTCAAATCGTCGAGGTGAAAATTTTATATTTACTGACTAGGTTATAACAATGATGTAATTTTTTGATACTTGGGGTTTCATGCATTTATTTATAAATATGTGGGATAATAAATTCTATTGTCCTTTCAAAAAATTCTTCCTCAAAATTGTCAGAATGTTACCTCACAACAATATATGAATAGTTATTCATCATAAGCCCCGTATCCCCCCATGTTGTCTCTTGAATTAAGTATTTTTCAGTATTATCTTTACAATTTGAGTTGTCTGATTCACCAACACCTATTCTTTACTATCTAGAATTGGAATAGGCTCTTCACAGTAAGATAGTTCAGGTTCCAATTCTATGACATTAAAAGTGATGACGTGTGTTGGGTCTAGTATATACTTTCACATCCATGAGACATGGAAAACAATGTGTACTTTAGACAAGATAGTTAGCATATCCAAATGATATGAAATAGTTCCAATTCACTCTATAATTTCAAAAGGGCCTATGTACATAGGGTTCAGTTTCCCTTTCTTCCCAAATCTTATAACACCCTTCCTTGGAGATATTTTTATGAAAATATGATCTCACACATGAAATTAAAAATATTAACTTCTATTATCATCATATTGTTTTTTATATAATGAGATACATTGATATGTCCTTGATTATTCTATACATTAGTTGTTGTTTCCTCTACATTATCTGGGTCCACAAATCTTTATTTAACCGACTTCATCCCAAAGTATTGGCATACGACCTCTCTTTCAAAACAATGCATCATATGGTGCCATTTGAATTCTTGAATGGAAAGTATTATTGAAGAAAATGTCCACCAATGGTAAATACTGGTCCCAATACCTTTAAAATCATGTGAGTATGATCACAACATTTCTTCAAATGGTTTATCACCCTTTCTAATTTTACATCAGATTGAGGATGATCAGCAGTACTCAAACGATGCTTAGTATCAAATGATTTCTGATGGAATTTTTAGAATATCTATGTAAATTGTTGATCATGATCAGACACTATTGAAAGATTTTCTCCATGAGGTCTTACATACTATTTAATATTGAGTCCTCCAAAGTCCTCTAGTGGAAAATCATCAATTATAGTGAGGAAATGTGCATATTACATAATTTGATCCATAATTACCCATATTTAATTAATCATTCATGGAGTTTTTGGTAATACAATGATGAAATACTTTGTGATTTAATCACATTTCTAGGTTGTAATAGATAAAGGTTTTATGACTCCTATAGGATGTTGTCTTTTAGCCATTACTTGTTGACATACTAAACATATTGATACATAATAACAAATTTCAAATTCATGTTGTCCCAAAAAAATGTTACTTCAAATCGCTATACATTTTTTTACTACCGGTGTGTATAATGAAATTCATGCAATGGGAATCTTCCTATAACTCACTTTTCATCAATGGTAATGAGGGAACACATAGACTCTTCACATGTTTCAGAATTCTAAATTAACATATGAAGTCAACCAACATCCCATCTTTCAAAGAATTTATTTTCTTTTTAAGGTTCTCATTATTAGGATGAGATATTTAAATCATTTTTATAATGATTTTTCAGAATCCAAATGAAAAGTTTGTGATGTTTCACCTTCATTGTAAATTCCAATATCTATATTTACTATATCCTAAAACATATGATTCTTTTTGTTCCTCATTTTTAGGACCCCATGATCTTTCCTACTCGATGCATTAGCTACATTATTTTCCTAACCAAGGTGGTATTGTAGGGAACAATAATAATCCATAAGTATTTCAAGCCATTAACATTGCCTCATTTTGAGTTATTTTACTGAGAAATAATATCTCAAGATCTAATAATCCATATATATCTCACATCTTCTACCATAGTAAGAATATCTTGATATCTTCCGACAAATGTTTAGAGAATCTAATTCAAGATCTTTTGTAGGATAGTTTGGTTAATGAATTATTATCTACCTTGACGTATAAGAAACAACTATATCATTATGCATAAGGACACAACCAAAACCATTCTTTAATGAATCACTATAGATCACAAACCTATCATTCCCTGATGGTAGATTCATAATCATAGAATTCACTATTGTGCTCTTCTATTCCACAAAACATTACTCACATTATATTTCCCATACGAACATAACCCCTTTACATGTGCGCATGGTCATTGTGCTGGATAAACGAGTGTGGTTCAGAACAAAATGCCGACAATAACGTGGTAATCCAATAAAACTACGTACCCCATTTATGTTCGTTGGAGTGGGCCATTCTGTCACAGCCTATTCCTTCACAAGATCAATAGATATTCCATCCATAGAGACAATTTGTCCATGAACTGAAACTTATTGAATCCAATATTCAATCATTCAAAACGACCCATATAATTCATTTGTTCTAAGATTCTTCATAATAATGTTCAAGGTATTTTCATGATCATCATATACTTTAAAATTTACCATGATATCATCAATAAATACAACTAGAAAGCCATAAATATATTCCTTAAAACTATTTTCATTATATCCATTAAAATAGATGATTCTTTAGTTAGTCCAAATGGAATTACTGTGAACTTGTAATTCCAATATCGGGTTCGGAATTCTATATTTGTAATATCTTCCTTGCTTACTCGTAACTGATGATATCCAGATCGAAGTTCAAACATCAAAAAATATTCGGCGCCATAATCATTCTAAAATAAATCATCTAGTTTTGGTAGGGGATACATGTTCTTTATTTTGATATAATTTATTTATTTTAATTCAATTCAAAACCTCCTAGATCCATCATTATTCTTAACAAAAAATAGGGGCTCCCTTTGGAGAGACACTGGGTTTAAGAAACACTTTATCAAAAAATTCTTCAGGTTTTTTATTCTGTTATACTAATTCTATAGTGGCCATTCTATAATGTACCTTTGTTATAATCCTTTAATGAAGAATTAAATAATTTGAATACTCAATTTCTTGTTATAGGGGATATCCAGGTAAATCCACTTGAAACAAATCAATATATTCTATAAAAATATTTACTTCCCCTATTTTAACATTTATTTCATCATCCATAGATATTGTCTTCTCATCCTCCCCAATAATTTAATTTTGTAGATCTATTTAGGGAGTATCTATATAAGAATCAGCTGGTGAGGTTTCTACTCTCATGATAAGGGATTTAACACTATTGTCAAAAATCATAACTTCCCTCTTATTATAATATATCTTCACCTCATAATCTGAAATCAAATCATACCAAAGATTATATCAATGTAGATAATTGGAATGATGATAAGGTTGGAAACTAAATAATTTTTATGTATCACGAGGGGGACTGATGGAAATCTATTTTTTTACAATGATACCTCACCTAGGTGATTCGAATGAAAAATACTTTATTAAATCAAAACCAACATGTATAATATTCTTAGAAAACAAGGATTATATAAAAGAATGCAATTATCCAAAATATATAAAATCATTGGATAAGAAAGGGGAAATGATTAAAGTGCCTATGACCACGTCATTAGGAACTTCAATATCAGTAGTTCTGATCACATAATCTTGCCCCTCCTCCATTGGACTTCTCTGAGGAGTGTTTCCTGGATTCTTTCGACAATCATTGTAGTGGTGACCCATTTACCTAAAATTATATCATTGAACATTAATAGATTTGTTCCCATACAATCACCATCATGATTTTCCATATATCCACCCTTGTAGCATACCATTTTTCCTTTCAGGCAGGCACCAATGTGTTTCCTTCCACAATTATCAAATGGTGTAAATTATACTCTTTAATTCTTCTCTAGTTAATTATTTACATTTCCATATTTTTCATCATCCTTCGACTTCTATTTATTTTCATTAAAGTCATATGACATAGATAACTCTTAATCTGTCTTAATAGAACATGAGACTTTGTCTTCATATGATGAGAATGATTGGTAGACCAATGACCATCAGATGAATGGATTTATTCCGTAAAAGAATAGATCAATCAATATCCTTAGATTACATATATATTATATATCAACCCTTGCTAACCTTGTGATGATATCATTATACTTTTCAACATTCTCATCTTCCTTTTTCCTCAAATTCAGAAATTGTCTTTCCATATCTGCTCGATGTTCAATAGTAAAGTATTTATCTTGGAATATTTCTTTAAATTCACTCCATTCCATGATTTTCATTTCTTCCTCCTCCTTTTAATTTTGATTTAAGGCCCACCTTTGATCAGCATCTCCTGACAGACAATAAACTTCCATGAAAACATTCTACATTTCGTTACATCCCAAAGTGAGAAATATATTATCTAAGGAACTAATCAACTTATATACTATGAATGGGTTTGTAGTCCTATTAAATGACTGTGGATGTTATTTCATAATGTGATCTAACATAGCTCATCCACATTGTGGATTCAGATTCACCATTCAGGTAAGGTTATTGTTAATAACTTCAGTAATATTTCCCAATATAGTTTTAAGTTCTTTCATCTAGTCTATGCTTTAGTTCCAACTTCATTATCATTCAAAGGAGTGAAATCTCAACATGGGATACATGCGTTTACGTGGTTTCCATTCCTTCCACTGGGTGAATTTCTAAATAAAGGAATACACTAGAAGAGGTTATGAATCATAATGTACAATCTCAACATAGAAAAATACCTTACATAAATTGAAATCCTATGCATGGATAATTACATAATAAAAAACATGATTTCTTGGATGAATAATCTCTATTTAAATCCTTTATAATGGCTCATAAAGAACATGTGGATTATCCTAGTCATATCCCCTAGGAATTTCAACCCAGGTGTGTAGTAAGGCCTATTTTTGTGTACCAGGATACCCTTGGGGAAGCCCGGAATTCGTAGTCAGAGTTTTCACTACTATGAAAAAATGTGCCAATACCACATCCACATGTAGTATCCAGATATGGATGTATTTTCTAGAAATATCCACATAATCTATTACCTTCCAAAATTATATGATATTCCTATATGTTTATCTTCAAACACTATCTTAAGGGTTCCTTCCCAAATATACTTTTATAAATCTTGTTTCCATGTTTTCAACTAAACTTCCCCTAATACCAATTATAATAACCCAAAACTAGTTACCCAGAGATGAGGGATTATTACATTTTATTAGAATTATTTCAAAAAAATCGTATCATAGAAGAATAAATAGTTTAATAGATTGAAATATCAAGACACAAATATTAGTTCATCAGTACAACATGAAATGAAAAACAATATCAAATTTACATTGGGAACATCCACCATTGTATGATTATCCATACAATTAAATAATAATCTACCTCTTCATGTCTTGAGAAAAACTAAACATAAGAAAGGGTGGCATTAGATGCTATGTAAGGGTAATAAATAAATAAAAAGATATCATAAATAAAAAAATAGGCATGGTGAACAAT
This sequence comes from Viscum album, assembly GCA_963277665.1. Lineage (NCBI taxonomy): Eukaryota > Viridiplantae > Streptophyta > Magnoliopsida > Santalales > Viscaceae > Viscum > Viscum album. Next base: position 1,517,142,362 of record OY728131.1, read on the forward strand.
TGAAAACACATTTTTTTAAAAATAATAATCTTGAACACATTATTGACGGAATATGAGATGAGTAATTATTAACATAATCAAACATAATGATGGATGTTCGACTAGTTGAATAACCACATTAACGATGAATAGTTAGTGTAAAAAGGGGGTAAATTAATATTCATAAAATTCTAAAACATACCATCATGGCCTCATCTCTGAAATCTAAAAATGATTAAGGCCTTAGCCAAAAATATATCTAAAAATATGTATGTCTGTGCCAATGTCCACGTCTATTTTTCTCTTGAGACATACAGATGGATCGAGGGGTTATAGAAGGACCCACCAATAAAATATTATGTCCAATTAAATACTAATATTAATACGTATAAACCTAAATAACATATACATTCATATTAAATATCACATAAGAAATGTAAATAACATTCTCTAAAAATTAAGCATAAACACTAACTATTCAGATTAAATTGGTGAATGGTTTTAAGATAGAACATAACCATTCAAACTAACTATAAAAAATTAAATGAAATATGGTATATGATATTATAATTATTAATCCCTATAACACAAAATAATCTATACGAGTGTTGAAATGGATGAAAACACTCTTATAAAATCCTCGAGTAATTCTTGAGAGAAACACACTTTTACTTTGAAATGAATTGTGTTCTATTGGAAAAGTTTCTGTAAAAAACATGAAATGAATTAAGATTGTATTTTCATAATAAAATATGTTCATTTAGAATAATAATTGTTTATAAAAATATATTACAGTGCTCCCTTGAAAATAGTTAAGGATTTGAGAAATTCACTTTAGTCGGGCTTATATTTTCAGAATAATTTGGGAACAATCATTCTGAAACATATAATTATTCCTAAATGAAGGTTGGATTTTCATTGTTAAACAGATGTAGAAAATTAACACAGAATTTATGAGGATTAAATATTAATGAATTATAATTTAATTAAGGTATGAAGATAATAAAATTGACCTGATTGAAAATGGAGGTTCTGAAGGAAAACACTTACCTTAAGTCTGAAGGTGTTCCTCACATGATCTTAATTACTTGAATAATCAAATTTAGGTTCCTAAATTAATTAATTCACAAAAATATTATATATTTTATTGATTTATTATGCCCTTATTAGGTTTAACTATGGACTTTTTGATGTGTTCAGTGTTTCAATTTCATTTTTTGGGAGTGTTTTCCTGTAACACCTCGAGCTTCCACAATATGCTTCTCTTTCAATAATGTAATAGCTTGCATTGTACGCAAGTTTGAGTTCTAACACACCGCGACTAATCAATGTAGCTCTTATGAATAGTAATACCCACTTTTTAAAATTATAGAAATTTTATATATCAAAATGGACTTAATTTTGGTATTCATAATATCGAAATTATCCTAAGTTGAATTTTTTGTAATTTTCTGAGAACTTCCAATTTTTTGTGAATAGTAAAAAATACTAAAACACAACTTTTTTAATCAAAATAATTTATAATGATAAATTATAATATTTTGTGGTTTTATAGTATAATTAGAATATATTTTTACCATTTCATCCAATGGTGTTCATTATAATTAATTTCACTTTGAAATTGGATATAAACAATTGTCAATATTTTAATATATATTGTTTCTTAAAAACACTCTATTTGTTGTGACAACGGGAATAATTATAAAATTAATTAATGAAACTTATATATTTGGAATTTTTTAAAATATACATCATTTTTTAATTCGTAATATCAATTATAGCTTAGGGTGAAATTTTGGCATTGTTCTGAAAAACTTCAATTTTTGATGAATAGTGAAACCACTAAGTGGTAGTTAAAAAACAGCTTTTTCATTTAAATGAAACATTACCACTTCTGTGATTTGATTTTCAAAAATCTGACATACATGGTTTTAATTAGGATGTAAAATGTGGTTCAATGGGATTAAAATAATTTTTTGGTGAATAGTAACTTTTAAGTTTAATTAATCGCGATTAAAGGTAATTAGTGAAATTTAAGGTAAAAATGATATTATAAAAATATGAAAATACATTTACACTTGTCCTACCCATATTTAATGAGTCATGGCCGACCAATACAATCCATGGGTCAACTTGGGGACCCCATGGAGCCAGTTTGGTAGGAAAATGACATCAAAATCTTTTTATTTAAAGTTACAATAAAAATGTCACAAACATGAATTGTTTTATTAAAACAATTTTTAAATGGGGTTATACAAGTCATATATTTGACTATAAATATTCATTAGAAATCTAAAAGGTTATCCTACATCATGATAATTTTATTATAATTTTTAGACCTTAAATAAATTAAATTATGTATGACACCATGATGATGCATCGATTACCTCATTAATTAACGATTTAAATAAAATAAAAAGATAATGTAAAATATACGAGTTAATCTTGTCAAAAATCTATTGGATGAGTATATTTCGAACCCTTATCACCATACACTCGAAATATATAATTTTGGGACCTTTGAAATTCGAAACTCGTTATATAATAAAGTAACATTTCATGACTTTCCAAGAGTGCCCCTCCTCTCCTCTTATAAAAGGCCCCCACCACTACAACCTTACTCACACATTCAAAGCCTTTTGGCTCGGCCAAACTCTACCCAAATACTCTCTCAACTCCCCTATATTTCTCCTAGAAGCCTCACATTGGGCATAATTCTTTCCAAGGAATCCATTGGCTCAAATCAAAAAAGAGTTACCCAATTTGAAGGTAATGTCTTCTCTTATGTTTTATTTTGCTTCTCCAACCCCTTAAACTCTTTTTATTACATTATTTTGTAACAAAACCAGTATCTCCAATATACTAGGATGTTGTTATAAGAATGATTAGAGCTACAAATACACACACCTACATCTAATGGTTAAAGAACATACTATTTCTGTGGATGGAAAATTTCTGCCTCACGAAACGATGATTGTTCAACACTCATATAACACCTTCAAAGGTGTCCATTAAGATGTCACTATATTTATATATGATATATAATATTTTTATGTTTTCCTTAAGCTTATGTTTTATTAATTTATGGAATACCTTTATGGTTTCCATTATTGGTAAATGCGATATTTTCATTTTAGGAAGTGCGGACTACCGCCCCCAAAAAGTTATTTGAATCGTTAATGACATATGTGGGATGTATAAAGGATGGAGAAAATGGTATTATAAATTTTATTATACTGGAATTATATTATACCTTTTTATAATTATAACTTCATTCCATTAAATATGAAATAGAAATGAAAGTAGCGTTCATGCGTATGTACGGCTTACCGTCTCCATGAACGGTGCATTTCATTTCTTACCTCTAAATGTTATGTAATATTATAAATGAATTTATATACTAGATATATATGATGTATATGATATATCAATCTTGAATATGATTATGGATATAATGGATATATTACCACATGAACAACTTGTAATTTTAAGAAGTTTATTTTTGACTCAAGTACCAAAGATCGACAAAACGACCATTATTAACATAAATAATTACATAATGTTCATAACAAGGTAATAAGTGATATAAAAGAAATAATAATCTTGAAAAAGGGTTTTAAGCAATTATAAATTAACTCTAGTTTATTATTTGTGAGGTTAAAGAATGGTCGAGTCATGTCAGACACCAGGTAAGGGAATTTCTGGACCCAATTTCAATTCTTTGGGTTAATCTCCTACTTTCAAATTATGTCATGATGTTATTATGTCCTATCTTGTATTTGTACTTTCTTTATGTGTAATTATAATAAATACACATAATAGATCTATTTCATTTTAAAAATGATCTTTGTAAGGACTTCGTCTCAATCTCCATTCATTGAGGCATGTTTGGTTTTATACACAACTTTCATTTATACGATGTATAAACCCCTCTGAATTTTACTTTTATTCAAAAAGAATATTTTTATACGAAGAATTTTTACTAAACAAAAAAAGGAATGTTTTTTCTTACGTATGCGACGACAACGAATTCTCCGCCACCATGACTATTATTTGAGTTTTAGCTTCCTCTATAAGCCATAAGTTTTTTTAAAAGAAAAATAAATACCATGTTTTACTTTTCATTAATTTTGGAATTGAAAATGGTTTTGATATGTTTTTATTATATCAATGTGTTGTATTGATATCTTCTGATAGAAGTGTGGAAATATTATGTTTCCTTTATGCATGCTTTATGTGATACAATTATGTTATGGTTTATGATATGATTAAACCTGTTCATATGAGGAATGCATTGGACTTAATTAGTGATAGGTGGACCCCGCTATAGCTCCTCGATGCATCGGTAGGTCTCATGAGACAATCTAGTGTCTTATCACGAAGCCTTGACAAAATCTTATTTGTAGTCTTGGCACGAGGCCTTGGCTACGTGGTTATGATAGTCTGGAATTATGCATTCCATCATTATGAATGTGGTTATTGATATTGCATGTGATTATTAGACTAGTAGAATATCCATGTGAGTAAGTAAATGGCATTATTTAATTTTATTTTTTTCCTATTATTATGAATTTATAGTTTAAAAATACTGTTGTTTTAGTTATACATTGCCTTAAATGTTAATGTTTATTTATGAAAGATTCCGCAATATTGTTATCCGTACTGAGCATCTGATTTCACCCCTTTCAATGTTTTAATGTTTTCCAGGATGTGAATAAGTATTTTTGGAATGACCTACATGGATAGTCAGAAGAGGATATGAGTGTGGACTAAGGATACATTGTTATTGTAGTTTTTCACTTTTTTATGTAATGTAACATTTATGAATGTGTCTAGTGTTTCTAAGGCTACTAAACTAATCGGTCTTTCGAGACTTGATCTTTTCTGATCATGCCAATGTTACGCAATAATGCACCAACTCTGGGTAACTAGGGTTGGGGCGTTACAATTGGTATCATAGGTAGTTTAATACTAACCTTGGAAGGTAGATTTACATAAACACTGATTAGAGCACAAATCCCAAAGATAGACTTTGAGGATTAGTATAGAATAACTTCCTAGAATTTTGGTATTATATAGATTTTGTGAGTTTTCTGAGGAATACATCCCTATCTGGATACGAGTAGGTAGAGTCATCTCTAGCACATATGTACCTAGGGGTAAAACCAAAAAATACTGCTTTGAGCTAGACTCGAACGGGAACAGGTGCACGACAACGACACTCCCAGGGGATATGCATAGGATAATTCTCATTTTCTTTACAGACCACTATGAAGGGTAATGAGTATATACTTTTTCCAAGAAAACATTTTTATGATTATGGATTATATCCATAAATAGTTGAATTTATGTTAAGTATTTTACAAGTATGGAATTATGTATTTTGATTCATAAACAAATCTAGTTTATGCCATTGTTTCGAAATGGAGCCTAGTGGAAGGAATGGAAACTGTATCAATGCACGCACTTTTTGTAGGGATTTCCCTCCTGCTCAAGATAATTATTGTCGATCTGGAGATAAAATTGGTGCTGATCAACTTATTACCATATTGGGACAAATCACTCAGGTTATGAATAATAACTTTACTCGTATGGAGCACCCTGATCCGCAATGTGGAGGATCAATGTTAGACCTCTTCATGGGGAAACAACCGCCAACATTTAATGGGGGTACAAATCCATTAGTAGCTGAGCAATGGATAAACTGATTAGAGAAAATATTCCACGCCTTGGGGAGTAACGAAAGGGAGAAGGTTGTCATGGCAGTTTACTGCCTCACTAGAGATGCCGATCAATAGTGGTCTCTGATTCAAAACAGAAAGGAAGATGAAGAAGTATCAAGTATGGAATGGAGGGAGTTTAATGGAATTTTCTTAGAAAAATACTTTCCACATGACCATCGAGCAGATATGGAATGACAATTTCTATGTCTGAGGCAGAAGGAGGATGAGAATGTCGCAATGTATGAGGCTAACATTACAAGGTTAGCGAGGCCTGTTGCAGATTATATACGTAACCCAAGAAGTAAGATTGATCATTTCTTTGATGGGTTAAAACCATTTCTCCGTCGAGCCTTAGTCTCACAAACGTTCTCGTCGTACGAAGGTATTGTCTCATGTGCTATCAAGACGGAAAAGGAATTCTCTAAGTCTTATGATATTAAAGCAAAGAAATAAGAGAAGAGATGTTCTGATCAATCTGGAAATGGAAATAAGGGGAAGAAGGGAAAAGATGAATATCAGTCCTGTAGTAAATGTGGGAAGAAACACCCTGATACTTTCTTGAAGGGAATGTGAGTCTGTTACAAGTGTGGTGAAAAGGCCACCATGCTCATGATTGTAAGGGAAAGAAACTTGCTGTCAATGAGGAATTCTATAATTGTAGAGAGATGGGACATTATTCAAATGAATTTCCTAAGCATCATGAGAACATACCTCATAAGAGGCCAAGGGATCAAGGACAAGCTTATGCTATCACTACTGTTGAGGTTGAAGCTCTGAAAGACGTGGTGGCAGGTAATTTAATGGTTTTCTCTAGTTTAGAAAACGCATTATTTGATTCTGTATCATCGCATTGTTTCATATCTTCCCAGTTTTCTAAGAAAATTAGAAATTTCCAATTTGATTTAACAAGAGAATTGTTAGTCAATACTCTTAAGGGATGTATTATTGAAACAATGTTTTGTGAATCAGTCCCCATTAGAGCACATAATTGTTCTTTATCCGCTGATCTTATTGTCATACCTATGATTTAGTTTGATATAATCCTCAGTATGGATTGGATTTTGGACTATGATGAAAAGATTTATTGTAAGAAGAAGAGGTTATATTTTTGATGTTGATGATAAGGAACACCTTATTTTTAGAGCAGAATCGTCACCACCTAATTCTTATTTAGATCCACTCACAGTAGCTCAACTAAATTCAGTTATTGGGGAGGAATAGAATGAAATGACTAAGGGCGAGGAAATTAATGTTCAAATAGAGGATGTACATATTGTGAAAGAATATGTAGATTTATTTCTAGAAGATTTACCTTGACATCCTCCAGAACTAGAAGTTGAGTTTTCCATTGATTTAATTCCTGGATCAAGGCCTATATCGAAGACCCCTTATAGGATGGCCACCGTTGAATTAGTTGAACTAAAGAAACAACTAGAGTAATTGAGTAATAAGGGATTTATTCGCCCTAGTGTTTCTCCATGGGGAGCCTCTATCCTTTAATTTAAGAAGAAAGATGGATCTATGAGGTTGTTCGTTTAATACAGGGAGATCAATGCTATAACAATAATGAAAAAGTATCCCCTACCTCACATTAATGATTTATTTGACCAATTTCATGGAGATCAATACTTTTCAAAGATTGACCTTCGATTTGGATACCATCAGTTGTGTGTGAAAAAGGAAGACATTCCGAAGACAGCATTTCGAACAAGATATGGGCATTATGAGTTTACAGTAATGCCTTTAGGATTGACTAATGAACCCTCTGTATTCGTGGATCTAATGAATAGAGTTTTCATGGAATATCTTGATGATTTTGTGGTGGTATTTATTGATGATATCTTGGTATACTCCAAAATCTACGAAGATCATGAAAATCACTTGTGCATTATCTTGAAGACTCTTAGAAGGCATGAATTATATGTGAAGTTTATCAAGTGTGAATTCTGGTTTCAAGAGATTTATTTTCATGGACATATTATCTCTAAGGATGGAATTTCTGTTGATCCTTCTATGACCAAGGCAATCCAAGAATGGCCAGCACTGATGACTATAACTGAGGTACGCAGCTGTATTGGTTTGGCAGGTTTTTATCGACATTTTGTCTAGAATTTTGCCCGATTGGCTAACCCATTAATGATGCTCACACGTAAAGGGGTTAAATTTATCTAGAAAAAATAATGTGAAGAATTTTTGGAAGAACTGAAGGGAAGACTAGCCAACTCTCTTATATTGACTCTACCATCAAGGAATGATGGGTTCGTTATTTATAGTGATGCATCAATTAATGGACTTGGTTGTGTCCTTGTGCAGAATGATAGGGTTATTGACTATGCATCACGACAGCTAAAAATTCATGAGCAGAACTATCCTACTCATGATCTCGAGTTAGATACTGTAATATTTGCCTTGATGATATGGAGACATTATCTCTATGGTGAAAAATGTGAGATATATACCAATCACAAGAGTTTGAAATATATTTTCTCACAAAAGGAACTCAACATGAGGAAAAGGAGATGTCCTGAACTACTGATGTATTATGATTGCACAATACACTACCATCCAGGGAAGGCAAATAAGGTTGCAGATTCTTTGAGTATAAAGGATCATGGAGTTTTGAACATAATGAGAGTGGAAAGGGATCCTATTTTCATGGATATGGTAAAGATGGATATGGGAATCACCATGGAGGGGGAAACATCAAATAATTTTCAAATGGTTTCCAAACCATCTTTACTAGAAAGGATAAAGTGTTCTCCGGCCAATGATGAAGAGTTTAAAAAGAATATTAAAGCTTTGAATGATGGGCGATTGAGAGACTTTGTATATGAATATGGAATTTTGAAATTTGGGAGGAGACTTTGTGTTCCCGATATACCTGATTTAAAGAGGGAATTGTTGGATGATTCTCATAGTTCCAATTTCTATATACACCCTGGGAGCACCGAAATGTATAGAGATTTAAAGGGACATTATTGGGGGGACAACATAAAGAGGGAGATTGCTGATTTTGTGTCAAGATGCATGGTTTGTCAACAAGTGAAAGCTGGAAGGCAACTGCCTGGTGGAGTATTGGAACCTCTTCCCATACCTGAGTGGAAATGGGATAAAATTATGATGGATTTTTTCATGGGACTACCAAAGACTCCTAGATGGAATGATGCAATATTGGTCATTGTTGATCGTCTCACGAAGTCATCACATTTTTTTGCTATAAGGGAAGATCTACCACTTGAATGTATAGCAAGAATATATATTGATGAAGTTGTGAGACTTCTTAGAGTACCCTTGTCGATTGTCTCAGATCGTGAACCTCGTTTTACATCTAGATTCTGGAAAAGTCTTCAGAAGTCCTTGGATACTGAACTTCGTTTGAGCATTGCTTACCACCCTTAAACAGACTGAAAATCAGAAAGAACTATTCAAACCTTAGAAGACATGTTGAGATCATGCGCACATGACTTTCAAGGAATGTGGGATCAATATTTACCTATGGTAGAATTTTCCTATAACAATAGCTTCCATTCAAGTACTCAGATGGCACCATATAAAGCGTTTTACGGAAAGAGATGTCGCGCACCAACCAGTTGGGATGATGTTGGTGAAAGAAAACATGTAGTCCCAGAACTGGTGGAGGAAACGATGGAAAAGGTGAAATTAATCCAAAACCACATCAAAGCAGCTCAAAGTAGGTAGAAGAGCTATGCCGACAACCGAAGGAAGGATTTGGAATTTCAGGTTGGAGATCCTGTTTTCTTGAAGGTATTTCCATGGAAGTGAGTTATTCGTTTTTGTAAGAAGGGTAAATTGAGTCATAGGTACATCGGACCCTTCGAAATTCTAGAATGAATTGAGGATGTAGATTACTGTTTGGAAACGCCGCCAAGTCTCTCCAAAGTTCACGATGTATTCCACGTATCACTATTGAGATAATACATGCCTGACCCAACACATGTACTCACCTATGAGTCATTAGAACTGGAACCCAATATGTCTTATTGCGAAGAGCCCGTCAGGATTCTTGATACCAGAGAACAAGTACTGAGAAACCAGACGACTTATCTAGTAAAAGTTCTAAGGAGAAACCATAAGATGGAGGAGGCAACGTGGGAACCCGAGGAACGTATGATGAGAATCACCCGAGTATTTTTATACAGTGATATTATATGAAATTTCGAGGACGAAATTATTTGATGGAGGGGAGAATGTAACACCCCGAGCTTCCACGATACGATTCTCTTCCAACATTGAAATAGCTTGCATTGTACGCAAGTTCGAGTTATAACACACTTCGACTAATCAAAGTAGCCCTTATGAATAGTAATACCCACTTTTTAAAATTATAGAAATTTTAGATTTTAAAATGGACTTAATTTGTGAATCCGTAATATCAAAATTATCCTAAGTTGATTTATTTGTAATTTTCTGAGAACTTCCAATTTTTTATGAATAGTGAAAAATAATTAAAAACAACTTTTCTAATCAAAATAATTTATAGTGATAAATTATAATATTGAGTGGTTTTATAGTATAATTAGAATATATTTTTACCATTTCATTCAATGGTGTTCATTAGAATTAATTTCACTTTGAAATTGGATATAAACAATTGTCAATCTTTTGATATATATTGTTTATTAAAAAAACGCTATTTGTAGTGACATCGGAAGTTAATTATAAAATTAATTAATGCAACTTACATATTTTTAATTTTTTAAAATAGACATCATTTTTAAATTAGTAATATCAATTATAGCTTATGGTGAAATTTTGGCATTGTTCTGAAAAACTTCAATTTTTGATGAATAGTGAAACCACTAAGTGGTAGTTGCTGATTTTTCGGTTAAATGAATCATTACCACTTCTGTGATTTGAATTTAAATAATTCGAAATACATGGTTTTCATTATGAAATAAAATCTGGTTCAATGGGATTACAATAATTTTTTGGTGAATAGAAACTTTTAAGTTTAATTAATCGCGATTAAAGGTAATTAGTGAAATTTAAGGTAAAAATGATATTATAAAAATATGAAAATACCTTTACACTTTTCTTACCCCTATTGGATGAGTAATGGCCGACCAAGACAATCCATGGGTCAACTTGGGGACCCCATGTAGCCACTTTGGTAGGAAAATTACATCAAAAACGTTTTATTTAATGTTAAAATAAAAATGTCACAAACATGAGTTGTTTTACAGAAAAAATTTTTAAATGGGGTTATACAAGTCATATATTTGCCTATAAATATTAATTAGAAATATTAAAAGATATCCTAAATCCTGATAATTCTTTTTATAATTTTGTGACATTAAATAAATTAAATTATTTATGACACCATGATGATGTAGCGACTACCTCATTAATTAACGCTTTAAATAAAATAAAAAGATAATGTAAAATCTAAGACATACACTTGTCAAAAAACTATTGGATGAGTATATTTCTAACCCTTGTCACCTTATCCTAGAAATATATAAATTTGGGTCCTTTAAAATACGAAACTAATTATATATTAAAGTAACATTTGATGACTTTCCAAGAGTTCCCCTCCTCTCCTGTTATAAAAGGCCACCACCACTACCACCTTACTCACACCTTCAAAGCCTTTTCGCTCGACCAACCACTGCCAAAATACTCTCTAAACTCCCCTATCTTACTCATAGAAGCCTCACTTTGTGCAGAATTCTTCTCAAGGAAGCCTTTGGCTCAAATAAAAAAAGAGTTACCCGATTTTAAGGTAATGTCTTCTCTTATGTTTTTTTTATTCTCCAACCCCTTAAAATATTTTTATTGCATTATTTTATAACATAACCAGTATCTTAAATATACTAGGATGTTGTTATAATAAGTATTCAAGCTACACTTACACACACCTACATCTAATGGTTAAAGAACATACTGTTTCTGTGAATGGAAAAAATTTCTGCCTCACGAAACGATGATTGTTCAACACTCATATAACACCTTAAAAGGTGGCCATTAAGATGTCAATATATTTATATATGATATATAATATGTTTATGTTTTCCTTAAGATTCTGTATTTTTAATTTATGGCATAACTTTATGGTTTCCATTATGGGTAAACGCGATATATTCATTTTAGGAAGTGCGGACTACCGCCCCCTCAAAGTGATTTGAATCGTTAATGCCATATGTGTGATGTATAAAGGATGGAGTAAATTGTATTATACATTATATTATAAGGTAATTATATTATACCTTTATATAATTATAACTTCATTCTATTAAATACAAAATAGAAATGAAAGTAGCGTTCATGTGTACGTATGGCTTACCGTCTCCATGAACGGTGCATTTCATTTCATACCTCTAAATGTTATGCAATATTATAAGTGAAAGAATATACTATATATATATGATCTATATGATATCTACACCATGAATATAATTATTTATATAATGGATATTTTACCGCATGAACAACTTGTAATTTTTAGATGTTTATATTTTAATCAAGTACCAAAGATCGACAAAACGACTGTTATTAACATAAATAAATACATAATGTTTATAACGTGGTAGTAAGTTATATAAAAGGAATAATAATCTTGAAAATGTTTCCTAAGAAATTATAAATTATCTCTAGTTTATTATTCAGGAGGTTAAAGAATGGTCGAGTCAAGTCGGACATGTGCTAAGGGAATTTCTTAACCCAATTTCCATTCTTTGGGTAAATCTCCTACTTTCAAATTATGTCATGATATTTTTATGTCCTATCTGGTATTTCTAATAAATTTATTTGTACTTATAGTAAATACACATAATAGATCTATTTTATTTTAAAAATGATCTTTGTAAGGACATCGTCTCAATCTCCTTTCATTGAGGCATATTTGGTTTTATACACAACGTTCATTTATACGGTGTATAAACCCCTTTGACCTTTACTTTTATTCAAAATGAATATTTTTATACGAAGCATTTTACTAAATGACAAAAGGAATGTTTTTTCATACGTATGCGGCGACAACGACTTCTCCGCCACTGTGACTATTATTTGAGTTTTAGCTTCCTATATAAGCCATAACTTTTTTTTAAAAGAAAAATAAATACCATGTTTTCCTTTTTTTTATTTTGTTATTGAAAATGGTTTTGATAAAGTTTTTATTATATAAATGTGTTGTATTGATATCTTGTGATTGAAGTGTGGAAATATTATGTTTCCCTTATGCACGTTTTATGTGATACAATTATGTTACGATTTATGATATGTTTAAACCTGTTCATATGAGGAATGCATTGGAATTAATAAGTGACGGGTGGAGCCCACTATAGCTCCTAGATGCATCGGTAGGTCTAATGAGACAAAATAGTGTCTTGGCATGAGGCCTTGGAAAAATCTTATTTGTAGTCTTGGCACGAGGCCTTGGCTACGTGGTTATGATAGTCTGGCATTATGCATTCCATCATTATGAAAGTGGTTATTGATATTGCATTTGATTGTTCGACTAGTAGAATATCAATGTGAGTAAGTAAATGGCACTATTTAATTTTATTTTTTCATTATTATATTGAAGGTCCAGTTTAAAAAGGATTTTATTTCAGTTATGAATTGCCTTAAATGTTAATATTTATTTACGAAAGCTTCTGCAATATTGTTATCCTTACTGAGCATCTGAGCTCACCCCTTTCAATGTTTTAATATTTTCCAGGATGTGAAGAAGTATTTTATGAATGACCTGCAGGGATAGTTAGAACAGGATATGACTGTGGACTAAGGAGACTTTGTTATTGTAGTTTTTCACTTTATGATGTAATGTAACATTTATGAATGTATCTAGTGTTTCCAATGATAATAAACTAATCGGTCTTTCGAGACTTGATCTTTTGTGATCATGCCAATGTTACGCAATAATGTACTAACTCTGGGTAACTAGGGTCGGGGCATTAAATTTTTTCCTTGGTTTTCACCATCAGTTTACATTTATTAATTAACCGATAAACATGTAGAATGAAAATGGTTTTACAAAATATAAGATTTATTTTATTAATGAAAAACAAGAATATTTACTTGTAATAAAATTAATTTTTTTAATGGAAGTGTATTTGAATCATTTTATAAAAAATCAATGACAATTGTTGGGGTTAATTGGCGGTGTTTCATCACAACAAACACATTTTGATTTATAAATTAATATCATGTTTACAAAATAATTACAGAACCCTAAATAAGTTATAATAAATTTATTTTATTTTTTTCAACTGAAATTTTTATTTCATGATTAGAATTGAATATGGTAATAGAAATTGAAAATGCTTCATCCTTGAATGTGATAAACTAACACATATCATATGGTGTTTTTATTTCTATTATAAAATATGGGGAAATAATAGATGATGAATAATTCATCAATTACCATAAAAAATTTACAATACATGTATGTTTCTTGAGTCATCATAACAATTGGATGAAATTATGAGAGGAAAGATAAATAAACAAATAGAACATAAAATAAAAGAAAATAAAATATGAAGTTGTCTCTTGAAGTAATCTTCTTTGAGAGGCTCATTAGGGGAGTGTTATGGGTCTTTTTATCCGACGAAGGGCTAATGGACATGGGGGTGGAACATGGTAGGATATCTGAGAATACTTTAGATATGTCACTATACTTGAGTGGAGTTATGATAAGAGGGAGTGGGGGGGTTATAGTGGAGGAGAAGGGTTATTATTAATATCTTAATCATTATTTTAATATTTTTGTTCAGACAACCAATATTGTTGATTAATGTGACCCATAATTTTAATAAGTGCATGTGAGTTTGAAAGAAGTGTTCTTAAATCATCCATTAATCTAGGAATATTGAATTTAACTAGTAATGTATATATATGGTAAATTACCATATTTTACTATTTGTAAAAAATTCATGTCTTTTAGAAAAATTCTTAAATATGAAACTGACAATTTTTTGATGTGTCAAAGTCAAAAATAAACTCCATTTTTTTGAAAAAAAATATAAATATTATTAATTTAATATTTAATTAAAATCATTATGTATTTTAAGGATAGAAATTTTTAGAACTATAACTATTTTAATATCACCTTGAAAAACTAATCAAAATCAAATTATATTATAACCATAAGGCAATAAAATAATAATTTGATTAATTATTAACAAGGTAGTTATTTATATTCATGTAAATATTCCTAAGGGTATGTAAATATTAGGAAAAAAATTATGTTTCTATTATTAGACTCTAAATATCATTCTGAACATAATCATGTATGTCAGTTTTTTGTAATTAAAATCACATTGGTGAAAAACTTAAAATTACTTGCAAGGTTATAAGAAAGTGGTGTTTATGGAGACTAATTGTTTCATGCATTGATTTATAAATAATCAGGATTTTATAATATCATTAATCCATACATTCATATTCAATTAACAATTCTATTGGAAACATCATCTAGTGTAATGATATCCCCACAAAGAGTAATTTCCTCATCTAGAACTTCCCTAACCAATACATCTCCGTTGATGAGGTGGTGTGACATAAAGTTTTCATCCTTATTTCTTAGTGAAACATCAATGGTAACTAAAATGTGGAATAATCCATGAATATTTTCATTAAGGGGGAATGGGAAACCTCAGTTTATTTTGAACTGTGTATTTTTGGTTGAAATGTGTCCAGGGGAATTGTTGGCATTGCTTTCTTCAAGAATATTCTAGTAGAGTGCATAAAATAAAAATGAGTGGAATTTTAGTGTGTTATAATTATAGGCATGTTGGTGGATAATCTCGAATTCCATGAACAAGGTAATACACTAGTGGATCCCAAGATCGAGATCGTTGGTTATGTATAGGACAGAAAAACTAGTGGTTGATATCATAAATCATAAACAAGGGGATTTTTCTCCATCATTAACAATGTTTTTGATAGGTAGGGGATAGGTTCACATGGCTTATATCTAATACAAACATTTTAAAAGGGTGCATTGGAATCCCATAACTCAGAATCATAAAAGTAATAATTATGGTTCATGTTCTATGGTAAGATAAACTAGCGGGGGGATGTTTTCATATTCAGTATGGCTTAGACATCATTAATTTTAGCACATTCAATGTTCTAGATGACTACCTTTCTGCTAAATCTTATACGATGATCTAGGGATTATATTTTTTCCACTAACATGAAATTGTTCTAAATTTGATTAAAATATATTTTTATTATCATTTATGGGTCTATCTAATATAATATTCACATTATGTGGCCTATCATTTTTGAGCAGATTTTGATAACTTCTCCATAGACATGTGAATACTGGCCAGCAATGGAGGGAGGGTAATATGGTTTGAGACTTCATAGACTCATGAGCCACTCTAAATAACCTGTGTAACATCTTTAACCCCTATAGATCCCTTAGGCAACTTTTTTTAATCTTATTAGTGTTTATGTTTTGGGGGTACATTATTTAAGACCACCTTGATTTCATTGACATTTTCCCTCTTCTAAATAAAAATTATGAAATGTTTTATGGAATATTATATACTTGATCAACATGGATAAACATAAAGACCCCCATTCTTACCAAAATACACTAATTAAAACCCACTAGAACTCTTAAAAACTCTCATCTAGTTATTAATTAAGAGTGAGTAATGATGAACCAGTAACATAAAAAACACCAGACTAATAATGGATTACTGTAAAAAACAAACAATAAAAAAAATTCACATGATGTGACTGAAAATTCCACTTCTTCTATCTATAATCCACAGTTGTCTACATTGACAAAATATAACACCATAATCAAAATTTCAATCTTCATCTAAAAAATTTATATGGCATTCTTAAATATATCTCTTCTTGAGATGGGTTGATAAGAATTATAACAAAATAGAACAGAAATGTAAATAGAAATAAAATATAAAAAATCAGAGCTATGATGAATGAAATCAGAAAAAACAACCTTACTCCAAAAAATCCAATCACCCATTAGTGATTTTATAGTCGAATACCAAGCCTTGAACACCTAATAAGACTTTCATTTTTTTCAATCACAAACAATGATCCTATAAAATAGTAACTGTCATATAGGATAACTCCATTGAACGATGATTCATTATAAACATTCAATCATATGAATCATAGGAAATAATATTCATTGTATATAAATATAATATGAAAATAAAATGAAAAAAAACTAGAAAAAAATAACATTCAAAGAATCCAATATAAGAAAAAACATATAAAATCTATAACATCAAAATGTAGACAAATTTAAAAATACATAACCATGAATAGAGTGTCCTAATTTCTCATAGATGAGTAAGGATCATAGACACTCCATCTATAAATCACATTCTCCACCTATTATTCTCCATAAAAAATATGAAGTACTGGATGTAGTAATCTAAAACCATATTGAACACAACAATAATAACCTCATATATTGAATACTCATAGCCATGTTAGTGGGAAATCACAATACAATCTCCAAACCAGAATCATAATTTCTAAAAGTCCCATAACCTAGTAAAAAATAAAAATAATGATTGATCATGAAAATTAATAATACATTGACATGTTGGATGATTTTTTTAAAAACCATCAAAAACACTAACGTCTGATCTGATTCACATGGTTACAAATTGTAAATAGTAAGAACCCTTAAAAATTATTGAATTAACAACACGAAGAAATTATTTGAAGTGTTAGGGGAAGAAAATACAAAAATAACAAAGGCCCCAACATGAATTGGATAAAATCACCCAAGAATTAAATCCATTGAGAATGATCTACCACAAAATAAAAATGATAAACAATGATTAAACAAAACCCATGATAAAAAAATGAAAATATAACATCAAATGATACCAAATTGATATCAAAAATGGAAGAAAATATAACACTTATAACTGATGTTATTTTAAACTAAGATAGAATATGATACACCATATCACAATCTAGTTTCCCTAATAATATATTTTTACATTTATACCAATAATTGTAAAATATTACATAAATAAAAATACCACTCACTTTACAATCCTCTCTATAAAATATAATTTCATCCTATAATTTAATTTTATGAGAATATATTTACCAAAAGTGGAAATATTATTGAATCTGTAAAATTTGTAAAATGAATTATTTAATAAATATGTTATTAGTTATCATTCTGGATTATTGTTTCAAATTTAAAAGTTTTCTTATGAACATGGTACCAATCAATGCTTCTCACATTTCAAATTATGTTTCACATATTAGATTTATGAAAAAATATTTTATCATAATGGTATATATTGATGTAAAAATACCTTGTCACTCAACAATTATCTAGGGCCCAACCACTTCCATTCCACCTTTGTGGGATGGTAATAAAACATATCAGTAATGGGTCTATATATACACCCAATATAATAACTTAACATTGAAATATATATTTTAGAGAAATTCAATTTTCCATATTAATATCATGATATGAACATGTCATGATTTTATTTCTATATCTCCTTCGAAAGGATAATAATTTATAAATCCTTTTTGAAGTCACATAATTCCCTAAGAGATTTATAATTATAATGTTAGTATTTTATTCAATATTTTTTTCATTAATTCTTGAAATTAGTTACTTCATAAGAGTATCCAAATCAGATGGACTATAATATTATTTAAAACTTCAACACTAATCTAAAATATTATATCATTGAACTTACAAAATTTAATAGTTTGATGAAAAAGAATATTAACCAACATAAAAAAGTCATTAAAAAATTTAGTGAATAGTCATAATCATCGTATTAAATTACAACATTGTAAAATATCATGATCAAATTTGGATAATATTAAATATCTTGATTTTTATGTACAATATTTAACACCACATTTTCAAATTTAAATCCTTATCTTCTAGAATTTATCATTTTTATTTCAAATTTATTTAATTAGGAAAAAATACAAAAATTAATTTGTCAAAAACATGAAATTTTTATGAAATATAGAAAATTATAATATTAAATGATAGGAGCATAAGGAATGTACCCAATTTTATATATTTTAACATTTAACCATTATATTTTAACAATTAAATTTGATAATTTAATATTATAATGATAAAGACAAAAAATATTCTTGGAAAATTATAATACCATAATAGTTATAACATACTGTAAAATGTATATTTTACCAAAATATTTTATGATAAATCCTGAGAATAATATAATCAAATAAAATTGTTGGGGGTCTTTTGATAAGTTAGATAATAAAATTTTACCATTTATATAATATATTATTTTTAAGCATTGATTTTATTTCATTTTTATTTAGCTTGACCACTCTCATATATTTCCTATTTCAAAAACCAAAAAATAGCATAGAAAAAGAAAATCTGATATATAAAAATGTGGAACTATTGGAAGAAAAATATTTACAAATAAGCATATGTTATTATTATCAACAACATAAATTATTAAATGAAAAAATAAATAAGACTAATTTTTATATTTTTGAAATAGACCATTATTATATCAAAACATTCACTCACATTATTCTTCCAACGGCCTCTTTCTATCAACTTATTGTATAAACCCAATTCATGAACAATCTCAGGAAACCCATAGTCTAACCAATTTTATCCATTGAATTAATCTTGATAACCATGACCATTTTAATATTTCATTAATTCATAGAAGAACATGGGCTATGGTTACAATATTATTATGGTAGACAATATAAAATGCATATTTATAATCTTGTACATTAGTCATCTCTCAATAAAATACCCTAAAGAGGTGAAGTATATTCCCTTATTAATATTTTTACATTACAAATAATCACCACAATTTATATACAAAGTGATGACCCCCCCCCCCCTAATGCTACTATCGATATGTAAAAAGTTAGTGCTAGAAATAGCTATTGTCCTCACTAAAAAATTATGACAAGCTATGAATCCTAATAAGTATGAAACAATTAACAGATCTAACAAAAATTATAATAATTTTGGCCTTTATGCAAACTTTTGTTAGCACTCATAAAGGTTGAATTTATGGGTGATCTTGTTAGCATTGTTAAATCCCAAACCAGCTACAACCATTATACGTCCCTATATAAACCCTAAAATAAAAAATCAAAAAATTAAAATGCATATAATTTTGTATTGAATATCACAATTAAACATTATTTAAATAAAAATATTACATTGAACAATCATCATAATTTGAGATTAACATTAAGAAATTTATGAAAAAAATATTTTTTATATGTAATATTTATATTTATTAAAAAAATTACACACCAAAATAAAAATAATATTCTTATATAAGTATTTTTCAAATGATCTTCCAAACTCCATACAAAAGAATGTCCCTACAGAAAAACCAATTATTATTTTAGTATTTGTAAATAAAGAATAAAAAAGTTATCATTATAATTTTATATAATCAATATATGATAAATTTTATTGTTAATTAATAAATATATTAATGATTTTATGAGTTGTAGTATTAATTATATTATTATATATTATATTATATTTTTTATTTTTTATTTATTAATTACAATATTAATTAATAATTATATTATTAAATTTTAATTACATTAATTATTAGTACTATATAATTTGTATAGTTAACTATTGAAAAAATTAATAATATCAAGGTTTATTAACTATCGTAATTAGTTAAATAACTATTGATAGTAATATAATTATTTAATAATATTTTAATAACATTATTATGTATTATTTATATTATTTTCTATAAAATTAGTTATACTATTATTTATCCAAAATATTGATTAGATATTTTTATTTTTAGTTATTAATATAACTAATTATAGTAATTATTTTGTTGGTTAATATATAATTCACACTAAATATTAACATGGTTCACACCTTCTATTAGGGGTATATGTTTATGCTTCCCAAGGCTATTTTTGAAAAATATGGATTTCTTTCATAGATTTTGTAAAAAAATTATCTTTGTTCCTTAGATTGGATAGTGTTATTAATGTTTTAAAATAATAATAACCAATATTGAAATAACACACTTTTAGACCTTCCGTCCACATCATGTCATAGATAGACATGTGGTCAATTTATACATTCCATAAATAAATTTGGTTTCGTTACTGAAAATATTAAAGACAATAGAATCCTATTTTCTCAGTTTTTCAAATGTAAATTTTGTTTTAGAATAAAATGACACTTTTATATTGAAAACATAATATTTATTCCCTATCATCCTAATTGTTTGTTGGATTGGCATGTGATCAATTATTACACGTCCCAAATGAATTATGAATCATTTTACAAATGTATCACAACAATACAAGATCATTTTTCCCTAAAAATCATGATCTTTTTTTTGAGTAAAATAACATTATTATTTTGAAATGATTTATTCTGAGCCATACTAGGCACATTTATCATAAAATGAAACTTTTATATTAAAAACATATATTTTAAGTCATACATAGCACGTATTATGTTCATTTGATGTGAGACCGATTCCGACACATAAAAAATGAATAATAGTAATTTTTTAAAGTATAATAACAATCAAATATCATTTTATTAGTTTCAGATATTGAATCTTGTTTTAGACATAAATATTTAAAAAATAAAAACATGAACATTGAGTCACACGAGCCTCATTGTGTGTCAGATTGACTTATGGTCAAGACCATCATGCCAAAACTAATTTATGGATAATTTTTTAAAATAATAAAGACATTACATGATTCTTTTCTTGGTCTTGCATATGTAAGCCATGTTTTTTACAATAATTCCATATTTATATTGTAACCACACATTATGAGTAATATCAACCACATCCTGTACAATACTATAATTCAATAATTTTTTATATGTCAAAAATAATTTTTGGATAATTATCCTATTGTATAATGAAAATATAATCTATTTTCTCAATTTGGGTATGTAAATCACATTTAAGATTAAAATGGAACTTTTAAATGAAGAAAAGTTATTTGAGGCATATCAACCACATTGTTTGTTGGGTTGGAGACGTCAATTTCAAATATAATGAATAAATTCTGTTTCATTTTCCTAATTTATCATGAAAATAGATGTTCATTTTCATTTGTTTTCCTATATGAATTGTGTTTTCTAATAAAATAACACTTTTATATTGAAAACATGAACATAGATCCATATTATCCACCTCATCTGTTGGATTGATGTGAGACAAGTTCTTACACGTAAAAAAATTAAATATGGATCATTTTCATAACGTTTCAAATCAATCAATGATTTTTTATTATGTTTCATAGATGTGACATGTATTATAGAGTAACATCATTTTTTTTAATTCGAAGACACATACATTGAGTCATTCCATTCATGTCGTGTATCAAATTACCATGTGATAAATTCTTATTCATAAAAAATGAAATATTTAAAAATTTCGTAAAGTATCAAGAAAATTGAAGCTCATTTGATAGGTTATTGGAATATTAATCATGTTTTAGACTATAATGACACTTTTATATTCAAAATATACACATTGATTCATCTCACATACCTCATGTGTCATATTACTATATGTTTAATTACTACATAAAAAATTGAAATATGTTTCATTTTTTTAATGTATCATGAAAATACAAGGTTTTGTTCAAAGTTCTGGATATATTAATTTCATAATATAAAAATGTAAGCATTAATTAATAAATGGACTTTCAATCACACTAGACACAATATTTGTAGAATTGATTTGATGATTATTAATACATGACACAAATGAGTTTTTTATTTTTTTTCCTCATGTATTCAGATAATAGGTGCATGTTTTCTTTGTCCGGGCATCATGAATCTTATTTTATACTAAAGTGGCACATTTATGTTGAAAAAAATTCATTTATGTCACACGGTACAAATATTATTTCATATTGATGTGTGGTTGATTCATAATCCTTAAAAATTAATTTTGTATTTTTTCACTAAAGTATGAAGAAAATATGAAGGTTTTTTTCATTGTTTTGTCTTTATCAATCACATTATAGACTAAAATGGAATTTTTATTTTTAAATCATGAACATTGATTCACATCAACTACATCATGCATTAGATTGACATGAGGTCAATTCCTATATGAGAAAAGTGAATTAAAGATCATTTTTAAATATATCATGATAATTCGAGATCATTTTTACATTTTTTTTTCTATGTGAAACGTGTTATAGATTAAAATAATATATTTTGATTTGAAGAAACACACGTTGAGTCATATTGGACACATCATGGGCTATATTGAGGTGTGTTTGATTATCACAAACCAGAAATTATTTATGGATCATTGTAATAAGGACTGATACAATATAAGATTTTTTTCTCTATTTTATCTATGTGAATCATGTTTTCCACTAAAATGAAACATTCAAAATGAAAACATGCACATTGAGTAATTACAGAAACAATGTGTCTGGTGTGTGGTATATTCTTACATTTCAAAAATGTATTAAGAATCGTTGTATGAATGTATATAAGAAATTAAATCTTACTTTCATAGTTTTAGATACACGACTCATGTTTTAGAGTAAAATAAAAATTTTACAAAAAGGATGCAATATGAGTCATACTGGCCATATCATGTTTTAGAATGACAAGTTTTTTATTCCAACATGTCAATCATTTAGTATGAACAATTATCATTATATATCATGATAATATGGTATAAATTTCATTTTTTTGACAATATGAATAATGTTTTACTCTAAAATGGCCCATTTATATTCAAAAAAACACATTGATTCATATCGGTCATGTTGGGTTTCAGATATATGTTTAGTAAATTTTGATATGTAAAAAATGAATTATGGATTATTTTTATAAAGACAATTTGAGCCTATATAATTTATTTTGGATAATTTAATTTTTTTTAGAATAAAATTAAATTATTTATATGAAACATTCTATTGCTGTCGTACCAATCAAATCAGGTTTTAGAATGATATGTGGTGAAATTACCATGACATTTTTGAAATAAAAAAATTACAAAAATAATTGGTAATCACCTAAAAATTATTTAGAAAACAATAAGATTCATTGTACTATTCCATGTAATCTCTAAACAAATTTACTTCATGGTTTCATCCTCTAGACAATTGAAAATTCTAATAATACTTATAATTGATAAAAAACACTAGATACAAAAATATTTTAAATGAAATTGTAATTACCTTCAAGAATACATGTTTAAGGATGCTAGTTTGATGATGATATATGATATATATATTAAAATTTTAAAAATGAAACATGAAAAAAAAATTGTTCTTTTGTTTCAGACAATCTGGAAACATTTTTCAAAATATTTAAATTTTGATGGAATGTGTTTTGATTGTAAAATATTATTACATAAGCCATAATCTATCCCCATTTTTAGAAATACATAGGCTTCATGTGTTTAGTCATATACCTGATGAACATTTTTGATTAATTTTTTATATCCCTCTATCATAACAAAATTCACATTAAAGCATAAACTAAAACATATATTTTGGATTCTAACATTATTATTTCTATTATAGAGTGTTAAAAATTCATAATGGACATATTTTGTGGTCTCATTTTTGTAAATCCTTTCATTATATCCAAAAAATAAACACTTGGGATATCTTAACTGTGTGCAAAGAGCATCCAGTTCTTCATAAAAAAATTAAATGAAAAAATATTATATGATTATATTTTAGGGTTTTAACCTCAAATTATGGGCATCAATAGGATCCTATCTCCTTTTATTTCATATTAATAATCGATGAGTAGATTATCTATTCTTTTTAAAAAAACTAATTAATTTTTAAATTAAATAATGTAATAGAAATACTAAAAGGAATAAAAAATATAAAAATTTATAATAATATTTTTCCAGTTATATTTTAGTAAAATATAAACCTATGGATGATATGCATAATTATTAACTATAATACGCATATTTTACCTACTTAGAAATAAGAGATTATTAAATTGTTTTCTACGTATATATTCCCCACTGATAATCCAATCCATTCAAACATGAAAATATATTTTATACCCTGACATAAAATCAAATATGTAGCAACCTCTACAGATATTTCTTCATCGTATTCAATATAAGAATTTTTTATGACAAGTGATTTCAATTGAAATTGTTTTTTTATATATTTTGATATTATATAACTAATGGTTTGAGTTTTGTGATCTTCTTGATTGTTTTAAAAAAATTTGAAAGTGTTTTTATGGTTAAAGTATTTGAGAACAATTAGGAGAGACTATTCACTATCTATAAGAAACCATGAAAGCTGATGATAGGAGACTTCAAAATGATAATGATTAGAGAACAATTTTCCTAAACCATGTACACTCTAGGGGAAATCATTAATTTTGATATAGTGGGAGAAACATGTTTGATTCATGGTTTGTATAGTAGCGCAGTTAAATAATGTGAGTATATAGTCTTGAGATAGTATCACTATAATTATGACACATGGTATACCGATCCTTGGGCACAAAAATTATATCATCCTTGTTGATGTCAAGTATCATGTGTGTGGTTAGTAGATAGTTCTACAAAATATGTGTCTTAAGTATGTAATGTGAATTAAATTATATGAAACATAGAGTTTTCTCATATTGAGGCCACTAAAATATAAATTTTCTCCTCCTCTATTTGTAAATAAAATTCCTCTCCATCCATATCTTTCAATGGTTTCTCCATTTGATTTGAATGATAATTTTAATAAATTAATACGTGTTGGGTCTCTAGAATCAACAGAAAGTATTTTTTATCCATTATTCTTATGAGATATACTTTAATACTTTATCTGTAAGACATGGATATAATCCTTTATATATTTATCTATTTTCAAATATTTTAATCCTAATGATAACATGTTGGATCTACTAATGAGGAGAATATTCAAGACTAGATTGTGATTTTTCATTTATTGTTTCTCAATTTCTTAAAATGGTGTGGGGTGTGTGGCCTATATCTAGTTCTAATCACCCAATAACATGAAGGATTTGTATTAAATTCGTTTTCCAATGATTTTGTTAGAATTTTTATTCGGTTTATTATTAAATACTTGGTTTTGGAATGATTCACATAAAGTGTTTGATACAATTATTGAAATAAATTATTTTTTAAATGAATTTTTTAATTCAAAATATTTTTAAAGGAGAAATTATAAAACATTGTAGAGTGTGTTTATATGAATTTCGGATGTAATAGTGGGGAGATGTTCTACAATCATAATGGTTCTGAATAATGGGGTGGAATAACGAAGGATAAAATGGGATTTTGTAATGATATGAATGTATTCCAATAAAATTTGTTGACCAAACAATGATTTTATGAAAGGATGACACAAAAATCGTGAACATTGGGTTGTCTCTGGTGGGAATCATTGTGTTTTTGGTGGGTTTGTGGAAATGGATTGATTAGATCTTATAGTATGAAATATATTATAACTATTTTTAAATATCTTTTCATAAGTGAGAATTGATTCTATTTTTGATGGAAACATATTTACAACCAAAAATACTATTTTTTATACATTTTTTAACATGTTCCTTTCCTAGGGGAATGTATTTAGATGTATTGGAGGAATGGATATTGAGTTATTACTCACTACATGATTCAAAATTTTGGTTCATCTACTGATATCATATATAAGGGTATAGGTAATAGAGAAGTGGCATATTACACTGGTGGTATATCTTGATGATTTACACTCCAAAAGGAGTTTACATCGTGGATATATATATATATATATATATATATATCCTAGTTTCATGGTTTACATTTCACATTATGGTGATTGTATTGAATTTATTTGGTTTCTCATAGTAATTATTTTTTTACAACTACTATAATGTTTTAGATTTTTTTTCCATTGAGTTGTATTGTTATTAATTATGCATCGTATTTTTGGGTCTATTTATTTTATTTTTAACATTTATTAATATTTTTATATACGTAAAATAATCCCCTGAAATTCTTTTAATTCCCAAGTAATTTATTAACATCATTTGTTGTCGTGGGAATGTCATCTAATGTTAGTGGCGCCCAAAATCTTCACAATCTAATTAGTGAGGGGAAAGATGTTATAATTTGAATCAATATTGGTCAATCCATTTTTCTGTTGAGATGGTATCATGGATATATTAATTTTATAAATTTCATAAAATTACATTTCTATCCATTTTATGCTAAAAATCAAGATACCATCGTAGTTCGCATATAAAATGTTCTCAGGGAAACTTATATGTGTGTTTTATCTCATCATCATGGGTTTATCCAATGAGTATTACATATCATACATTTTTAGAGTGAATTAAAACTATGAATCAATTGTTTATTTTTTTTAATAATTAATGTAAAATGTACAAAATTATTATAATGGATGGATTAAAAAATATAAATTATACTTATTTCTTCTTTAGTTGATTCATAATTTTCAATATCCAAAATTGGTTGTGAGCGATGACTATGTGATATTTTTTTCTTATGATAGAAAATGGAACTTGGTGGCTCATTTTTCATGATTTTTAATCTATTTATAGAGACAATTAGAATGAATAAGTATGAAAAATTCATCAATCCATTTAATTTCCTTAATATAATCTCCCAATATTTCAAAGGTATTTATGCCTTAAAAGGTTAAAATGTGGTTATATTGAATAAAAAAAATATATTATTTCCTTGGTAAACTGATCAACATTATGGTCATATTAGTTGTGTGTATTTTATAGGATATTTCATGAGACATTTAGGGTTTTTTTATACAAGAAACAGTTAACCAAGGTCTTAGATGGGAGGAATTTGATGAGTGTTCCGACAAATATTTTGATCCTTAAACACGTGAAATATCTTTTACAACATATTTCGTTTTCTTTAAACTAGATAGTATTTTATTGAATGATTATGAATATATATTTATGAACCTAGTTTACTTCATTTTGACGATCACTTCTAGTGTGTCCTTGAAGGTGCACAATATTGAATTGTGTTTCTGATGGAAATTATTTCAATGTGGGAGTACCTTATATTATTGACTATATAGAAATGAATTTCATGGAGACATTGGTGAAAAATAAATATTTCAATAAATCATTAAATATGATGTATTATTTTCTCTATGGGAAGAGGTACACAATCTAATTCTAGGAATAAGAAGAAGAGGGATTCATATTCTCATGGAGGTGGTACACCTCAGACTCAGAACACAATGTTTGTAAACATTCCTCTAATACCAAATAAAAATACTATCTTTTTCTCATTATGATAATTATTTAATATTATGTGAGACTGTGTGAAACCACCTTCATTTTATCACAATTTTAATTCTATTGGGCATAACCCTTATTAGTTACGTAGCTCTCCAAAAACATTTGATATAGGTACATCTAATATATATCATACATCATATGATTTGGCTGAGCGACCACACCATATTAACTATCATTATCAAAAATTAGGGAGAAAAGGTAATTATAGGAACACAATGAATCCATAGGAAATAAATATTCAATAAGGAAGTACGGATCAAGGAATCCAGTGTAAAAAATTTGTTTAGTGATAAGAATCTAATCATGGTGAATCAAGATGGTACATCAATAGAATTCTTTTAGAATTCCACACATATACAATCCATGATGTATATGGGTTTATTGGACTATTTCAATTATAATTTTGTGGTTGATCATATGGGTATACATGTTGAGATGATACAATCTATCTTGACACATAAAACACTTGTAGTACAATGTGAGTATGAAGATCTTATTGTTTTCATCGTGTTTTATAACTTTCCATGAGATAGAATTGTTCTAGTATTTCAATGATCATGATATAGACATATGAAAATAATTTTTAGGAAAGGATTAAACAACCTCCTTCTTATCCCACATCGACTGTTATTCCTAATAGGTTAGATTCACATATTATGATTGCATTATTAATATTTTAAAATGATATAAGAATGTGAATGAATGTAGAACATGACATATGGTAATGATGGTTTCAACTATATATTATTAGTGAGTGGTTATGACTCTAATATATGTTGATGCATCTGAGCATTGAGATTTTAAATCCATTATAGATCAATTTGTTGATATGTTCCTCAACAAATCCTTTGCGTTGCATCCATAAAATTAATTAGATTTCATGATTGATATCATATTAGGGACTAGATATATTTCACATTTTTCACATAGGACGGAACCAACAAAAGTATGGTAATTGAAATTTCATCTGGAAGATATGAAAGGAAATGGATCCATCCGACCTAATACATCCCCATGCGATGTACCTATTCTTTTTTTTAACTAGATTGTTTAAAATATTATACATATTTTTGGATATATTATGCTCAACCAGGTTAAAATAAAGAACCCATATCCACTTCCATTGATTATTGATCAATTTTCCCAATTTATTGGTGTGTGTTTGTTCTCTAAAATTGATTTGTGAATAGGGTTCCATCAACATAGAGTTTTAAAGTGTGGTATTCCCAAAACAATCTTTAGAAGATATTATGGTCATTATAATTATGTGTTTATATTGTTTGGTTTTATGAATTATTTTTACACTATATTTTTACACATATTATTTGATGATTTTGATATCAAATAACCAGATAATACAAACAAGGGATCGTAATGTATAGAGTCTTTAGAAGATTATGTAGTTAAAAATGAATAAGTCGAAACATCATAAAACATATTTATATTAATTGTAATAACCCATGTATTTATAGAATAATAAATTTTCATATCTGTTGATGTTAACAAATAAGATATTAATTTTATGTTAGAGGGGATTCTATTTCAAGTTGCATAATCAACAAGAAATAATGAGTTTCTCCGAGATCTTACGTCACACACAACATTAAGTTATACATAAAAATAATACAATAATATTATTATTATTTTAAATGGTAGATACCGCCTAGAAATGGTATGTTGAGAATTAAAAGTACCAAATTATTTATGAAAAAATGGTTTAAAAATTTTTAAATAACAAATAATTGGTTACCAAATTTATTATAAATGGAAATAAAAACTAATTGAATATAATGGTTTTATTTTTATGAAAATCTTTTTAAAAAGAGAATAATTGTGTTTATAAAATACTATCAATCTTTATGGATTTCTAGTTAATGGGAAAATATATTTTATATATTGATTTAAATGTTTTAAATTCATCTAATATGATTTCTAGATATGATATAAGAACAAATTCAATTTTTCAGATAAATGAAGTATTTTTTTAAAATGTAATTTTACAACCTTCTGATGGAAAACCATTTTTAAATAAATTTTGACACCTTTAAATGTTTTATTAGAAAAAATAAACTTTTTATTTATAAGAGGGGATTCATGATTTACATTGGATGATTTTTGATATTTTTTGATAACTATCATGTTTTTTTTAATAGTAAAAACACTCAAAATTCTAATTAAAAAAACTTCTTTCTATTAATATAATATATATGGTTAAATAATATTATATATTGGTTTTAACGTATTAATTTAATATATATTTATTATTTAATCAAATTATGGTCATTTTGTGTAATTTCACTTACAAATTGGACAAAACAGAAGTCAATCTTTTGATAGTTTTTACTTCATAAAAACACACTTTTTAGTTTTGACAATTAGAATTAATTTTAAATTAGTTTTTTCCAATTATTTGTTCTGAATTTTGAAAAATGGATTTAATATTTTTAATCATAAGGACAAAATTATGTTAATAGGTTTCTTTTATTATTGGACCTTATGAATAATATCTTTGGGAATTGTTTTACCACAGGTAAAGGTAAATCAGGTAAATTATTG
Organism: Viscum album; assembly: GCA_963277665.1. NCBI lineage: Eukaryota > Viridiplantae > Streptophyta > Magnoliopsida > Santalales > Viscaceae > Viscum > Viscum album. The sequence continues at coordinate 1,517,172,881 of OY728131.1, forward strand.
TAACGGACAATATAATATGGATAATAAAATTACCCTAAGACCTACCAAAATCTTATTGGAGGAAAAAAGTAGAACCATGTAACCTAATTGTGGGAACTTATTCATTTAATGGACTTTTATTTATGAATGTGATGTAACTATTATTAAAACAAAATAAAGAGACAATATATCACTCTCATATATATTATAAGTATAATAATATTAATGTAGTGATAACATTAATGAATCATAAAACATAAATAGTATAATAAAATACAGTGAAATTGTATAAAATATGTTAATTTATTTATAATTTTTGGATATTATATAATTATCGTAAATATTGACACAATAGTGATAATTTATTTATTATATTAAGAGAAATATCAATTAAATGATATTATAATTAGTAAAATAAATATAATTTGAGGTAAATTATTGAATACAATTTTTTTTTTGATTTTACATTTTTATGTTATAAATAATGTTTTAGAACATATCCTTCAGTTACGATATTTTAATAGAGTAAAATAATGAATTGTGTCAAAATTGACCCTATTGGTATTTTAAAATATAAAATATTTTATTAAATTATATTAAATTATGAAAGATATAATACTAAACCAAATGGTTAATAAAATCCCTAATATTTTATAAATATAATTTGGTTGGTCTGTTGAAATGTTATGTCAATTAAATTTACCCACAATGTGTAAATAACATGATATCACAATAAGATAAAAAGGGTAAATTAAAGGTTAATAAAAAAATATAAGGGTTAAAAATATTCAAAACATGTCTACTTTTAAATGGATGTTTTTATATGACCTAAAATCATCTTATATTTGATATAAATTAGTTTGGGACCATTATAAAACGAAAATCAATTTGTAATAAATTAATATTTCAAGACTTCCCTATAGTGCCCCTCCTCCCTCATATAAAAGGCCACAACCACTCCCCGCATACTCACGCCTGTCAAACCCCTTGGATCATCCAAAATTTGATAAAATAATCTCCTAAAAAACCTCATTTCCACTTAGAATACTTTTCTAGTGATGAATTCAATTCAATGAAGCCTTTTTTCTCAAATCAAAAGGAGTTATCCAATTTTATGGTAACATCTTCTCTCAAGATCACTTCAATTATTTTCATTCTCCACTATTTTTTATCATATTATAATATTTTAACATGAAAAAACCAATAACCTTAATATACTAGTATTTTCTGGTCGAAGTGATTCTAACTACACTTACACACACCTCCATCTAATAGATAAGATGATATTGTTTCTTTGTACGACGATCTACTGCCTCACGAAAGGATGATTTTAAAATTTTCTCCTACCACCTGCCATGGTGTCCATTATTAATGAACTTTATTTATATATTATATATATTATATTTATATTGTATATATTTTTCTTTAATTTATTTTACAACATACCTTTCTACTTTCCATAATGTGTAAATATGATAAATTTATTTAAGGAAGTGCGGACTACCTCCCCCTCAATGTTTTCTGAATAGTTCATGCCATACATGGAAAAAATAGAGAATGGTTTAATTAAAACAATGAGACATAAATGACAGAAATATAACACTATTATTATAATATACATTTATAACATTTAGTTTTCATTCCTTTAATATGACAATGAAATGAATGTTAAGTTCATGCATACGTACGACCTTCATCTCCATGAATGGTGAATTCCATTTCATATCATCTAATGTTATGAAATATTATAAAAATATAAATATAGGATATATGTGATATTTATATCATGAATATCATTATTGAGATGATTTAATTTTTACAATAAGGAATATTCACATCAAAACATGTTTATTATCGACTAGAGTACTGAGTATCGGCAAAACGAAAAATATGAACATAAATAATTATATATTTTTAACATGAAAATAGGTAATATAAAATGAATAATTAACTTGAAAAAGGTTCTGAATAAAACAGAAATTAACCCATTTTTATTATTCCGGAATATAATGAATGTACAAGATGTGTCACTTTCAATGTAAGGGACTTTTTCTCAATATCCTTTCATTTAGGAATATATTTATTTATATACAAACTTCTTTGATATGCTTTATAATATACAAATTTGAATTTGAATTTCATTTACTGGTTTTTTTTCTATGATTCATTTTAATAAACAAAAAAATGAATGTTTTTAACATATATGTTGACAATGAGAGGGTGATCCCCATTATAGCTCACGGGTAAAAAGGGTTGATCCCCATTATAGCTCTTGGTTAATCCTGAAACATCTTAAATGAAAGGGTGATCTCCATTATAGCTCACGGGTGAGCCTGATATAGAATATACAAAGGGTGATCACCATTATAGATCTACAATTTGAAAGTCAACCATATGGTTATTTAAGTTGGAAAATGTTAGGAAGGGTTTAATTTATATGATCCTATATGACACCTAATGAATTTTTTATTGATTCCTATTAGATTTAGTGATTTTAATTGATAAAAAATTATGAATGTTATTCATCTGAATTTTTTTCCATTCATTACATCAAAGGGGATTGAATGGGCTATCGGGTTTTAAATATACTAATGGTTTTTCATTATTTTTATGTCCCTTACTGAACTTTTTATGCTCATACAATGTTTTTGAAACTTTTTTCACACGTTCTATGGAATGTTAATAGAATGGATGAATTCAACAATTTTTTTATCCATAATGTATTTTTTGTTTTGAAGGGAGTTTTTTTTCGTTAAGAAATTGTATATAATAGAAGTGTCTACTTTGTAATATTTGAGATGTAATATAATATTTATGAAAAAATTCTATATAATTATAAATCTGAATAAAATTCAATGTAATACCCCTACTGTCCACAATACGCTTCCCTTTGAATAATGCAATAGCTTGTGTTGTACGCAACATCAAGTTCTAGCACACCACGACCAATCTAACTAGCAAATTAAAAAGCACATGTGAATAGTAATACCCAATTTTTAAAATTTTATAAATTATATTTTTAATAATGGACTTATTTTTTGGATTAAAATTATCAAAATTAGCATAGGTTGAATTTTTGGTATTTTTTGAAAAATTTCAATTTTTGATGAATAGTGAAAAATACTGTGTTATTGTTTAAAACTGACTTTTATTTAAATAATTATTATTTCCATATAAATGTATAATAAAATAAAAATTGATACATAATACCTATATTATTCCATTGTAATTTTATGGAGTCATTTTATAATAATATTATATATATAAAATTTTATTGAACTTCTTAATGTCTTTTACCCATCTTATTGGCACATTTTCAAATTTTCATAAAACATAATTTTACCACTTCTTTGAATTGAATTAAAAAAATCTGAGAGAAAAATTTGACATGAGTACGTAAAATTTAGTTTAATTGGATGAAAATAATTTTTTAGTGAATACTAGATTTTGAAATTTATTAACCACGTTTAAATATAAATAGGGTAATTAAAGGTAACAATGATATTATAATTAACCTAACACATGTACTAATTCTACTAAATATATGAATTCTAACTAAAATAAACCTCAGGATTAATATATTATCCTTTTGATCTACATGGATTATATTAGGACATTTAATATATTTTATTTAATGAAGAGTTAAAAGTGCTAAATTCAAATTTTAATAACTAATTTTTTTTTAATATTGGGTTATAAACAAGATAAATTTTAATATAAATATTTAATAAAATATAAAAATATTTCTTGAAACAATTTTTATTATTTATTATTTTTAGACATAAAATAATTATGTTTATTTATGACACAATAATGTTGCACTAATTGCCTTAAAAATGAATGATTACAATAATTGAATTTATGAATATAATACGAAATGTAAATTTTGACTTTTAATGCATTAGAAAAATTTTATAGGTGAATATGACATGTTAGGATTGATTCATTATATTTATTTTGAAGAAATCAGATTGTTATGTATTTCACAAAAACAAAATACTAAATAGTGTCAATATTTACACAAATGAGTTTTTAAAACAAATACTATTCTATTAAATGATATAATATTCCTAAAAATATAAGGATCGGCCAAAGGACATATATAATGGTATATATATCATTTATTAACTACATGAGGTTATCTTGCCATTTTATATTATGTTTATTAACCATTTAATATAATAATACAAGAAGACATGGTAAAAGATAAACAATTTTACTAAGAGTTAAATAGAAATGATACGGTAAATATGGTCAACCAAAATTGTCTAAAACCTACTGATTGAAAAGATTTATATCCATTCCTACATTATAATAAAAATAAATCAATTTGGAACCATTATAAACAAAAAATTGTTTTATAATAAAATATTAGTTCAAATTTTCTAAACTGGCCCTCACCTCTCTTATAAAAGGGTACTTCCCCTTATCTTAATTTCACACCTCCAAATACATTTGGCTCGGCCAAAAACTGCTAAATGTTTTTCCATACTACTCTAAACTAATACTAGTAGTCTCAATTTTGTCATAATGAAAACTTATGTATCAATTTGGTTCAAATCAAAAGGAAGACCCTGAAGAAGAGGTAATAACATTATAACCTCTTTCAATGTTCTTTTTTTCTTCCACTTCTTCCATTTTTTGTTGATTCCAACCAATATATTAACTCCACTACCTTCTACATACAAAGATGTTTTTATAAATCTAGTACAACCATATTCATTATCTTATTCATCCTATGATTGACAAATTCACCAGACAGGTGTAAGTACGACTTACTATCTCCACGACGTGTTATAGTTTGTTATTCAATGATTAATTATTTGGATGGATATAATAATGAGTATAAATTATGTAAATAATAAATAATAAATTTTATTTATTATATATATATAATATACCATCCAATTATATAATATTTCACCATCAGTAGAATGATATTGTCACTCATGCATACGTACGACTTACTGTCTCCTCGACGCGATAAAATATCATTACCCATCATAACCATTCAAGAATAATATTCATTTTATGGTTAAAAATAGTTTTTTAAAAACATAATAAAAATCTGGATATGAATAAATAATATCCTACCCATAACAAACATGATATACGTAACAAAACATATAACGAAAATGAATCAGTTAACACCCGAAAAAACGATACCGCTGAAGTAACATTGACAATGAAATATTATAATATCATATATGATATCATATTTATGTATGTGGTTCATGTATAATTTAATAAAAATTGTTTCTAAATTATACAAGAGTTTAATGATCCCTGGACTATGGAAAAGTATAGGGTAAAGGATAATTATAAAAGCTATTCATTATTTGAGGTTGTTTAATCGTAAGTATCTACTAGGGAATCTTTATCATCCACATACATGATTCATAAAAATGTATTTCAAAATTTTTTACTATTTACTAAACTATTTTTAAATTTATTAATACACATGTTTTACTTTTTATAAAATGTTTTGAAATGAATCCTTTCGTCATTTTCCAAACAAGGTACGTTATGACCTTTTGGACCAAAATTTTAGAAATAATGGTTTATTTAACTTATATGATGGGTGAATCTATTTTATGTCGTTATTACACCTTATAATCTTCCATTTAAAGCATAAAATAATATTTTCAAAATAAACTTTTTTTTATAATTATGTGACATTCAAATAAATACAAAAATGAATGATATATTTTACTCAAATAGTATTTGGTCTGATTTCATCTATGTCAACATCCTTCGTCGGATGTTACGCTTGATTGATGTAGATTCATTGTGATACAATCTTCCATATTTTATTGAAGGGTTTGTGATATGTTTGACTACATATGCGCAATTTTTTTTATCAATAATGTTTTATGGTTAACATATTTCCATTTCATATTTGTTTTAATGTGAATGTGTATATTATGATTCAGCCTTTTCATATGTGGAATGAATTGGATTTAGTGAGTCATGGGTGGGGCCCTCTATAGCCCATCGAAGCTTTGATAGTTATCATGAGCGAAACTTTTATCTTGGTATAAGGCCTTGAAAACATCATTATTTTTATTCTTGGCACGAGGCCTTGACTATGTGGTTATGATGTATGAAATTATGCATTCCATCATTATGAAATTAGATTTTGATATTACGTGTGATTATTCGACTAGTAGAATATCCATATAAATATTTAAATGGAATTACTGAATTTTTCATTTCCATAATATGATAATGTTTAAGTTTAAAATGATTTTTTTAGTCTTATACATTGCCTTAAATGTTTATGCTTATTTATGACAGTTTCTGCTATATTTTTATCCTTAATGGGCATCTGAGCTCACCCCTTTCTTATGTTTTATTTTTTCCAAGATGTGAAGAAGTATATTATAAATGGCCTACCTAAATAGGCTATGGGATATGAGTGTGGTCAAAGGGGATACAATTTTGTTGTTTTTTCATTTCATAAATTTTTATAAAATTTATATATGTATCTAGTACATTCAACGATACTAAACTAATTGGTCCATCAGGACACGATTCCTTGAAATCATTTCAATGTTATGTAATAATGCACCGGGTCTAGGCATCTAGGGTTAGGGTGTTACACTCAATGTGAATTCTGGACTTATGTAAATATTATGGTACAATTAAGCTTGTGGGATTATATTAATCATCTATATTGTGGTCCTAACTTCCATTAATCAATTAAATCTTTATAGGATAACTTGGGTAATACATAGGCAAAATGTATGAGGTAAAAAGACATGTAAGAGAAAAAACCTAAAAATAAATCATCGCACATGGGATAGAAGGAATAACATGATGACATTAAAATTCATGGTATATGAATGATTAGATGATAAAAATAATATATAGAACACATGATCCTAAAATATTGGAAATAGAGAAATGTTGTAATATCATATAATATGACATAAAACATTTTCCAAGATAACTTCCAACAGTATATCACATGGTGGACAAAGACCCATAAAAATCCTGTTTAATCCATGTCTCATAATGATGCCAAATGAGAGTAAACCATACCAAATTCATTTGAGTACTATATTTTTTCACCCATAATAACATGTTCATGAATATGGGTGTCCCATGATGAATCGAGCATAAAGGTTACCTATGGATAAAGGGGGGTATAAGAAACATGTCACAAGGCATAACTAAAGGATGTATCATAACAATGTACAATAATTAATAGGTTTAAGTCATAAATGGACTTTCATAATGAAAAATAGTCATATATCATTATATAATATGTCCAAATAAAGTGAAATGTAAAAACACTTTATGAGAAACCATAAAAATGATCCACATTGGTGTGGTTTAAAGAGAATTAAAAAAGAGAAATTAAATAATACAAAGGATTTATTTTAATACTAAAAATAAACCTAGATATTTTTTCATTATTAAAAATATGTATTTAAGAAAGAAAATTTGGTTAAATAATATTATGAAGAGTACATTTAAATTGGTAAGAAATTGATATATTCCTATCAATCGGGTTTGCTGATCAGGTGTAATTTAAAAGGTGACCTTATAAAACATGTATTCCACATTATTAAATGATTAATTGATATAGGTAAATTTATTTGGATAATAAACCTAAAATTTTATAGCACTAAATAAAAACAACTAACAATTTCATTAGGTTAAAGAGTGAGAATGCGTAGCCCGAGGGAAAAAAAGTTGGCTTGGAGACAATCCATTAACTTAGGTCTGAATGTGTTCTGCACTTATAATTAATGTTCTTGGATAATCACATTAAATACATTAAATAATTAATTTTAAACCTATTATAATTATATTTAATTACTTATAATTTTGTTAGGATCATTTATAACTATTTTTTAGACACATAGTGCTTAATTTCATCATCTTTTAAATGTTCTTACCAGGGATTCATGGCCAGTTCACTTTTGTATAATTTAAAAAGTACTTATAAAATTGAAGAAAAACTCTATAAATTGATTAATAAAATAATATTTTTTTTCTATAAAATCATGTGGTATTATATATCATTTTATTTTATGAACTGAGGATAATTCATTAGACCAAATTTTAATTAAATCTAAGAAGTTTATATTCGAGGGGTTTTTACGATAATTATTATCTAGTGAAATTTTATTTTATATTTTGTATATATATTATTTATATAACATTAAATTAGTTTTAATAAACATTCAATAATAATTTTCAACTGTAAAAATGGTTTTATGATAATTCATGAATGTGATAATATAAAATGTGAACCCGTTGTATGCGAAGGTGGTGAATCAACACCCCATGGACAATGATTTCATTTTTAAAACTGAAGGTGAGGGGAATATATTTGATGATAGAGATTAAATTATAAAAATACAATAAGCTAATATATATAATATTTTAGTTATCATGTCACTTTATAAAGGAGATTTTAGTAGTGGATTAAAAATGAAAATAAAATAAATGAGAAAGAATAAGGGTTTTACCTCTTGAATATCGTCTCGTTGAGAACCTCCTTATGTCACGCGCAAATGGTATTTTGGAAAGACCAGAAAGACCAAGACATGGGTATGTGTCTTGGGAGATTATTTTTCATAATATTAGAAATATTCATGGATTATATGGTTTTTGGAGAAGAGGTGCTGAGGGTGGTATTATTAGGGGGATGTGGTTTTTTATTATTTTATTATTTTGTTTATTATTTTGGCTCCAAACTATCAATAGTTTTCATTATTATGCATATGTACAGTAACTAGAGAATTTCATTTTTATATAATGGGATCTTATATCATCCATGACTCAACTATTACAAAAAAGGTCATTTATTTACTTATAAAGATAAATACCACAAATTACCATATTTCACTATTCACAAAAATACAACTATTTTAGAAAAATCGAAAATATTAACCATAAATATTTATCCAACATGTAGTTTTATAAACATGAAACCATTTTTAGAAAATAATTTTCTAAAAATGATAATTTTATTTTTAATTAAAATCCTTATTTAATCAAAAAATAATGGTTTTAATATTATAATAGATTTTATGAGAATTTAAAATTTTAATTAAGGTATCAAAAAATAAAATATTATTATTATTATTATTATTATTAATAATTTATTAATATATTTAATGAAAACAAATATATGTTTGAGTCATTATATTTAATATAGAATTTTAAATAGACATCAACATTTTACAAATATTCCAACATGGAATTTAAAATTATTAAAATTTTATTTACTTATACCAAGATATAATTTTATCATTTTTACATTTATAAAAATATATATATTATTTTAACTTTCATAGTTGAGCTTAATATTCTATTGGACGAGTTTCTATTCATAATGGTAATATTACTATTCCAACGATAATGTTACTATTCCCTCAGCATTGGTTCCTTAATTTCTATGAATAGCACTTATTTAATTATTTATTTATGATAATAATTATTCAATTAGGTTATCTATGTGATTTATATGTTTTATATTTAATAACATAATTATACGAACATAAATATTGTTGATAAATGTCCAAATCATTATAAGAATGTACCATCAACATTTATGGCATTAGTGAGTTGAATCATTAAAAGGAATAACACTCCTTCATGTTGGTATTTCTAAAAAATATTCTAATGTATTATAGGACTATGTGTGATCATGAGAAAAACTTTATATAGTATTGGATATCTTTTGGTAACCTTTCATTTATGATTATATTTTTAAGTGTGATTTTGGGTTACAAGTGGTATGTTTCCTTCGGCACGTTATCTCAGAAATTGAATTAATATATATCCTAAAATGATAGAGGTTTTAATCACTTAGATCCACATAACAATTCCTTTGACATAAATTTTTTTCATTTATTAGTATGATATTTCCTATGGTTTTTACAAATTTTCATGACTACAATCATCGATATCATATTTGACAATGAAATGAATTAATTTTAATTGGATCGATTTGTTCCATAGATATTTGCAGAGGCTAAGTTTTTCCTTAAATTTGTTATAATCGTTATGATTCTATAGTTATTATGATTCTATATAGTCTATTTTTATGCATCGATATAGGGTATGGGTTGTGTCCTCATGAAAGAGGATCATATTGTCTTTTTTGGATCAAGAATGTTTCGGGTGCATGAGAAATGTATCCCGACACATGATTTAGAGTTAATTAGTATATTACATGAATTAAAAACATTGAATAATTTTATTTTTTGTGAGAAATTTAAATTTTTATGGATCATAAGTGTATAAAAATATTATATATTTTTTAAAAATATATGGAAATTAAAATAGATAGAATATATATAAATGTTTGAATTTTACATACTATATAAACTAGGTAAAGGGAATTATTCAGCAATTGCATTGAGTAAGAATTAATATAATAAATTGGAAAATATTATTTTTATCAATTGAAGATAATATTCATCCTAATTTATATAAATAAGGATTTGTTTGATCATGGTCAAGTTGTGGTTTTCTTTCTAGTTTCCCTTGTTCTCGATTTGTATATGTTTTTTAAATATTCTCAATCAATTGACCCAAAATTTATAACCCAAAGGAAATAACTCAATGGTCATAAGAATATTGAGGGATGGATACTAGATGTTAAATATGTTCTACAATTTAGAGATCATATTGTGGTTCCCTATAATTTTTATAATAATATGTATGAATGACTATAATAATTTTTTATTTGTTATTCATCTGGTAATTAATTAAATTTATAAGGAACTGGGAGAATTGTTGTGGTGGGTAATCATGAAGATAAATGTGAAGGATATTTTAATGATATTCCTCACCTATTATAATGTTATGTATTATCTCTATTAATAAGCTGGTATGTTGTATTTTTAACCTAATCCCTTGTGGAAATGGGATATGATAACTGTGGATTTTTATTAAATATAAACCAATATCTTTTTGGAATCATTATTCTATATGGATTATTTTTTATTAACTCTTGATTTCATCTAACTTAATCTCTATTACTGAATCCAATATGATCGAATACATATCAAAAATATATATCCAAGAAGGTAAAATGTTTCATGGTGTACTAGTTTCAGTTGTCTATGTTTAGGACACGATGTTTACATATATTTTTTGGACATCCTTACCTAAAAACCATGTATTACAATTAACAATGATCACAAATTGTAATCCTCAATGGACAATCTTTCAGAACGGAGGATTCAGACACTAGAAGACATGATTAGAGATTGTGTTTTTGATTTTATTAGCTCGTGTAAGGATTATATTCTAATATTATATTTCTCATAATATAATAGTTATCAAAACTGAAAAATATATTTCTCCTTTATAATAATTTTATGATAATCCATATCATTCTCCTCTTTATTGGGTGGATGTATGCGAGACATCAGTTATCAGAAAATTCCTCATTCCTGAGAAAATATAAAATATTAATATGATTATAAAATGGATGGTGATTGCTTAGAGTCATCCAAAATCATATTGTAACCATCTTTATCTACATTTATCATTTGTGATGAGTGATTAAATTTTCTGAATAATATCTTCTAGACTAGGGAGTAATCATTTTAGTAATGAAGGCTAGATGAATCCAATATACATATCCCCATTGAGATACTCTAATGACCTGGTGATATGGTTTAATGGTCTAATTTAATACAATGTTTTAGTTAAATTCCCAAAGAATTTCATGTATCCCAAATGATGATGTTTCCAAATAGATCTTTACTTTATGATTTGATGGGTTCTTTTTTATCTTGAACATGGTTCTAAATTGATTCTTGTGATGATACTTGTAACGACCCAAAATTTCATTAATGGAAAATCCCTCTTGATCCAGTTAAATGTTTCTTTATGTTTTTATATAATGTCAACTTCTTTAGTTTAACGTTAAGATTTGTGACCGTTACTTTTATAGCCATTGAACAGTGATCATCTGGGTAGTTTAAATATAAGGCTTTAACGAACCAATTTTCTACTCAGACAAAGGAAGCGATGGCCTCATCTAGTAGAATTGCCCCTTACGAAGCCCATTTTTCGGAGCTCGGAAAGGAGGTGGCGTCTTTGGGCTTTGCCCTTGACCAAGCCCAAGCTGAGCTTCATCAAGTCAAGCTCGAACGTGATCGTCTACGGGAAAAATGGAAGTTGATAGAGATTACCACTCGAGCGATGTTATCCGAGCAACCCCAAGAGTCTGTCACCATCGCACACCTTACCCTTAGGTCTTATGCGGCTATTTTAAGGGGTTATGTAACAAATAAGTAGCACCATGTTCATGTACATTATTTTTGTATATAATAATGAATATAATTTCTTGTCATTTTTGATGCATTGTAATTAGTTTTTAAAGTACAAATGATGTTTTTAGTTATTATTTAATTAAGAATTATATTTTTTTAAATTAAAGGATTTTTGAATTAAATTATATTTTAATAAAATATTATTATTAATATTAAATTAATTTTTATTAAATATAAATGATCTTATAATTTTATGAATGCAATTAAAATTTTTATTAAGGTTTGAAAGCCATTTCTGTCAAAACCCGTGAATTTTTTATAAATGTCGGTTTTTATTTTAAAAGTGAAAATTCACATATTTAGAAAATTATTTAGATAAAATAAATATTATTTTTGGAATCAGGACGTCGAAATTATCCAACGGTGAATTTTTCATAATTTTCTGAGACAGTCAAATTTTTGGGTAAAAATTAAATACCATTTAAATATATAATGTGTTTTATGACATCATAATGACCCAATGGTGATGTAATAAAATACCATAATCCTTATGTTCGGCCAATATGTGTTTTATCAATAAAATAATGAGGTTTTGGGTTTGTTTGACTCACTTTTCAAAGCATTAATGGAGCCCTCAAGACTTATTCAACACTTTGCCTTTTTAAATTAATTTCCATGGGAGTGTGACTCACCTCCACATAAGCAACCCTAATTTTTTAATAAGTTCGGACCTTGGACTTGTAAAATATTGTTTTCCTCTTCCCTTTTCCAGAAACCATGGTCAAATACCATGGGATGGTTTGTGGTTTGGATTATTTTAATATAAGGGGTCCCAAACCTAAATAATAAAGAATTCTCTCACCTTTCCTATATAAACCCACCCAAGCTCCCACTTCCTCCTCACTCAAAACCATTGAAGTTCTTCCAAACTCTGCCCTACTCTCTCTAGAATACTCTCAAGGTGCCCCAAGCTCCCAAGAAGCCTCTCACAAGCCTCTCTCTAGCCTTTGGAAGCACACTTCCAAGTAAGGTTTTTTTCTTCCTTTCTCATTTTTTGTCAATTTTCTTTAAGTTGTATTTCCCTTTTTATTTCAATTATGAATGTTTGGGTATGGTTTCGCACCTCCCCCATACTGCCCTCTTATTGTTTGAATGATGGGAGAACCCTTTCTCTCTCATTAAATGCCTCCCATGTACACCCGTTACTATGCCGAAATTCCGAAAGGAACTTCTCTCTCTTCTTTTACATTCAAGAAATACTTTTGTATCATGAATCTAAATTCCATTTCAATTGTTGGGACATGTATATATATGACCTCCTTACTGTCCATTACATGTAAATATGATGAGGAACCCCTTTCTCTCTCATCAACTTTTTTTTATGAATTCTTATGTCACGCCGTTATGCTGCCAAAATCGCACCGATTTTCTAAGCCAATGTCTTTGTGTAGTGAATACCATGCCCATTTCTCCATCAAGGGTATTCACCTTTATGCACATTTACATATTGATTGTAAAGTTTCATGTATGAATTCCACATTCCTTTATCGTCGAATAAATTATTATGTTTTATGAATCCATGTTTTATGATCCATGTGGCACACTTATGCATGAAATGAAATGTTTTAAGAAGGGTGCGCCCTGATAGCGCTCCAATGCATTGGGTAAAGTATAGTATCATGATACGTCATGTGCAATGAGTGTTGACTCATGCTAATTCAAGTGCAACGAGGGTTTACTCATGCTTCAAGTGCAATGAGGGTTTACTCATGCTTCATGTGCAATGAGCCTTGGCTCATGCTAATTCAATGTTAAGTGTTGTTGCCACATTTCCATGTTATGATTATCATGCTTTATCATGCCTTTATGTTCATGTCTCTCTTATGCTCTATTGATATGCCTATTGCCTAACATGTATTGTACTCCTCATGTTATTCATTATTTACTCCCTTACTGGGCTTTATAGCTCACCCTTTTCTTATGCATGTCCTCAGGTTATCCCATGCAATGCTAAGTACGAAGGAATGTAGTGGTCATGTAAAGGAAGTTTTCAATAAGGATGTTTTATTTCATGTTTAAAGTTTTTATGTAATGATCCTAAGCCCCAAAGACACTAAACCTCTCGATCTTCTTTGTTGTATCAAGTGAAGTTTTATGTAATAAAGCATGTTTAAGTTGTAATAAAAAGCAGGGTTGTCATAGTTGGTATCAGAGGATAGGTTTAGTTATTTTTGGGATTAGGAAACCCTAGTAAAGCCTTAGATACAAGACTAAGCATAATAAAAACATCCCTAAGTTTTGGTAAATACTAAGTAAGTGGTTTATCAAACAAATACATCCCTGTCTGGATACGAGCAGGTAGAGGCGGCTCTGGCGCAGATGTATCCTAGGGGTAAAACCCGAAAACACCGCTTTGAGCTAGACTCGAACGGGAACTGGTGCACGACAACGGGCCTTGCTGCACTCTTGGTTACGACACTCCCGGGGGATATGTTTTGATAAATTCACAATCTTAGTATGAACCCTTATTAAGGGAAAAATGCCCCTAAGAATATATGTTAGAAGGAAGATCATGAAAAGCCTGGATTGAATCCTATAGACTCATGAGTTGAAGAGATTAAAGTTTATTTATAAGTCATCAACTTTTGTCTTTGGATTACCCTTTATGTGTTACCCCTAACTTTCCTTTTATTCCAGCCAATGGCCGGTAATAGGAGAACTCGGGCTAACAACCGTTGTGAAGATCAGTGTGATGATTGTACCAATGAGATGCCCAATCCAATGGGAGCGGGAATCGCGAACTTTGTCACGCTTCTCTCTCAGCTAACTCAAGTTTTGAATAGAAACACTGGTCAAGAGGAACGTTCAACCCCCCCTAAGAAAGAACAAGTCGCTATTGAAAGCTTCATGAGACAAAGGCCTCCTACTTTTAGTGGATCATCTGATCCCACGATTGCTGAACAATGGATCAACTCCATTGAAAAGATATTCTCCATCCTCCAATGCTCTGAAAAAGAGAAGGTTCTCCTGGCGGCTTATCGTATGGAGGGTGAAGCTGATCAATGGTGGACGTTGATCAAAAATACGAAGCCTGAGGAGGAGATCGAGGCTTTGGAATGGAAGGTATTCCGGAAGATGTTTTTCGATAAATATTTTCCACGCACCCTCCATCTTAAGATGGAAAGGGACTTCCTTTCCCTCAAGCAGAAAGATGAGGAATCTGTGGGAGCATACGAGGCAAACTTCACAAGGCTTGCACGATACGCTTCTGGCTTTGTCGTTACCCCCGAATGCAAGGTTGACCGCTTCTTTGGTGGGCTGAAGCCTAGCTTGCGGAAAGCATTAGCGATCCGTGACTTCGACAGCTATGAGGAAATTGTCCGATGTGCCCTTAAGGTTGAAATGGAGATCGGAGAATCACAGGGGTATCATGGGGACAAGAAGCGGAAGGTGGACTTCAATGCTGGTGGTCCGATGGATAAATCCAACGGCGCTAAGAAATTCCAGCACCCCACTTGCCAAAAGTGTGGAAAGAAGCACCCTGGAAATTGCCTTAGGGGGACAAGAAAATGCTTCAAGTGTGGAAGAGAAGGGCACCTAGCTGTTAACTGTCAGCAAGAAGGACCTGCGGCTGCGACGGAGGGGAGGAACGCTCCGTTCGAACCTCAACGCGTTGTTCAATGCTTCAAATGCAAAGAACCGGGTCATTTTGCGAATCAGTGCCCTAATCCAAGGGTTATCGGAGGCAATCAACAACCTCCAAGACAGCAAGGAAGAGCTTTTGCCATCACTTCTGCCGAAGTGAACCCCGACAACGAAGTGGTGACAGATACGCTAGTTATTCATTCAAGAATAGCGAACGTACTTTTTGATTCAGGTTCTACGCATTCTTTTATATCTCAAAAGTTTAGTAGAATAATCCCTGCACCACCACAAGTCATGGAAGTAAAGATGTCGGTGAGTACGGCAAATGGGGAAATCATTGCATCCCATGAGTATAAGTCCTCCCCTGTTATAATCTGTGGATTGAATTTCCCGGCAAACCTCGTCATACTCCCTTTGGTGGAATTTGATGCAATTCTTGGCATGGATTGGCTTTCCTTATATAGAGCCAACATAAATTGTCGGGAGAGGGAAATCACACTCCATATGGAGAATCGACCCCCGATTCTTTACAAGTGTCAGGAGGAAGATGAATCTCCTTTAGCTCCATCATCTCAAGCATGGATATTACTGCCTTATGAGCATGCATATCTGGCTCAGATGATTGAGTCCAAGGAAGAAACCACCCTTGAAGAAATGCCTATTGTGAGGGAATTCGCTGAAGTATTTCTCGAGGAACTTCCTGGTCTCCCTCCAAGAAGAGATGTTGAGTTCTCAATTGAACTTATACCTGGGGTGCTACCAATATCCAAGACTCCATATAGAATGGTTGTTGTTGAGCTTGAAGAGCTGAAGAAACAACTACAGGAGAATCTGGATAAAGGGTTTATACGCCCAAGTGCATCACCATGGGGTGCACCAGTCCTCTTCGTCAAGAAGAAGGATGGGTCAATGCGGCTTTGCATCGATTATCGTGAACTTAACAAAATCACGATAAAGAACAAGTATCCTCTCCCAAGAATCGATGACTTGTTTGATCAGCTGCGTGGAGCTCAATACTTCTCCAAGGTCGACTTGCGGTCGGGATATTATCAAGTAAGGGTGAAGAAGGAAGATATCCCCAAGACTGCTTTTCGTACAAGGTACGGGCACTATGAATTCATAGTAATGCCTTTTGGACTCACCAATGCTCCAGAAATATTCATGGACTTGATGAATAGAGTCTTTAGAGATTACCTAGATAAATTTGTGGTAGTCTTTATAGATGATATTCTAATATACTCCAAAACCAAGGAGGACCATGAGGAGCATTTAAGAACTGTACTGGAGACTTTGCGCAAGGAGAAGCTCTATGCCAAGTACAGCAAGTGTGAGTTCTGGTTGAAGGAGGTCTCATTCTTGGGCCATATCATCACAAGCAATGGGATATCTGTGGACCCCTCCAAAACAGATGCAATTGAGGGATGGCCGAGGCCAACATCGGTAACTGATATCCGTAGCTTCTTGGGGTTAGCTGGATATTATCGACGATTTGTGAGAAACTTCTCACGATTGTCCAACCCTCTTACCAAGCTAACTCGAAAGGGAGTAAAGTTTGCTTGGAGTGTTGAATGCGAAGAAAGCTTCAAGGAGTAGAAAAGGAGGCTTATCACTGCACCTGTGCTCACTTTACCCACAAGTGGGGAGATTTTTGTGGTATTCAGTGATGCTTCGAAGAAGGGCTTAGGATGTGTGCTGATGCAGAATGATAAAGTGATATCCTATGCCTCAAGGCAGTTGAAAATCCATGAGAGAAACTATCCAACGCATGATCTGGAGTTGGCGGCGGTGATCTTCGCCTTGAAAATCTGGCGGCATTATCTCTATGGGGAGAAATGTGAGATATATACTGACCACAAGAGTCTTAAATATATATTCACACAGAAAGAGCTTAATATGCGCCAGAGAAGATGGATAGAGCTCATCAAGGATTATGACTGTTCAATACATTACCACCCTGGGAAGGCGAACAAGGTGGCGGATGCCCTAAGTAGAAAGGATCCAGCAATTCTATCAATGATGAGAATTGAGAAGGATCCAATCTTCTTAGACTTGATGAAGATGGACGTGGGAATCATAAAGAAGGGAACATCATCAATACTTTCACAAATGATTGCTCAACCATCTCTTTTGGAAAGGTTAAAGGATGCTCAAAAGGATGATGCGAGAATCGAAGAAAAAGTGGAAGCTATCAAAAAGGGAAAATCCTCAGAGTTTAATGTTAATGAAGAAGGAATTGTGCGGTTTGGGAAAAGACTATGTGTCCCATCATGTTCGGAGCTGAAGAAGGAACTTTTGGATGATGCACATAGTTCAAATTTCTCTATTCACCCAGGGAGCACAAAGATGTATAGAGATCTCCGAGAAAACTTTTGGTGGGATAATATGAAGAAGGAGATCGCCGAATATACAACAAAGTGCCTGGTGTGTCAGCAAGTGAAGGCAGAGAGGCAGAAGTCTAAGGGGATGATGCAACCATTGCCCATACCTGAATGGAAATGGGAGAACATCACCATGGACTTCGTCACTGGACTTCCAAGGACATCCAAAGGCAACAATGCAATCTGGGTTGTTGTGGATCGTCTTACAAAGACTGCACACTTCATTGCTATTCGAGAGGATTTCTCTTTGGATCAACTGGCACGGATATATATCAGGGAAGTGGAACGGTTGCATGGAGTACCACTATCTATTGTGTCGGACCGAGATCCAAGATTTACCTCTAAGTTTTGGAAGAGTCTTCAACATGCTCTGAATACTGAACTGAACTTCAGTACGGCCTATCATCCTCAAACTGATGGCCAATCTGAGCGGACTATCCAAACACTTGAGGATATGTTGAGAGCGTGCTCAATGGACTTTAAAAGAGGATGGGATCAACATCTTCCCCTAGTTGAGTTATCTTATAATAATAGTTTCCACTCGAGCATCCAAATGGCACCATATGAAGCCCTGTATGGGAAAAGGTGTAGAACACCGGCATGTTGGGATGAGGTCGGTGAACGTAAGCTGCTTGGACCAGAAATGGTCGAAGAAATGGTGGAGAAGGTGAAAACCATTCAGCAGCATATCAAGGCAGCCCAAAGTCGACAGAAGAGTTATGCAGATAATCGTCGACGAGACCTTGAGTTTAAAGTCGGAGACATGGTGTTTTTACGCATATCTCCGTGGAAGAAGGTCATGAGCTTTGGAAAGAAAGGGAAGTTAAGTCCAAGGTACATCGGCCCATTCGAGATTCTTGATCGTGTTGGGGTTGTGGCCTATCGACTAGCACTTCCACCTACTATGGAAAAGGTGCATGATGTCTTCCATGTATTCCTCTTAAGGAAGTACATACCAGACCCTTCACATGTACTCTCTTCCGAGGTGGTACAATTAGAAGACGATCTTTCTTATGAGGAGCAACCAGTGAAGATCTTAGATCGTAGAGAAAAAGTTCTACGAAATAAGACAATGCCCCTCGTCAAGGTGTTGTGGAGAAACCACAAGTTTGAAGAAGCAACTTGGGAGTTGGAGGATATGATGAAGCTAAGTTACCCACATTTGTTTTAGTGTGGGAAAAAGAAAATTTCGAGGGCGAAATTTCTTAAGGGGGGAATGTTGTAACGACCCAAAATTTCATTAATGGAAAATCCCTCTTGATCTAGTTAAATGTTTCTTTATGTTTTTATATGATGTCAACTTCTTTAGTTTAACGTTAAGATTTGTGACCGTTACTTTTATAGCCATTGAACAGTGATCATCTGGGTAGTTTAAATATAAGGCTTTAACGAACCAATTTTCTACTCAGACAAAGGAAGCGATGGCCTCATCCAGTAGAATTGCCCCTTACGAAGCCCATTTGTCGGAGCTCGGAAAGGAGGTGGCGTCTTTGGGCTTTCCCCTTGACCAAGCCCAAGCTGAGCTTCATCATGTCAAGCTCGAACGTGATCGTCTACGGGAAAAATGGAAGTTGATAGAGATTACCACTCGAGCGATGTTATCCGAGCAACCCCAAGAGTCTGTCACCATCGCACACCTTACCCTTAGGTCTTATGCGGCTATTTTAAGGGGTTATGTAACAAATAAGTAGCACCATGTTCATGTACATTATTTTTGTATATAATAATGAATATAATTTCTAGTCATTTTTGATGCATTGTAATTAGTTTTTAAAGTACAAATGATGTTTTTAGTTATTATTTAATTAAGAATTATATTTTATTAAATTAAAGGATTTTTGAATTAAATAATATTTTAAAAAAATATTATTATTAATATTAAATTAATTTTTATTAAATATAAATGATCTTATAATTTTATGAATGCAATTAAAATTTTTATTAAGGTTTGAAAGCCATTTCTGTCAAAACCCGTGAATTTTTTATAAATGTCGGTTTTTATTTTAAAAGTGAAAATTCACATATTTAGAAAATTATTTAGATAAAATAAATATTATTTTTGGAATCAGGACGTCGAAATTATCCAACGGTGAATTTTTCATAATTTTCTGAGACAGTCAAATTTTTGGGTAAAAATTAAATACCATTTAAATATATAATGTGTTTTATGACATCATAATGACCCAATGGCGATGTAATAAAATACCATAATCCTTATGTTCGGACAATATGTGTTTTATCAATAAAATAATGAGGTTTTGGGTTTGTTTGACTCACTTTTCAAAGCATTAATGGAGCCCTCAAGACTTATTCAACACTTTGCCTTTTTAAATTAATTTCCATGGGAGTGTGACTCACCTCCACATAAGCAACCCTAATTTTTTAATAAGTTCGGACCTTGGCCTTGTAAAATATTGTTTTCCTCTTCCCTTTTCCAGAAACCATGGGAAAATACCATGGGATGGTTTGTGGTTTGGATTATTTTAATATAAGGGGTCCCAAACCTAAATAATAAAGAATTCTCTCACCTTTCCTATATAAACCCACCCAAGCTCCCACTTCCTCCTCACTCAAAACCCTTGAAGTTCGTCCAAACTCTGCCCTACTCTCTATAGAATCCTCTCAAGGTGCCCCAAGCTCCCAAGAAGCCTCTCACAAGCCTCTCTCTAGCCTTTGGAAGCACACTTCCAAGTAAGGGTTTTTTCTTCCTTTCTCATTTTTTGTCAATTTTCTTTAAGTTGTATTTCCCTTTTTATTTCAATTATGAATGTTGGGGTATGGTTTCGCACCTCCCCCATACTTCCCTCTTATTGTTTGAATGATGGGAGAACCCTTTCTCTCTCATTAAATGCCTCCCATGTACACCCGTTACTATGCCGAAATTCCGAAAGGAACTTCTCTCTCTTCTTTTACATTCAAGAAATACTTTTGTATCATGAATCTAAATTCCATTTCAATTGTTGGGACATGTATATATATGACCTCCTTACTGTCCATTACATGTAAATATGATGAGGAACCCCTTTATCTCTCATCAATATTTTTTTATGAATTCTTATGTCACGCCGTTATGCTGCCAAAATCGCACCGATTTTCTAAGCCAATGTCTTTGTGTAGTGAATACCATGCCCATTTCTCCATCAAGGGTATTCACCTTTATGAACATTTACATATTGATTGTAAAGTTTCATGTATGAATTCCACATTCCTTTATCGTGGAATAAATGATTATGTTTTATGAATCCATGTTTTATGATCCATGTGGCACACTTATGCATGAAATGAAATGTTTTAAGAAGGGTGCGCCCTGATAGCGCTCCAATGCATTGGGTAAAGTATAGTATCATGATACGTCATGTGAAATGAGTGTTGACTCATGCTAATTCAAGTGCAACGAGGGTTTACTCGTGCTTCAAGTGCAATGAGGGTTTACTCATGCTTCATGTGCAATGAGCCTTGGCTCATGCTAATTCAATGTTATGTGTTGTTGCCACATTTCCATGTTATGATTATCATGCTTTATCATGCCTTTATGTTCATGTCTCTCTTATTCTCTATTGATATGCCTATTGCCTAACATGTATTGTACTCCTCATGTTATTCATTATGTACTCCCTTACTGGGCTTTATAGCTCACCCTTTTCTTATGCATGTCCTCAGGTTATCCCATGCAATGCTAAGTACGAAGGAATGTAGTGGTCATGTAAAGGAAGTTTTCAATAAGGATGTTGTATTTCATGTTTAAAGTTTTTATGTAATGATCCTAAGCCCCAAAGACACTAAACCTCTCGATCTTCTTTGTTGTATCAAGTGAAGTTTTATGTAATAAAGCATGTTTAAGTTGTAATAAAAAGCAGGGTTGTCATAATACTATTTATGGATATGAAAAATAAGAGCATTAAATGGAAAAATAGAGATTATGTGTGGTTTATATGGTAGTATGGTCATATTTATGTAGTGAAATTTTAATGAGAGAATTATATTCCTGATAACAAGCTTCAGATCTTCCATATCAGTGTAGGTTTCTTACATTCTAGGGATGGAATATCTAATGGCGGGGAAAAATTAACACCCCCAGTTTCAAGTATTTTACCCTTTTATAATGTATTTTTATCTTATCTTATTATTAGGTTTTGGTTTGGATGGTTTTGTATTTTTTTAATGTTTTTTATGTGTTTTTAAGACTATGAGTTTGGTGAATAGTGTGGATAAATTGTTAGCTATCTCTATGCAAACATGAACGGTGATTTCGGAAATAACCAGATCCGTAAATAGTTAATGGACAATTTATCTAAATAGTGTTCCAGGTATAGGTAAAATATATGTTTAGAATGTGGGAGAAGAATGGATTCCATACTGTTTTTTCAAACTATGATAGGGGATGACCTCGAAAATGTTCTACTTCATGATGGGTGAATAGTATTCGAAACCTAGAGAAAACTATATTGTGGCTACCTCGGTGATATCTACTGGTATTCTCATGATGAGAATATAGTTTTGTAAACTA
The DNA here is from genome assembly GCA_963277665.1 of Viscum album. Lineage (NCBI taxonomy): Eukaryota > Viridiplantae > Streptophyta > Magnoliopsida > Santalales > Viscaceae > Viscum > Viscum album. The sequence continues at coordinate 1,517,195,641 of OY728131.1, forward strand.
TTTGACTTAACCATGAAATAGTAGTTAAATTCTATACAAATTATAATTCATTTTTTATTAATTCTCATAAAATGTCATTTTAATCCTCCAATCTAAGGCTCTTCAACTCATCTTTCCCCTAGGAGTCCGATGCAATCCATCTAGAATCAAAAAACAACTATGATTAATTTAACTGTGTTAGATCTCTAAAATCAATGGAACATTGTTTTTATTCCTTGTTATTCTTTTACATACTCATTCCATTTCTATATCTTCCATATATATTATATTTTATAGATAGATATATGTGATATGATGTAATTCTCCCTTTGATATTTTTGGATATATTTACTAGAAAAAAATCAATGATGTATAATTTCTTCATGTTATATTCCAAAATTAATTTATCCTTTCTTAGGTAGGTGGAGTATATATCATTTAACAAATTCAATAATATGATTATTTATTTGTTTTAATTACATTCTCTTATATTTATTGGGGAACCACATTTTATATTAGTACTGAAATCCTTAGTTTTGGAAGGATGCCTCGAAGGTGTTTGATAAAATGATTGAATGAAAGTGGATTCCAAAAGAATGGTTTAATGTTGAATATTTTGATATGAGATATTGATATACGTGGTAGTGTGTGTTCATATAATTTTTTTGGAATAATGGGATGAATTTACATCATAAAAATGGGATATATTAATTCCATAAATCTACCATTATTAACCTGGGATAGTGTAAAGGTGTGAAAGTACTATCATAAAATTAGTTCACTAAGAGATGTACTGTGGAAAGGTTGACACACCACTCACTAGTATACGGTGGTCCATAAATTCAATCATTTTCTGTGTGTTGCTGTGGAAATGAATTTTTTATTCTATGTAGTTTGAAATCAACTGAAAATATTTTTTTAATGTTTTATATAAGTTGAACATGTTTCTAATTTAGATATAATCTATTTTACTACCTCTTTACTATTTTTATTTATTAATGATAACATTTTATTGTCCTAGTTGAATGTGTTGTGATGTATTTTATAATTCATAATGTGTTTAAACTCACCCCTTACCTTGTAAAATTGTTTTGTTTTTATCATACATCGTGATATAGGTAAAGGAACATTGTCACATTTCACTACTGGAACATCATGATACCCTCTACTTTGGTTTGAATATGATGTTTATATATATTTCCTTGTGTCTTGGGTGTTATTTCATATCAGTGTTACTATATGTCATTTTCATGGGTTTCTTGTAGTTATTTTTTGTTTTCACTTCTATATTGATGTTTTAGTATGTATATTGTTCTTTTGAGTTGTATTGTAATTAATGACACCTCATCATTTTTTTTTGTTTTTTTTATTTTGTCTTATATCGTTATTTTAGTTTTAAATTTAAAATAATTCCACTACCAACTCCGAAATCCATTATCATTTATTTTAATCATTCAGGGTCATGGTGGTATCTAATTAGGTTAGTGGCACTCCATCTATTCTAAAGACAAGGGGTGAGGGGCGGGATGTTACACATTTCCATCATTTATTTTTTTAGCCTTATGAACATTTTATGTTAATATGTGTGGTAGTAAAACTTTTGGGATGAAGTTATTCATGGAATTTTAATTTTATTTGTTGGTCAACCTGTTATATTTTTTCTATTTATCCTTATATTTCCACATAATGTTTTCCATTTGTAATACTAAAACTCATTTCAGACCGTTATTTATCAATAATAAATGGTTTTTAAATTGAGAAAAATTATAAATGACATACCTCATTATCACCATGTGTCATTATAATATTAACTTGTCATGCATTTAAAATTTCTGAAAAATTATCAATCATTTTGACATCCCTATCATCAATAGGGATCTGGAAACTCATCATTTGTATCTTGAGCTACTTTCATCCCCACCCCCAAATGATCTTTTCAGATTTTCATTTCAGGTACCATGTCCCCTTAGAAATTATACATCATAACTATGAAAAATGTGGTGGGTGGGAGTTGGTAGATAAAAATCATATAAAATTTCACCATAAATAATTTTAGTAACAAAAAGATATTAATAGTTTGATTAATATTTAGTAGAATGATTGATTAAAAAATCCATTACCTCATGTAAGGAAAACATTTGAGTATTATAGGCAGCCTCAATTCTATTTGGGTCTTGTGTCTCTTCATGAATTGATTATTTCACTAATATTGGATCTCTTTAACCCTTTAATATATAACAGTTCTCCAAACTATATTTGACGTTAATAAATTTTAAATCATCTATATGTGTATGCATTTCATTTATTTTTTATATGGATATCCTTGTGACATTGTCTTCACAATATATGCTTGAGGTGAAACTCTAAAACCTATACCTCTAATATTTCCCAATTTTTCGTGTCATATAAAATCTCAAAAATGTAGTTTTTATTTTTGAACAATAAATGATGAATATTATTTTTAAACCAGACAAAAAAACATGCAATAAATAATAGATATTTTTATGTATTATAATTATAAATCCTAATACCTTTCTATTGTATCAATATTACTAATGATTCACATACTTTTTTGTGTTTTTAACATCTATTTCTCCTTCTATATTTACTCTATACTCTTTCCATAATATAAAATAATAAATTATTGTGATTTTATATTCATATTCATCAATCAGTAAATAAACAATAAAATATATGATCATCCACATCACATAAAATTTTTACTATTGATTTAAAATACGTACTATTACTTTTTCAAGTGAAGTGTACCCCCTATTGCTTTATGGAAGTGCAATATTAGTTTTTATGCATGATAGTAATTTTTTGTAAACCATTTATATTTTATATATATAGAATTTTGATTCATTGTTTATTAAATAAATAATATTTAATAAAATAGTATCCATATTAATTCACTTGAAATGATTCTTCATCACATCGACTAATGAAATATTTCTAAGTATCATTATTTAGAATGTGTTCATACATACTTATTGGGAGGGGCCTACATTACCCACACCATCCTTAATATGATTTTGTTTCAGCGTTTTATGAATATATTTTTTAGATTTTCTACACACCATTAAAATATATTTCACATGAATATATTCTAAAATAAATAGACATTCCAAGTGATAATGAAAAATAAATAAACATTTATTTTTAAAAAATTTACTAAAATGGAGAATTTATATAATAAACAAACTATATTATAGAAAAAAAATTTCTCAATGCAATAATGACATCGATCCATGTATCAATATCAATCATCACATGTATTCGAGTTATGGATCTTATGTGACTAATGAACATATACTTTGTGGTGTGAATAGTTTAGCTATATGTTTTCATCCGATATCAAATTTGATACATTTTCTTCTTTACTTAATAACATTTTTCAACATAGTGATGATACACTACACATTTTTAATTATCGATATATTATTTATCACAAAATAATTCATTAGTTTTAGCTTTGACAGCATGTTCTTCCTCACGATCAATAAAGTCCCCATGTGGAGAAGTTGTTATATATAAGAGTAGTTTGATATTTAATTTATATAACATTAATTCTATAGAGATCACATAAGAATATTAGTAAATTAAAAATATATTGAAAACAATTTAACCATTTCATTACACACAATTTTTTCTTTTAAGGTTGAAAGGATTTTTTCCACTATATAATATCCAACTCCCCTCCTTTTAGTCCCCTCTAACATACAAGGTAATTCGTACATTGTCTTCATCATGAAATGATTTTAGTCTCTCAATGAAAGGGTCATAATCAACTGAGTTTTTATGTTACAATGAATTTGTTTTAATCACCAATGGATAAATTTAAAATAATGTCTATATGAAAGATCTGAGAATCAAAATAATTACAGTACTTGTTGCCCCATTATGAATAGTTTATCATTATTCCATTTCACACTAAAATTCTCCTTCATGAAAATAGGACATCAAAATTAACCACAATCCTTTTATGAAACCATTTTTAATGGAAAATTTTCACTTGAATGTTCTATAATGTATCACATATATTTTTTCAATTCTTTCAAATTATAACGCATTTTAATAAATTTAATTTCTATCAATGGAAGCAGTTATGTACATTACTTCTCGCACAAATATACCTCTATCATTTTTAATTCTACTTCATTATTATTTTTACATTTCATAGAACATATAACCGTTAATTACGTAACTGATTTATGGAATACAATTTTACATTCTCCTCTAGCTAATGATTGGAGTGATTCTCTAATTAAATTTGGATTTATAGATATCTCATTATTAAAATGATCTAAAACCCACCATATATTATATCTATTGTGTTTATTGGACATTCATATTTCATCCCGTGATGGATTTTAATATCTAAGGGTATCTTTGTATCATTTATTTTATAGATAAATATCTATACTATTATGTAAGAAGTAGATTTTTTCATTCATACCATTGGTAATGGTAATTATAAAAAAACCAATTTCACAAATTACAATTCCTTAATGGTGTCCCCTATGATAATATTTTAAGAGAACAATGTAATCAACATATGATAAGAAACTATTTATATTTTTCAATGACATAACCATTCAATAAATACCTCTAGATTCCATCCATCATTACCTAACCATTCAAAATCATAATTTACAATTCAACGGGGGTACATCCATCTATAATATATAAGAACATAATGTTTAATCTGTATGTCCAAGTGATTAAACTTGTGGACCAGATTTGTTTATGAACTATGGTGTATAGAAAATCACTAATTCACATAATATGATTATAATTTCCTTATTCATGATTGGGAACTTCATTATGTGTCTATAATTAATATATATGGATTTGAAAAAGAAAAAATGTCACTTTAATGTATGAATTATATTTTTAGTAAGAATTAAACATAAAACTAAAGACATTAGATATTCCATTTAAAGAAGGTATTCATCTAATTTTAGATAGATTTAATTCAAATTAGTCATTGGAATTGTATTATTCATATTTGATCAAAACCCCCATTGAACATTTACACTAACAAGAACGTAGTAAAATTATATTTTTTAATGTTTATATTGTCTCTATTTTTTCCTTAGAGAAAATTTCATCATTTAACCATCATAAGTGAAACCCTTTCCTTATCAACATGTTAATAATTTCTAACCAATAATTCCTTCCATTTGTTATTTTATCTTTTGAATTTAGTAACATTCCAATAACACTATCATATAAATTATTTTTTCCTTCGTTCATGATAGTATGAAAATTTATGATGTGTAAATAATTTTAGTGTAGTAATTCAATGATAACTGATCACTTTCTCCAACCAGATATCATTAGGGTTTTTTGTAAAGGAATACAAAAAATAGTGTTAATATAATATAATTTAATGAATTATGGATCACCCCTTAGTAGAGAAATTATTGTAACTTTTTCTATAATTACATTGTAAAATGTATTCTTTAATCACTTTTTATGTGTTCAAGGTAGAAATTTTTATGACCTAAATATATTTTTTCAGTATTGTTTCAACATAGCAAATTGTACACCTTCTTCACAAAGGGGACACCCAAAATTTAATTTATTCCTTTAGCAAAATAAATTTATATTAGATGTAAATTAATTTTGAGTATCTACAACATTCGTATCAATGTGAAATAATCACTTATATAAGAATCACACAATTTAATACCTCTATATCACATCAATTTTAAATATTTAATCAATATATTCTAATATAAATTAATATCATTATCTTGTAGGTCTAGTAAAAAAGAGGAAAAATTATGTATTTTATCTTCAATCATAAACATGGTGACAAGTTATAACTCACCAATATAAGTATAAATATACTGTGAGTACTAATTTGTATACAAAAAGATTAATTCCATATGTAGATAATGAAATATGAAGGTTTCTCAACTATTTTACAAATTAAGGACTCACTTATTTAATTTTATTCCACAAAGTAAAATTATACAGGTAATATAGTTTCCAAAATTTAATTCATGTATCTTTGTTCCATGTCAATAGTCTAGATATTTCCTAACAACCATTATATCATCCAACCCTTACAATTTTTTTAAAATGCCATACCAGTTACCAAATAAATTATTCATCATCATTGTATCAATGAATTCCACATATAAGAAATTTCATTAGTGATTCATGATCCTTGAAAAAAAATATTCAATCACTTTTAAATGAATTTATCTTCTCATAGATCATACCCATTGAATATAAAATTTATTCTTCATCATATTTTCCATATGGAATCTCTTTTCCTTATTATAATATATCATTCCATTGTAATGATGTTTTTCTTCCACTATAGAAAATTACTTTATTTTTAGGAATCAATTATGATGGGAATCTTTTGCAGTTTACCCATAGCATAAATTGGCTATGAAAAAAAGTCTCTTTTATAGATACATTCCCCATTTGAAATTGTTTTTTCAATGATCATCAAAACGTAGAATGATTTATTATTCATAATTAATTTTTTTTAAATAAGTTATTTCTAATGAATAAATATTTTCATCACTAATAACCATTTGTGATGGAATCATCTTTCCATCAAAAAAAATAATACCAAAAAATATTAATTAACTAAATATATAAAACTTTTCACATATAAATTAACAATCATATTATATATAATGTGTACTCCATAATTTAACATAATATATTTATCAGAAAAATCCCATCGATCATTGTGGAGGGAGATGATTATATGATGGTCTAGATGGGGGGGACCATCCTCCCTATACCATGTGAAAATTATTGCATATACTCCCGCATATGGTCATGTTGTGGCTCCTACAATCGACACTGCTCCTCCTATTATTGTCTATAAAGCTCCTCCTCTCTATGAATTATTTTGATAAATTCATTATGATCTCATAACCACTACCCATACTTAACTGATGATAATGGATCTAGAAGAGTTCCCCTCAATCTGGATGATCACTACAAAATATTATATTAATAATTGGAAGGCATTATAAGATAATAAATACTAATCACATAAACATTCTTGACACCCTGTGGGGTAATTTGAATCTATGATTCATCATCAAATATATACATTAAGTGTCTTGTCCCTCAATATCAACACTAATACCATGTGTACTAGATGTCATGGCCTTATATTTCTCCTCTAAATAAAATTTAAAATTAAAGTAGTAAAAAAATTATATGATAATTTTAATAATCTAAAAAATTATAAAAAATAGAGTCTGACCCAATCAGTGACCACTAATCTATCCATTGGTAGTATTAATATCCATATTCTTAAAAACATTTAATTTTATAACATTAGTATTCCCAAATACATTTATGAATATAAAATAATATTTTTAAATATAACGTATATAAATTTTTTTAATAAAATTACTTACCATATATTTTTGATGAATAAAAAAGGAATGATTATCACCTATATATTAAAACTAATGTCTCCCCCAATTATATTGACCTAATGATGATATCCTATAAAAAACATCTCATGTCCAATAGAGGATAAATCCATCCCATTAATGGGATGGTATGTTATCATGTTGATGAATACAAAAATACTGATAAAAACGCAAACATCATCTCTATTAATCGTTCTATAACATAGATTGTGTAAAAACTAATGAAAATTACCACATATATAAATATCACATGAATTAAACATGATGGATCTAATTTATTTATAGTAAATTGATAATTATATAAATTTTAGAATAAATTTTATTTATTTTTGTACCGTCCTTTAATCCATAATGTGTTGGAAAAAATAATTTATAACCCAATACCATGTTATCCATTATCATGACCCCATCCCCACAATGTGTACCCCTCTTGGGCTGGTAATGTGAGAAGGGAGATAATGACTCCCTGAGTCCCACCTCCAGTAGGCCCCAGGTTGGCGACTAGCACCGAGGGTATAGTAAAACACAAATGGGAGACATTACCCTCAAAGAGAACACATGCGAAAGATATAGATAATATAGACACCAATCAACTCCAACTCAGAACTTGAAATATAATAGAAATCGAAAGTGAAAAACTGGAATTTCATGCACAAGTACTACAATAAAAAGGGGAAAACTGCATGTACCCAAAATAAAGTAAAACAATTGCAACCAGAAGGCCGAACAACTCCTATAACCCCAAGCTAGTAGAAACCGGCTTGATATCCAACTTTCTCCAAGTTCTATAAAATACAGTTTAAATATATGTAGGGTGAGTATAACAGCATACTCAGTAGGATCTTCCCTAAATCCTATCATGCAACAAAAAATAAATCATGCTAAAGCATAGTGAACAAAAAATGAAACTAACTCATCACCTAAATAGGTATACTAAGTTCCCAACCACACCATGGATACATTCACCAAGTAAAATAAACAATAATATAGAATATAATGAAGAATATCAAGGGTAACCTGCTACTACTTCCACACTGGTTTGATGCTTTTCCCCAACGTCTCATGTCCTAAGAATCTCTCTCCAAAAATTCTTGCCCGCAGATACCTGGGTGAAAAACCACAATCTACACCTCGTGAACCACAAAGGATTGCCCACAGACACATGGGCGAAGCACAACACCATCCTCATAACCAAAAGTAACCAGGTAGTTTCCTTGAGCCACCATAACTCACATAACGTGTGTCATACGTCGAGTATTATACCTCAATCCATTACAGCCCATACCCTAAGTAAGGATCCTCAAGCCATCACAGCCTATACACATTACACCTATAGTAGTACATAGGATAATATATCTATAATATTAGTGTGTGAATAACCACAAGTCATTACAGCCCTCTACACACATATATGGTAAAAACTAATTGATATGCCTAGTGGTGCAAGTATCTACCAAGAGAGGAGAGCGGGGCCAAAGGGGGTAGTTATCCATTAATCCTCCCACCAGAATGTGGGGGAAAACACACCCCCCAGGGATCATAATCCTTGGGGTGTCAGTTTCTCTTACTGACAGGGTTGAGTAGCGTATAGAAACACAAAAAGTGAAGGATATATTATAACTCACAACCACACTATCGGCATAACCTAGTCTTAGACACAACTGCAACTAACGTCTCTCAGACTCTGGGATACTACTTCTAAGAATAAGTATCTTATAAGCAGAAAACCATTTAAAGATCTTTATTAGATCACCTCATTCCCTTTTTCTTTTCAGTTCCACATTACGTTAATTATTTCTTTAAACATTAATTAACCATGAACAAATCCACATTGAAGATTCCATTATCATCACACCTAAAATCCAATATCCCTTCAAAAGTATAACCTCATCATTATGTTCCATCAAACTCAAACCCCATGGGTTAACACCAGTAATTCAATTATTCATTATAGAATTATATTCCCATTTTCCCATGAATTCTAGAAAAGCATTCGATGCTATAAAACACAAGGGGGAACAACACAGTGAGTAGATGTACTACCCATTGAGCCTTTTCCGCCTATAGAATTAGTGTAGAACCATTACCCCTTGAGAAGCTAAACATGGGAAGCACATGCCATACCCACGTGTCTTTGCCTCATTCAAGAGAAGGGTAAGCAGGACTAGCTGCCTTGAGCAGTTGGGAAAAGTAAATTAGGTAAACAACCAAAGAACCAGAGAGCAACCAACAAACACATCCATCCAATTCCATCGACACTGGTGTCCTCCCCGAAACCGAAATGCATAAACCAATGCATCTCTCCACTCTAGGAATCATCTTCTACAACACCCAAAAGACCTCTATGCCCCCACATATCACAAAAACCACCCAGGATCACATCACATCTCAACAAGCAAGAAGGAAACCATCCCATCAATTGGGCTCTTATCCTTTTAACAATAAAGAGGGTTACTCAGAACCCTTCAATGAATTATAAAACTATAAAATATTTAAAAAAATATTGAATTAACATATTTGTAATCCATTGGTTTGAAAATTGGTATCCTAACCAGTATGCTATCTCAAATGATTATACATGCTTACTATGCCAATTATATTAACATCAAATTACCACAAGATCCAGATTCATTCACAAGCCTCTTTATCTTTAGCCAAACAAATATCAATTTTTCCTAATATATGTTCTTTACCGATTTCCATCAAGGAAAACAGCTAAGAAAAGTAATCATATAATTCAGTCTATCTAGAAAAACAAAGAGGCAATAACATACGATCGATAATAATTTGTTGATCTGGTTAAAATAATTAATGTGTCAATTTCTATTTTTATCTCAGAGGATTAAATATACTAACAATACAATTTCACGTAAATGAAAGAGAAGAAATGAATCCCATACCTCCATGGTTTTTGACAAAAACCACAACGGTCAAATAATGGTCAAGAAACCTGGGTCCATTCCCCAAAACCCTGCCTTAGATATCTCATCCTATAAAGATCATGACCAAAGCTCATCGTAGTTGTAATCCACACACTTATATCTACCCATAATAGTTGTATATCTATGAAACCGATAGTAGAAGAGAATTAGATCTAAGTAAATCTAAGAAACCAAACAAGAATGATCACATAACTCAGGAAACTGGCATTGATTTCCCAAGAAAAGCCTTTGGATCGCCTCCAAAATGCTTGGGTGATGTTATCCTACATATAAGTGTGGGTAATCCTGAGTTATGGCCGCTTAGGGGATTAAACGTGCATGTTATAGGGAAAACGGTTGAGATCCACAATTTTAGGATCTAATTTAAGTGGTTGCAAGGTTTTCTCGTAGGGTTAGACAAACTGTGTGGTAACCGTTCAGTCCCTACTGCCATTCAAACACTCCTCACATGGTTAAACTACACAATTAGACAAATCGTGTGCTAACCATGCGTTAGCCACTGCCTCCAAAACCTACGTCGCACGGTTTGGCTGTACGGTTTAGACAAACTATGTGCCTCCTGTTCGAAAGCTACTACCATTAAATTTTCCTTAAAAGAGTCACCCAAACGCATCCCCAAGTCATTACTCCAATCCAATGGTAGTTAGAAACATTAAAAGTACATGAAAACATAACATAACGTTATATTTCACAACTGACTACTGTTGAAACGGATCATAAAAAAGGAAGATTTTGGTAAAGCATTGTGGATAAGTTACCTTGACCTCCCGGAACACCTCTAACCCCACATTTCCATAACGTAATGGACTAGAGAGGTCTAGGAAATTACATCAGATACCTCTCAAAAAATTATCATCCTCATGAATCCAAAACCCACCGAAAGTGAATATGAAACAGGGTCTCAACAACCACTCATCGAGATACATCTCAAAAGAGAGCAAGCCACAAAAGCAACAAAGGGATCCATCAAAAAAACACGAAACATTCATAACAAAAAAAGATACGACGATACATGAAAATAGTTAAAAATCAAACAAATCTTGGTACTGAGCACGTATCTGTGACTCACATTCCCAGGTACTCTCCTCCAAGCCACCATGTCGCCAAAAGACATGAACTAAAGGAATAGAACTCCCGCGCAACACCTTCTCCTTGCGGTCTTGGATCTCCACAGGTCGCTCCTCAAAGGCTGCATCATCATCAACATCGATATATCCCAAATAGATGATGAGATTCGTCATGAAGATAACGACAAAGCTGTGATACAATGAAAACATCAATTATCTGAATCATCTATGGGGGGATGTGAAACTTGATACTCCATAACTCTAACATGAGTTAACACCTAGAAAGGCCCAATGAACAGGGAGGAAATATTAATTCCATGACCAAAACATCATTTCCCATGATGGGGATTCACCTTCAAGAACACATGATCCCCAACAATAAACACTAAGGGTCTCCTTATTTGATCGTCATATGATTTCTGTCGACTTTTCACTTTCTTCATCCTCTCACGAATCACCGGGACCATCTCTGTTGTATTCTGCCGTAGTTTCGGTCTGAGAATTGTTGACACTATGACCCCATTCCATCACCATGGAGAATGGAAAGGCTGGCCATACAAGGATTCAAACGGTTCCATACCAATGGTGGAGTGAAATATATTATTGTAATAGAACTCCACCTAATATTAGTGCCTCATCCATGAACCTCTGAAATCAAGAACACAAGACTATAACATGTGTTTAAGAGTCTAGATGGATCGCTCTGTCTGACCATTCATTTGGGGATGAAAATCAGTGCTAAGTCATAGTTGAGAACCAAACACATATCGGAGACCTCTCCACACTCTAGAGGTAAAATGAGGATCTTAATCAGAAATGATTTTCCTAGGGACTCCATGAAGTCTCACCGCCTCCTATAGATATTACCTAAAAAACATCCACCGAACTTGACTCCATGATTTCTATAAAGTGGGTCGATTTTTCTAAACGATCCACTACCACCCAAATAGCATCATGTCCTACCAGAGCTTGAGGTAAACCAGTAACAAAGTTCATTGAGATAACCTCCCACTTCTACTAAGAAATCACTAATGGCAGGAGTAGACCAACAGGGACACAATGTTCGTCCTTCACCCTCTGGCAGACAAAACATTGAGACACAAAATCCACAACCGCACGCTTCAGCCCAGGCCACCATAACGGACTCCTCAAGGATTGGTAACTCTTTGTCATGCCAGGATGTATTGCTAAAGGTGAAATATGGAACTCTATGAGGACTGTATCATGCATCATCAATGGATCAAAAATCCTTATGTGATACAACACTCTGTGTTGTTAATCCTCAGACCAACCATCTGGGGCCTCACCACAAACAACTCGATCTCTCCAGACCTCCACCACAAGATCCCCCAACTGGGACTCTTCCACCTTCTACACCAGGGATTACTGCACCATCATCTGAAAAAGATAGCCTCTACCCCGAACATCTCCCATATCAAGATGTAATGCTGACAGTTCTTCCATTACTCTCCAATAATCACAGGATTCAATCACTGCATCACTACTTGACATTCGGCTCAGTGCATCATCCACAATGTCCCCTTTTCTAGGTGTATATGATATTTCAAAGTCATATTCCTGCATGAAATCCATCCACCGATGTTTTCATTAGTTCAAGTCATGCTGGGAGAAAACAGACCTCAAACTCTTATGATCGTTGAAAACCAAAAAACGCTCAACAATGACGTAATGTCTCCACAACTTCAGAGAAAACACCATAGATTCCAACTCAAGATCATGGGTGGCATAGTTGAATTCATGGGGATGTAACTACCCAGACCCAAAAGAAACAACTGACCTCTTCTACAAGATAAAACAACCTAACCCCAGTTGTGAAGCATCACAGAAAACATCCAACTGGACTCCCTCAGCTGGAATAAAAAGGGCTGATGTAATAACTACCTTCTTTTTTAGATAATCGAAAACTGTCTGACACTGATCAGTCCAAATAAAATCCTGATTATTCTTGTTCAAAGCTGTCAGAGGAGTCTCAAATCAGGAGAAATTGTCTACGAACCTCTTGTAGTAGCCTTCGAGACCGAGGAAACTTCGCACCTCGGAAACTGTCTTGGGGGCTGCCCTAGACCCAACTACTTCTATAATCTATGGATCCACAACAACTCCCTATTGGGACAGAAAATACCCCAAGAAATGGGCTTCTCGAGTCCAATACACACACTTCGATAACTTCCCAAACAGCTGATGCCGACAAAGAACTCCCAAAACGGCTTGTAGATGTTGCACATGCTCCTCTTCATATTTAGAGCACACAACAATGTCATCAATGAAAAATACCACAAAATTGTCCATGATCTCATGGAACACAACATTCATCAATCCTATGAATACATCTGGAGCATGTGTCAGGCCAAATGGCATTACAAGAAACTCATAATGCCCATGACAACAATGGAAATAATATCCTCATCCTTTACACGCATATAATTATATCCTGACCATAAGTCGATCTTACATAACCAACATTCACCATTCAGTTGGTGGAATAAATCATTAATCCGTGGAAGAGGATATCGATTCTTTATTTTAACTTTGATTAAGCATTGATAATCAATGCACAACAGCAAACTGCACTTCAAAATTCTTCACAAACAAAACGGGTGCACCCCATAGTGACACACTTGGCCGAACAAACCCGCCCTGTAACATACCACCAAGCTATATACGTAGCTATCACAACTCAGAAGGGGACATCCTATATGGATACATGGAGATAGAATATTCTCCTGGTTGTATCTCGATCCCGAACTCGATCTCTCATCGAGGGGGTAATGCTACAACCTCTTCAGGAAAGACATCAGGGTACTCTTCTATGACCGTAGGAAACCCCAACTGTTGAACCTCTAAAGAACACAACATCATCTCAGAAATCATGGATGATATCTTTGGAATGTCCCTATAACCCATTCGAGGGTCTCGCTCACCAGCAAACACCACTTTCTCTACATCCGTACAAAATAAAACGCCCTTCTTCCAGATGCAATCCACGATTGCCTACACGGAATACAACCAATCTATGAAAAGGATGACATCATATGGTTGTATTCATAAACATAGGAACTACCCCCAATAGCGGTGTTTCCACAACACTAGCTCACAATATATACATACATCAAACAAGTCAGATCGACCTCCAACTGGCGTAGTCAATGCCAAGGGCACAGGAAGCCTCTCTACCTCAACTCCCAAAGCATGGACAAGGGTAGGTGATATGATGGAGTGTGTCTCTCTTAAATCAATCAAGGCATAGTCCAAGGTAGAAAACAAGCCATGTGTACCACGAACAACGTCTGGCTCGTCTGTAGTTGGCAACACTAGAGCATGAAGCCGACCATGACCTCCTCCATGGACTCTCTGACCCTATTGATGACCACCACGAAAGTCTCACTCTACTCTCTGAGGATGGGGAGCATCATGGGTTTGTCCTCAATATGCCTCATCTACCCTCTACAGATCTAAAGCTGGTGAAACTGGCTACTGCTGCATCAGATGCATCTTCCTCAATGGAGGAACTTGGAGCATAGCGCCCGGTGCACGATTACCACATTGAATGGTTGGGCACTCCCACTGCTAATGGCCATGACCACCACATGAAAAACAAGTTCCCGATCCCTTGGTATATGCCTAAGAGTTGCTGCCTCTGGAGAAATGAGATGTGGAGGGTTGTGACCAACCCCCGGCAGAATGGAAACTCAAATTCCCTGGAAACTGGAAACCCTGGACCACAGCTCTGCTTCATGAGGGATCATGACAATCCCCCTCTCATGATGATCCTATCCTGGACAATGTCCTCTCGACAACCTCTACCATCACCAGCACCACACGATATGTCTTTAGCATAAATGGGGTGTCCTGGCATTGGATCTCTAGATGCAAAGCCTCCTCAAAATTCCTCGCTCTGGCCTCCTCATCTGGAAAAAAGACTGAAGAATATCATAAAAGATTTATGAACGGATTCCAAACTCTTGATCACTAGAGGTCCTCTGTCGAAGGGTAAGAAGCTCTTGGTGACTGGACGCCTTCGCAGTCAAAGAAAGGAACTCAACTCTAAACTTGTCTTGGAACTCCTCCCATGAGATCGTTAATTCCTTATAGTCCTCAAGGAATAAGAACCACCACTGCCCCACTCCTCCATGTAGAATCGTCACAGCTAAAGAGAACTAGTGCTTCATCCAAGAATGGATCAAACTGAAGCATATCTCAACCTCCTATAACATGTTTTATGTGACTGCCTATAAAACAGAGCCCTCTTACTTCTTCATTCTTTGGTGCAGAAACTCTCAGAGTGTCTTATTCCAAGTGTCGTCGTCTTTAACCTCTACCTTGTGTCGACCTGCTCGAATAGCCTACAAGACATTTTCCATGCAAGCCTGACGAGGATGTCGACCTGGAGTCATACATGTAAAATAACAACCATTAGAGTATCTAAACCTAGAATATGGAAGACTCAACATTAATTAATTAATTGTTTTCTTTTATTCACTTTAGTTTAACCTATCCCAAGGTCTACCCGTTCAAACATAGGCACAAAGAAGAATAATGAAAGATCATCTCCTAGGTATCTACCCTGGAACTAGTATCACCTTGTTTAGTAGCCATTGTAATCTTAATGGTCCGTACATCAGATCATAGGGGGCCCTAAAGGCCTATGTCTCAGTCAGTCTCTAGTGTTTACCTCGATTGCTAAACATGAATGACATTATTGTCCTACCAACCCATGCATCCTCACCTGTTCCAAACTCCAAGCTCCATCCATTCCCATAACCATAACTCTGATACCACTCTGTCATGACCCCTCCCCACAAATTGTACCCCTCCTAGGCCGACAATGTGAGAGGGAGATAATGACCCCCGAGTCCTGCCTCCATTAGTCCCTAGGATGGAGACTAGAACGGAGGGTATAGTAACACACAAATTGGAGGTATTACCTTCTAAGAAATCACATGAGGAAGAGAGAGATATGATAGACACCAATCAACTCCAACTCAGAACTGGAAATATAAACGAAATTAATGTGAAAAAATGGAATGTCATGCAAAAGTACTACACCAAAAAGGGAAAAATAGAAAGTACCCAAAAGAAAGTAAAAGAACCACAACCAAAAGACCGAACAGCTCCTGCAACCTCAAGGTAGTAGAAACTGGATTGATCTCCAACCTGCTCCACCTACCATGAAAAATAGTTTATATATACGTAGGGTGAGAATAATAGTATAATCAGTAGGATCCTCCCTATATCCTATCGTGCAAAAGTAAATAAAGCAAGATAAAGCACAGTAAATAACAAGTCAATCTTACTCATCACCTAAACAGGTATACTATGTTCCCAACCTCACAATGGATATTCTCATCATTTAATGCATACAAGAATATAGAATATAATAATTAATATCTACGGAAACATTCTACTACTTCCCCACTTGTTTTCCACATTTCCCCAACATCACACATCTTAAGAATAACACTTTAAAAAGGCTTTCCCGCTTACACCTAGGCGAAGCACCACAATTTGTACCTCGTGCACCACAAAGGCTTTCCTGCAGACACCTGGGTGAAGCACCACACCATCCTCACAACCAATAGTAACCATGTAGTTTCTAGGAGCCACCACATCTTTCATAACATGTATCATACATCAGGTATTATAGCTCAAGCCATTACATCACATTCACCGAGTATGGATCCTCAAGCCATCACAACCTATACACATTACACCTATTGTAGTCCATAGGATACTATATCTATAAAATATGTTTGTGAATAAACACAAGCCATTACATCCATCTACACACATATGTGTTGAAAACTAACCATTGTTCCTAATGGAACAAGTATATACCAAGAGAAGATAGAGGGGCCAAAGGGGGTAGTCATACATTCATCCTCCCACCGGAATGTTGGGAAAAATACCCCCCAGGGTTCAGAATACCTGGGCTATCAGTTTCCCTTACTGACAGGGTGGAGTATCATATAGAATCACAAATATTATAGGATATATTATAACTCACAACAACATTATTGTCCTAACCAAGTCATAGACACAACTTCGGCTAACATCTCTCAGACTCTGGGCTGCTAGTTCTAAGACTAGATATCCTATAAGCACACAACCATTTAAATTACATTATTAGATCACATCATTCCCTTTTTCTTTCCAGATCCACTTTATGTTAATTAATTATTTAAACATTAATTAAGCATTAACAAATCCAAATTAAATATTCCATTAGCGTCGCACCCCAAATCCACTGTCCCATCAAAAGTACAACCTCATAATTTTATTCCAGCAATCTCCAACCCCATGGGTTAATACCATTTATTCAATTATTAATTACAGAATTACTTTCCCATATTCCTAGGAATTCTAGAAAATAATTTGATTCTACTAAACACAATGTTTCTCAACACAGTAATTAGATTTACTACCTGTCAATCCTTTTCCGCCTATATCAAGACCATAGACTCATTCCCCCTTGAGAAGCTAAACACGGACAGCACGTGGCATAACCCGCATGTCTTTTCCTATTTCGGGAGAAGGGTAAGCAAGACCGGATTCCCTGAGAGGTTTGGAAAAGTAATGTAGATAAACAACCAAAGAAGCAGCTAGAAGCCAACAAACACATCCATCCCATTCCATCTACCACGGTGTCCTCCCCAACACCCGCATGCATAAACTGATGCATCTCGCCACACTAGGCATCATCTGCTGCCACAACCAAAAATCCTCTATTCCCCCACTTTTCAAAACAACCATCTAGGATCACATCATAGAACAAGAAGAAGGAAATCAATCATCACATAAATTGGGATCTTGGACCATTAACAATCAAGAGGGAAACTCAGAAACCTTCAAGGAATTATCAAATTATCAAATCTTTAAACCATCTTGAATTAACTGATTTATAATCTGTTGGTTCCAAAATTGGGAACCTAACCAGTAAGCTATCACAAATGATTATACATGCTCACTATGCCAATCTGATTAACAAAAAATTACAAAAATAACCAGAGACGTTCACAAGCCTCTTTATCTTTATCCAAAAAAAATTCAATTAGTCCTTATTTACGTTTTGACTAATTTCTATCAAGGAAAACAGCTAAGAAAAGCCAGCATACATATCGCACTATCTAGAAAAACAAGAGGCAATAGCATACGATCGATAAAAATTTATTTATCCCGAAAAAATATTTATTATGTAAATTCCATTTTTAATATATAAGGATTAAACAGAAAAACAAGATAATTTCATGTAAAAGAAAGAGAAGTAGTGAATCCCCTACCTCTCTGTTTTTTGAAGAAAACCACAATAGTTGAAGAACACCCAATAAACCCGAGTTGATTCTCCAAAACCCCACCTTAGATCTCTCTTCCTAGAAAGATAAAGGTCAAAGATCATCGTATTTGGAATCCACACACATTGATCTACCCATTACAGGAGTAGATTAAATAAACCAAGAGAAGAGGAGAAGTGGATCTAAGTAGATATTAGAAACCAAACAAGAACGATCCATAACTCAAGAGAACGACTTTGATTTTCCAAGAAGAAGCATTTGGACTGCCTCCAAAACTCTTGGGAGAGGTTCTCCTACATTCAAGGGAGGGTAATCCCAAGTTATGGCCGCTTAGGGGCATAAATGAGAAGGTTAGAGGTAAAACGGTTGAGATCCACAATTATAGGATCTAATTTAAGTGCCTTCATGGTATGCTCGCACTGTTAGACAAATAGTGTGCTAACCATGCGGTCGCTACTACCAGTGAAACACTCATCGCACGGTTAAGCCACACGGTTATACAAACTGTGCACTAACTTTATGTTAGCCGCTCCCTCCAACACAAACCTTGAATGGTTTGGACAAACGGTTTCGACAAACTGTGCACCTTACATGCGAAAGCTACTGCCCATAATATTCCTTAAATAATTCACCCAAACGCACCCCCGAGTCATTACTCCAAGCCAAAGGTAGTTAGAAACATCAAAAGTACTTGAAAACATAACGTGAAGTTATAGTTCACAATTTTCTACCATTGAAACAGTTCATCGAAAAGGAGGATTTTGGAAAAGCAGTGGGAATAAGTTACCTTGACCTCCCCGAACGCCTCTAACACCACATTTCCACAAAGTAATGGAATGGATAGGTCTGTTCCATTACATCCATAGTCTATAAAAAAATTATATCCTTGAATCAAACACAATATTCAACAACTATCTGTAAAAAAATGGAAAAAGTAAAAACAATCAACAAAATTATTCAAAAATAATTTAACGAAAAAAATAAATTAATTAAAATGCACAACTTAAAATACCTTGGTATGCGTGGATTAGAATCCAAATACATAGATCACTAATGAATAAGGTCATGAATCATAAATCTAGATTGCCAACCATCCCTTTGATCCATAGATACTATGAATGTTACTTGTGTGTTAGACGAAAAGTAATTGGGTAATCACCAAGAAGCAAACAATCTATGAGGGTATGGAACATATCATCAAAATATTATCCTTCTATTTGAAACAATTAAATAATGTTGTATGTAAATAATTGAAAACATGTATTATATATTTATTATAGTAATTAATGGAATATTATTATACCATTCCCCATCTTCATCATTTTAATTTCTCGGAAATTCCAATTAATTTTTTAATTACATCAAATTATTTGAAGGCCATGTGTTGAGATGGTGTGCTATTCCAAGGCCCAGAGTGCCCATAATGATCTGTCAAAAAATGTTATGATTTAAATATCGTGTATGAAAAGTATTTCTAAAAAAGTGTAATTACACTTAAATGGGTGTCTGGATCAGAAATATGAGGGCATTGTTGTGTTCAAGATGGTGGTTTTAACCTTGGCATGACATATGTTTAGCCAACATACGCCTCCTGTGAGATAATAAAAAAATAGCATAACCATAAATAAAATAACTAAATAAGTTTATTTCATTTTTTAAAATCATATAACTCATGAAATGTGACTCGGATTGAAAATATGAGACCACTGTTAAGATCGTAAGGACATTCTTTGTTAAGGAAGTTCTTACCATTGGTCTGCGCATGACAACAGTGGAAGTCAGTTTATGGCTGTAAATTGAATAATTAAGTACAAATTATTTTATTTTCAAATCCTTATAACTCCAAAATGGTAACATGTATTGGAATTCTGAGAGTACAGTTGATCTTGTAAAGGAGTGTTTCCCTTAGGTGGATCCTAAACTCGACTCACGCAGTTGGAGGGTGAATGTTATTTTTTGAACTATCATTATGGTTCATTTAAATAAATGTGAGAGGAGGTTTTCTATCTTTTAAACCTATGCATGGATGAAAAATCTATGGTCATTATTTCCCTTAAAACAACCGGATTTTCCTATAATGGACCTAACCTTGACCGATGTGGGTCAAGGGAAAAAGTTATTTTTTTGAACATTGAGTGAAAAATAAAATAAACCTAAAATTTTATATTATTCAAATAGTTTCTGATGCGACGTAATAGCCAATTAATGCTGCTGTGAAGCGATGAGGTGAAACTAAATCATTTGTAATCCTCATTAATGAGAAAATGTGGTGATACCCAACACATCTCCTTACTTTAATTAATCACGGATACATATTTGGGAAACAACGTTAGGAAATTATTTAATGAATGTGCAACCTCTCCCTCCCTCTATCTCTCTGATGATTAATTATCTCAACGAACTCTTGTGATATGGATTCGAGAGACAGTAAATGATGAAGAAAACTAATAAAGCGTGCATGATGATGTCTTAGAGATTCATCAATTTTCAGTGATGTACCAAAAAACCTCACAGGGGATTAATTATTTTAGGTTTTTTGCATCATTATTCTAAAACAATGAACGTGGAACAACCCACAAATTGGTTGATCTGAGGATTGTGTGTTTTTCTGTGATGGTGTTTACCTAGGGTATTCTACACATGGATTGATGTTTAGCTGATAGAATTAAGATCGTACGTCTAGGTTTTTTTATCATCTAATGTATAGGCTACTGGATGAGAACAAAAAGGACCTAGCCCCTCTTCTTGTGTGTTCTTTATGGCCACATCTTCAAAATGGTGGAAATTTGGATCTGAGGTAGCAGATGTGATGACGGATAACCGAGAGGGAAGAGGGCACTAGAAGAATTAAGATCGATCCTACAGAAAAGACATGATGGTTCACAATAAATTTTTCCAGTGTGTAACCACTAGTATGGCGGTACCGACGACCCGCGATGGTGGCCGCAAGCGGGAGGTAGCACTAAACCATGAATAGTTTGTAGGAAAAAGAGACTGGATCTCGCGCGGCCACGCTGGCAGAGATACGGTGCTTTCTCCACACCGGGAAGAAGGAGGTCAGAACCCGTCGGTCGTGGTTGATGGATGGACACAACGCCAGCCTGGAACCTCATAGGAGGATCAACCAACTCCCTACGGGCAGCGTGAAAAAAAGGGGGCGTCCCGCTGACCGGCTGCATGCGCCCCAACCGGACTAGCCGAGCGAACCTGGCTAGGGGACCAGGTCGCTCGAGTGTGCCTGCTAAAATTTTCAAGACCATCCACTTTAACAGACAATACCGATGTAAAAATGCTAGGTTGTGGGGTGGCCCATGCTTGGAAAAGATACCAGACCACCAGTGAGGGTTAGGTCTGATAAATTCGGGTCACTGAGTGATGAAGTAGAATAGATCCATGACAAACATTGGCCATATCTAATGAGTCCCAACGTGCCAGATTGACCAGATTGGGTCCTGTGAGACCCCAAGTAAGGTTGTCCTGGTCAGTCCGAACTAGTCGGATTGGGCCCAGACACAAGTAGTCCCTGTTTACAAAAAGGGATGTATCATCCAGATAGTAAATCTGATTGTGACGCCTTCTGCGGCATAGGGACCTATGTGAAGAATTAGTCATTATGAAATCCTATATGTAATATTTCATTGATGTTGAAATATTTATGTTTTGTGACTCAGCTACCAAGCAAGACTCCATGACTCTACCATCACTGAGACTGTGTGACACAGCTACCAAGCGAGACTCTGTGACTCAACTATCAGAGAGACACTGTGACACGACTATCAGCAACACTTCATGACCTAGCTACCCATCAAGACTACATGACTCAACTATCAGTGAGACTCAATGACTTATCTACTCAACAACAATCCATGACTCACCTATCAACGAGACTTTAGGACTCAGCTACTCAGCGTGACTGCGTGGATCAGTTATCATTATGAATCTATGACTCAGCAACATAGTGAGGCTTCATGACTCGACTACTCAACAGCTCTAGGTGACCTAGATAGCATGAAGCACTCATCATGGACGAGTTCTATTTCCCTTATGTATGTTCAGTGTTTGAAACCATTGGTTTCTCTATCAACACTTTATGGTTTACTTATTTCCAGCTAACTCTAGTGAATCCAATATCTGTGCATTATTTTTTGATTTTTATAGTGTATTTTTGTGCAACTCGATTTGGTTTTGGGGTCCCTGTGGATTATTTCATTACTCACACTTTCATGGGCTTCACCTGCTTGTGTCGTGTCTGATGAACTTGACTTACAAAATGGCCGAGGACATGGTGTGCTTGGATCGGGCGGTGCCCAATCAGGTCACATAGGTTGGATATTCTTCAACGGCTTCCAGCATCTACTCTATACATACAGTTTAGGTGTGGTTTCTAGTAGACAAAAATGAATGTTTCCTAAAAATTTTCCTATTTTAATTTCATTATTTCTTGGGATTTCATTCTGACCCATTTTTCAATCAACATTTACATTTATTTAGTGATTTTCTAGTTGCATGAGTGTTTACTTTTCAATAATTGGGGCATGGTTGGGTGTGCATGCATACTAGTTCATAAGAAAATGCCTCCCATTTTCAGGTTTATGTCTTAGGTGCTAGTCACCAACCCTTAACATTTAGGAGGAAGGCTTGAAGAATGTCACGACACATGCCCAAGGGGCTGGCTTGTGACAAAGTAGTTTCATAGGTGGTCGGTTCTACAAGAATAACTAAGAGTCTCAAAATTTGGATGGGGAAAGGGTGTTAAGTGTTTTGAGATAGGTTTTTAGGCCAGGGGGTTCATGGTTGATGTGGCATCTGATGTATCTATACAACAGGACCCTGAATTCTATTTTCCAAACTAGTACATGAAAACACTAGGCGTATACATCATTGATAGTTTCTTGCTAATATTTTTGAGTAAGAGTCACCTCACTAGGTATAATAAATTGATAGTGGTTCATCCTAATTCACTTTCAAGATTCTTCTACATAGACATACAACCAGGACTCCAGTAAGTTACCATGGAGATGGTCCATAGAGTGATGAGACATCAGTTCAAGGACTTTTTCCTAAGATCGTACCTTCATGCAGTGTTCCAGTGATACCACTTCCCATTGGCCAGTAGTTACTACTTGCGCTACTGGAATATGAAACATATAGGCTTAGTGCCTGAAAAGTGTTTCAGAAAATTCCACCCCTCAGGTTCCGAGGTGACCTGATTCATAGGCAGCTACAGACTCTCGTGAGGTGGTGACTGAGTTTTCATCTAGCCAGGTCACCATTAGAGAAGATGGAGGTCCTGGATGTGAGCCTTTTATGTGGCTCAATAGGTTGATGGCAGGGTTTAGATTACATGATCTAATGATGATGTGACTTTTCCATGGACAAATCAAGATAACATTTCATAGAGAATGCGATCTTTCAATAAATGCTATAGGGTATGGGTGTCCATGATCTTCTACAAGACCACATGTCAGTAGCTGGGTATTCATCAGGGCATGACAAATTATCATGGTACTCAATGAATATGATATGACCAGTGTTTCATGGCTCAGACCTCAGAGAAAGGTGTGTTCAGGGACTTTAGAACCAGCACTATTCCCCTGTGCATGCCTACTTATGATATGGTTATAAAGATAATCATTTTTGATGGATGTCCTTTGGTAGAGTAGATACGCCCAGTGTATATCAGTTGTGGGAATTAAGTAGCTGACGACCATCTAAGATTCTTGGACATGTGATACGTTCAATGAAGAAGTCCCAAGCCAGGGTTTCTACAGCTCAGGGATCATAGTATGAGTCATGTCAGCCTAGGAAGAGGTAATTATTTTCAAAATATGGTAGGGGACATCTCTCTAGTGATTTTCCAGCACATCATGGGGATAGTGAAATGGTGGATTGTGGACCGAGGAAGTGGTAGTGATAGGAACATATGAAACTGCATGGAAGAAGACGTGATAGAGGAGCTAGGAGAGCATCATGAGGTGGTATACATTTCAAAATGTTACAACCACCAGTGCAATGTGATCCACACCAAGATCAGAGAGCTAGATGATAGGGGCAGTGAGTAGCGACATGTGATCAAGGAGTGTGTCCGGAGGGATCTTGGAATTTTTTGAGTTACAATAATCAACTACTAATAGATGTATAATAAATAGACAAAGTTTTAAGGCATTATTTCATATTAAAAATCTTGTTCAAGACCTAGAGTTTCAATTTAAATCATTGACTTGATCCCTACATCGGGAGATACCTAGGGGAGGAGACTCGATAATCACACTTGTGATGATGGTGTGATCTCACCCTTGAGGTGATATTTTCAGTTGGAACCTATCGGTGGCAGTGTCGAAGCCTTATGATGTTAGTTTGGGTATAGACTAGTCATCCATAGTTCATTCTCATAATGAATGTTTTAGGAAAAAGGATGTGGTATCTCCACAAAGGTTGAATGGGTTTTCATTGGTTGGTGAAAAATGAAACCCTTGATGAATGGTATAATCTCTTGTATAGGATGGTGCAACCGATCACCCTTGAGTCGGTCAACCTTACCCTCATGGTAGTGGATTTTTTGAGTATTCAGTTCCCACCAGTAGTGCCTGAGTGAAGGAACCTAAATTCAAATGAGGTTTCCTGAATCACCTCCCAATATGTAGAGGGACTATTGCCTCATTCTACACCCAAATATGGAACTGATGTCAACATTAGTATATCAGAGGGATTTCATAGAGCATAGTGATCACGAGGAGTAAGTGGTGGACTTGTAGAGTAAGGGATTAGTATGACCTAGTGTTTGAGGGTATGTGTGGATTATCTGCACATTAACCAGGTGTCCATAGAGAACGATCACCCAATACAAAGGGGATGATGAGTACATCAATCAGCAAAAAGGGGTATCCTTTCTCGTGGATGGAAAGGTTATAGTAGGCTTTTCAGCATTTGTAACAAGGATGATGCCTAATGTTTCACCCAGACTATGAATTCAATGTAGTCTATAATCTTCAAAATGGAAACACAATAGAGGATGATTTCAGTAGGAGACCCAGTTCATATCTACTAAATGATTCCTCGGTGTAGTCGGCCTTTCATCAAATACAATTTGTGGATAGATAAGATACATCTTTTCATCCATCGATTGTTTTTTCACATCCACTCTTACAGTGAGTCAGGGAGTCACAAGTCAAAGGTTCCAGTTATGAGGCCCGACGTGCTCAGTTATCCTCAGGATAGTCATATGATGGGGTTTTGATAGGCATAGAGCACTTCATCATTTTCAGAGGATGCACCATGGTACCAGGGATGTTACTGGAGGTGGTTATGAGGGATTTACACACATCCTCTTTGGTGTTACATCATGGTGTGGTGAAGATGTATCAGGACCTCTAATGTCAACACTTGTGGCATGGGATAATGAATGTTGTAGGAGGGTTCGTTTCAAAACTCCTCACATGTTAGTATGTGATGACCGAGCTATAGGTCCCAACAGGCATGGTACAACCATATGAGGTACCAGAATGGATGTGGGATGGTATCTCGATGGGATTCGTGACAGGATTACCCCTCACATCCAGGGGCCACGATTCAATCTGGGTGATAATTGACGAACTCACCAAGTTGGTTCACTTTCGATCGATCAGGGAGCAGGGATCAGTATAGGGATTTGGATGACTCTACATCAAGTAGAGAGTGTGGCTACAAGGGGTTCCATGGAAGAACCTCTTAGACCATGATGAATGCTTTATGAATTATAAGAAAATAACAGTATTGATTGGTTTAATCCTCTACCATTTAATAGCACAGAGTTCTCATAAAACCACCGCTAAATTGGGTGTCGATAAGCAATACATAGGGGTTTCTTCAATATAGCGGTGGTTTTCGTTATCTGTTGTATATAATTTTTTAGCATTGGTTTTTTTGGAATTTCTAGTGGTTTCTAATAAAAATATTCAAAAATAATTAACAGTGGAATTAACCGACGTTAATAAAATCATCAATTTTTCTTGTGAAAACTGATACTAAAACTACAAAACAACTCCAACAATACATGTACAGTATAATCTAGCGGTGGATTAAACTGCAACGAAATATGTTCTATTTTCTTAGCTGTAGTTTAAACTGCTGATAAATGTATATTCACAAATAAAAAATGCATCTTGTTCTGCATCCCCATTACCAGTTCCCCGAAAAAAAAACCGTGTGTAGAATTTATATAACTGAATAATATAACACATCTAACATTATTCTATAATTGACCATCTAAAATACTAATACACACATCCCAAGATAAATAAAACTAAAATATGTTAGGTGAATACTTTGTTCCCCACATGATACATAAACACAATATGTTTGGTGACTACTCTATCCCACACATGATACATAAACAAACCAACTATTTCCAAAATTTTCCAACATATCAACCAAACCACTATTCACTATGAAATTATGAATACTGCTCCTCAACCTCCCCACCTCCATCTCTACATCCTAATATCTGCAACTATAAGACAATTATATGGAAAATTAAACACTGTTGTATATTTATATTGCAACATAAAACCAATAAATGTTTGAAAACTACATAATTTTTAATTTTTTTGATTTACCTTCTAACAACCACCCTCCATCGACTAAATATCTCTAGGGATAGATCCAGTCACATTTTGATATAAATAAATAAATTCTTTATGAGAAACGGTTATATGAGACCCCTCATCAACAATTGTTTTTTTCATTGAATGAAAATCGCTCTAAGAATCATGGGATTGGGAGTGATTACAACAACGAGTAGATGTTTCATCTATAACAGATGGTATTATGACAACCATAGATTGTATGGGTCCTAAACCCATCCCACACACTTGACCAAAATGATCATTCCCAATCACTTGACCTACTGGGTCCGTTTGGGAGACTGAGTAAGACTGTGCGAGGTTAAGAACGCATAGTTTTTTCATTTCTTCCTATAGTCAAATATCATTAATATTATAAGAAATATATTTTAACATAGTGAAAAATGATAATAAGTTATTATAATGAAAAATTAATTCATACCCCGAATTCATTGGTTGATATGCTAACAAAACATCAATCATATTTTTTAAAAACATTCATCCACAGTTCTGTTCGGGATGATGGGTCCCAAAACTCTATGAATGTATTATACAAAAATAAATTACTAATTATAATTTACTAAACAGATAATATATTATTATAAATATTTAAAATAAGGAAAATATTACCATATCTGACCAGATTGTAGAAAAACTCTTTAACCCCACAATTAGAGGGATGATTTTCTTAGACCGACTCGATGCTTCTTCCATAAAAGATCCTGAAATAAATAAAATGTAATTTAATAATAATGATTGAAATTTCATCTCCTATTAATATATATGTGTAAATATAGAATTAGATTAATATAATAATATATAATTAAATACCAACGACTTCTCATCATGATTTCTATAAACAAAAACATTTTGTTGCTCTTTGGGTACCGCATTGGGTACTTTGTCATACATCTGTTGGGTGTTCAATGAATTAACGATATCCTCGACCCACAATATCCATTTAAAATATTTCCATTTAATGCCATGATTTATCAATATCCACTTTCGTGTTAGCATATCAGCTACATTAAAGTGGAAAAACCTCTATTCACAAAAATTCATTTTGAAAATATTATAATTTAATAACACAATGACATTGAATTATAGCTTAATGTATCTAAATTGCCATTATTTGCGAATCAAAAACATCATTTTTCTATATTGACATAATATACCTCAATCATCAAAAATAATAAGATGGGAAAGAAGCTTCGCAGCCAACTGGCTCAAATTCTTGAGAAGTATTCCGACGACGTCATCCATAGAGATCCCATATGAATAAAATGGGACAACTATCTTCTATCTAGTCAGATTCCACACATCTGAACATTTAATATTTTTCTACATAATTTCATTCATTCCATATTTTATGAAAAAATATTTAGAATAAATTAGATAAAAAAACTTATTTATATTAAAATTTTTACCTAAATCTGTCACCCTCTAGTATCCCTGCAAAAAACTAAGAGTGGCACTCAAATATTTCACTATTGTAGACCCTGAAGGGAAGGTGTCAGCTTAACTATTGAATGTATACTCATGGAAGGTGTCAGAGATGGTACATTGTGGGGATGGGGGAGAAGATGGTGTCTCATGTTTGGTCGAGAGGGAGATAGATGGATCTTCATCTGTTGGTGTGGTCAAAGATAAAATGTGAAACTCCCACTTGGATTTCTTGTTATTTAATCAAAAAAAATAATAATTTTAGAACATATATTTCAAAAAAAAATTAAAAAAATAAAAATGATATCAGGTGAACAGTACTATCAAATAAAATATATGTGACAATGATAATGAATGCTTGTATAAATGAAATATGTGGTTGATAAATGAATTTATACCTTTACAAACAATCATTTTCCCCTTCAATCGTATTAGTTTCCAACTCCATTACATAATCTAATTCATCCACCACTGCAAGTCTTATATTTCCAATATCATGATGGAAAAATTAGTTCATTTCCTACTATTGATTTGATTCAATTGCAGTGGTAAAATCTTTTACTTCATAACCCATATCATACAAATCTCTTTGTTTTTTGTGAGAAACAACACTCCACCATTAATCCACAACATTTTTCACATAATATACCATTTTATCTTGAGATGATAAGATATACGAATCATGTAGTTCACAATCACCAACATCCATCAAGTGAGAGATTTTCACATTAGTAAATTGCAAGGAATATATTTTAACACATCTGGTAATACCGACCCAATTTCATTTTTATAAAACAACTAAATAATTTCCTTGGTAGTTAAATTCAATAATATCATTCAACAAATCATTATATTAAAAATCAGAAAATGTAAATATAACACTATTTTGTGTTCTCAAACCCACTTCTTGATCGACTGTATGAAATCTAATGCAATTACCATTTTATGCATTGAAATTTAAAGCTTATTTTATAGGACCTTTATTAAGAAACTTAAAATATTCTGAAAAATTTTTATGAGTGTTGGTATTCATGATCTAAAAATATACTTATAAATTATTAGATTAAAAAATTATATGTTTCAACCTAATAACATTATTTACTTCAATATTTTTGAAAATACATGTTGTGTAAACCATTATTAAATCTCTTTGTTGACTGTTTTTTATAAATTTTTCATTCCCTATTTAGCCACTCGTTTGAATCTATGTTTGTATTCTCATCTCTTATATAAAGGGATCTGCTACATTAAAATTTAGAAGGACTTATAAATGTTCTTATAAAAATTTATTTTATGTAAGTGTAAAATTTGAGATCCTCCAAACTGATCATCTAATAGCTTGAAATATTGTTGATATACCATGTATTTGATATTCAGTCGATGTGTCATCAACACATAAAACTCAATTAAATGTTGTCTCAATATCATCCATGTATCTAGAAAAAAACATAAGACACTCATCTGCAAAAAAAACCTTTATAAATAGAGCCTTCAAGTTGAGCTTTAATTCTCACATCTAAATTCAATTTCCCATGATATCTGTGAAATAAAATGAAATAATATGTATTTAATTAAGTTCTAATAATTGATTACCTAACTGGAAGAGTATATCAATAAATTACCTCTTATTTTGATACATCCTTCGATAATATAAAATTCTTCTTAATTTACCTTCATCCACTATATTCACAATTAAAATGCATCTTGAAAGAAAAAAAACGATGGAGGAAATATCATCCTCATTTCACAAGTTATCAATTAAAACATCTCTTGAAGGTTGTCATGTTCAAATTGATGTAGATATTTATCAAATATTTTTATTAAAAATTTCCCTAATTGATGTACAATAGAAGTATCCTTTTCTAGTAATAATGTAAAAAATGTCCATGGTAGTAACTACAGTAACAAAATATTTGAATCATGACTTTTCCATCCAGGTAACCTGTGATTCTTTAAGTCAACAAACCTTGAAATTTTATTTGAAATCTAATAATATACCTTCACATGTTCTAAAATCCAAAGGAACGTATCACTATACAAATTTTTATTTTCAAAAAATACAGGAGGATACATTTCATTCTCATATATCTAGAGATCGTGCTTTATGTTCATTGCTTATCAGTCGTTATGACCATTGAGATGATCTGTTGACTTTCCATGATCATTATTTAATGTGAAGATCAAATTTTCAAAAAAAATATTCTCAATATGGGTCAAATCTTGATTATTCTTCATCTAATTAAATTCCCAATCCATAAGTTTAAAGAATGTTATTTTTTTCTTCCATGGTAGCGTTTTGATTTCACTATGAGATTCACTTCGAACTTGTTTCCTACTTTCATTCAAATGATGAACCTTACCAAATTATATTTCAAAATTTCCATCTTTTTCCAATATTTCATAATAGTTAACAAATTTGGAGGTGGTCTAAAATCAAGGAATCCATTGAATTTTGAATTGTTCAGCCGACATCTATGAGATAGATCAAGAAATATTCAACAACACAAGATGCACCATTTTTTACTCTATAGTAGTTGTTTGGATAAAAATTAATGTTACCAATATGAAAATCTAATCCCATGCATGATATCCAACCTGATAAATTCTCATGTTAAGGGAATTAACTAATGGTCCAAACTAGAGCGAATTAACTTTGGAACATTGTTTTAGAAGAAACATCATATTTCTCAACATTTTTTCTCTATAACACCTATAATTCTTCAATTAAAGGCTGCAAGTATACATCAATATCATTTTCCGGTATTTTTTTATATAATAATCATCGAAATGATAAATGAAATTTGTTTCAAACATATCAATGGAGGAAGATTGTCAGGGATCAAAAAAACTTCTCAAATGCTATAACCGGTACTCAATGTTACAAATGGGTTGAATCTATCAATATCTACTCCAAATAAAACATTTTTAGGATTATATTATATATCATTATTTTATTAATCAAATTCCTTCCACTATTTTGAATATCAACGATGTCGTATAAACCCATCATTGATATTATCTACAAAATGCCACTTCATATATTGAAAAGCCATTAATGAAATGATTAATTTTTTCATTTGATGATTTAAAATAAAGTAATGTAAAACCATTTTAGGTGTGTTGATTTTATTCTTCTTCACGGTGGTATATTTATTCAGACTTCCAACATCACCCACTGACTACCATCCAAAAGGGGAACATTTTTTCATTATTTTCAGCTTGAATCCTCTCAGAAATAAATCAAACAATCCTTGGGACATGCATGTATTTTTGTATAATTTAAAACAATCCTATTAAAACATTTTTTATATCATAAAAAGAATCAGGGATTTTGTCTTCTAGAAATGAATCATACAAAAATTTCAATATCATGGAAATCTCTTTATTTGTAATTCCACATAGGCATTTTATATGTTATAACTTCTGTAGAAAAGAAATATTTGAATATTTCAAACAACCACCATACAACTCTTCATTTCCATCGTCAACTAAACCATGGAACATATTTTTCCCAATGATTTTTTCACTTACATTAGTCTTCATAGAATCAATAGGAGGTTATAATGATATGTTACAATTTTGATCAGGTTGGCCTACAGTCTCTAAAATATCACTTGTCACATTACTAATTGTATCACCCTCAAATGGTTGTTTTGATAATATTTTATATTGATGTTGAGTATTTTAATTCCTAATAAATCATTTATAAGGTTTTTTATTTCATTATCCATTTTCAATATAGTTGGGGGATCATAAAATGGATTGACAATAGTTTTCAACCTTTATGTAATGGTCAATACTCTATGAAAAATACCCAATAAATATTGGCTAATAAATTACTTCAATATCAAGTGGTAATAAAATTAATCTTTGTTAAAAAATCTTATAAATAAACAATTAGGACCCAGACATCTTGTTATCCCATCAACGGATCAGTTGGAAATTAAAAAACCTAATTACTCTTCCAAACCTGTAGCATTCATAGGTGTGTTCCTCAATAATGTGATCCAAAATTTAAACATATATATCACAATATACCAATAGATTATTAAAAAAATTAAAATACATTACTATTAATAAATAGGAAAAAAGATTAATATATACAAATCAAAACTTAATGAATATATTAAATAAAGTTTTCTTATATAAATAAATAAATAAATTCTATATATAAGTGGTCGTATTGGAAAAATATTTTCCAAATTTCAAAATTTATGTAAAACTATATTGGATAGTCATATAATAATTTGTGTAAATATAAATTTTGGTATCTCGATGTCATTTTGAAAATGATGTGTTTTAAGAGGATGTAAAACCCGTTGATTTGAAAAAGTAAAATGTGTAACATCCAGTCCATTAATTAATTTTTTACAATATGGGAAATTGTGAGAATTAATTATGAATAACATAAACTATTTTCATGTATAGAGACTCCAAATAAATAATATAAAGTATCCTTTTCGTTAATTACAATTAGAAATAATAAACATCATGTCTGTATATTCCATGTGAATGTTATTGAATGTCATGCCCTTAAATTAATAATAAATATAATTAATTTCGAATACATTATTTATGTTATTAATGATGTAATCTCATCGCTTTCAATCTAAATTTAAGTATAAAAAATAACACTCGAACCTTTATTAAATTAATTTAATCATTTAAGACATATAGTTGCAAAATAATATGATGGGACATTGTTTATAATCTGTTCCACTACATCATTTTATTTACTCACTTTACCAAATTCCACTAGCTAAATAGAATCCTAAAATTAAATAGGTGTGCTGAGGTCACAAAGGGATCTTAATTCATTAAGAAATGTTTCAAAATAGACCAATGTGATGGTTTGGTTTAGTTAATCAACATCTAACTAGATTTCAATGTCTCATATCATATCTACAATTGAATTCCACGAATTAATTTTGGGATTTTTCTATTTTTGGATAAATGTTGGGAATGTATGTAATATGGAAAAATAATAACCAAATATAAAAACCCAAAAAATTAATGTAAAAGTTTGATACCTCCAACCTTATACTGATATATGAATATGTTAGACTGCATTTAATAACCTTTGAAAAGAATATTCAATATTTAAAAGAGGGATAATGGTAATAGGATATGTATATAGGATATGATCATTTACTGAGGGTATATAACAAAAAATGTGATTAATTTACCTATTTTTATAAATTAAAATGAACAAGACATAAGATGATATACCACTAATAAAATCTATACATAAATAAAAATGAAATAACAATTCATAAATTTAATTTAATACATAACTGAAAAAATTAAATTTTACGAAAATAAATCATAGACAATGACTAAAAACACTAAATTATTTAGTAAATCAATGAATATATATGTTCAATAATTCATGTTTTCATAAATAATGACCTATTAAACTTCGAGTATATGTGAATAATTTTATGAAAATTATATTTTCTAATACCCCGGTGAAATGTATCCAAGAGTATATCACTCTGGAACTTGACTGATAACGCATAACCCTCCCCACAAGAGCCTATGTATATGAACCCAAATATATATCTCTATCATTATACCTACTCTAGATATACCATTTAATATTATAAATTCCATCAAATAATTTCACATGAATCAAATATTTGACCCCAATCATGTGACTTCGATCATATTTTGATTGCATAATAGATCCATGGAAAACCCTTTGAGCAACATATCGCGTGATTGGGTCATGTAAAAACGTTTAAACAGTCCAAAATATAGTAAACCCCTTAATATATTCATCATAAACATAAAATGTGAAAAAATATGTACTAGTTAAGCTAACCCACTGACTTAACCTCTAAAAACACTGTAATTTACCCACACCACTACCTGAAGGAATCTCCAATACATGACCACCTTCAATTTCGGGTCATGTAAATCCATACACTAAACGTTAATCCAACACAACCTATGTATTCCCACACAATATAATTTATTAATAGGGTGTAATCAGTCTTTTTCACATCAAAATATGTTTAATATAAAACACTAGTTTTGGATATCCATGTGAGATACCAAGAGGATCAAGACATAGAGATGGACTACGATCCGAAGGGCGGTGATGGTTTTTAGGGAAGAGAGATCCATGGTGAGGGGCGGCGATTAGCAGTGATGGTCAATGATGATAATGTAATGGCTATGGTCAGTGTATATTGGCGATGTGAGGGAGGATAGGGATTCAGGGAGATGTGGGGTGTGGGGGTCAGGGGTGTCGAGATAGGGGGAGAGTGTTAACTGTTTAAAAAAATTAATTATTTATTGGATGTTTATAAATCCCCACCGAAAATAAACCGCTGAAAGATACTGCATTTTTTTGTAGTGACCATCCGATTTTGGTAGGGATTGCCTGAGGAATTTGGGACTCAGCTGCATTTGAGAACAGCCTTTCACCCCTACGTGGATGATCGAACAGAGCAGACCATTCAGACCATGTAGGACATGCTTTGGGCTTGTGTCATGGATTTTGTTCCTAGTTGGGTGGTACACATACTACTGGTGGAGTTTTCATACAATAACATATAACACTCCATCATTGGAATGACACCATTTCAGGAATTGTATGGGTGGCATTGAAGATCACCTCTATGATGGAATGTCCTAGGGGAGTCAACACGCATGGGTCCAGAGTTGGTACAACCTATCACTGAGAAGGTTTAGTTAATCCAAGAGCAGATGAGGACTGTACAAAGAAGGTATAAATCTTGTTTGGATAGGATAGATAGTCTATTGGAATTCTCGAAGGGAGACCATGTTATCCTTCTTATCTTACCACAACTAGAATTGTTGAGATTTTGCCGGTGTGGAATGTTATCTCCAAGGTTCATCAGATGTTTTCATATTCTAAGATAGGATAGAGAGTTGGCATACCCTATAGCTCTTCCCCCCACACATGCATCAGGTGAAAGATGTTTTTCAAGTGTCCCAGCTGAAGAGTTATGTGCATGATCCACTACATATCAATAACTAGAGAGATTTGAACATTGATGATGTGGTTACCATTGGGGAATTCCTAGTGGAGATAGAGGATCAAAATTAGAGGGACCTTCATTGATGGTAAATTCCTCCAATGCACGTTCGTTAGTAGTAGAAAAATCTCTAGGAGAACATATGGTAGTGGGAGGCTCAGATTCATGCTCGGTAACCCCATTTCAATTTTTAACCTTGTTTTGGTTTACAATAACATGAATCCCAAAAGGGGAGAGTAATTTAATATGTCATAAATTCCATTTATGTTTTTTATTATATGGAATTATTTTGAGTCTATCCACTAAGACGGTGTGTGATTCCAAGGCCCAGAGTTCCCGGAATGATCTGTCAAAAAATGACAAGCTTAAAATAGAACGTGTGAGATGTTTTCCATAAAATTTGGAAGAACTATTAAATGGGTGCCCGAATAAGAAATATTAGGGAACTATTACCTTCAAGATGGCGGGTTTACCATTTTTTCTACTTATATTTAGTCTGCGCTTGCCTCGAATGAAAAAACTAGAAAATATCATAACTATAAATAAAATATTTAAGTAAATTTTTTCTATTTTTTAAATGCCTATAACTCAAAAATGGAGACTTGGACTGAAAATTTGAGACCATCTTGGAGCTCCGAATAGTATTATTTCTTCATGAAGATCCTAACAATGGTCAGCCTAGGTGAATATTGGAAATTTGTTTTTGGACATAACTAAAATAAATATGTTTCAATTATTGTGTTGTCAAATCCTTATAACTCCTATGTAGTAACTCGAATTTGAAATCCCAGAGTACTGTTGAGAATTTTAGGGTGTGTTCCTCTTAGGAGGAGCCTAACCTTGACCAGCACAGGTCAAGGGTGAATGTTAATTTTAAAACTATTTTTATGGTTCATTTAAATAAACATGCGAATTGGTTTTGATAAATTTTTAAACTGGTTCTTAGATAAAACATATGAGTTCACCATTTAACTCATAAAGGAAAGATTCACCAAGAATGTACCTAACCTTGATCGGTGTAGGTTGAGGGAAAAAGTTAGTTTTTTAACATTATGTGAAAAATAAATTAATAATAAAATTTTATTTTATTCAAATTGTTTCCACTGTGACGCGAAAACCTGTCAACGTTGAGGTTCAATGATGAGGCAACGTAGAATAATTAATGAACCTAATTAATGAGACATTTTTATGACACACAATTTGTCTCCTTCCATTAATTAAATAAGGATCCAGAGTTGGGAATCAACGTTGTAATATTCTCTGCCGAATGTGGAACCTCTCTTAGCCTCCCTCTCTTTGATGACGATGAATGCTATGGATGAATGTGTATGGGATAGATTTCAGAGACTATGAACTCAGACGAACGGTAATGGAGTGAGGATCTATGATGGCTTAGAGCATCATGCATCATCAGTGATGGAACCTAAAACTAGTTAGTGTATAATTGTTTTATGTTCTTCTTTTCATTATTCTAAAATGACGAATGCGGATCAACCAACAACTAGGTGGATATACGAATCATTTGTTCTTGAGGTAGTGTTTTTTTCGTGGGGTTTTATCACTAGGATTGATGATAATATATTATAACTATGATCCCAAGCATCCCCTAATTTTAAAAATCTAACGCGGAGGGCGCGGGTCGACATTAACCAATCTTAAGCCCCTTCGCTTGTGCTTTCATCATGGTTGCATCCTTGAAACTATGGAAAGGAGGATTTGAGGCTTCAATAGTGATGGTGGGAGACCCAAGAGGCCCATGGAATAGGTGCAATAGAGATAGGACCACCATAGCAGACCCAATGGCCCGCCAAAGGTGTTTCCAGTGTGGCACAACCAGCTTGACGGTCCCGACGACTTGGGACCAGCAACAACAGTCAAAAGAGAGAGGCAGCTCCACCCCGGGCACCACATGCAAGAAGAAGTGGAAAAATCTCATCGTCCGGGTTGGAGTAGGATTCGCACTCAGTGCACACCATAGAGAGAGAAGCCTCTACCCATCGGTCGCGACAGCTGGCTGGTCACGGAGCTGCATGCCGACATGAGGGTCCACCGGCTTACCATCCGCACATGCCCCAACTACGTCGGCCTAGTGGACCAGACTACCAGAGAGTTCTAGAAAATCTTTTTCATCCCATATTTCTTAGTGTACTGGTTCAACAGGAAAAATCCAAGCTGTAGGGTGGGCTATGCTGGGAAAAGAAACCCTCACACTAGTATGGGCTAGCCTGGATAAATTCAGGTCACCCGGTGACCACATAGACTACACCCATGACCATCCTTGTCTGGGTCCAGTAAGGCCCCATTGGATAGTTAGATAGGATTGGGTCATGAGGGACCCCAGGTCAGGTTGGTCGGGTCAGTCCAAACAAGTCGGAATGGGATAAGATGAAACATGAACATGTTTATAAAAAGGGGACATATCTCCTAGACTATGTGTCTGATTGACGTCTCGTAAGCTGTATTGGGACCCATGTGATATGGAGGTCCTTATGAAATCCTATAGGTAATATTTCATGTTTGTTGAACTAGAGATGATTTGGGACATAGATACCCAATGAGACTCTCTAACTCAGTTATCTGCGAGACTGCATGACTCAGCTACCCAGTTAGACTCCATGAATCAGCTATTAGTGAGACATTGTGACTCAGCAACACAACCAAATATCGTGACATAGCTCTCATCGAGAAATTGTGACATAGCTATCTGAAGAATTTCATGACTAAACTACCCAGCAAGACTATGTGACTCAGCTATCAGTGAGACTCTGTGACTCAGCTATACAATGAGACTCTGTGACTGAGCTATCAGTGAGACATGGTGACTCAGTTACATAGCGAGACTCAACGACTCAGCTATCAGCAAGAGTTCATGAATGAGCTATCCAATGAGGCTTCTTGAATCATCTATAGAATATGTTTAGGTGAACTAGCTATCATAATGGACTCATTAGGTATGATTGCCTTTGTAGTGATTGATGTCCAATTTTAATAACCATTGGTTTTGCTATCAACACATTATGTTATAATTGCCTTAAGTCGACTTTAGTGACTCTAATAATTTTTCATTATTTTATTGACTTCATTTTGAATTTATGTGAGACCCGAGTTGGTTTTGCTGTCCCTACTGAGTATTTCGTCACTCACCAATGTAGGGGCTTTGCCCGCACGTGATGTGTCTATTGAAGATGACCGACGATATGAAATATGACTTAGTAGGCCAGGAACAAACATTTTCACATGAGGTCGGGAAGGAAGGGGGTGCTCTTATGGCATCCAGATACTGCTATATAAATTTCTATCATGTGTGGTATCCAGTGGACGACTATCATAGTTTTCAAGTATTTTTCAAACTTTTTGTTTAACCTTTGTTGGGTTTGTATTCTATCCCATTTGACCAATAGTTTTTACTTTTACTCATTTATTTTCCAGTGGAATCCTTTCATAATTTCCTAACATTATGTTGTGGTTGTGATCACATGCATATAGGTATTCAGGAAAATGCCTCCCATTTATAGGTTGACGCCTTCGGTATAGGTCACCAACCCCTAGCCATCAGGAGGTGGGATTGGGGTTTTTCATGACATGGGCCCTAGGGTATGGGTCATGACAATCATTATCTTTATATTTGAAAGTATCAACATATTTTCCAAACAGATCATCAAGAGCAATTTCCAGAGAAACATAATATTTATCATCCCATTGTATTTCAAATTCATTGGTTACAAGACCAACATTATCAACACTGTGGGCCTGTAAATGTGGGTTTCCAACATAGATATTTGTATCTATTCAATTGAAAGAAAAATTTGGTGTTGTCTATTGAAAACCTCTACTTGTATCGAACAAATGAAATTTAAACAGTGTAACATAATTCAATCTTATTAAACATAAATATTTATTTCATCAAGCATGCCTCCAAAAACAACATTAGTTTATTTATAAATAGATCCATTCAAAAAAATATCATTTTTTTATTTTCCATGTGATAATGTATGAAATCAAAACCCATTACCTACATATGAATTATTTGATTTTACCAATTGTTATAGTGGGTCACTGAATATGTATAATCAAATATTAGTTTTCACTATATACTTAAATAGACTGAAAATAAAAATAATATAACAAATAATAAATTAATATCATATGTATAACCATAAATTATTAAATTTTTCATTCTTTGAAAAATAGAACAATTATGTTTATTGATTTATTTTAAAAAAAGCTAGTATAATTTTAATGAACTCATTCTTGATGTGACCATCATATAACATAAAAAATTGATTTATTAGTTAGCATTGAAAAAATATATAGAATATGTTATGGTATAACTCATAGTGAAATTCATCTCATTTGTACACAATTTAGTAGAATATATATAAAATCTTTGTAATGTTCATCATATGATGACCATAATTCATGAACTCCGCCAAATAATGTTCATTACTATTAAATAGAGATAGTTTTTGTTTCCTTGCATAATTAAAATCTCCCTAATTTTTAACCATTTATTATGTTTGGATTGATATTAGATTGAAAATAATGAGTGAAAAATAGTTATATTTACTATTGAAAATTCAATTATGCAGTTGACCATTCACCTGAGGATTTGTAATGTATATTTTTCATCAATTTCTAAATGAATCTATCATATGGGTACATATTTCAAAATTTAATGGATTTTATTTTTCATAATATGACATTGCTAATATTAAAACATTAATCGAATTAATGAAAGTATATATAATGGTTTTCCCAATGTACATACATTTAAAATGAAAACATTCTGAATCGTACATAGTGCATCATATTATTTTTTCACAATAAATTTTTCTTGAAAACATATAATATTTCTATTAAAACATGACCAATAATAATGTTCAACAATTTTATAAGGAAAATAATTTGTATTCATTCCCTTATAACATGACAACTGTGGCATTTTAAACTTATAACATGACCATTTCTATCAAATTGAAACATATTAGACACATGAACATCTGGTAACCCCAATTCTATAATGCACTAATGGAATAATAAAATATTCTCATTAGAAAATAAACAATCCTCTTTTGGACTCATTAAATTCTATGATATGTTATTTTCAAATAACTCATGTTATAGACACCTACAAATTTTAAAATTATATAATTATTAGTTTAAATAATCTATATTGTTACCAATAATGACAAAGTATTTATAAAAAACTTCATAATTGTACTTCTAAATATGAATTAATTATAAAAAGTGATAGATAAAAAATCAAGATAGTTAATCTTCTCCCAAAAAATAATCCACATTAATCAATTTTTATCTTACATGAAGAAATATTTAGTTGTTTTTTATTCATTAAATTGATAATATGAATAAATGAAGTATGAAAAGATTTTGCATCTATAATAGATATCTTTGTTGGGTTCCACGTGTATAAATTGTTCATTACTGGAAATTATTAGTTTTTAGTTTGGAAGGATTTATAGTACAATTGATCTATGATGATGGTCAAAAAAATGATTTATCTTCCATTTATGAGATTAAAGTATTATATTTTTTCACATGCATTCCAGACTTGATTTTGGACCATGAATACTACAGGCAGAAAAAATTTCATATTATATAAATGAACTGTTTTTACTAATTAATTTATATTTTATTATAAAATTCAATTTTCTAGTGACATGCAATTTAATGAAACCATTAAACTATAATAAATGTAAATCATTAATCAATTTCTATGAATACAACATCTATAATCTTTTCTAGATTTAATGAAATTCATAATGTTAAAAAGATATATGATTCCTTTATTAATATACATGGAAGTTTGTTGTACATTGTAATAATGAGGGACCAAAAAGAATATTTATTACCATATATAAAATATAAATAAAACATCACTATAAGGGACCAATTAAATGTGATGCGATTATAATGAAAAAGAAAGATTCAAATGATCAAAATATTTCCATTAATCATCCTAACAAGTTTGTTTTATTATTTATCTAATGGAAATATTTGAATAATATCATATCATAAATGAGGATGAATCGTGAGACATATATAAATACAACAATATTTTTGTTTTTGGTATATTTCTAAACTATTGAATGGGAAAAAAATATGGAATTTAATTTTTGGGCCTTTTTATTCCACGATTAATCACATGTAGTAAAATTAACTATTGAACCATTTTCACAAAAATATTTGATTTCATCATTTGAAAATATATGGATTATCTCACAATTAAGATCCAATATAAAGCCAATTTTTTTTATTTCATATAAAATTAAAGGAAACAAATTTCTATCAAGTAAAAAATATTTGTTGAAATTATATATATAATAAAAGTAATTAATTTATATTCCATTATATTAATTCATAGATATAAATTTATTAATAGTTTCATATTTACTTATATGGTAAATGTGATACTAGAATTATTTAATAGATTTTATAAACCCATAAAATTGATATGGTTCCATCTTGAGATTTTAATTATCATTCCATGTTTATATTTTTTTTAAACATGGTATAACCACCTTGTGTAGTAATGCTGGAAACTATGATGGATTTGGTATGATATTATTTTTATCTTATATTGAATTACATTCACCATGTTAAAACTGAAAACCATAATCTTTCTAATGAAAAAAATTCAATAGATGAATCCCAAGGATCTTAAATGTCTCACGTCTCCTCACATCACATTTCATTTCTAGGCACATAATTCTGTATTAAAAAAATAAAATATGGTTTTTATCTAATCCATAAAAAAGATATGTCACCCATAATATATAGAGGATTTATTGATTTATTTGAGGATTTATCCAATCATGATCTCTTAATAATTTGTTTTTCTTCACATCCTTGATAAATATTATTTAAAAAAAATATAAATAGATATATTCATTACGTTTAATCGTATATAATGTAGGGAAGATCTGATAAAAAGTAGAAAAATAGAAAATTACTAAATTAATGTAATTATTACCAATTGCAGATAATTACTAGTTATCATTAATAATTACAAATTATTAATAATTTTTAGTAATCATTATAAATTATTACAATTGTCATATTTTTTAAAAAGTATTACCGTGTTTCAAGAGTTACTACTAATTATTAGAAATTACTAAAAACTATAGATAATTATTAGTAATATTTAAAAATTATTAGTAGTTACTGGTAATTATTATTAGTTATCTAAAAATTATTACAAATTAATACTAATTATCAAAAATTGATACACATAATGAATAATTATCACTAATTATTACTAATTATAAATAATTATTTGTAATTATTACTAATTACCCATTATTATTACTAATTACTACAAATTATTAGAAATTATTACTAATTATTAGTAATTATAATGAATAATCAGTAATTATTATTAAATATCTCTGATTATCAATAATTATTAAGAATTTTCAACAATAATCGTTCAGTATTTCAAATTATTACAAATTAACCATAATTATCCACTATTATTATAATTATTACTTATTATTCGTAATTAATCCAGTTACTAATAATGACTCTAATAATTGGTAACTGTTGAAAAAAAATAAAAATTAGCATAAATTATTTGTAATTTCAAATATTAATCAATAATTATTTAAACACCCCAAGCTTCCACTGTATGATTCCCATTCAATAATACAATAGCTTGTGTTATACGCAACTTCGAGTTCAAACACACCACAACTAATCAAACTATCTGTTATGAATAGTATTACCCATATTTAGAAATTTTATAAATTTTAACTTTCAAAATGGACTTCATTTTTGGATTCATAATAATGAAATTAGATTAGGGTTATTTTTTGGTATTTTTATAAAAAAATAAAATTTTGACGGATAGTGAAAACCACTAAGTTATTGTTTAAAATAGACTTTTTATTTAAATAAATATTTATATTTAATTAAATTTATTTTAGGTCATAGAGATATATAATACCTATAAAAGTACAATTTAATTTATCTAAGTCATTTTATAATAAGTTTAGAAATATAAAATTTTTTATTGAACTGTTTACCCTCTCTTACCCACCTCCTTGGTGCATTTGAAAATTTGCATAAAACATAATTTTATCACTTTTGTGAATTTAATTTAATAAACCTGAGATACATGATTGATATCAGTAAGTAAAATGTGGTTCAATGAGATGAAAATAATTTTTTTGAATAGTAACTTTTGACTTTAATTTACCATAGTTAAAAGTTAGTAGGGAAATTAAAGGTAAAAATGATATTATTATAACCCTAAAATATGTAAAAATTCTATTGAATAAGTGTAATTCGACTAAAAATAGCCTTAGTAATAAAATATGATCCTTTATTTCCATTTGGATTAGAATATGGTCTTTTTTATTATTTAATTCAAAGAAGAGTTAAAAGTGTTAAATTCAATGATTAATAACTAAACCATTATTAATATAGCGTTACCCATAAGATTAATTCGACTATAAATATTCTTTAGAAAGATAAAAATATTTCCTACATAATCGTTATTTATGTATAATATTTATACATTATATAATTTTCTTTATTTATGACACGATGATGATGTAGTAATTACATTATTAATGAAATATTAAAATAATTGATATTATAAATATCCAAATAAATGTAATTTGAGACTTTTTATGAAATTGAACTAATTTTCTAGGTTAATTTGGAATTTTAGGGTTAATTAAATTAATTTTTTTCAATTTAATAATGCTGTTATGAATTTGGAAACAATAAAATACCAAATAGTGTCAAAATTGAGATAAAATAGTTTTTAAAACAAATATTATATTCTTAATTGTTATAATATTACTAAAAAACTAAAGATCGGCCAAATTACTTGTATAAGGTTATATATATAAATAATGTACCACTTTGGGCTCTCTTGTCTTGTTATAGTGAGTTTATTAACCATATAGTATAAGAATATAAAGAGATAAGGTAAATGTCAAACTAATTAACTAAGAGTTACATCTAAAAGATAAGGTTAAAATAGTGACCCAAACTTATCT
Organism: Viscum album; assembly: GCA_963277665.1. Classification (NCBI taxonomy): domain Eukaryota; kingdom Viridiplantae; phylum Streptophyta; class Magnoliopsida; order Santalales; family Viscaceae; genus Viscum; species Viscum album. The sequence goes on from OY728131.1 coordinate 1,517,240,439, forward strand.
AAAGCCTATTGTTTGAGTGATTTTAGACCCATCCCCACCTTAGACTCTAAATAAATAATTTTGGATCCATTAGAAAATGAAAATTATGTTGTTATAAAATAATATTTCAATCTTTTCCTATGGTGCTCCTCACAACTCTTATAAAAAGGCACTTCCACTTCTCTCAAATTCACACCTTCAAAGCCATTTGGCTCTTCCAAACCCTGCCCAAATATCCTCTCAACTATCCCACCTTCATCAGAGTCCTTCCTTTAGTCATGAAGCCATCTTACATAGCCCTTTTGATCAAATCAAAATGAAGAACCTGAAGAAGTGGTACATATTTCATCACCTCTTTCATGTTCTTTTCCTCTTCCACTTCTTCATTACTTGTTGTTTCCATTCTATAATAATAACTCTAGTATCTTGTATATACTGTTATGTTATTATAGATACGGTATAACCATATTCATTATTCTATCCATCCTATGAATAACATGTCACAATACCTGTGTACGTACAGATTACCGTCTCCACATCATGGTGTAGTTTGTTAGTCAAACACTTCATCATTTGGATGGGTATAATAATGATTTATAATTGATGTAAATAATAAATATAACATGTTAATGATCCTTTATGTATGATATAACATCTATTTACATATGATTTTAAATCAAATGAATGATATTCTCGCTCATGCGTACAAACGGATTACCGTCTCCACGAACGCGATGAGATTCATTTCTGTATCTTAACCATTCAAGACTAATTTTCATTTTATGATTCAAAATAATGTTTAAGAAATTAATATCATCTTGTATATTAATCAAATACATCCTATCCATAAAAACATGTCTTCTGTAACAAAACTAATAAAGGAAAACAAATCATTTAACACCTGAAACGACGATAATACTAAAATATTATTAACAAAGCAATATTAGAAGATCATATATGATATCATATTTATATATATGGTTCTTTTATAATTTAATAACAATGATTTCAGCATTTTTAGGAGGTTAACCTACCCTCTACAAAGGAAAATTAAATGGTAAGAGTTAATTTCACAATCTCTTTATTATCCGAGGTTGTTTTTACGTAAGTATCTACTGGAACATAATTATTATCCACAGACCTGTTTCATAAAATAGTTTACAAATGGATTCTTTATTATGGACTTTATTTGCTAAAAAATCAATTTAAATGTTTTAAATATTTATTCTTCTATATCATTTTCATTAATTTTTGGTTTTACAAAATGGGTTTTAAGGATTTATTTATATGGACACAAATGTTATTAAAATGTTAAGCCCTTTAAAAAGTTTCAATGGGATATTAGACACTATGATTAAAAAAATAACTTTAAATGACTTCCTTCCTAAAGCGTGTGACTTTTAAATGTTTTCATGAAAATGTTATATTTCTCTAAAAGAGTGTTACATGTCATTTTCATCTATGTCTACATACTTTGATGGATTTTAAACATGTTGGAAGTTGATTTATTATGATACAAATAGTCCATATTGTATTGAAGGTTTTGTGATATGTTTAATTGTTTATGTGTAACATCTATACCGTTCATTGATTATGGATAAAGTATTGAAATTTCTTATTCTAGGTTTAATTATATTATTTTAATAATGTTTAAACCTTTTCATATGAGGAATGCATTTGACTTTATAAGTGATTGGTGGAGACCACTATTGCACCTCGATGAATCAGCAGGTCTCAAGAGACCAACTAGTGTCTTGGCCCAAGGCCTTGAAAAAATATTATTTTTATTCTTGGCACAAGGCCTTCACTATGTGGTTATGAAGTCTGGAATTATGCATTCCATCAATATGAAAGTGTCTATTAATATTGAATTTGATTATTCGACTATTAGAATATCCATTAGAATATGTAAATGGAATTATCTGATTTTAACTTTTCCATATTATACTGAGTTCAAGTTTAAAATGTTTTTTTAGTCTTATACATTTCCTTAAATGTTTGTACTTATTTTTGAATGTTTCCAATATATTTTTATCCTTATTGCACATCTAAGCTCATCCCTTTCTATTTTTTATTTTTTCCTAGATGCGAAGTATTATATTTTGACTGAATTGCAGGGATAGTCTATGAGATATGAAAGTTGTTAATGAAGACAATGTTGTTGTTGTTTTTCATTTCTTGGTGTAATGTAATAATTATGAATGTATCTAGTACTTCTAATGCTACTAATCTAATTGGTCATTCGATAATTGATCTTATGTGATAAAGCCAATTTTATGTAATAATAATGCACCGACTCTGGGTATTTGGGTTCAGGGTGTTATAGTTGGTATCCAAGGAAGTTTAGTACAATCATTTGAATAAATATTTAGTTTAACTCTGACTAGAGCACATTACCGTAAGATAGATATTGAAGATGATTTGAGAAGAACATCCTAGAAATTTGGTATTGTAGAGATTTTGTTTGTTTTCCATGAAATAAATCCCTTTCTAGATACTATAAGGTAGAGGCGGCTCTGGAACAGATGTACCTAGGGGTGAAACTGGAAAACACCACCTTGTTCTAGACTTGAATGGGAACTGTTGAATTACAACGGGCATTGCTGCACTCTTGGTTACGACACATCTGTGGTATATGCTTAGGATAATTATCATTTTTTTACAACACATTATGAAGGGTTTATGAGTATATACTTCCTCAAATAAATCATTTTTTATGATAATGGATTATACCCGTAAACAGTTCAATTCATGTTAAGTGTTTTACAAGTTTTGAATTATGTATTCTGAATCATAAACTAGTATAGTTTATGCAATTGTTTACAAATGGTTCCTAGTGGAAAGAATGGAAATTGTATCAAGGCACATAATAAATGTAGTTATTTCCCTCCTACACAAGATAATTCTAGTGGAGCTGGTGAAGCAACTGGTGTTGATCAGCTTATCAACATACTAAGACAACTCAATCAGGTTATGAATAATTAACATACCCATTTTTAGCACCCTGATCCTCAACAAGGAAGTTCAATGTTAGACCACTTCATGAGAAAACAACCACCATTATTCAATGGGAGTAAAAATCCATTAGTGGAAGAGTAAAAGATAAAATATTTATAGAAAATATTCCATGCTTTAGGGAGTAGCGAAATGGAAAAAGGTTTCATGGAAGTTTATCACGTCACTAGAGATGCAGATCAACGGTGGTCATTGATTCAAAACACAATGGAAGATAAAGATGTATAAAACATGGAATGGAGGGAATTTAATGATATTTTCTTAGAAAAAGTATTCCCTCGTGACAATCATGCTGATATGGAAAGGCAATTTCTGAGTCTGAGGAAAAAATAGGATGAGATTGACCATGGTTAGCAAAAAGATAATATCGCAAAGTATGAAGCTAACTATACATGGTTAGCAAGGAATGTTGAATATTATATTCGTAACCCAAGAAGTATGACTCACCGTTTCTTTTTTGGGTTAAAACCATTTCTCCATCGAGGATTAGTATCACAATCCTTCTCATTGTATGAAGATATTGTCTCATGTGCTATCAATACCGAAAAGGAATTCTCAAAATCTTACGACTTTAATGAATAGAAATAGTAGTAGAGATCTACTAAACACTTCAGAAAGGAAATAAGGAAATGGGGAAGAAGGTATGAGTTGAATTTTCACCCTGTGATAATTATGGAAGGAATCACCCTGGTGCCTATCTAAAAGGAAAAAGAGTATGCTTAAAATGTGGCCAGAAATTCCATCTTAGAGGATATTGTGAGGGAAATAAAGAAGCTACCAATTTTCAATGTTATAATTGCTGGGAGATGAGACATTATGAAAATGAATGTCCTACGTGTCAGGGAAAAATACCTCAGAAAAGGACAAGGGATCAAGGCCAATATTATGCGATCACTACTACTGAGATTGAATCTTCGAAAGATGTGGTGGTAGGTAATTTAATGGTTTCCTCATGATAATAATATTTTTTTTAGATTCTGGATCATCGCATTGTTTTATATTTTCCCAATTTTCTATGTAAACAAGATATTTACAATTTGATTTAACAAGGGGGGTGTTAGTCAAAAATAATAAGGGAAGTATCATTGTATCCAATATTTGTGAATCAATCCCCATTAAGCCATATAAATGTTCTTTATATGCTTATCTCATTGTCATACCCATGATTGAATTTGACATAATACTAAGTATGGATTTTTTTCAGACCATGATACTAAAAAAATTTGTAAGAAGAAGGAGGTTATAATTCTTGTTGATGATAAGTATTACCTTATCCTTAGAGAAGAAATGTCACCACCTAATTCTTATCTAGATCCACCCTAGTAGCTCAACTAAATTCAATTATTGTGGAGTAGCTAAAGAAATAACTATGGGTGATGAAAAGAATATTCAAATAGAGGATGCACTTATTGTGCAAGAATATGTTAATGTGTTTCCAAAGAAATAACTAGACATCCTCCAAAATGAGAAATTGAGTTTTCCATTGATTTAATTTTGGGTTCAAGGCCCATATCGAAGACCCCGTATAGATTTTCCACTATGGAATTAGTGGAACTAATGAAACAACTAGAGAAATTGAGTAATAGGGAATTTATTCACCCAAATGTTCCTCCATGGGGAGCCTCTGTCCTCTTTGTTATGAAAAATATGGATCAATGAGGTCATGCATTTACTATAGGGAGATAAATGCTATAACAATAATAAACTAGTATCCCCTACCTCATATTAATGATTTTTTTAACCAAATTCATGGAGCTCAATATTTTTCAAAGATTGAACTTCGATCTGGATATCATCATTTTTTGTGAAGAATAAAGACATTCTGAAAACAACATTTCGATACAGGTACCATCATTACAAGTTTACTATAATGCCATTTGGGCTGACTAATGAACACTCTGTATTCATTTTTTTAATGAATAGAGTATTCTAGGAATATCTTAATGACTATGTAGTGGTATTTATTTATGATATCTTGGTATACTACAAAATATAAGAATATCATGAAAATGAATTGCGCATTATCCTGAAGACTCGTAGAAGAAATTAATAAAATGTGATTTTTGGGAATTTTGAATTCTGGCTTCAACAGATTTCATTTCCTGGAAATACTGTCTCTAAGTATAGAATATTTGTTGATCCTTCAAAGACCAAGTCAATCCAAGATAGGCCAGCATCGACGTGTATAATTGAGGTATGTAGTTTTATTATTTTAGCAGTTTATTATTGACATTTTTTCTAGAATTTTTCCTGATTTTATAATCCATTAAACAACCTCACAGAAAAAGGAGTTAATTTTTTTTGGAAAAAAGAGTGTGAAAAATGTTTTGAAAAATTCAAGGTAATATTAGTCAATGCTCTTATATTGACTCTACCATAAGGGAATGATGGGTTTGTAATTTATAGTGAAGCTTCAAATAAAGGTCTTGTTTGTGTCCTTATGCAGAATGATAGAGTTATTGCATATGCATCATGACTGGTAAAAATTCATGAGAAAATCTATCATACTCATGATACTGAGTTAGCAGCTACAATATTTTCATTAAAGATACGGATAAATTATCTCTATGGTTAAAAATGTGAGATATATACAGATCAAAAGTGTTTGAAGTATATTTTGTCACAGAAGAAACTCAACATGAGGAAACAGAGATGGCTTGAACTACTCAAGGATTATGATTGCACGATACAATAAAACCAAGGGAAGGAAAATAAGGTTTCAAAATCTTTGAGTAGAAATGATAATGGAGTTTTCAAAAATATGAGATTTGAAAGGGATCCTATTTTCATGGATCTAGTAAAGATGGATATGGTAATAAGAATTGAAGGTGAAACATCAATACTTTTTCAAATGGTTTCCAAACCATATTTACTAGAAAGGATAAAAATATCTCAGTATGATGATGAGAAATTTAAAAAAAATTAAATTAGTGAACAATGGGAGATTGATTGACTTCATATATGAAGACGAGATTTTGAAATTTGGAAAGATACTTTGTGTTCTCAATATACCTTATCTGAAAAGGGAATTGTTAGATTATCCTCATAGATCCAATTTCTCTATACAACCTAGTAGCACTAAGATGTATAAATATTTGAAGGAACATTTTTTATGGGACCACATGAAGAGGGAGATTGTTGATTTTGTCTCAGGATGTATGGTTTGTCAACAAGAGAAAGTTAGAAGCAGACAGCCTGGAGGAGTCAGGCAACCTCTTCTTATACCTGAGTGGAAATGGGATAATATTACGATGGACTTTTTCATGTGAAAACCAAATACTCATAGAAGGAATGATGCAATATGGGTCATTGTTGATCGTCTTACCAAGTAAGCACATTTTCTTTCTATAAGAGAAGATTTACCACTTGAACGTTTAGAAAAAATGTATATTAATGAAGTTGTAAGACATCATGAAGTACCCCTATCAATTTTTTATGATCGTGATACTCATTTTACATCAAGATTGTAGAAAAGTCTTCAGAAATCCTTGGATACTAATCTTAGGTTGATCACTCCCTACCCCCCCCCCCCACTTATACTAATGGAACATCATAACGAATTGGTCAAACCTTATAAGACATGTTGAGATCATCCCCACTAGACATTCAAGTTATGTGGGGTCAATATTTTCCTTTGATAGAATTTTCCTTTAACAATAATTTACATTCAAGTATTCAGATATCACCATATGTAGCATTATACGGAAACTGATGTTGCGCACCAACCTGTTGCGATGATGTTAGTGAAAGAAAACTCATAGGCCAAGAACATGATGAGGAAATGATGGAGTAGGTGAATGTAATCAAACACACATCAATGTAGCTCAATGTAGATAGAAGAGATATGTAGATAACCAAAAGAAGGATTTCGAATTTCAGGTAAGAGATCATGTTTTCTTGATGGTATCTCTATGGAAGGGAATTATAAGTTTCATTAAAAATGGAAAATTGAGTCCCAAGTTTATCGGATCATTCGAAATTATAGAACGAATTGGGGTTGTAGCTAACCGTTTGGAAATGCCGCCAAGTCCCTCCAAAGTTCATGATGTGTTACATGTACCACTGTTATGAAAATACATGCCTGAAAAATTCATGCACTAAAATATGAGGAGTTAGAACTAGAACCCGATCTATCTTATTAAGAAGATCATGTTATGATTTTTGATAAAAGAGAACAAGTGTTGAGAAACCGGATGACTCATCTGGTAAAAGTACTATGGAGAAATGATAAGATGGAAGAGGAAACGTGGGAACAAGAGGAACATATGATGAAGAACCACCTGAATCTTTTTATGCAGTAATATTTCAGAAATATCGAGGATGAAATTATTTTATGGAGGGGAGAATGTAACACCCCAAGCTTCCATGTTACTTTTACCATTGAATAATAATGTAGCTTGTGTTATATGTAATTTCGAGTTCTAATACACCACAACCAATCAAACTAGTTGTTATGAATAGTAATACCCACTTCATGAAATTTTATAAATATTATCTTTCATAATGGACTTTATTTTTTGATTCAGAATATCGAAATTAGCTTAGGCAGAATTTTTGGTATTTTTCTGAAAACTATCAATTTTTTATGAATAGTAAAAACACTAAGTTATTATTTAAAATCAAATATTTTTTAAATATTTATTTATTTTATTTTATTTATTTTATGTCAAAATAGATACATAATAACTATATAAGTTCAATATAATTCATTGGAGTCATTTTATAATATGTTTTAATATATAAATTTTTGTTGAACTTTTTACCGCCTTTTACCCACCACCAAGAAGCATTTGCAAATTTCATAAAACATAATTTCACTGCTTCTATGAATGAATTTTAAAAATCCAAGAGGCATGGTTGATATCAGTAAGTAAAATTTGGTTCAATGAGATGGAAATAATTTTTGGCGAATAGTAACTTTTGCCTTTTATTTACAACGGTCAAAAGTAAATAGGGTAATTAAAGGGGAAAATGACATTATTATTACCCTTACACATGTCTTAATTCTATTGGATAAGTGTAATTCGATAAAAAACCTTAGGAATAAAATATGATCCTTTAGGTCTACTTGGATTAGATTAGGACATTTATTATTATTTAATTCAAAGAAGTGTTAAAAGTGATAAATTCAATGTTTAATAACATAACCATTTTTAATATAGGGATACACATTAGATAAATTCGAATATAAATATTAATTAGAAATATAAAAACATTTCCTACATAATGGTATTTTATTTATATTTTTTGGACATTGAATAATTTGACTTATTTTTGACAAAATGATGATGCAGTTATTACCTTATTAATAGAATATTAAACTAATTGATATTATAAATACCCAAATAAAAGTAATATGAGACTTTTAATTAATTACTATAATTTGAATGTTAATATTACATTTTATGTTTGATTAAATGAATTTTTTTGTAAGTAATAATGTTGTTATCAATTTATCAAAAAAAATACCTAATAATGTCCAAATAGATATACAAGTGTTTTTAAAACAAATATTATATTATTAATTGATATTATATTCCTAAAAATCTATGGTTTAGAAAAATGAATTAGATAAGTTTATATATATTAATACATAACCACATGGGGTTTTCTTGGCTCGTTATAGTATGTTTATTAAACATATAATATAAAAATTCAAAGAGACGTGAAAAATGTCAAACTTATTAACTAAGAGATAAATATGAATGATAATGTTAATATATTGACCCAAACCTTTCTAAAACATATTGGTTGAGTCATTTTTTACCCATCCCTACCTTATCCTCGAAATAAATCATTTTTAAGCATTTAGAAACTAAAAATGTTTTAATTATAAAATAATCTTTCATTCTTTTCCTAAGTTTCCCCCCACCCCTCTTATAAAAGGGAACTTCCCCTTATATCAAATTCACATCATCCAATCCATTTGCGTCATACAAACCCTACCCAAATATGCTTTAAACTATCCTACCATCAACCTAGTGGCCTTCCTTTAGTTAGAAAGACATCCTAATGAGCCTTTCTGATCAAATCTAAATGAAGAACCCGAAGAAGTGGTAAATATTTAATCACCTCTTCCAAGTAATTGTATTCTTCAACTTCTTCTTTCCATGTTGTTTCCATTATAAATTAATAACTACAGTACCTTATATTTACTGTAATGTTATTATAACTATAGTACAACCATATTCATTATTTTATCCATCATATGAATGACATGTCCCCATACATGCGTACGTACGGATTACTATCTCCACATCGTGGTGTAGTTTTTTATTCAATCACTTCATCATTTGGATGGGTATAATAATCAGTTATAATTGAGGTAAATATTAAATATAACATGGTAATTATTCGGTATATATGACATAACATCTATTCACATACGATTTTAAATCAAAGGAATGATATTGTCGCTCGTCCATAGGCATGGATTACCATCTCCACGAACGTGATGAGATTCATTTCACCATCGTAACCATTAAAGATTAATTTTTAATGGAAAATTAAAAATAATATTTATGAACTTCATATCATCCTTAAAATGAATCAAATACATCCTATCAATAACAAACATGTCTTGTGTAACAAAAAATATAACAGAAAACGAATCATTTAACACCCAAAATGTCAATAATATTAAAATATTATTAACAAAGAAATATTAGAAGATAATATATGAAATAATATTTATATATATGGTTATTGTATAATTTAATAACAATGATTTCACCATTATACAAGAGGATAACCTACCCTCGACCAAGGAAATTTACAAGGTAAAGGTTCATTTCACAATCTCTTTATTATCCGATGTTGTTTTATCATAAGTATCTAGTGGGACATATTTATTATCTATGTCCATGTTTCATAAAAGATATTTAAAAGGGATTAATTTTAAGGTACTATTTTTTACTAAAGCATCATTTTAAAGGTTTTAAATATTTATTCTTCTAAACCATTCTCATCAATTTCCATGTTTTCAAAATGGTTTTTATGGATTTATTTATATGGACATGAATGTTTTTAAATTGATTATTCCATTAAAAAATTTCTATGTTGTATGGTTCAATTTTATTCAAAAATGTATTTAAATGTATTTCTTTCTAAATTGGGTGACTTCTAAATGTTTTCATGTCAACTGGGATATTTCTCTCAAAGAGTTTTACAAATAATTTTCATCTTTGTCAACATCATTTGATGGATTTTGAGCTTGTTAGAAGTTGATTTATTATGATAAAAATCTTCTATATTGTATTGAAGGTTTTTTTATATGTTTGACAGTGGATGTGTTATTTTTATACCATTCATGTTTTTTGGAGAATTTTTTGACATTTCATATGCTACTTTTAATACAAATGTTTATGTTATATTTAATCATTTTCATATAAGGAATGCATTGGACTTAGTAAGTGATGGGTGGAGCCTGGTATAGCTCCTCGAGGCATCAGTAGGTTGCATGAGACAAACTAATGTCTTGGCACAAGGACTTTACAAAATCTTATTTTTAGTCTTGGCACAAGGCCTTGACTATGTGGTTAAAAAGTTAGACATTATGCATCCCATCATTATAAATGTGGGTGTTGATATTGAATGTGATACTTCGACTAGTAGAATATCCATGTGAATTATTAAAAGGAATTTTTTGATTTTATCTTTTCTATATAATTCTGAAGTTCAAGTTAAAAAGGATTTTTTAGTCTTATACATTGCATTAAATGTTTATGCTTATTTATGAAAGTTTCCACTTTATTGTTATCCTTACTAATCATATGATCTCTCCCCTTTCTATGATTTATTTTTTCCAGGATGCGAAGAAGTATATTATGACTGGCCTGTAGGGATTGTCTATGGGATATGAAAGTGGTTAATGAAGTCAATGATGGTGTTGTTTTTCATTTCACGGTGTAATTTAAAGAATATGAATGTATCTAGTACTTCCAAGGCTACTAAACTAATTGGTATTTATAGGCTAGTTATTTTATAATCATGGTAATGTTATGTAATAATGCACCGTCTATGGGTAACTAGCGTCAGGGTGTTATATTTATTATAAATTTTAAATAATTATAGATACTTATTAAAAAAATCTACTAACTATCTGTAATTAGAAAAATTATTTCTAGTTATTACTATTATTTATAATTATCAGAATTTATTGGATATTATTTCTAATTTTTATTTATTATAAAAAATTATTACCAATTGTTAATAATTATTCGTAAATATTTCAAATTATTAATAATTATTATAGCTTATTGAGAATTTTATCAAATTATTACTATTTGTTGGTAATTGTTAAAAATTATTTTTAATTAATTCAAACTACCGATAAATAATAATAGTTATGTGTAATTATTTCTAGTAATCCAAAAATGCTACAAATTATTACAATTTTTTAATATTTATCTTTAATTATTTCTAATTAATACTTATTTTCAGTAATTATTGATAATTATTACATTAATTGATAATTATAATTAATTATTAGTAATTATTACTAATTATCATTATTTATCATTATTTATTAATAGATATTACATATTGTTACTCATTATCGTCAATTTATACAAATTATTACTAATTATCTGTAATTACTACAATTTAATACACAATATTTGTACATATTACTAATTATATTCAAATTAGTAGTAATTATTACTAATAATTACTAATTATTATTATTTATTGGTAATTATTTTGACTATTAGTAATGTTTTCTATTTTTTACTAATTATTAAAAATTTTCTGTAATTATAAATAATTATTACGAATTATCGGTAGTTATTTCTAATTATGAAAGGTTATTGTTAATTGTTTCTAAATATTGCTAATAATTACAAACCATCGGTAACAATTACCAATTATTACTAACTGTCAATAATTAAAGGAAATTAATACTAAATACTAGTAATTATTTCTAATTTATTATAAGTATTACAAATTTCCAATATGTGTTATTATTTATAAATAATTATTGGTTATTATTACTAATTAATGGTAATCAAGGAAAATTAATATTAATTACAACTAGTGGCTTCTAATTACTAGTACTTATTTCTATTTACAACTAATTACTACCAATTGCTGCTAATTAATACTAAATATTACTAATAACTAATAACTATTACTAGTTACCTCGATTTATTACTAATTATTGATAATAAATTACTAATTATTACTAAATATTTATCTTTTTTGGTAATTATAGTAGATTAATATAAATTATTAATTATTATAAGAATTAATTATTTTTTATTCTTAATAGAAAATATAGTAAATACATTTTGATTCCCAAAGTATAATATAAATACCTCAAAAATGATACTTCACAAGAATAAAGACATTTATGTGTTTCTTAAAACATTCATGTAAAAATGTATATGTATACAAAGAGATGTTAGTGAAGAATCTGAAGAGGATAATAGAAAATGTATCTATTAAATTGTGATGGAAGGATGCATCTAGAGGGGCGAAAAAATATTAGATTATTGGAAACAAAAAAAAATTCATAGAAATCCCATTAAAATAACTATAATTATGGTGGTTTCAATCAATAATATTTCCCACCATAAATATATATGGTGAAAACTGAAAAAGAATATGTGGTGTATGTATATATCAAACACAAATTCTACCCAACATATTTTAAAATTATTTACTATATCGTCACTATAGGTGTGATGATATAAAATTTCCTTCCTGGATAATATTTTTTGTGATGAATGGGGATTTCTTTCTCAAATAGTCAATCTCCAAAATATAGTGTGTGTGTCCTCCAAGGGTATTTATGATGAGATAAAATGTATTTCAAAAATAACACATAATCTAGAATTATTTGTGATTATGATCTTATTCTGTGGAAAATGACTCAATATTTTTTAATTTTTCTGACAGAATCCTATTTTGTCTTAAACAAACAGTCCCAAAAACCTCTTTTTCTAGTAGTATACATCTTAATAGAGCATTCAAATTATATAGATTCAATATAGATGAGATTGTTTTATATTTAGTAAAACCAACATATAATCTCATAATAGATCACTACATTAACATATCAACCACCTTTGGACATTCATTAAGGTCTTATTCATTTTCAATTATCATTTATTGTATATGATCTCCCTCATCATTTACACTAGTAATCATATCAAATGATCCATAAATCACAGTATCATCCCAGTCAGTATGTAAATTTAATTTTTCATCATGTTTAACACCATATTTAAAGCTTCGACCTATTTCTTGAGAAATGAAATGTTCTTCCCACTCTACTGGATGATTTTTTCATGAATAACAACTATGTAAACACAGATAAAGGAATAAAGAAGGGTTATTTTCATTATCAATTCCGAACATAACAAACTCTTTAACATTTCCCTTGTACCCCTTTTTCATACTACTTACATTAACCTATTTTTTATTCATACCAATCCTATCAGATACAAAAATATTCATTTCCAAAAATATATGTTAAAGCTATGCATACAATGTATATATACACTTATATGTAAAGAATGTATCAAAATCCAGGCTAAATAAAAAATTGTGTATATGTGTGTGTGTCTAATCATATGTGTGTGAATATATAATTCCTTTGGTAAAGAATAATTAATCATTATAATAAAAGAGGATTGTTTTTTATACTTCTATGAAATTTAATTATACCCGTGAGAAAAAATATACTCACTTTGTACACACAAGGAAATAATGAAATCCAATTTTGTATTGAAAAAATTGACTAAAAATTAAAGATTTAATTAGAAGTTGTGTTATATAATAATAATAAATAAATATCAGATTATGTTTTATTGTTCCTCTACCCTTAATAAATTTGTTGTATATATAATAAATACTTATTTAAATATATATATAAATATATTAATTTAATTTAATTTATTAATTATTTTATAATATATACATATATACGTTAATACCAAAACAAAAATAAGAAATATACCACAAATCAATGTAAATAAAGTCATGCATTCCAGAATACCATGATTGGAGGTAACCCTCGATATTTATCTTGAAAACCCCTTGGATCTCATAAACCAATTCCTCAACACCCAATGAAATATATTTTTGAAAAAGGGATTCAAATTTAGGGGTTTAGGTATCTATTATAGGGAATGTAGAATAAAAAAAATGAAATAATGAACGACCGATTGTAAAGGATTACAAAAATCACATATCTTCGGTTTTGGGAGGTCGTATCCATCCACGAAATTCATGGGGAAGTGGATGCATAGTTTGAGTTCCACGAGAGATTGAATGGCATGAGTGATTGTGGATTCTGTTAGGGGTGATTTTATTATTCTATGACAAGTTTTATCAGAATATTAAAAAAAACTATAAAACATGATTTTATAAGAAATAAAATTAAATGTTCTGAATAAACATATATTTATTATTTCTAACATTTCAGTACTGAAGAAAATATTTTTTGTGAGATATTATCATTTTATCAATGAAAATCAACTTTTATCATTTTTTATGCACTAATAGAATATATTTAATATAATTTATTAAAATATAAAAAATAATATTAAAAGGGAATAAATTATAAAAAACTAAAAATAGTAATTAATATTATTAATAAATATATAATCTAAACTGAATTAATTTTAAAAATAATTTTAATTTAGGAATTAAAAATGAAAGAGGATTTATTTTTTAAAATGAATATGTTTTATTAATAATATAAATTAGTAATTAAATTAAAAAGGAATATATATTAAAATAAATTTCAATAAATTGTAATCAAGTACATTACTGAAATATTAAAAAAATTAAATGTTAATAAATAAATATTTAAAAATAATATTTAAAAATGAATATATTTTAAAACTAAAAAATGAATAAATTTTTGAAATAAATAAATTTTGGAAATATAAAAAATATTTAACATTACTAAATAATTATAAATAATAATTAATTTAATTAAAAAAATTAAAAAATTTAATATGTAAAAAAATTAATATATTGGAAGAACATTTTAAAAATTAATAAGTTATATTGATTATATATATTTAAAAAAAACTAAAAATGAAAACATATTAAACTAAAAAATGAATGTATATTAATTTTATAAAATATCACAAATGGTTAAGGCCATGGATTTGAAATCCCTAAACCCATGACTCGGAAAATTTATTAAAGAAAATTTCACACACACATATACAATGAATCATCTATAGCTAGTGCATCCTCTATATGTTTATCTCTATGAGAATCCTCCAATGTAGATCACAGATAGGGTGGTTCAAACCCTCCAATCAAATCATCTACATCCATTAAAAAATTTGAGGTAGTTTCCTGGGGAGGGGCCTTTGGAACACCCCTATCAATATCAAGAACCTTCATATAATGATCATCCTCAAGAGATGCATATTCACTCGTGACATTCTTTTAACTAGTGTAATAAATTACAGTTATAGTATTTAGGTACACAAAAAAGATATACTTTCATGATTCATCTATGTTTCCAAGTCTCCCATCATGAGAAAACAATTGGTGTCATCTTTGGGGGAATAATCCATTATCTTGGGAAATCAACACCCCTAATGGAGTTCTACCTCAACTGATTATCCTAATTAGAGATGCATTTAAGAAAATTGAGTCCCTCACATGAAAAATAATCTTGATAATCACCCACATTTATATCCATTGAAACATCCCTGTAGGTTGTACTATACTCCATACCATCTTAGCAGATAGACATTCAAGGAGGAGGATGCATTGTGGGTAGATAGTGTATTCCCTACTATAACAGCCTCAACATGTGTATCCTATATCCGATGATAACATTATTACAATGACATAAGATACTAGGAATAATGTCCCAAAAGATATGATAATTTATTAATATTTATAAACTAGATACATACATGAAATTTTTATTACATTTTAAAATAGAAATACACAATGTATTTTACTTGAGAAAATCATTAATTTTTTTAGTGTATCCATGCAAATTGTCGACAAAACATTTCATGGTATCTAGGAGAAAATAAAACATTAGAAAGGGGTGATATAAAAGTCATGGTATGGGTTATCATATAATAAAGGCTATGAATTATTAAGGTATAATCAATATGGAATGGTAAATAACTATAACACATTCTATTTAATCAATGACATGAGAATAATATGGAAGGAACAAATGATTATCAATTAATTCCATATAAATAGTCACATGATATTGAAAACATAAAAATAGAAATTATAAATAATCTAATAATCAAATGGAATATCAATAAATGAATTTATAATCACATAATGAATAATATCAGTCATATAAAACAAACCATAAAGGTGTTGTCCCAAAACATCTACATAAATGCTTAAGACCTCGACCAAAACCCATCTATGTTTGTTTGATAAGACCTACTGATAAATCGAGGTAATATAGAGGGTCCCACCAATCAATAAAAAGCCCAATAAATTACACATATGAAAGTGGTTAAATATAACCAACATAAATGTTGGTATTGAAAAATTGAATAACAAAATGTCAATACATACCGCAGTCAATTAACATAATCGTAGACCATCTAACAAAAAAATGGAAAATGGTTTAAAAATTATTCCTCCCTATTCAAAATGATCATAAATTATATATAGAAATAATAATAATTATATCAATAAATTATATCCACAATTTATCATAAGAAAAATAAATTTTTTATGTCATTTCTGAAGATAAATACCAGGAAAAACCCCTCAAAAACCTTTTTTGTGAAAAGAAGAATTTCATTTTCAAAATTCACTTTTAAAATAAAAATTTCAATAAATTTTTTTAAAATAATTATAATTAATAATTAAAAATTATTAATTTTAAAGTAAACATTAAATTTTAAATTGGTCATTGATAGTGTAGAATTCTATTCATGTAGTACAACTTAAAAAAGATATTCTATTCATGTTTTAGGTAAATAAAAAATGAGCGTGGTTTTCAAAACAACATAATGATTCCATTAATAACTTTTATTAAAAGTGTAATTGGGTGAAATTTTATTTAATAAATAATTTTGAAAATTTAAAATATATTTGTGAAAGCCTTTCTAGAAAACATGGTTTTTTAAGAAACATTAAATCTTACTGAAGTGAGAAATAATTTAAGATTTTATTAAAAACATCATCCCAATAATTGTAAATACCAAAGAGTGGAAAAATGGTAGATTTAAATTAAAATGTTTATTAATAACCGTAGGTGAATAATATATATATATTTTAATATATTAATATCAATTAATTCCCTCAAGGATGACATAATCAAAAACAATCTCGAATAGTGATGAAATTGTGAGATATACCCATACCACTTATGTAACATCTCAATCACATTCCCAATAAAATAAATGATATAAATTAAAACATTAAATACCATAAAGATAAATATATTCATGATATAACATATATAATTTCTAATATATACACTACAAAAATGATGTAAATGGTGAATATGGAATTATTCTCACTCATATAAAAGTGAGACGAGAAACCATTAACACTTGTTCAACTTCCTTCACATGTGTTTATAAATCAGGTATAATAAATATTGGTTTATTAAAAATATATTATAAAAATATAATCATTTATCTCATAGGAAATATGATTTAATTATATTATTTTTTCACCCATATATAAACAATTATTTATTAAAATCACTGTTTTTGTTGATAATTATTCCATCATTCATGTATTTTTAGGTTCATTATTTATTTTATACCTAATTTAATCAATGATACATAATAAAAATACTGTAAATAATTATAACAAATCATAAATATGAACTATATTTTTATTTAGATTAATCGATAAATGTTAGATATAAAAAATGGTGTACACTCTTCATATAGATCATTCTTTGTACGTATGTAAGAGCAATGTTTCCATTTTTCTTAAAGGATGGTATTAAGGGAAAGTAAACATTAATTCATGTTTATAGAATAATTATTATGTAATATTTATTATTTATATAAATAAAATATATCCATATTATCATCCATATAAAACTATATTGAAAAAATGAATCGAATCACTTTGTGAGGTAGTAGTCCTCCAAACACATGAGTGACATTATTGTATCCGTCATGAAATGAAATTTGATATGTTATTTGTGATATTAAAATTACATAATTATAAAAAAAATATCATAATAATCATGTAAATATGTTAAATCAATCATTACATCCATCCTTGAAATGTAGTAATAAAAACTATCATTGGTTTACGAGGCAGTAGTCTGTTGTACCCAAGAATGAAGATTTAGTAAACCATTTCGTGGAAGAAGATAATGATTTAGTTCATTCCACTAACAAAAAAATATAACTATAATTAAGATAAATATGTTATTATATCATTATTTTCTAATCATAATTTATGGATTTTGTGGAAGAAGTAAAATAAAACAATTTATTATGGTTGTTACATATATTTGAGACAACATATTTAGTTTGCATGAAAAGAGTCATTAGTTTATAAGAGAGATGAGTGGTACACTTATATTTTTTTTTAAGAAAAAAGATTACCCATGATTTTGACATAAATGAATACAAAAAAAATTCCATTATTGATCCCAGAAGATATAATACAAAAATATTACCACCCAATGTGTGTTGGATACATTTTAGAACATTCATAACTCTTTTATTTCTAGTTTACAATCTTGTAAATCCACTTTTTCAATAACCCTGGTAAATTAGTTTATATGATATTAATATTCATTACAGGAAAAAATAATGTTAAAATTAATAGATAATATAAATTATTTAGATTCAAAATATGGAATCTATTTTTATAAATTCAATTAATATAAGTTTAATGTAATATTGTAAAATTAATCACATGTTGGTGATGAGAATGTAGTTTATCAAATTGAAAATGGTGAATTGTTTACAATGTTTTATTTCAAAATTCAACATGGAAAAGATTGAAATGGCATAAACGAAATTAATAGATATAAAATTGAACGAAATTAACTATAAAAAAATTAAATTAAAATTTAACATTAAGTTTAATTTAAACAAAAAGGTAGTTATCAATTAAAATTCATTACTTTTTGATATTCATTAAATAAATTGCTTTTGAGAAAATTCCCCCAAATTCACATAATGATATTTTTGACACATTGATTTAAAAAATTTGTTAATTTTTTTAAAAATTTCTTCAAAATGTGGTAAATTTTAATTTTAAATTTTGATTCGAAACACAGGTATATGACCTTTTAGAAAAAAACATTTCAGAAAACATTTCATTTTTCAAATGATTCTTATTTTATTTCTAACCAATAAAAAACCATTTAATTTATATTAAACATTTTTTGAAGAAGAAAATTTGAAAATTTTATTTAGTATTATTCATATGAACTAAGTTAACATTTAGGTTTATGTTCTTGTTTAAATAATAATGTTTCAATAGAGTATGATGTTAATATAAACTTAGTGTTGTGTGAATCGCAATATATTTAAGAGAATGAATTTACTTAAAATAAAATGTATAAAAACTATTAACGTGATATATTCTCTTCTAATATTGTTTTTTAGTGTCATTAATGTATTTAATCATTATATTATTATTTTAAAAATATCATCATGTTACATTATGTCCCCTTAAAATAAATTATTTCCTCATAATTGAATCAACTTTTGATAATCAGGGGGTTGACATTTGAAAATACATTCATTGAAAACCCACATCATAAAATTTGTAAATTAGAAATCTTCTTAACTAAAGTGAAAGTTAACTACCAAGGGAATATGAAATAACACAGAATTAGGATTCAATGTAGGATATAATTGGTGGTATGTTATGATATAGACATGGAATAAAATTGTAAATAAATATTGAGAGCTATAGACGTTGTGTATCCCAATATAGTGAATAATAAATGTAATGTTAAAAAAATCCATAAATCTGTGATGATTTAAATACCCTTAGTTCAATATAAATGAAGGTATTATGATAAATGTTTTCTATAATATAATGTTCCGATAGATGAGTAAATTCCTGAAAATATAATTACTTTTTATCTTTCCATTTCATAGGAAACATTTCATCTTTTAATTGTGCTTAAATAAATTTTCACTTCATTTTTTAAAATATGAAATGAGTATCTGAGATGAATTTTTTTGTCCCCAACCCTCTAAAATTATCTTTTATAAGATACTAAGATCCATAAAAGAGATACAAGCCCTTCAATCTATTTAAATGTATTTTTTAAAACCAATGTGGATTTTATAAGTTGTCCAATATATTACATCAACAAATAATCATCAACTTCAATACCATTGTTATGAAATCAATTTCACTATCAATATATTTAAATAAAAAAATAAATATTAACTAGGACATCATGTAAGACAGTGGTAGGTTATAAAACCTTTTCATAATTTGGTTTTGGGTTCATTCTCCCTGGATTTTTCAGATGCAATGGGTTTTCAGTAAGAATACAGGTTTCCCTTGTTCTAAAAAAAATTAATATAATTTTTATAATGTTACCAAATTGTAATAGTCTATAATTACCTAACATAAAAGGTTATATAAACTATAAAGGTTACCAAAACCTTTATAAAAACCACATTATCATTGTTATCTCAACAATGGGGGAATATTAATTTGTTATCCTCTTTCATACAAGTGTTTTCCAATAAGATCAATATACCACTAACACATTTTGGTACATATCATAATCACCTATAAACAATGTTTTTTGAATGAAGGTATTTAGTTAATTAACCCTGAGTCTCACCAATATTATCCCCCAATTTTGAGACCATATCTTAGGGTATAAATTTCTCACAAAATGGGATTTATTACCCTATATAAATAGAATATGATCTGGAGATATAATAAAAACTCATCAAAAAACTATAGAATACAATATAAATCTAAGGAAAAAACACTCCCACAATTCCTTAATAAATAAAATAGATACATATAAAAGTTTAAAATTTATATTAAAAATATAAATGATTATGGCCTCAACGAAATAACAAAAATCCTGATAGTAATTTCAATCATGATCCCCAAAGTCCTCCTAGAAGCCTGAGAACTATTTATATATATAGGGTGAGAATAACATGAATTATCATTAGATACATATCAATGTCCTGTAGTGCACATTTGAAAAAATAAACCAAATCGAACAACTACAAAAATACAGAACCAATAAACACATATACCAATTATCTATCAAATCCCAACCCCACCAAATCACACATCCAATAATATAATATATCATCAAGATCATTAAAATGAAAGGTTAGACACTACCTCATCCCCACTTATTTTATTATCTCACACCCCAATGTTGATCTTCTTATGCTCTAATCCCTACCACACATATTACATCACATCCCATCACATCCCACCCATAAATACCTAGTCCACAAATAACATTAAATCACATCACTTCACATCCCACCTGACTACACATGTGCCCCACATCACATCACAACCAGAACCAGAGTCATAGGATATCATGAACGTGAATGAAATAAATCGTGTTCCCTCCTCCAACCACAAATGAACCAACCATATATCAAATCAAAAAACATCATGTGTCACTCATAATAACATATTCCAACACACCACATATCTTCAATAGACACCTGAGCCACACATTAATCATGAAGTAAAAATGGATGAGAGGGAGTATCCAACCATATGTTTACCTACCATAATGGATATTTGGGAAAACACTAGAAACTCATCACCTTAGAGAATTGGTATGGTTATGAAACATGTTGTGTTGTGTATAAAAAAATATAAACTTACATGATTTAATGATAGCATAAAATACCCAAACAAAGGTTAAACATCAAAAAAAACTTTTGTGAACCACATCACCAACAAATACCACACATCATTTGTATCATCCACTACCACCACTCTACAAAATTGGCCAGACAACCACCACAAAAGACTCACATGAATTTTATACTTGCAAATTTCAGTTTCAAAACATTATTCCCTTAGAATATTTACCATTCATATACTTACATATAATAATATTAAATTACCAACACCATTATTTATTCATTTCATTTAGCATCAATATTTATTCCACTAATACCATGGAAAATAACACAACAACACAACCCGATTGTCCCCCACACACATTACCATCACCAGGACACCAAATATCCAACATCATCATCGTGTGACATCACCTAATCTATATCACCACAATAATACAATACAACATAACCACTTCTCCCCATCCACTATGACATAACCACTATGAAAAAAGAAATTCACCAAAACCACTATGATATAACCACTATGCCATAATGAACAACTTCACACATAAAATCGATGCCAAACAACCACTGCATCACTGCCCCACAAATCTCACGTCCCTACTAGTCACATATATCATCGCACAACATCTCATACCATGTAGGGAAACTCAACAAGAATAATAAAACCTCAAAATAGAAATTCCATGATCAATATTTATTTAGGGGCATTATCACTTATCTTATTTATTTACCATGGGTATTATCCCTCAAACCAAGTATCAAGGGGAAACCAATTATTAGTAAAATATATGTTCTATAATAATTTATTTGCATGATATCACACAAAAACAGATCATGGGTCATCACAACATAACCAATATATTGCAAACAAGGCACACAAAAACTGTTATTTTCAGAATTGGGAACTGAAATTCATAAAAATCTCAAAATATATATTACAATGCAATAAATAATGCGATAACTCCACATACCTGTCAATTTTAGACAAGAAAATTAATTATATGATTACTTCATCCCCTAATATCCACCAAAAGGTAAAAACAATCATGTATATTCTACACATATTATGTAAATGTGTGATAATGTGGATCCCCTACATCAATAAATTGTTCCAAACATGTTTTTCATTGTAGGACAATGAATAAAATTCCAAGTAACCATCACCACCCAAGAAACATATAGATCAACATACACCACACCCAAAGATTAGAAAAAGTCAGTCCCACATACACCCCAAACCAAAGAAACATCATAGTAGTGAATTCATAAATAATAATGGAATTAAATTAACAAAAAAATAGATGAGAACTCTTCATGGAATGAGGAGGGGAAGCCACGGATCATTCTCCAACAAAATAATCCAATGGATTATTGTGTGATATCTACTGGGTGACATGGAAGAGATATGGGAATAGGTTTTATGTGAAACTAATGTTCAATATACATTAAATGTATGGTGCATATGGGAATTACATATCATGTACCCGTAACCTGACTTGTAATTTTTTGTGTTTCAAGTCCTGATGAAAAACATGTTGTGTAGGATGATTTAACTCCAAAATTTGTTACACATCATGTAACACCACATGAACTATTTTTAGCAGTTCATGGACCTTAAATTCATGTTGTGTAAATTTTAGATAATGAATATTTTTTAATTTATATTTTTAGCATCCAATGGATATGTTATAATTATTACATTTTTTAAACTATACCAAATGCAGGTGTCATACCAAAGATCCACCAAAGTCCAATAGGCTTTCCTGCAACATATCTTTTACCGTCTCGATGGTATCCTCTAGATGAAAATCTTAATTAGGTTGGAATGATGTTCTATGTGTAAAATGGGATCCAAAATCATTCTCTAATAACCTCTAGAATCATGGTGTAAAATGAGTATCCCGATCTGAGATGATGGTCATCTGTACCCTATGAAGCCTATTCACATCATCCACATGTCCCTTTAATATGTTTCTGAAACATATGACTCACATATCCTTAACAATTGATCATATTTTTTCACATTATACACTATAATACAAACGACATTAAAACCTCTATGATCTCGAGGTATCCCTATGAAATAATTCATTGATATATCCTCCAATTTTCACATTGTAAAATCCAAGGACTGTAAAAAAAACTCCTAAAACAAAGTTCTCTACATTCACCAGCTGAATGAAAAGACATCTTGAAAAAAACTTTATTAATAGTCATATCATCATCCACCAAAATATATGTCTCTTCAATCCATGATAATTCCTTTTCACCCCAAGATACACCAATAATGATGATATGTGAAACTGAAAGATAACTACTACATTCATCATATATAAGACAAACATACATTCCTAGAAAAAACCCAATTTTGACCATCCAATGACCATCCCATTAAGAGAATCACCATGACCAACATGATAATGTTTAACCTATGCATAAGAGTCACACCATTGAGGATCCTCCACATACTTCATCAAGTATGACTCCAAAATCATCTGATAAATAAAACCTCAATCTATACTCTCCCTAACATGAAAATTAATTATTGTAATCTCCTTCATTCATTTCTAAACATTTTTAGACATCTGAGCCACATACTCTTTTGACTTCATACTCAATGAAGAAAAAATAATTTAGCCTTACCTAGGTTGTTTGTTATCTAATAATGTTAATCATAGAGAAACATTATCCACTTCTGTTTGAGTATTTTCAAATAATGATTATAGATATCATATTCCATGGCATTATGGTCTGTGAAATCTACCAAACCCTCATTGATGAGGTAATGCTACAAAAAAAATAGCACTAAAATGAATTCTGCTAACTCTAGATCATTGGTGGTATAGTTATTCTTGTTCTGATTTTTTTCCTGGATCAAAAATAGATCATTTATCTCTATTTCATCAAGACAGATCCAAATCCTAGATTGGAACCATCAAAATAAACTTCAAACAACACACTTGTTAGGTCTAAATGGGTAATGGAAGATTGTCTAGTGGGGTTGAATAGAAAATATTAAAAAATTTGATAAAATTAATTAATGAATTAAATATTTATCATAGTTAATTATTGAGGATAAATAAGAGTTGAAGAAGTACATTCTTCATGGATTTTTTAGTATTTTGTTCCGAAGTGGGTCTAATATAATCTTATACCTCTCTACTTGGTGAGAGATAAGTGTGAGCTAAGTATTAGTTTTATTTTGGAATCATAAAACAAAAAAAAATTCGTATGTAGGGATAACAAAGACACTAACTTTTGTATCGGGAGTCACAACCCTTGCAACCTAACATCATACACTGAGATTCACAACCAGATTAGTCTTGAATAAATATATCGGTAACCATAACACTTAGATCCTATCATTATAATATGGTAGTAACAACCTGAAGAAAAATAATAACAAATAATTCTTTTGTCTTTCAAATCATAAACTGAAAATAGAGTGCATGTGAGAGATAGTAAATAGTTTTACATATTCGCCACTAAACAAATGAGAAGATAAAATATTTAAGCAATAGTACTGGTTATTGTGGATTAGATCATATTTACTCATCATAAAAATTATAGGTGATGCAGAAGTAATGTAACCCTTAAGAGATCATGTATGCGAGGAAATAGAGTGTTGTAGGACTTTGTGAATGCAAAACTGGTTCAATATTCCCAAAACATTATTTATGTAAAACAGAGTATCAAATATGTAAACCAATTTATTTTTTTATTACTATTGTGCTTATGTCCTTCATGATTTTTTAAAAAAGATGATTCCTTGGCCAAATAATAACAAAGAAAAATTATTATATAAAAAATTTGTGGTACAAGAGACAAAAATATGGAATTATATTACAATATTTTTTATATAAGGGAATATGATCAGTAGGGAGGTCTTCGGTCCATGTAATTTATTAGTTTAATCCCCTATTGGCTTGGATATCTACATGCATGTTTTCTTCGTGATAAACAAGCACGCTGATATAATTTAGATGGTTAATAGAGTGGTTGCAATCCATCCAACGAGTAGTAAATGGCTAAGTGATATGAGGTATGACATTCCAAATCTCTTGAACGATGGTTGTCGAGTGACATTCAATCCTTTAGATTTTCCATCCAAGGCAATTTTTGAAGGCAATATCATGAATTAAACTCATATTCTCAACTTCAAGAGATGTGGAAATGCCACAGTTACCCATGATTCATCCAAGGATTTGAGGAAGGTGGTTTTTGTAGATAGGCCCACATCCCGTGGGACCCGAATTTCCTTTGGAGGCACCATAAATATTGATTTCGATCTATCCAGGAAGAGGAGATTACCTAAAAACATCCAAAGTGTGTCGAGGTTGACTAAAATTTCCTTTAATCTGAAAAAATCATACAATACCAATGTCCTGAACAATTTTTTGACAATGTCCCTTTTTCATCGACACAAATTCATTAATGGAAATAAGGATCTGTATTTGACCATAATTTTTATTGGGTGAGTTTTTATTACGAATTATATCATTCCAATCATAATAGATCACATTATGGAGCTCAGTAATATTAGGTTTGAAAATATTGATAATTTTATAAGAGTCTTCCATTTCATAAAATTTCTTTTATTGAGTGTTGATGAAGTCAAGAATAAACCACATGCAATAAAAAATGTCAAGAATATAGTTAAAAAGATAATATGTATTAGAACATGAAAGAAAAATATAGTTAGCATCTCATCTATGTTGGTTAAATATTTGCCACATAGAGAAGAGCTGGATTCCAAAATATTGAAGGCAGGTATCTATGGGAACTCTATAGTGAACAAGATTCCCAATGAGATTGAATCTTGAAGGTTTAATCCAAGTATTGCTGAAAATTATTATCCAACTGTAATCATTGTCAGAGTTAAAAAAATAATGATTGTAAAAATTTATTAAATTAAGGATTCTGTCATCATAAGGTTCCCAAATTAATAAATCATTATTGTTAGTGAAACATTAGTTAAAAATATTTCTATGAATAGTATTAGGGAGTTGATCAGGTTAAGAGTTTAGAATTTTTCTTAAAGAGTAGTTGATGTTCTAAGGGGCATTATCCAGAGATATAATGGGAATTATGGTCGCGCCAGTCTGGTTTTCCAACTATATTTTTAGGGCGTAATCACTCGAGACCATCCATATATAATTATTTATAATATTGGATAAGGATACTTTGATATATGGCCAAATGGAGGAGCTCATGAAATTAAATATTTTCATCATTAGTTTCTCAAGAAATCTATTTTTGAGGAAGGTAATAGATTATAAAGTATTGTAAAAAAGGTTCTAAGTGAGATGAGCATGCATGGATTCATTAATATATTTTATATTTTTATACTGATACCACCAATTTCAAATGTTTTGAAACTAGTATATGAGGGGACAATCAGAAGATTTTTTATAGAGTACTGTGAGTCCATAATAATTTATTTATAGCGGTGTTTATTTTTTTTGAAAATACCAATGGGCCATTTGTAAACCATCAAGGAGTAGACAATTATGGATAGAGTACATTCATTTAGACCAAGGTCATTGATGATGTTACATTTTCTATTGGGAGGATAATTCTTCCCAAAGTAGATGATGGATTTGTTCCATCAAATGGTTTGACTAGAAATAAATTCATAGTGAGAGAGAATTTTTTTTAGATTAATAATGTTTTATTAATCGCCTTGAAGAAAAAGTATGATATCATCAACATAAAATTGGTGGGTGGGAGCATTCACATTCCTAGAAATAGGGATGTGCTTCATCATATTTTTGACCACCAAATGGGTGATAAAAAGACTAAGATAGTCTTCCGCTATCGATAAGAGAATGGCAGAAAGGGGGAAACATTTTCTTACACCTTTGGAGTAATTAAAATATCCATTGGGAGAGACATTTACCAAATTGGAGATATGTGTGGAATTTAAAAGAGTTCAGATTGCATTGATAAATGAGACACTAAAACCAAAACCTTGAAGAACCTTTAATATAAAGTCCCAATGCATGGTTTCAAATGAATTTCTGATGTCATGATTGATAGTAATATTGCCTCCTCTATTATATTTTTTCATGTTATTGACACACTCAAAGGCAATATAGATGAAATCTTGAATGTATCTACCCTTGAAAAAACAAAATTTATTAGAAGTAAAAATTTAGTCTGTGATAGTTGAAAGTATATTTTAAATGATTATGGTGATGATTTTTTTAATGAGTTTTAATGAGATAAATGGGTCTAAATAGATGAATCTCAAAAGCAGTAGACACTTTCTGGATAATGGTGAGAGACTGAGCATTAAGAGAATGAGAAAGCACACCATGGAAAAAATGGATTTGAAAAGATTACAAACATTAACATGAATCACATTTAAATAATGTTGGAAAACCCCATTGTTTAAGTTATCATGACCAGAAGCACTGTTAAGATTCAAACTAAGGATAGAGTTTTTAATGTCATGGTCTAACAAGGGTAGAAAGAAATGAGTTTTTTCCTCATAAGTGATATCCATAGGAATGATCTTAGGAATGAGATATTTACTGATATCAGGACCATTAAATATGGATTCATAGTAGGAGACTATGTGGGGAGTAATGTCATCTAATTTTTAATGAAGCTTGTCCAAATCATTTAAAAAGTATACTGGCCTACAAGACTTCTTGGTTATTTGGAGAGAGTTATATAAAATGGTATTTTTTTCCATCATATGATAACCAGTTAAATTTAAATTCTTCTTTTATCATTTTTTATTAAAAACCAATAAATATGTTAATTTTAACCGCAAGGTTTATTTCACGAGTTGGATCAGTGCTAAGGTCTGAACTAGAATTTTTTTTAGAATTAAATTCTTCTTCTAGAATAATGTTGTAATTAAAAATTTTATTGGCCCTGAAGGTACAATATATTTATAGAGTTTGTTTGAGATGTTTAAATTTAGAAGTAAAGGAATAGAAATCATTGGTGTGCATCATAGATGACCCAAATTTTGGATGACATTGGTGCAATCTACATTAGAGAACCACACATTGTTAGATCTAAAAGCTATATGGGGTTTCATGTACTTTCAAGAAATGTTGAACAAAATGGGGTGATGATCTGAGTTTAGTTTGTGGAGAGTGGTTCTTGAGATTTTTTCCCACTTATCTTAAGCATTGACATTTCTGAAATCTCTATCTAACATTGAGGAAACCACTCGATTGTAATGTCTTTTAAAATAATTATATTTTTCACTAGTGTGGTTAACATTAATGAGATTTTTGTCATAAATCTATTCTTTAAATTATATCGAATATATAGAATCATTAAATGGTCCAACTTTTTCACTTACATTGAGATTGGTATTAATGTCTTCAATAAGAAACCAAGGGGCATTAATATCTGTGGATAGTTATGAATGGTGATTCCATAGATTTCTCCTTTCTAGGAATATATTTTAATCATAATAAAAAGAACAAAATAATTGTGTGCAATTAGTATTAAAATTGAAAGTGAAAATATGACCATAGACATTGAAAATGCTATAATTTTTCTTGTATAATGTGAAAAAAATACATAGAGATTCCATAATAGATATATTTTTTATTAAACCAGTAAAAATATAATTATGCTAAAATAAATGAAAATATTTAGAAGATAAAGAAATTTTGGGTTCATCAATAACAAATACCATAGGATGAAGAGTATTAACCATTTTATTTAGAATAGTAAATGTGTCGGTGTTGGAAATAACCTCAAATTACAAAAATATAATCTTCATTTGAACTTGAATTTGGAGTTAGAACTCCCCTTTTTCTTTTCCCCTGAACATTTATTTCTAGAAGACCTTATGAAATTTTCAGAATTATATTAGTGGGTTGTTCATGTTTATTGTTAGATTTGGTAGAGGGGATATTAGAATTTTTATCCTTAACATTCCCCTTACTAGGGTTGTTTAATGAGGCATTTAGATCTGAGTCCATATAGTCTTGGTTGCACAACATCGAAGGGTTTTTATTTTGATTAGATTGTATGTGTCCATAGTTCTCTGGATTATTATTATTGTCTATTGTTTGGGAACATACAAAAGGGGGGATATAGAAGGAGGAATAGGTGTACCTGGATCGTTTAGTGCATCTACGTCCTGTATTTTACATTACAGGATACTATAGAGTCAACCATTATCTTCTCCACACTAGATACAATAGGAGTCTGATGTTTGATAATGTCCAGATTAGATGGATGACACAACATCTACTCAGTCGAGTTACTGTTGGCCTGCATTGTCATAGTATCATGTACCAAGGGTGAATTCTATTTTATAGGTTTTATATATTACATGGCTTGAGAAGTGGTATTGTGAACATTATTATTAGTGGGTTATTATTTTTCCTGAATTTCTATTGGGATGGTATGTAAGAACCCATGTTTTACATCAATGGTATTCAGAACATCAATAGATAAAAGAGTTGGATCCTTTGAGATAGTTGAATCCTACTACAGGACATTGCAAGGGATTGAAGGGTTCTCTTGAGGCTTCTCCACAATAAAGACCTCCATGTTAGAAGAGGTATGGATAGTGACCATTGTATTTGGAAGACACTGTATCTGCTTAGTGGTTTTATCCCACATTTGTAGAGGGTCATATACTGAGGGAGTATTCCGCTTATCAGATTTTACAGATTCCAAGGACTTGGTAATAGTTTCATTAACCTTAAAAGTGTTGGGTTGTGCCAATGTTGGAATATCCTACAGGCTAGAAGGAATTCCAGTGATCTCCATACAATTAGATTCATGATCTGAAATTTTGTGATTAGAGGAAAAAGATTATATATCAATAACATTACTTTTGATCACATACTTCTTCCCTAGAGTAGTAATGGATTTTAAGGAGGGGGTTCGTGGATCTGTCTAGTACCCAATGTTGGGGAGGTGTTTGTATCCATAGTTTTCACAAAGGTTTATCCTATGTAAAAATATCCAGTGCATGTGTTGTATTCATTTTAATGATTTAGTTCATTTGGAGTTTTTGAATCCCTCCTTTCTAGTCCATGTGTAGCATTACTGGTGAAATTAGAGCACACAACCTGCCCAGGTTGACAGGTACTATGGTCTTCTTTCTCAGTTTCATGATTGGAAAGCTTGAAAGTATCTAATACCAAATTCTTAATTTCTTATAAGATGCTTTTTTATTTTATAGAGGTATCATTCTGTTCAGCGACATCTACCCGTGTTATACCTGAATTATCCAATAAATGTACCAAGATGTGTGATTTTTTCACCCACACTTCAAATTTCTTTTTGGGAGGATCATGTATATCTAACTTGGGACCTTTATCTTTCCTATTATTCCTTATTTATTTCTATTCATTTTCAATTGGATTATTTACTTACATCCTAATCACCCTATAATTGGAGATTGTGTGTCCAATGATCTTGAAAAGTTCCCAAAATAGAGGTTTTATTTTATATTATATTCTAATTCTAGGTTTTTATTTATTATCATAGAAATTAATTATGTTGGGAAACATTTAATATAAGTTGATTTTCACCATTACTCTCCCAAAGAGGCTAAGGTCATCATTTATGGTTCTTTGATCAATTTTCATTGGATATCCAATATAGGATACAATATCATTTATCATTTTTGGATACCTAAAGAACCAATTCAGAATATGTAGTTCGACCAAGATTTGTGCCATGGTATTCTAATATTTTTGTGGGTTGAAAGAATATTCTCAATCATATAATCTATGAAATATTGGTTTTAGATTAGGTTTTTCTATCATCCAATCCTTCTCTAGATATTCATGTGATTTCAGCAGAATGTGAAAATAAACTTTAACTATTGGAATCAAATTCATGTTTGAATTATTCCAGCAATGTGCAATATGAAAATGTAAATTAGATAAGGGAAAGGGTAGTCACCATTAAGATAAGAAATTCGGAGCATGATAGAGAATTTTCATTTCTATGTGCATTGTTAAAGAGCATCCGAGACTAATTCCACTAGAAAACCACCATCATCAAGTCTCCTAAAGAGGGTAGGCATCGTTGTGATGCTTTTTCCTAGATCAGTACTCCTCATGGAATCAAGGAATAAAATCTCATGTGTTCTACTATAGAATGAGAAATTGTGAATCAATCCATCTGGGAAACTGTCATTTATATTTTCCACCATGATTTCTTGCACATTAGGTGTCTGTTTCATCCATGGAGTTACAAAATGATGGGATTAAAAACCCTTAGGGATGTGAAGATCTACCATGCGGATGAAGATCCAAGAAAATGAGTAGTAAAGACCTAGGTGCTCCTAGTTTCAAGAGAGATATGGTCTCTCATCACTCTAAATTTTTTCCTTCATATGACCAATAATAATGAATGATATATATATATATATAATATTTTTTTATTTTCAGCATCTTTGAATACTTCATAATTTAAAAAATATTATCCAAGAGCTATCATAAATATCATCATATAATTTGTAGCATCATTGACTCTTTTATTCTTAAAGAATAAATCTCTAATAAAGGTATTCAAAATAATTTGAATAAGTATTCCAATAATATCTTTATAATAATAAAAGAGTTGACTGATTTAAAAGTAAAATTTAAATTCATTTAAACATACTCAATATTGTTCCAGAAAACTAGTTGCACAAGAAAATCTTAAATTCAAATAATTGAAAATAAATAAACTTGAAACCACAATTTGTTTTTGGGAAACATGATGAAATAATTTATTAATATTTATCTTTAAATATTACACTAAAACATTAAATAAATCATTGATCATAATAGTTTGTTTTAATGTGAATATATCGAGTAAAATATTTTGGAAAATATTACATATATTTGAAGAAAATCAGTTTCAACATAATTGAACGAAATGAACAGCAATGTAGGTTATGAACAGTATCATAAAAAAGAGAATGAATAGTAACATAAAATTGGGAATGAATAGTAATGTAGCATATGGAATAAACAGTAATGTAGGGCATGGAATAAATAGTAACGTAGGGTTTCCAAACCATACATCGTGGAATTGAACATCGACATAGAGTAGGGAATGAACAATAACATATCATTGGGAATGAAAAATAATTTATGGTTTCCAAATAATTCTTTTTAGAAATTAAATGTAATATTATTTAGAGAATGAAATGTGACATAGGGTTTCAGAAACATAGTTTGCGGAAATGAAAAGTAACGTAATGTAGGGTATGAACAGTACTGTAGGGTTGTTAAACAATACATTAGGAAAATGAACTGTAATGTAATGTATGGAATGAACAGTAACAAAGGGATGTTCAACTATACATTGAGGAAGTAAAAAAGTAATGTGGCATATGGTATGAATAGTAATGTTGGGTATCTGTACCATACATTGAAAATTCATGAATGTTGAGTTTCACATTATTTTTGAAAAACTAAACATAATTCTTTAAGAAAACATTAACAAATTCTTATGTGATCTAAATAGAAGAGTTTGACTTTGTTAAGAAATACATATTTGTTTAAAAACATATTATCATTGAAATGATTCAAGAATAAAATGAATCATATATATAATTCTCTAAATATAATCAAAAAATAAAACCAACAACATTCTTGAAAAACTATAGTTCTATAAAATCAATGCACAAATAGACAATTAATTAATCATTTAAAAACCCTTTAACAATTTTATGGGGACTAATTGAATTAATATAATGATTATTTATTCATATAATATCATGTTTTGACAGAACATGACATCTATATAAGTTGAAGTAAAATGAATACTAAAACTATTCAAAACTATTTGAAATAGAT
The DNA here is from genome assembly GCA_963277665.1 of Viscum album. Lineage (NCBI taxonomy): Eukaryota > Viridiplantae > Streptophyta > Magnoliopsida > Santalales > Viscaceae > Viscum > Viscum album. The sequence goes on from OY728131.1 coordinate 1,517,273,992, forward strand.
TTTATAAACGGGAGAATCCATATTATTGAACATTTTGAGTATAAGAGAATGTTATTTTTAAACCATCTCATAATATAATAATGATTATAAATATCTTTTATCTCTCCAATGTGATAAGAATCACACATATCCAAACACATTTCTTTGAGATATCACTAAAATACATAAAAGTTTTTAAAATAAGTTTACATTTAATCATACAATATAATAACATGTTAAAAACAAATGTAAATTCATATGTAATCAAACAAAATAAAAAATTCACATGAATAAACAATATAAAAAAATATAAAAATATGTAATCAAAAAAATTTATCCCTCTACATGAACACATAATATCCTCGATTTTCTGATTAAAAAACCAAAACAATTGAAACATTTTAAACAAATTTAAAAACTTTTAAAACCAAATTATTTCTCCCTAATTTAATTTTCCCCAATTAATTTGTCTCCATTTTATTAAATAAAATAAAATATAAACAAACTCCCATGAAACAGGTGATGTAATATGAATTTAAAATTTCAACATAAAAAGATCAAAATTATTTTTTTCAAACTCAGGAGAGTCTATAGGCTCTGTAAAAAATTCTTCTAGTTGATTTTTAGAAGGTGTAAATTATAAAGAAATATTACCCTTTATCTCAGGATCGATAATAAAATGAAATTTAAGATCAATATTATTTTTTCTATAATGCTGTAAGTGGTTTTTAGAAATAGAAATTTATGAATTAATTTCACAATAAATAAGAAATTTCTAAAGAGAAACACTCAAATCACATAATGATTTGTTAATCGAAATATTTTTTACACAACTACTACCATTGGATATATACTAACATTATTTAGTAGATAATGCAATAGATAATATTTTTATAGATACCCTGGAAATTATGATTTTTCCCAAAAATGAGACATACATGGTGTCCTTTTTCAGTCAATTTTATAGCCACCAAATTCAGAGTGCGAATAAGATGTTAAATCATAAAAATTATATTTTATATAAAATAAACCATAATCAATATTTATTTTAAACTATATAAATATTCTTTTTATAGATTTAATATGACTTTATTTAGGATCATATTGTAATCTTTCACATAAACAAACACTAAAAATGATGGTGGGTCAAGATGCAGTTAAATAATGAAAATTATCTATAATTCCTCTACAAAATTTAAAATCAACAGATTTACAATATGGATCAATATATAATTTAATATTAGTACCAATAAGTGTTTTCATAAATTTATCACAATCATGAACAAATTTTTAAACTAACTCATTATCACACATAGATTGATTATAAAAAATTCGACATTTTCATTGAAAATATTTATGTCCAAGAAAGAAATTTAATTCTCCCATTAAACTCATATTTAATTTAGAAGACATGAAAGTTGAAAATTAATTTGAGAGTGGTTTACTATATGATCCAAAAATTATATCATCAACATAAATTTTAACAACTAAAATATCATCATATTTTAATTTTACAAAAATCTATCGTTCCTCATTTTCTTTCTCAAAATTTTTTTTTTATCACAACAAATAATGTTTTACAAAACAAGAAAAAATTTTCTTTATTGAGTTCATATAATTTTTTATATCATTTGATTCCATGGATAATAAATTTTTCACATTCTAAAGTAGGGGTTGATATACCTAAACATTTCTAGTTATAAATCCTTTTAATGAATATTTTTTACATCCATTTGATATAATTTAAAAACATGAAAACATGATAAATCCAAAACAAATTATATTTTTATCTAACCTAGAAATAGGAAAAAATAAATCGTCAAAGTCTACACCTTCTCCTTGGGAGTATCCTTGTGATAACATTTGGGCTTTGTTTTTTATAGTCTTCCTAGATTTATCTAGCTTGATTATAAATATCCATTTAGATCCAATTATCCTTTTATCATCTAGATGTTATATTAAAGTTAAAAATAATTCAAAAAAATTAATTTATTTCATATTTTATTGCAACAATCCATTTTTTCATCAGTCAAAACATCATTACAATTAAAAGGTACAAAATCCAAAATAAAAGTATAATTGGGAAAAAAATATTAAAATATAATTTCTTGTTTTAACACTGGAATCAACATTTCAAAATAAATTTTCAATAGAATTATCTTTTTGAATAATAAATGATTTCGGATCTATTTGAGATGGAGTATGCTACGTATCAAATGAATAATTCTGATCTTGAGTAATTTCTACACCAAAATTAAAATCTCTAAACATATCATCAATAAAAGATGAAACAAAATTTATTTTAAGATTATTTTAATAAAACGTTAGATTAAATGATTCTTCAATAACTATAGTTATTTTATTAAAAACACTATAATATTGTATATTTTTAGGATATGCAAGAAAAATACATTCATCGCTATAAGTATCAAATTTATCTAAATTATCCTTATAATATAAAATAAAAAATTTACAACCCAAAACAATAAAGTAACCGCCTTTTGTAATTTTAAATTTAAATATCTCATAAAGATATTTCTTCAATAATGGTCATAATATAATTTTATTTTAAATACAATATGTATCTAAAATGGCCTTAGCCTAAAAATATATAGGCAAATTATATTCACTTAACATTGTTTGAGATTTTTTAATAAGGGTTATATTTTTTCCTTTGACAACACCGTTTTTCTACGGTGTTCTAGGAGAATAAAAATTTGAGAATAGATATTATTTTCAGCAAATTTTTAAAAATTTATATTATGAAATTAACCACTTTTATCACTAATAGTATAAAAAATCATATATCCTATTCAATTTTGAAATAATTTTCAAATATTATTGAATATAGATAAAGTATTATTGTTATGAGAATAAAATTATAAGTAAGTAAATAAACATTAGTCATCAACAATAACTATGGTATACTTCATTCCACAAAGGTTGGAAATCTTAGCGGGGAAAATTAAATCGATATTTACTAACTAAAAAGGTATGTTGGTACTAATATGATAGATGGGTCTACAACAAAAAAACTGTCTTCTATTTCAAACAAGCATCACAAACAAGAAGTTGTTCTTTCTTCAAAGAACGTAAATATAACACATTCTCATGTTTTCAGAGATTATGAAACATTTTCAAATTTAAATTAATTATACATTTTTTCCAAAGGATTGTATCTTTCTATAAAACATTCAAACATTTTACTTGAATAACTGTTAGTTGAGAAGAATCAATAGAATAAATATTATTTTTTATTAGTATAAAATAACAAAGAATCACCATTAAAAATTAAAAATTTATTATTTCTGAAATATAACTTCCATTTTATCATCACATAATTTTTATATATGAATTAAATTATGTTTTAAAAGATCAAAATATAAATATTTATAAATAAAATTATATGTTCATATTATAAAATTACCAAAACCTTTTACATTTCCTTTGGAATTGTCTCTTAAAGTTACACTGCCTCCATTAAATGTGTTGTAAGTGGTAAAAATTAATGGGTCTCTAATCATAAGCCTAGATAATCCACTTTCCATACACCATATGTCATTCCTGAGACATTAACTGAATTTTTCCTACAAAAATCAATTACTTGAAAATTTTTGTACCCAATATACATTGGGTCCAAGATGATTAGTAATAAATCCATTAAGTGCCCATACAGAATTTGAACACATATTGAAGGTACTCTAAATAAAAATTATATTTAGATATTAGTTTTAGTATATCCCCATGATTGTCTAAATCTATGGGAACCTTTATTTTCTTAATGACATTTCATGCTACATTGACAATAAGTATCAGTTGATGTATAACTATTTGTAGTTTTAACTGAATCAGTCCTATACGTTTGCGGTAATTTTTTATCATAACCAAAACCATCATTATTTTTATCAATCATAGTCAAAGACATCATCTGTGGATATTTATCCTGGCCTTGAATAAAAGCATATAAATATTTATTAAAATATTCCAGTCTATCATTCAAATTTTCATTCAAATATTGAGAAGACTTCAAATTTTCATAAACAATTGAATGAAAAAAAAATCATGATACTTAATTATTTATCCTATTGTAAAAGTATTTTATTTTAGAAAAAATCATCTCATTGTTTTATTTAAACATGTTATATTAATCATTACGTTTGAAAATGATGTTTCATAATCATTTATTTTCATTAATAATTAATTAACATCTGTGTTTTCCAAATAACATTGAGAATTAGAATATTAAAAATAAAAAAAAAGAATTACTAACCTCATATAGTGATTCCATGAATCATAAGTTAGCACTTTCTTTTTCATTTCCAAATTATTCACTAGAATCATATTGTTCTGCACATCTCGAGCTAGTGGTAACTGTATTTTTTCCTCCTTTTTGTAATTGTATTTATTATTTAATTTAGGGAAATCAGGTTTGATATTCCCTTTCTTTCTACATTCGAATAAGAGTACATCTAGAAATTATAATTCATGTCACTTTTTTATATCCCTTATATTTTACTTTTGGATGGTTTCTCATAAAATTATTCTTTAATCCTTTCTTTTTCATTCATTTGTAAATTCTAGCCACAATATGGTTCATATATTCATTATAAAAATCCCATAGATCATAATTAGAAGATCCATTAGAAACAAAATTCCCATATATAAAAGCTTCAACTTTTTTTCTCCTCATCAACTATTTTATTCTGTTAGTGTTCAAATTTATTAGTGATCCAATCAATTCATTGATGGTGTATTCTATGGAGTTTCTACATTCATCAATAGAAACCTACATTTCATTAAATTTATATTGAAATTGATGTTGGACTATTTCAATAAGTACTGGGTTTTATAGAGCTTCTCCAAGTGAATTCATTCAATTCACAATGCTTTTGAATATGAAAAAAATTGGTATTTGGGTTCATCTTCACTCATTTTTATATCTTGGTACTCATCATAGTGAATTCGATGTTCTTATGGATAAGTTTTTTAGATACATGGTTAGTTACTAGTAGAATATTCCATATTCCATTAGCTATCGTATAAGTTGACATGATTCAAAAAACAATTATGATAATAGCACAATATAAAATATTAATATCATAGTAATTAAAACATTTATGGAAGAATAATTTTGGATAAGAGTATCTAGGTCAGCTATAGGCAGTATATAATTTTTTAACATGATAGACCAATGCTCAACTCCTAATAATATGAGTCAAGCATCGAATCAAGATCTCTAATTACAGCAATTGTATCCATCGTTGTGTGGTGGATTTTGAGTAATAAAATCACTAATTGAGATCAATCATGCCATCATATAATATCTTTATCCTTAGACTGTTATATCTTTGAACAAGATAGCACAATTAAAATAAATGTTGAACATTGTGGGGATTAGATAATTCCAAAAGAAACAATCGATGACCCCAATGTTTTTATTGTAGTGATAAACAATTCTAAAAAAATGTATCCTTTAATACCAATTTTTAAGTATCATAAAGAATAACAATAGAAATAATACATTGTAAAAAGTATTACCCTCTAATACCAAATGTTAGGTCGAAATGGGTAACGAAAGATGGTTTATAGTTGGTGAATATGCCAGAATAAATTTTTTGAAAATGTTAATTAATTAATTATTTATCTATCATAGTAAATTATTGAGGTTAATTTGAATCGCAGAATGTAAATAATGGATGGATGTTATTTCTAGCAGTTCAGTCTAATGTGGGCCTACTCTACTCTTATACCTCTCTACTTAGAGAGAGAAAAGTGTAAAATAAAAATGATTTTATGGGATAATCATAACCCATTCATAATATCCTTTTCTAGTAGAGGGATAAACATGACAGTGAATTTTTTATGGGGATTCACGGCCTCTACAACCTGACTTTAGACACTTGGAGTCACAACATGACTAGTGCTGAAATTAGATATAGGGATACACAACCCTTTGATCTAAAAATTAGAATGTAGGTTTCAAACCAGAAGATAAATAATAACAGAAAATGATTTTGTGTTTAAAATAATAAACATAGGAATAGAGTGTGGTATAGAGACGTTAAAATTTTTATAAACTCACAACATGATGAATGAGAAGATAAAATATTAATCTAAAGGTACTAGTTGATGATGATTGGATCATCTCATCTATTAAAAGAAATTATAGGTGACTTAAAAGTAATTAATCCCATGATAAATCATGGAGGCAATGAAACAATGTGCCACATGATGTTGAAGATACACAACATGTTTAAAGTTCATAGAATTTTCATTTTGAAAAATAGAGAATCAAATAAGTTATCCACTTTCATTTTTGTATTACTATTGTGTGTATGATCTACAAGAAATAATCATATATATAAAGAATATATTATTCAGTTTCAATGACATAACATATGATATGAATAGTAAAATTGGTTTTCAAAAAAAAAATATTTTCAATATTTATGGATGTTGGGTTCCCCATACATTTTGAAAAACGGTATAGAATATATTAAAAAACATCAACAAATTATTAATGGATCTAAATAGGGTATTCACACTATGTCCAAGAAGAATTATTTATATAAAATCATATTATATATCCAAAATATCAATAATACAATTAATCATATATATACTAACCCAAATAATATCAAAATATATAAGAAAATGCATTCTGAAAATTCTAATGTTCTGAAAAATCAATGACTAACTTCATACATTTTTTTATTCATAAAAAAATAATTTTTAGACTTCTATTTAAAGTAATGAAATTATGATAAACATGTTTTTTTATAAAATTATGTTTCTATTGAATCTTATGTCTTTATAATTTGATGTAAAATAAATACAAGAAACTTTTTAAAACATTAAGTTCTAGAGTTACTAAAACAATATCATCAAAATTATTAAATTTTTAGAAAAACAATTTAGACCTTATCATAAAGTACTGATGTTTAGATTATTATCTTATCTATCAAACATGATAATAATCACACAAATATATATTTTTTAGATTGAGATATCATCCCAATATGAAAAGTGTTTTAAAATATTTATATAGGTAATTAAACTAAATCACAAAGGGTTGAAAAAAATGTAGAATCATATGTAACTAAATTGAGTAAAAACAAGAAAACTCACTATCAATGTACACATATTTTATCATAAAAAATCAATAAAAATAAAATAGGCACATGCACAAACTATCTCTCCATTTTTTTATTAAAAAACCAAAACATTTGACCCATTTTAAACCAATTTAAAAAGATTTATAACTAAATTTTATCTCCCCTATTTATTTCTACGCAATTTCTTTCTACCCCTTATTAAATAAAAATAAGTTAAAAACTCCCCCTAACCAAATGAATTAATAAGAATATAAAATTCCAATATGCATAGATCAGATTTATATTTTTCTAACTAAGAAGTGTCTTAAGGATTTGTATAAGAATCTTCAAAATTATTATTAAAAAGTATAAAATCAATATCAATATCACCATTATTCACACAATCTATAATAAAACGAAATCTATAATCGATATGTTTTGTTCCAGAATTCTGTAAGGGTTTTTTTGAAATACACATTACAGATGTCTTATCATAATAAATTTTAAATTTATCAAGAAAAATAACAAAATCACATATTTTTTTCTTGATACATAATTGTTGTGCACAAATTCTATCATAATAGATATACTCATATTCTGTAGTAGTTAAATATATAGATAATTTCTTATTAGATGACACAAGAATTAAACTTTTTCCCAAAAAATGATTTATACTTGATGTGATATTTGGATCAATTCAACATCGAACAAAATCAATGTCGAAATAAGATGATAAATCAATAAAGATATATTTTGGATAAAATAATCTAGAATAAATAGTTCCTTCAAAATATCTAATTACTATTTTTATAGATTTAATGTGAATTTATTTGAGTGAATCTTGAAATTGTGCACATAAACATCCACCAAAAATGATCTCGGATCACGATAAAGTTAAATTATGTGTGATAATGGACCTGCCTTTAATAGCTTTAAAATAAATACATTTACAATATGCCTCAATAACGAATTTACAATTTATACCCATAAGATTTTTAATAGATTTATTAGAATCAGTACGAAATCATTTAACTAACCCTTTTTCATAATAGATTGATGAAGAAATATTACATATTTTCATTCACAAATTTGAATCCTAAGAAATAATTTTATTTCTCACATTAACCTCATGTCAAATTTATAAGACATGATAGAAGAAAATTCATTACCAAGTATTTTACTAGATTATCCAAAACTAGATCATTAACATATTTTTGATCAACTAAAATATCATTACAATTTAATTTAATAAAAATATTTTAATCAATATTTCATTTCTACAAATAATTATTTTATAAAAAAGAAAGAATTTTATACCAATCACGAGGTGTTTTTTGAGACGATTCAAATCTTTGGATAAATTAAAATCATGGTTAGGAATTGTTTCGCTTTCAAAACAAATTGGTTGAGAAACATAAACATATTTAGTTATAAAAAAATTTAATTATGTACTTTTAATATCCATTTGATTTAATTTTAAAACTTAAAAACAAGATAATCCAATAAACATATAACTGATTCTATCAAATAAAAAGGTGAAAATAATATTTAAATCTAAATATTCTTCTTGTGAGTATTTGTGAGCAACAATTCAAGATTTTCTTTTGAAATTTTTTCATGATACATCCATTTTTTCTATGTATCCAGTTCGTCTAAATTACATGCTCATTCTCAAGAAATTCTACTAATGTCCGAAAATTATTTGTCAATATTTAATTTAATGTTTCATGCATAAAAACGATCAAGGTTTTATCTTTTAAAGAATAATTAATATTAAAAGGCCAAAAATAAGAAATAAAGTAATAATTGGTACGAAAATTTAAAATATAATTTCTATTTTTGATACCATAATCAACATTTCTAATAACATTTTCAAAAGGATGATCATTGGAAATCATCTATTATTTTAGATGTAATTGAGAAGGATTATTCCCCCCTCAATTGATTCATTCTTTTCATGATAAATTTATTCACAAAAAATATAATTTCTAAACTCATCATCAATAGTATTAGAATAAAAATTTATATTGATATTATTTTCATAGAACATTACAAGAAAATATTCTTCAATAACCATAGTTCATTTATAATATTCTCTATAATATTTAATATTCTTAGAATATCTAAGAAAAATACCTTCATCACTCTTCTTATATAATTTATCTAAATTTTCCTTTGAATTTAAAATAATATATTACATATAAAAACATTAATGGTATCAACAAAAAAATTGATTTTATATAAATAATATTGATTTTTCTTTAATAAATGTCTTATAATAGAACTATTTTAATTATAGCAAGCAGAACAAATGTCCTCAACCAAAAAATATCTGAAAAATTATATTCACATATAATAGGTCAACCAATTTAAATAAGAGTAATATTTTTTCATCTCTATAACCCCATTTTTTCATATGGTGTTCTAGGAGCCAAAACATAATTATAATATCCATTTTTTTCATAAAATCTATCAATATCTAAATTATGAAAGTCACCTCCATTACCACTACGAATAGAAATAATCAGACTTCTTTTTTCATTTGTAACTAATTTAAATTTTTTTTCAATCTATATAAAGTGTTATTTTTATGATAAAGAAAGTTTTCCTATGTAAATCAACAATAATCATTAATAATAGATATGGTATACATATTTCCACCAAGGATCATGATTTGAGTGGGACCAAATAAATCAATATGTACTATCTATAATGGTCTATTGGTACATATCTGATTGATGGGTCTAAAATAAATATTGTGTTTCTTCCCTTTCATGAAAACATCACGAACATTTATTTGATATTTCTTCATTGAAGATAGATATAAATCATTATTAGGAATTGATGGCTTATATAACATTCTAAAATTAATGTGACCTAAAAGTCGATTCCAAAGGGTTCTATCATTTTTTAAAAAATTCATTCATTTTACATTTTTAAGAGTTAGTTTAGAAAAAATCAATAGTAAAAATATTATCTGTTGGAATCGCATTAAATAATAATTAATTATCATTTAAAACTAAACATTTATCATTTTAAAATTTTAATTCCATTATATCATCACATAATTTTTATATACTAATAAAATTATGTTTTAAACATTCAACATATAAAACATTAGAAATAATAGTAGAATTTAAAATACCAACCATACCAAAACCTTTTATTTTTCCTTATTATTGTTCTTTAACTATAAAAGTACCTCTATAACATGTGTTATAAGTGGAGAACAATTATGTGTATCTAGTCATATACCTATAGAATCCTCTATACATGTCCCATATATCATTCTTGATATACTGTAAAAATTTTCCTTTTAAAATATATTATTTGAAAATTTTTGTACTCCAATAAACATTATGCCCAATCAGATTAGTAAAAACATTTAGGTACCCATATAGAATTTAAACAAGTATTCGAAAGAACATTAAACTGTAATGATATAGAAATATTAGTTTTATTATATCCTAAAAAATGTTTATGTCTAAGATAAAAATTATTTTAATGATAACATTTCATGAAATATTTAAAACGAGTAATAGTGGATGTATTACCATTTTTACTTTTAGAAAAATGATTTTCACACATTTGGGGTAATCTCCTATAATAACCAAAACCATATTTTATTTTTATAATCCTATGTCAAATAAATTATCTCTTAATATTTTTCATGACCTTGAATAAAATAAGATAAACATTGTTTAAGAAATTAATCATTCTTCTTCCAATTTTCATTCAAATCTTGAGTAGATTTCAAATTTTCATAAAACATTTAAATGAAAAGTAGAAGAAATGTTACATAGTTTTTCATTACTTGGTTAATTAATTAATTTTCTTAAAAAAATTCATTTTTTTCTTTGGGTTTATTATATACATCATTATCTTTGAAAATATTATTTCATATTATTTTATTTTATTTATTTATTTTAAAAACATTTGGCTTTTTATAATCACATTTAGAATCAGAATAGTTAACATGAAAACAATAAGCCATAACCTTATCTAGTGATTCTATAAATCAAATTTTAGTACATTTATCATTTCCTAATTGTTTACTGAATCAGATTTTTTTTACAACACTATGTAGTGGTCAACACCTTTTTGTCCATTTATTGGTTCTCCTTATTTGTTAGTTTCAGGAAATTGGTTTTTATATTACCTTTCGTCTTACACACAAAACATGTTACATCTAAAGCATCAAAATTCAAATCACATTTCTTATCACCCTTATATTTTTTTGAGGGTTTCTCATAAAATAATTCTTAAATCCATTCTTTTTTATGATTCTATAAAATCTATTCACAATCTAAGTCGTATATTCTTTTTCACAATCTTGTTTATCAGAATCATAAAAGTCAGTAGAAAAAAATAATAGATTTAAAAGATAGATCATTTAATTTTTTTCCCTCCTCATCATCTATGTTCTTCAGTTTGAGTTCAAATTTTTGTATTGATCTAATAAATTCATCAATGATGTCTTTTTCGATGTGATTACATTAACAAATAGAAACCAGATTTTCATTTTATTTCATTGATAATGAATGTAGGACTCCTTCTATGAGTAATGGGTTTTTTGGAGATTCTCCATGTGAATTAATTATATTCAAATTGATTTTGTATCAGTAGAGTATATGGTTTATGGTTTCATATTCCCTCATTTTAATGTCTTGGTACAAAACCGGAATCATTCCATGTTTGATACAAATATGTTTTCCAGACCGATAGTGAGTTAATTGTATAATTTTCCATATTTCAAGAGTTTTCTAACAATTAGACAGAAGAATAGAAAAATTTGCTAATAGAACAAAATAAAACATGAAAAAAATTATAATATAATGCATATCGACCAACATAATTTCTGGTAAGAGTATATGGGTCAACCACGGACAACGTGTACTTTCTAACATGATGGACCAGTGTTAAAAGCTAAACTATTTCATGTAATCATCTATTCAGGATCTCTAGTAACCATAATAATTTCCATCAATGTGTGGTGTCTTTTTAGGAATCCTAGAATCGTACAGGTTCAATGAAACCATTTTTTGAGATCTTTTTATTTAAATTGTTTGTCTAATAATATGATTGAAAAATAAAAATTAAATCAGACTTTATAGAGGGATTTGATAATTCCAAATAGAAAAAGTGATTAACCCAATATTTTGAATTATAGAGCTATAATATTTGTATGAATGTTATCTATTAAAAACAAATATAAGGTATCATAAAGAGAACAACATGTCAAATCAATTATAAAAGGGATTACCCTTTGATACAAATTTTTTGGTCAAAACGGGTAGTGGAAGATGGTCTAGAGGGCTTAATAGACTAGATTAAAACATTTACACCATATAATTGATTAATTGAATATTTATGACTGTTAATTGTTAAAGATAATTAGCATTAGAAAAAGTAAATAAAGTGAGGATATTATTATATAGTAGTTTGGTCTGATGTGGGACTACTCTACTTTTATACATCTCTACTCAGCGAGAGATATGTGTTCATTAAAAGGATTTGTAAAGGTTAATTATATTGAAATTAAAAAATAATAATTTTCTTTTCGAGGGATAACCAAAACAATGACTTTTGAAGGGGGATTATCGACCATTACAACCTGACATCAGACACTGGGAGTCACAACCTGAACTGTCATGACATTAGATATAGGGAGTCATAACACTTAGATCCTGAATTTAGATTCCACAATTCACCACCTAAAGAAAAAGAATAACAAATAATGATATTCGTGTTTAAATGAACAAATAGAAATATATAGGCTATGGGAGGCATGTGAAATAGTGTAACAGACTCACAATAATATAAATTTGAATATGTAATAATAATGAAAACGTAATCGTTATTAAGGATTAGGTAATCTCATTACATTATGGAAATTATAGTCAATGTATATGTAATGTGGCCCTTGAGAGATTGTCTAGGTGATGAAATAGAGTAGCACATGACATTGCAAGTGAAAAAGAAGATTCAGAGTTCATAGCCTGTTCTTTTTTAAAAATATTTAATCAAATGTGTTATCCCTGGTATTTTTTATTAATATTTTGTTTATAACCTACATGTAAGATTGATATATATATATAATATTCTGTATTTTCAGTAGCTTCACATCCTTCAGATATTAAAAAAAGTATTTGTGGTCTATCATAAATATCTCCATAAAAATCATGGCATCAATGCCTCATTCATTCCTATTGAGTAAATCTCTAATAAAATCATTGAAAATAATTTAAATAACACTTATAATATTATCTTTAGAATAACTATATCATTGAATGTCTTAAAAGTCTAATTTAACTTCATTTTTACTATGTCAATATGGTTTCTGAATAGTAGAAACACAATCCAAATGTAAATTTATATATTTGAAAGTAAATAAATGTCAAAACACCAAATTTATTATAAAAAAAATTATATGATTTATTAATATTTCAATTTAAATATTATACTAAAAACCTTAAAAACACTTCAATCATAATAATTTGATTTAAGGTGAATAAATATAGTAGAAAATACATCGAAAACAATATATATATATGAAGTAAATAAATTTTTGACATAAATGCATGGAATGAATAGTAATATAGGTTATGAATAGAAATCTATCATAGGTAATTAATTGTAAAATAGAATAGGGAATAAACAGTAACATAACGTAGTTAATGAATAGTAACTGATGGTATGAAATAAAAAGTAACGTAGTGTTTTCAAAAAATACATTGCAGAAATAAATAGAAACATAGAATATGGAATGAATTGCAACGTAACAAAGGGAATGTAATGTAACATTGGGTTTCTAAACCATACTTATCAGAAATTAACAATAAAGTAACATATGGAATAATAATTACCATAGAGTTTCCAATCCATAAATAATATAAATGAACAGTAATGCAACATTGGGTATGAAAGGTAACATAATGTTGTCTATGAACAATAATTTTCGGTTGTTGAACCATACATTTCTCTATTCATGAATGTAGGGTTGCCCATACATTGTGAACAAATGGAAAACATGCATTAACAAACATCAATGTTTTATAATGGATATAAAAATAAGATTCAAACTGTGGTCAAAGAATAATTATTTTTAGAAAATATTATTATTTTTCTACCAAATTGGAAATAAAATAAATCAAATATATACTGCTCAATATCATCAAACAACAGATGTAACAAAATCCCAGAAAAAAATAGTTTTGAAATATCAAAGAAGAATTTCATATAATTTATTCATCATTGAAGACACCTTTTAGAACATGATGTAAACAAATGAAATTAATATAAGCATAATTAATTTCTATAAAATTTTGTTTTCAGGGAATCTAATATCTTTAGACATTTCAGTAAAATAAATATAAAAATAATTCCATAATAGTTTGTTGTACAGTTTCTAGAACTGCAGCACGAACTTTATTTATTTTTTAATGTAAAAACAATTTATACTTCATCATAAAGTAATTATGTTTAGATAAAGTTTTTATCTATCTAATGTGATATGAGTCACCCAAATACAAAACTTTGGGATTGAGATATCATCATAATAAATAATTGTTTTCAAATTAAATTTTAATGTAATTTAAAATATCAAAGAGGGTAAAAAAACAAATGAAAAACCTATATAATAAAATATAAGAAAACATGGACATGCACAATAAATGGCACCATATTTATAAATATGTTATCTAACAGAAGAAGAAATGTTCATGCATAATCAATACCCACCTCTAGAAACAAATTCATTGTAGAACTAATCAACATCTTCTATATGTAATCTAATATAGACTTTTACTAATCTTTCTACACAATAGTGTGGTCCTTTCTTGTAAACACTATCAATAGGTCTAAAACTCTATAGAAATTAGGTAAAAACCTCCGATAAAATCCTATGAGACCAAGGAAACTGCAAACCTATACCCCATTCATATGTTCATAAAAGAAAAAAAACTTCGATCATTGGGGGTTTTATGTCCACACACTTTCGAGAAACGAAATATCGAAGGAAACACATCTGTCATATCTAGTACTCAAACATTGATTACCACCAATAATGATGGTGATGTTGAATAGAAAACATTAAAAATATGAGATATTTAGCTTGCTCCACCTTTGGCATCGAGTAGACTGAGTTATTATCAATGAACATAATAATCATCAAATATAGGTACTCAATTGATGATATCTCTACCAAATATCAATCTTCAAGAACCATCTAGTACCTCTCAACTAGTTGAGAAGATCATCTATCCTTGAAATATGGTAACTATTCTGGAATGTTAACTAATTCGACCTCTAGTTGTCATTAAAAAACAACAGAATAATGTTTATTTTCATGGTGAACATCAAAATAGGACAACATGGCTACAAACTAGGTTGGTCGAAACCCCATTTCATCATACCATCCAAAAAATCCAAAAACAAGGAAACTCTATAGGTTCCATTTGATAGGGAACCATCTAAATTGGTGATGCACCCGACTGAAATTATATCTGAAACGTAATGTCGTGTCAATGAGTAATTTTTATAACCTACTTTAGGAAAAAACACATGAACCCATAAACATCCTTGGGAAAATCCCTAACCAGATATTCTACTAAAATCTTCACAAACTACAACAAATGGGGTTCTACATTCCTATCCCCAAACAAAAAAAATCCCACTCACCCACGAGCACCACTCACTGGCCCTTTACATTAGAAAATGTGACTCTTCATCCAAATCATTCAATGATTTGACACACATAATATAGCTAATACATACAATTGATAACAATATATGGATGTACCAACAATAAGAATATGTCCCCTCACTATTTCTTCCCTATAAACAATCTAGGGGAACTATAACTCACTCCATGTAGAGTGAAAATTTATTGACCAATGTTGGAGTAAAAATGGAGTTTGATTATACTAAATTAAATAATGAACATGCAAGAGTAGATGATAAACTGGTCATACCTAAATCATATTTTGGATCTACTGGTTGTACTATCACTAATACATGAATCCTGCCAATGAAATCACATCTACCATGCTTCTATTATCCTCCGTAACAATTAAATTTCCATTATCCCTATGTATGATGACCATATTGATGATTCCCTCTACTAACTCCACCTTCTCTTGGATACTAAACAATAACCTATAATACCTACATATGGAACTATCTCATAGGAAACTAATGATGCTAAAAATGTTCCTAACAGACCATTTGAAACTATTATCCCATAGAGGTTAGTCACTAGGACTTGTGGTGCCAATATCACCCAAAAATATGGAATGAATATGGAAAACCATATAAAGGATCTTGGAAAACACATGTCCTAAATGGTAATGAAAAAAATTGTCTTGTCTGTTCCCCCATTAAATGAAAGCCTAACATCCAGAACGTTTCTTTCCCACTTCCTGGAACTTTACTTCTCAAAACACATTGTTGGCCACCCTAATGAGGCTACTCCAAAATAATTCATCCACTCGATAACTAAATCACATTTGTATACCTATAAATAATTTTGGATCATAAATGGAGTGAATTCATTCCCAATGACTAGATGAAAATTCTTCTTTAGACACCATACTCTCGAATCTTTAACTAATAAAACATATGGCAAAAGGTGAAGTAGGTCCTTGAACATTATCGCAATATTATTTAAGCTTTGAATCCCATTATAAATGAAATTTACCTCCATCCTTTTCGATTCCTTCATCATTGATGATTCAAACTCTACCCGAGACACCCTAAGAATTTTAGAACACAACACATACTCCTAATTATGTCATAATGAAACAACATCGACCATTGATATGCTTCTCCATGTATTTGACTAAGAATAAATGGATCTCAAAACTCATCTAATTCTCGAATCAGACCAAAATTGATATCGAGATCCTATATCTAGATCTCCATCTCCAAATTTAGGATACTCCCCTCATACATACCCAAAAGCTTCTACTAAAAATAATGAAAATCCCACTACCATGACTCGTCCTCCTATGTTAGGTAAACCCATTAGTTGTTAACCAAATCATCCAGTTTAACATCAAATATCTTAGTGACTCATGAATGAAGAATAAGATCCATTCTTGAAATAGATGATAAAATCCTAAGCACAGTATCATGGAATTATATTAATTACTATTTAATTTATTCACGTAGTTTTCCAAAAACACCAAATTCAATCAAGAAAGAAGTAATCATAATGAATATACCTCTCCCAGGTCCATAATCTTAAAATGGTCCACCTAACTTGGCCATTCATTAATATTGGATTCATTGTACTAGATCATAAGGGGACCTAACATCCCTTGACCTAGACGATCATCCGGACCTAGGACATGCACTATAGTTAACATGAATTTCTACCACACCAACCAATGTAATATTTACTATGTATAACCCAAAAATCCATCCTATATATCAACCATCATCATTGATATAGCTCTTTTATGACCCCTCCCACCAAATATTTAGAAATGAAGTGAGCGAGATAGCAACCTCAGAGTTTCTCCTCTAGTAGGACTTGAAATAGATACTAGTACCTAGGTTAAAAAATCATAAAAAATATGTGAGGAATTACCATATTTAAAAAAAATAGGATTGGTAGATAGAATAAAAAATCACTAAACAACTAAATAAGATAATATAATGGTAAACTGAAAACCATCTCTCAATTGTTGACTAAATAAAACTGATACATATAAATATCTCTCAAGAAAATAACAAGTAAAGTCCTTAGAGGAATCCATTTAGCAACTCCAATCAAAGTAGTAATGTCCACCTCGGTCCCCAAAGTCCTAATGGAAACCTAAAAATATTTTATATACAAAGGGTGACCATAATAGGTATAATAAAAATAGACATAACCAAGGCCTCAAGTGTACATGTGAAAAGAGCGTGCTCATTATCCAATGAACAAATAGTAGAAGCAACAAGAACCTATAAATTTCATCCTACCATAACCTTACTCACCATGTCTCTCTCACAAAATCATAAATCCAATATAATAATATAACATCACCATCATAACAAATCATGGAACAAAAATTCATCCTCCCTACTAAATTTCCACTATCACTCCCCAATGTGGAATTTTTAATTATATCATCCATTATAAACATGTCACATCACATTAAATTGCATACCACCCATAGACACCAAGACCACACATCATATCACATTACATAACATCTTGTCTATAGACACCATTTCCACACACCACATGAAAACTAGAACCAAATCATTAGGGAATCCTGACATGAAAGACATAAACCTCCCCCCCACCATCATACCACACATGACACCAACTATATATCACATCACACCACATCATGTCTCTACCATTGACATCTTAGAAAACACATCACATCTCTTCCATAGACAGATGAGACAACACATCACATCTCTCTCGTAGAAACCTAGTGAAACACTTCACATATAACCTATAGACACCTCATCCACAAATCATAAAATATGGAATAGTGGAGGAGTTGGGGTATCTATCCCTTGATTGAAATACCATCCTTGATGTTGTGTAAAACACCTAGAACTCGACACCTCTGAGTTTTGGTATGTTTATCCAACATGGATGTGGATGATATAAAATAAAATTGAAATTCATGATATAGATATAAAAAATAATTCCAAACCTGTGGTTTCACATCAACAAAACTAGAACACAAAACATCACCACTACATACCGTAGATCAACAGTCTCAACTACCACCAAAACTATATGAAATAAACCACACAACTACCACACAAGCCTCAAAATATTTTTCCCTTATAGCTTAGACATTAAAAAAATTATTCATTAAGTTATTTAATATATATCAACATCTATTCCATTAAATTGAATTATTGAAATATTCATTTATTTATTCTATTCATCATTCTAATTTATTTTACTTTTATTTGGGAAAATATCATAAATGGACCAACACACATAACCATTTCCACAACACCACACATCGCCCACCATCACCACGTCACAGTGACCAATACAAATCACCAAAAAATGCCATTGTACCACAACCACATCACCATTACTGCTACTCATCAACCATTGTGTCATAACCACAATGCCAAAATCACTAAACCACATCCACTTTACCACAACCACTATTTCAAAAAAAACCACACCACAATAAAAATCTTACCAAATTTCATCCATAACATATAATCACTACATCACATCCCCTAAACACCCCAACACCTATCCATTCATATAAATATTTGAAATACATATAATATCTTGAATGGAAACCTAAAGATAACAAGCACAAATCACAAAAAAACTATCAACATCCAAATTTTTAGGGGTGTTATCAAATATCTTCTTTATTTAGAATTGGTATTGTCTAATAGACTAGATATATATGAGAAACCAATTATTATCCAAATAAATTATATTTAATATTTTATTCTGGTGATATTACACAACAACAAAATAAAGTCAATGCAAAAAAGTCACCCAACACCTGTCATTTTCATATTTGTTTATAAGCATGCATAACAATATCAATAATATATAACAAAGTAATAAAGCATGTGATAAAATCCCATACAAAACAATTTTATACATTATAATTCATTAAATTATTAATAAAACCATTTATATCAACCAAAATTATTGAAAAAGCATGTCGATCGCTCACATGGAACATAAAAATGTGATAACATGGTTCCCCTACATCAAGGATGCCTTCCAAAATAATTTAACACTAATTCTTGGTGTAGAATCTCCCTGAAAGCACTGACACATAAGGAACTCATAGATCAAACAACCAAAAACTAAAATGTCAACAATACTCAGCCTATCTTAATACCCAAATCAATGAAAAATTACTACATTGATTCCTTAAAGAAAAATGGAAGGATATAGATGAAAATGAGAAAATAATTTTCCAAGTATAGTATATCGGAAGCAAAGGATCAATCTTTGATGAAGGAATCCCCCGGATGATAGAGAGATAATCATTGGGCCTACTAAAAATGATATGGTTTTATGGTTTCAAGAAAATCCTGAGGGTTTTAGGATGTAAATATTCCCTTTATTGATTAATTACATGACCAGTACCATATACACATCATGAAAATTTATTTATTTATATCCCATGGAATAATTTATCTACTCGAAGGATTTAACATCCAAAGTTATTACACATCACATAACACCCCATGAAAAATTCTTCATAAGAAATGAATATTACATTCACATCATGTAAAATTTATAAAATTTTTATTCTTACCGCATCAATATGTTTAAAAACTAACCCCTATGGTATTTCTTTGTACCTCCTCTAAACATAATAAAACTACATGAATCCTCCCCTAATCCTCTTTCATCCCCAAAAACTAACCATGTAATGAACTGGTATGACACAGGTCATTATTATACCATTCAACAAAATCTTTCCAAAACCAAAATAAATACAACCATAAGAAGATTCTTATAAATTTAATAATTCGTTAAAAAAATAACATTCATTAAAATACTCATATAACATAATTCATGAATCTATTCATAACATCTATATTAATCATCATTAGTCCATAGTAATAGAATAATCATAAAATTTACACCTTAAATACTTTTTATGTTATATTCCATTGGTACATGGGGAATTGATTTTAATATTTTCCCATATGCATAAAATAGAATCATTGCATATTAGATGGTTTTTTCTTTCCATTGATATCATAAGCATAGTGGCCATTTTCTCCATAAATGAGGAAAACACGTTTTTCTTTAATTCATGTACAAAGGAGATTACTTCCAAAATTAACAGATGTTTTAAAATACTTCATCTCATTCTTCCAATTGTATATTATTTACAATGGTTTCCTCTTAATATGTGGCTTCTCATTGAATACATAATACATATATAAATATTTGTTTTTGATAGCACAAGATATTATATATTTATCTGATGAGAATGATTGGGAGACTAGATCCCTTTGAAATACTTCCTTAATTCCATAAAATAAAGAATCATTATTAATATTTGGATTAAATTAATTAATATTGTTTATATTACTTCCACTATGTTTCATTTTAAAAAAATATAATAATCCAGATTAATACATCACATTATGATATATAATGTATGAAAAAAAACTAGTGTTAAAAAAAATAGCAATATCAAAAATAGAAAATCTTACAATCATAAAAATGGTTTTATTAGTCATGTATTTATTTTCAAATATTTCATAATGGTTTGTAATGAAAAATTGAATTATCCTAAGAATATGACTAGATGATGTCAAACTAGGTGTGTAGTGAAGACTTTTTTCAAAAACCTGGTGACGGTTGGCTAAATGAAAATATGGCCTTTCAGAAGTTATTACCCCTATGTATGTAAATTATAGGACCAATTCCAATTATAGTACCAACACATATATGTTTTTTCTAAAAAATAACATAGTATCTTATTTACAAAAACATTATTTTGGTCATCTATATATATAATCAAATTAAAATATAGGGTAAAGTTACATAATCTACATTTTTATAAATCTTGACCCTATGGTATCCACTAAACATCCCCTCATACCAACTATAATACCATCACCTTAGAAGCTCAAAGCTGGTGGATGCTTTATTACATTGGCATAAGATACATGGAATCACATCTTGGAGGACGTAATAGTATAAGAGACTTGATGAGAAAGATATATACATTAAATTATTATTAAAATTTAATTCATAAAATATAAAATGTTTTTCATTGAGGAAACCTTTATTCATCATACTGTATCACTACATATCAATCACAAAAAACATATTTTTATCCTGGAGAAAATAGAACATAATAAAGTGTTGACATTGTTTACTCAGTAATGATATGTGTATCATGGTAACTATGAATAAATAACGAATAATCAATATGAAATTTTAAATAATTTAAACACAGTCCATTTAATTTGAAAATTGATCATAATATGAATGAATTAAATGATGATCATATAATTCCATATAAATAATCACATAATATTGAAAACATAATTATTTTATATCAAAACTAATAAAATTCTCAAATGGAATATAAATAACTAAATTTATAATGATTTAATGAATACTATAAAACATCTCAAACATAAATCTATGATCTGTGAAAATTATTCTAAATAAATGGGTAACTCATCGACTAGAACTCAATCTAGTTTGTCCCAAGATACCTATTGATGCATCAAGGGTCTATAGAGGGCCCCACCCATCGCCTACAATGTTTAATGCATTCCTCATATGATAGGGGTGAATGATAATGAAAATAGAAATTTCTATTGAAAAAACCATATGAAGTGTTAATACATACCCTAATCATTTAACATAATAATAAAACTTTTAGAGTAAAAAGGTGAATGGTAATAATATTATACATCCCTAGTCAAATAAGGTAATAATGAATACAGGGAAATAATATGGATAATATAAATACAACATATAATCTAATTATCATAAGTAAAATTTTGCGTTATCATTTTTTGATGAATATAAATAAGCATAAATCGTCTTTAATGACATTTTTGATAAAAAATAAATTTTCAATTTAAAAATCAAAATTTATAACAAAAATGATGGAAAATTTTATTAAATTTTTTTTATTAAAAAAACATCTAAAACATGTAAATAATCATTAAAATATTTATTTTTTAGGATTTTGTAAAATTTCATTCATGTTTTACATGTTAAAACACTAATACATTTTACATGTTTAGTAAAATATAATATAGGAATTATTTCAAAAATGACTTCAAGATTCATTTCAAAACAATTTAAAAAAATATTTTAGTAAAATTTATTTAATAAATCATTTTTAACATTTGAACAACCTTTTTGATAACATTTTTAGAAAAATTTGTGTTTGGTGAAATTTTATATCCGAACAATGACATAAATAATGTCTTACTTTATTGAAAAAAATTATCAATAATTTTGATTGAAAATAGTAGGAAAACTGTAATATTTCATGAAAAAGATCATAAATTACTAGTGGGTAATTAAATATATATATTTTTAAGATATAATTATCAAATAATTTCCCCAGCATAAGATGTAAACACAAATTATCCTCATTTATTCTGAAATTGTTAAATAAAATCTTTCCAATTTTGTATCATCATAATCATAATACCCATAAATGAAATGAAATTAATTGTAACATTTAATATCATAAATAAAAAATATTACTAATATAAAACATCAAACCAGTATTATATACACCACATAATGGAAATATGTCTTGAATATGACAGATGTATAACATAAGTAAAAGTGAGAAGATAAACCCTTACCACTAGTTTGAAATTATTTACATGTGGGGGAACCTCTATAATAAATAATATTGGATTATTGGAAATCTATTATGGAACCATACATACATATTTCCTACCATGTCATATTTACATGTTGTCAGTTATAACCAGTTTATTAAAAACAAGTACATCGCATGTGCGTACGCACGACGTTATAAGTGAAATCTGAACTACAAAATGGATTAGAAATATAATAAGTTTTCAATGAAAATTAATAAATAATATATTGAAATTATAAATGTATTCATAGAAACAAATTATGAAAATCAAATTTCTAGATACTCGAAATAGGTATCCACTGAAATAGAATGATGGTAAGATAACTTGACATTGGAATCAGACATTAGTTGTCATTTTTATGTCTCCGTTGAAATAGAACATTGAAATTTTAATTAACATTGATAAGATAACATAAATACGGTTTCAGTAGAAGATACATGTTTGACAACATTAACATGAACCATGATTTTCAACAACAATGGGTGTGCAGATCAGATTACAATTCATGTCATCAGAATGTGCAGTCAACAGCCACCCAGTACTACCATGCATCATTGATGTAGAGTAGCAGTTTGTCATGTTTTTTGATCGTTATATTGATCCTTGCAATATATAATTATACATTAATGTGGGTAAATGAGACATTTTACTATGAAAAAACTACTGGTTAATCTAGTGAAGTGAAAAAAAACATGTCATAATAAAATGGATTATATGTTTATATTATTCATCAATGAAAAATAGCATTATAAAAATTAAATGAAAACAATTATAAATATGAAAATTATAAATTATTAATAATTGAAATATATAATTGAAAATAGTAACCGGGTAAACTTTATCAGCAAACAAACATGACATATTTGATAAACTGAAAATTGTTTAAGTGGAGGAAAACATAAATCCATCCTTCCTGCCTCAGGAATTACCTCTACCCCTATTAGCCCCTCATCACTACCTTTCCCCACCTTCCCTCTTGTCAAGACCCCCATGTCCAGCCCCTCCATGCATTTCATCCCTCACCCGTACCCAGTACCTCTCCTCCACACCCCCATTCCAAGCCCCTCCCCACTCCCCTACTCAGCTTGTCACCTCCTCCTACCCCCATGCCCAGCTCTACCCCTCCCCTCCCCACCCCTATACTTGTCCTCCCTCACATTCCCATCCCCTCCTCTCCCCCCACCCTGCCCAACATGTCACCCCCCATTTCCCAGCATCTCCTCTTACCCCCTACCCAGCTCTACACCTCCCCTTCCTACCTCCTCTGCTTGTCTCCCACCCCATCCCAGCACCTCCCCCTCCCACCTTTGCATCCCCCCTGACCATCCCCTTCCCCCACCACTCCCTCACCCTGCTCAACTTCTTCCCCCACCAGCCCCTCCCCCTGTCCTTATCTTCCCCTCCCCTCCACACCCGTCCAACCTGCCCAGCCCATTCCCCCACCACTCCCCCACCCTTCCCAATCTCTTCCCCCACCAGCCCCCTGCCCCCTGCCCTTATCTTCCCCTCCCCTCCCCTCCCCTCTTGTCCAACCCTCCCAGCCCCCCCCCCCTCCTCTAACTCTCCAAAATATTTACCCACATTTTCTGAGATTGTTTTGACGTTTTTCAGTATTGTGAGTGATTTGAAATGGGTGGGATTGTTTTTGGGGTTGATCTTTTTTTTGCACACTTCTATTAGCTTCAATATATTATCATTACAAAATAAAAAAACAAAAAGGGGTAAAAAGTCACTTCTATTGGTTATATTCTTAGTAAAAAATAGCTTCTAAAATAGAATTGATAAAATGTAATACCCATGAGAATTTAATAACCAGTAAACTATTTATTGGATATGGGTAATAAAAATTACCCTAAAGTGGGTGAAATATTAATTTTTTCCCATGATAAGATGATGGGATTGTGTCATTTGTACACTAATCTAAAACATCCCCATAATGGAGTTTCTTTTATGTGCCTTCGCATATTTAAATTATGCAATAAGGTGATAGGTTTGCAAGCCATGTCTACAAGAATATGCATTAATAGACTCTAAATGGTTGTCTAATTGTCATGGGTCAAGTTGTATCCCCGTGATTAAATAATATCAAGAAGCAATCCAGACCACAATTTAATTCAATATAAATTTTAAAAATAACAATATATTGTATCGAGAGCATGTGAAATGTCTAGTAAATTGCATGTCTGTATGAACTGCAATCGTTTTTCTAGGAATTATCCATTCATCTAGTCTAGAGAGGGTAAATGAACACAATGATCCATTAATTGCATAGTATGAAGTAAGAAACGTATGGTACATTGCATTGGATTGTAGTCAAAAGAGAAAATTATTTTGCCGAGTGATTAAAACCACATTTTTTCCCTGAAAATGAAAATAAAGGAATCGATCCATCAAACCACACTCCAGTTTATTCAGTAAGTAAAACACAGAAAAATAAAATAATCAATACAAATAAATAAATATTAGTACTGTTAATAATAATGATCTTGATACCATAATAACCACAAATTGACTGATAGTAGGCTCTGGTCCAATGTTTTCTTCTATTAAAATAATGAATGAAACATTAAATTTTACCCATATAATTAATATTTCTGGAAAAATGAAGAACCCCGAAAAAAAAATTTGGAAAAGGTGCTTTCGTAAAAGGGTAGTCACTCATATTCAAGTGTTTTATAAAGGTAGTTTTTCTAGTTGAATACTTTCTGAGAATCATAACCATATGATTTGCATCTAAATCACTTTCGTTCTATAAGAAAAAATAGAAATCACATTTAATTTGAAAGAATGGAACAATATATCCCACAAGAAAATTTCTGAATTTAGAAGGGGAGCGAATGATATTCATAATGTGTTCAATCTACTTACCAACAAGGGAGATCCGAAATCAATAATACAATAGGAAATTTCCAGTGGCTTATGCTTTTCAATGTATTATCTTTTCCACCAATAAATTATTGATTTAACTGCATCTAACGGTATATATAAAAAATCATACAAAATAACAAACTGTGATACATTCCATACAGTATTAATTACAAGTTCTAGCTTTACCCGCTTTGTATATTATGATGTAAACCGTTTATTGGATGGTAAATGCTTCAACCATATAGTCCCTGCAATGTAATTTTTTTACGGTCAAGAAACTAATGTAACCAATTAATTATTGAGTGATGAAAAACTGACCACTGACTTCAGATTTAGCATTTTTCATCAGAATGTTTACCTTAACCATGGAGTGGGAATCATCACCTTCCATTAGTGGAGGATTAAAAATATCTAGGCCACATGCCATTGGATGGGAACAAAATAGCTCTCAAGTCAACGTTTAATCTTCATCTGATGATGTGGATAGGTTATTAAATAATAGAATGTGACTCTTAAGCAACGTGAACCAATTACTTGAATGATATATAAAATTAAGAAAATTTTATAAGTGTCTAGCTTTAATTTTTAGAGAAAAAGATTATAACCCTAAAGTCATCAATGATAAGACAACAATTCTGATTGAAGAACAAATTTGAGAAAAAATAATTTTCTTGCCTACAAACCTATGGATATTTTTCATCAATTCATATCCTCCTTGTGCCAAATAAATCAGCTGGTTGAAACATATAAGATACAACCTAGGTATGCATTAAAGAATTAAATAAAATTAAAGAATATAAATTTATTGATGGAACCCTGAAGTCCAACCTACATCGCTATAGAAAACTCATTAAAAATGAGGAATCCTTTGCATTTAGAATCTGCAATTTCTCATACATTTTAAATAAGAAATGCATAAACAAAATATCTATGAACAATTTCAATCTACAATCGATCTGTGAGTGGAAAAGAGAAAAAAATATGAGAATAAAATCTACAAGTTATTCCTAAATGGAAAATTCTACTAAAATATACATTTTATCTAGAATAACATTGACATCATTCTTACAAAATGGAAGCAGATATTCTCTGTAGGAATGTTGTCTTTGCTTTTTCTTGTTTGATCCTAAAGAGATTCTTGTCTCAGCTGCCGATTCTTAAGGCACTGTCAATATATAATATGTTCTATATGACTAATTTCTGTTATTTTGTAATGTAGTTAGATGTATATAGCTTCAGACATGAATATTAGACAAAAATAATCATTGAAAGATAATGATGTTAATGGCATGTGTGTCTCCCCATGTGTGATGCCACCTGTGGGAAATGATCCACTTATTGAATTGTCTCATTGATGTGAAAGGTTGTTTTAAGACTTCACGCACTACAAATATATTAGTATATATGTGGAATCTGAAATGAGAAAGATATTTATTAAGACAACATTATTAAGAAGATATACTTGGAATAGGCGAATTAAAAGTAATCATCCTCAATGCAAAAATTGATTAGTGTAGTAGTATCCTCGAATTAGTATTTGCATGTCAAATCATAGTTTATTGTACATGATAGAGAAAAATTTTCTCCCCAGTGAAGTTTCACTGATCGAATCATTACTGTGGTATGGAGTCTAGGGAGACAGTTTCATATTGATTTTTGAAAACTAATGTTGAAAGTAACCGAGATGATACCTCTATGGAAGCTTCTCCAGCGACAATTTGTACCTGAATGCAGTGGAATATTATGGGTTTGTTTTTTTGGTTTATGTAATATAGGACCGTCGTGGGTTTATGTTGGAGTATTTTTAGAGTTTTCGGTAGCTAATTCAGGTATTATAGGATGTAGGGTTTTCGGTAGCTGATTTGGAGTGAGGTGAACAGTGAGTATGTTGTAGGCATAAAGTCATGGTAAATAACGGAGCAATCAAAGATAATCGGAAGCTCTTGATTCTGGTTATGTGGATGAATACTGGTAGTTATTTTTATCGTATGGGCTAGAGAATATCAGTGAACCATGGAGGTAGAGAAGACCTAAAAATTGAAGATGAAAACTGGTTTGTTGGCGATAGAGTGAGATTGATGCGGGAGGAAGAATATGGATGACTGTAACCCTAATCGCGATGAAGGGTTGTGGTAATGCGGTGGTGGGAGTGGAAACCTGAGGGGTAATGTGGCTGTGGGAGTCTAAAGGGGAGGGGAGTAGGAACCAGGGGATTTGGCGAGGGGAGCAGGAACAGGAATGTGGGGAGAGGGTATTTGGGGAGGGTTTCGAGGAGGGGAGCGTGAGACAGAGGAAATCTCGATCGGGGGATGGATAGCTTGTGACTCTTCAGGATTTGGATGGAGGAACAGAGAAATAAGGGTGATATGGAAGCATGGGAAGGTGAAACGTTACTAAGGAGAATCCATGTTTACTATAGATAATATAAGAGTGAAGAATTTTATTTTAATCTTGCAAATAAACAGATATTTAAATTTGGCACTTTTCAATGCCATTAATGTTGCAAGATGAAGCAACATCACCTAAATTTGAGATTTCACCCCTATATTGAAAACATTATACAACCATACAAGAAACCACATCATAATATGAAAATGTGAAAATGGGGAATGAGTACCTAATTCTAAAAAATGAACATTCCAGTCATGAAATGAAAAATGCATCACCTATCACTCAAAAATTAGGTTCTATAATTAGTTAACCTCTATCCTAGATAATGATCCCTAAAAATTTTGAAACTTTTAATGATTGTGATGGACTAAATTACTATGAATATGAATTGAAAATTAAAAAATGTTCAAATTACACAACATGTATAGAATTTTTTCCCCAAACCCTTCTCCAAGGAACATTGAAAAATCATTGTTGGTATTCTTTCTAATGATGCTTGACCTAAAATTATAAATCAAATTAATTAAATGATAACAATACCAAGTAGTTTATTGATGAAAATATTAAACATATAAATTTTATTCTTGAAAATAGAATGATATCATAATGCTAGTGATGTTGGAAGGAGAAGCTTTATCAGCTAAACCAAATATTATACCCCTACAGAGAAAACATTAAATAACCAAACATGAAACCACATCATATTCTAGAAATGTGATCAAGGGTAATCAGTACCTAATTTTAAATAAAGCACAATCCAATATTTAAATTCAAAATTCATTAGTTGTCCCTCATAATGGGGGTTCTATAATGTATTAACCTCAATCACACCAAACTCATTTTCCTAAACAATATAAGAATTAAATCAAGGATCTAAAACACATGTAATAATGTCACGTTCATAGCCAAAGGAAAAAAAATAAAACACAAAAATCCCAACAAAGGTATATAATAGGATATTTGAGATATGGAATAGGGTCAATCATTCCCTAGATGATGGAAATGGGAGGTAAGTGTTTTAAATTGTGAAATTGTGAAATCCTATCATTTGACTAAAATCTGAGGGGAACTGAGGTAAAGAAAACAAAGGTAGAATAGGCATAGGCAGAGCATGCTGAGGTTGAGAAAATATATACTAAAAATTATGATAAAACATAGTAATGAAACAAATGAATTATAGGCCTATATATTTAATGAACAAACCAAAAACCTTTGAAGTAAATATATCTTATATAACAACTCAGAGTTTAAATCACATGAATAAAATAGGAATGAGTTTTTTATAACAACACCAATTTCATATTAAATTTTATATGGTTTATAATTAAAACCATACCAAATTTTATTATTAATAATCTGCTTCATTGTAGAGTAATCATGTCAAAGATCATGCTTGGACATTACATAATAGTTTTTAATTTCAAAAATAATCACAAGATATACCAGTTGAAATCCATGAAATCTATAAATGAAATAAGAGAAAATCACCGAGGGAAGAATCCAGTATTATGAAAACATCATCTCTCTGCTGAATTCGATCTGTTTCTTCCCTCGTGGCTGTGTTATGAATTGAAGTTGCAACACTGGTATGTGAAGCCTCTATATCTATAAACACCTGCACTAATTTCAGAATCTCCATAGAACCCAATAGGATGATAAACTACACATTTCCAAAATAATGATTTAACTCAAATCATAATATTGATCGTTCCGAATAAGAGTTGTATACTATGAATTTATCAGTAAATCATGTTCTACTAAAAATATATCATGAAGGATATATGGTTGAAAAATTATACAACATTATGATAATATAACTCATGCATAGATGTGGAGTTGTCTTTTTTTCATCTGGAAAGGGTAGGGGTGGTTCGTTGTAAAGTGAGACGTGGAAGGAGGGGGGTTGAAGAAGGTGGCTGGGATTGAGGCAGTGTCAAGAGGGGTCAACGAGGGATTCGGGGAGGTTGGTGGTGCGGAGAGGGGGGGGGAGAGGATGGAAAAATTTAGGGAGGAGGAGGGAAATCAAGTCTATGGAAGATTGAAGGCGAAGGTGGAGGAAGTGGTGTTGTTGGAAAGGTGAGTCAGGGAGGAAGGAGACGATATTCGGGAACCCTAATAAGAACAAAGTAAAATCGATAGCTAGAGGAGAAGTAAGAAGCCTACTACGGGAACCCTAATAGGGAGGGATTATTGGTGGAAGCGTGGGAAGAGGAGCCGGAGGTGGAGCATGTGGAGGCGGATCATGTAGAGGCAGCAGTGGGACTAGAGAGTTTGGTCGGGAATGGGAGAAGGATTGGGGTGTCGGGGAGCAGGATAGGGGAGTTTGGGAGTGGGAACCCTAGTAGAATCAGAACAAAATCCAAAGCGGGGGGTGGGGTTACCATGATTTTGTGTGGATTTGGAGGAAGAATTAAAGGATTTTTGGGTGACATGGAAGCATGATAGGGTGACATGTCAGCTGGAAGGAATCCACGTTTAGGAAAGATAATAGATTACTTGTTAAAATGACTTTTTTAGATGATTATTCCTTCATCACTCATGTTTGATTTGGTCTCATAATTTTGTTTCTATAAATTTTATAATGGGTAACAACATCTCCAAACTGGTAAGAATGATATAAATATCTTCTATATTCATTATATATAGATTTATTGAAATTTAAAAATAATAGATAACTAAAATGGATTACACCATTCATATATAATTTAGTTCGTACGTACGAATCAAGGTTGTTTCCATTTTCTCGATGTATTGAAAGAAATAAAAATAAATATTACATTAAATTTATAGAAAAATTATTATTTTCTATATAAAATTTACATTAATAAAATACATCCTTATTATTATCCATTTAAAAGTAATTCCAAAATCGAATCACATCACTTTGTGTAGTGATAGTCTGCCTCACACGTGACGGACAATATCATATCACTTATTTAATTTAATGTAACAATGGTTATGTTATAAGATAATTAGATAGGTATAATAATCTCATAAATATCATATAAATATGTCAAAAATATATAATTAAATCCATACTTGAAAGGTGATGAAGAAAAACAAATAACATCGGTTCACAAGGCGGTAGTCCACTGTACACACAATTGAGGATTTCATAACCATTTTTTATTTAATAGGATATGTGTTTGGGTTATTCCATTAAAATAATTACATATTACTATATGTAAGATACTAAGATGATTATATCAACATATAATATAAATAATTTATATATGTGGAGGGAGAATGAAATAAAATACATCATTAGAGATGTTTCCTATTCTTTAAAAACATCTTTAGTTTTCATTTAATGGATTTTTAGGATATATTTGTGAACAAAAAACAATGTATATGATGTTAAGAGGAAATTAATGAATTTTTTTGGGAGGTTATTTTCCAATCAAATGGGGTGTATAAGTATTAATAACAAATGGTAGTGGTGGCCTTCTAATGGTGAGGTGAGTGGAACACTAGAAATTTTTGAAATGTAGAAGTTGTCGAAATTCATTTCACATTAAAATGTGAAACAAATTGGATATTATATAGCCTATAATATACAATGTCAAAATATGTCCATAATATATGGGTTTTGAATGTTTTGGGTCATTTTTAACCCTTATTATTTTAGTCTATCCACAATGTAAACCCTTTATTACCTTAACCATGGTATATAATTTTACAACGTTTAATACTCATTTTAATCAATAATTCAGTTAAAATTACAATATTTTATAGTTAATTTTTATTCCAAAATATTGAATTTAATTTTCTAAATTCAATTAAAATAATTGAAAAAACATGACGTATATTTAATCTCATAGACATGATGAGAAAGTATGTTTTCAAAGAGAAAATTTGAAACCGTTTACAATGTTTCTAATCAAAAGAAAACATAAAAATAATTATAATGACCATAAATAGATACCAATATATACATATTTCAACTACTTTTAAATGAAAAATTCTAAAAAATATTTTATATTTATGAATTTTATAAAAACAATGTAAAGTTCATTTCAAATTCAGTATTTCTCACTATTCATAAAAAAATAATCTTAATAGAAAATTTTCACAAATTCACCTAATGATACTTTTGACTTGTAGATTCAAGAAATTATTTTTTAAATTTCAAATAAATTTTAAAAAAGTGAAAAAATTTAATTTTAAATAGCATGTGCAATGGATGACTAGATCACCTTTTATAAAAATACATTTTTTCAGAAAAACAATTTCTTTTTATTTTAAATTGATTGCTATTTTTATTTTAAATCAATCGATATCCATTGAAACTAATTTGTACCACTATAAAAAATATAAGTTTCATAATTTATTTATTATTATTCATACATGACAACTTAGAATTTGAGATATAATGGCCATGATTAAATAATTGTATTTTAATAGTATATCACATTTTATTTAAAACCAGAGTTGCGTGCATTGAAAATGATCAAAGTGATTTCATTTATTTTAAAATATATGTATCTTAAAGTCATGATATTTTATATTCTATACTAACATTTGTATTTTTTTCATACACATTATCAAACATGATGTTCTTATTTTAGAAGTATCAGGGTGCTACACTTGCTTACCAGAATTGTACATTCATCACCTGTTGATGTCTACATCGTTGGTAAAATAATAAAATCCTAGACATATGTAGTGGACGTATTAGTGACATAGGAACCCATTATAACTTCCCTATTTGAGGCAGGAGAATCATTATAGTAAATAGTATATTTAGGAAGGAGAAATTAAATCTCACAGGGGATAGAATATCCCACTTCTCATCCCATACAAGAGACATTATTCAGAGTTGAATTGTTCAGAAATTCAGTAATTGAAATATTATCCATTATAAATGACATATGTTCCTTTTAAATGGATTTTCATCAATAAATTTGAGGTGTAAGTAGTCACTCATGATATCCCCAATAATAATCCACTATTTATGACTTATACTTGAAATTTTGTGAACCATTCGTTCCTTTACTATTTCCAAATCTCAGTTAAGCCTCACCAAACCTCTTAGAAGAGTAATAGTCATCATCATATTCAGATGATTCATCATGCTTCAAACCCTCAAGTATAGACTTATTATAGCAACTAGAATGATCATTATTCATATTAGGATATTGGGTAATTTTATGTGAATCCTTCACTACAAGAGTCCCAAAAGGAATAAAATCAACATGCTTAACACCACCAACATCATCTAATGTCAAATCCATAACCATATCGTTATAGGACCTCCATTAGATCCCTATATAGGCTAAATCACTTCATAGGAATGAAACAACCTCAATAGAAACATTATTGTTGCATTTCATAAAGGAACTATTTTCTTTGGGTATGTGAGAAACATCATTATAGGTTTGTCCGTGTTTCTTAATCATTCCTCTCTAGGAGGTCACTTTCTCTAGATCATCTTGAAATTTTAAATTACAATATTCAACAAGATGACCACCAGTCTCACAGTTAGTGCATCTCAAATTCTATGGGAACCATTCATTATAATGAACAATGAAATTAAAAAATCTATGATAATGTTGGTAATTTTGTTATCTCTTTTTCTATAATTAATAAAGAAGACCTTTATTATTGATTTTATCTTGAACTGATAAAACCACCTATTTATTAGTTCATTAATTATGTATGGTAAATATTATATCTCAATATTATTTGTTATGGAATAGTGAAAAAGTAATTCAAAATTTCTCATTAATATCCCTTACAAAAATATTTTCTCCCTCTACTCTAATAGTTATATTACATGTAGGAGGGTCAATTATAATGATTGGTTTCATGAAAAGAACATTCGACAGGTTTGGATATTTAAAATTCAATAATGCACAAAATCCCATTCATATGATTGATTCCATTGATCTTTCATAAATTATTTTATAATAATAAATCCACCATGTCCATCAATTGATGAGGCTCAAGCTATTATATTGGGTTTACAGTATTCTTCTAATAAGGGATCGAAGGAAGTCATTTTTTCTGATTAATGGGTTTTTGTTCATTTTATTTTGAAAGAAGATAATGTGTTTCAGATGTTTTTATTATTTATGAATAATATCATAACTTTAATGGATCATTTTTCCTCTTTCATTTTTCTCATTATCAATATATTAGTAAACCAAGTTTCTCATATTATAGAAGGTTAATGCATTGATGAAAAAACTCATTCTTGGAATTATTATTTTCCAAGATGGAGAAATAATATTACAATGAATGATTTTAAATGATTTAAATTAAAGATTTTACTTTAACATATTTTATAACATAATTTAATAAATTTATGGAACATATTAAATTTTATACACAAAAAATTATAACTGTTATTGTTATATTTAGATCCCAATTTTTTCGATCACATTTATATCTTTTATATTAAGATTTTTAGACCATTGATTGAGAATACAATAATATGGGACTAGGATATGTAGTATTGTATAATATCCTTTAAAAAAATACTTCCACATTACATAGAACATAAAATTCACTCACGAATTAGAATATCATCCTTTTATACATAAAATAAATTCATTCTTATGTTTTTATATCCATTAATTGAATTTAGTCTTTATTATTTATGTAAACATATTATTTTCCATAATATTTTATAATATAATTTTTTTTGGAAAAAATTTTAATAAGCTAAATAGAAGTTGTGGGAAAAATAATTAAATACCTAATGACCTTAAATAAATGATTATATAGTAAATTATCTCTATTAAATATATCAATGTCATGATCTAGAACAACACTTTGTATACATAATGTTGATGGAGTCCATTTTATATACCTCTATTGTTCGTGATAAGTTAGGGTACTACAAGAATTAATTAGAGTTTGAAGGAGGTGATAGAGGGAGGATGGTACATATTAGAGGTATATGGATTGAAGTATAAATATAGAGGGTGTATAAAAATAATGGGAGGAAGGAATTTATGGGATGATTAAGATGATCATATGTTTAGAATCTTATATAATTTTCTTATTTATCACACACACACACAGATATATATATATATGTGATTAGTATAAAACATGAATCAAAATAAAAAATATATGTTTTCTATGTTTATTGATATGAAAATTTTATATATCATTAAGTAGATGATGAACAATTATAGATCATTATAAGAAGGTTTTTTTCCTTTGATGGGAAGGTTTTATAGAAGAATCAAAACATTATAGAGTAGGACGTTGAATAAAATTTAACTAAAAAATTTGAAGTTGATTATAATACTAATAGTGAATAAATACCATTGAAATCATATGTACATGATTAGGCATTAGATTTCCATATGTATGACCATTAAAAATATAGGGAAACCCAAAGAGAAAAAGAATCACAAGCGAGATCAATGAATGTATGCGCAGAAGAATATTGTGTATTGGATGCTCAGGTACTATTAGAATGACCATAAATAAATATCCTAGAACAACTGATTCATTTGAAATGATCAACTAGATTCAGGATATTAGTGCACAGGAGCGGGTTTTATTTGAACACTCTATTCTTAACATATGTAGGGGAAACTGAAATTCCTTAGGTGAAATATTCACTTATATACTCTATATATTGGGAGTCAACCATTATAGAGGTTATGGATTCACTTAATTCTAAATGAACATGTGAAATTGTTGAATAACCAATGAGTAAAACATCACATGAGATACAATGGGTTTATTTGGTTAAGGAATGGGAAGATTTAAATTAAAGATATAATTATTTGTAGGTTATGAAGGGATTTCAAGAAGAGGGAGATGATTTTTTGTGAATCACCTCACTGTTAGTTATATAGTATACCATCTGAATAGTATAGAGAATGGTGGTTTCTCAAATCTATATCTAGAGAAGATGGATGTTAAGGCGAATTTCCATCGTGGTGATTTGGAGGAAGGAATTTACTTGTAAAACAAAATATCTTTGAAAGAATGTGGGAATCATATTTTTTATGTAAACTAATGAATAGATTGTATGAAACGAAGAAAATACCACGACAGTGGAACCAAAAAATTTATTTTTTCATTATAAGAGGAAGTGTTCTACATGTTTAATGAAGATAACTACAATTATGATAACAAATTGGAGGAAGTGATATTCATCATTTTTTCTTTTATTTTTTGATGACATACAGATAATGGGACATAATGTTTAGATAATTATAAATTTAAAGTGTTATTCTCACAAATGATAAAAGATCAAATATCATGGACAAGAAGGTAATATTTTGTGATGAATATCTATATATATCAGAAAGTTGGGACTTCATTTCTATATTTGAAATATTATGATAAAGAGATTTTGGAATGGTTTGGTATAATTCGATGTTACTCTGACTCATCCCCTATAAATGATCACTTCATTTATTTCATATAACACATTCCAAAAACATATTCTGAAGCCCCATATATTTAAATTTCTATATATATGATCATTTGGTCATTTCATGTATGCAGTGGTGTTCACATAGTCGTACAATTCCCATGTAGTGGTAGTTTGGAGTTGTTATATTGAGAATTTAGTAGATGTTTACTAGGAAGATGTGATGTGGATCCTTATTCATTTAAAAGATAAAATATCTAGATGTCTATTTTTTTTTAAAGGATGATTGTTACATATCCTTCTAGACTCAGATTAACTAATAGAATACGAATATTATAAGAATCCAATTATTTTAATGTTTTTATATGAATGATATGATGTTAGTTGGATTTTAGGACTATATTTGATCTTTAAATTTTGAAAAACTAATTTAGAGTATGTAATATGAATGAAAACTATGAGATTAATGCAATGAGTGGAAGGATTTCTACAAGGTTATATGAAGTAATAGGATGTGGAAATTCATTACACTGATTTTTTATGAGCAGTTAATTTGGTAAAAAATATGTGTTCCTATCTTGGAAAAAGAATATTTACACAGAAAACATTTCATCAAAAAAATTTGATATGTATATATGTATAAGGGAAATAATCCAAAATATAGTAGGAATATTCATGAAGGTGGAAGTTTACAAACATTTGAAGTATCATTGAGTCTTATTAACACTAGGGTGATGGATGTAAATAATGGAGAATTCTACTGAATGATCTGTAATTTTAGGGATAATATAGTTTTACCAAGAACAAGTCCCCATGTGGGAGATTTATGGGATGTGAAGTATTGTTTTGAGAATTATAAGATCACATTCTTGATTTTTTTGAGCAATAGATGTTTGATCATTGGAATTAGATTCAATCAAAATTTGATCAATCTAAGAGAGATATAATTATTATAATGGATAAGACATTATATCTTCATTAATATTAATAGATACATTAGAACTTTTCATCAACTGATGGTTCCATGGTGAATATTTTGGAGGATCATATGTATATAAAATATGATTGGTCATCAGGTTGGTGAACATTTCTTGTGGTTATGTCTCTTTATCTGGGTTTTCCAAAGAGCAGTTTTAACTTGATTTACTGGTTGTACATAGTATTTAGGTATGTTAGATGTTATATGAAATGTATGCGAAACAAATGTCTAAAATTTGTTAAATGGGGAATAAAAAAATGAATGAGATATATTTTAGGATTACTTCTATTTGAAATATGTTTTCACCTGTAATCTTATAGTTATAACAAATTAACCATACATTGTGGTTTCCTCGATGAATATAGTAATGATAGAAATCAAATTAAGCATTGTGTTTTTTTAAAATATCTTATATTTTTAATATTTGTTTTACCATTGGATTAATTATTGATACATTTTATTTTTTCATTTGGTGTGTTTTTGTTTGTGTCTTTTCAAAAAAGACATTCTGGGATGAGTATGGTGTAATGACTTCCTACTTTTGGTACAAATTCTTGAGGGGAAGAAAAATTATAGTGATTTTTACCTCTAATAAATAATTACAGTGTGTAATGTTCTTAAATATCTCATTATCATAGTTTTAGTGGTCTATTGGCATTACAAGTGAATAGTTTTTTATGCTATGTTTCGCGGATTGATTTATGTTACATTCAAAATAGATTGTAAACTGGGTAACATAGTTTCCCATATTTATTTCGCATATTTTCATGAAATTTAAATGTTTAGGTAGTCCATTTACATTCATATAGATTTCTGAGCCATTTAGTTATAATAAAATATCATAAAAATACAATGACTTGATTAATATTTCTTGTATCGAGTCATTCCACTCGTAGTGTATTTTTTGATTGATTAATAGTCCTTGAGAAAAAAAATACAATCATTTATACAGGCATGTATTTTTTAGATATCTTTCCCAGTTAACTTAGTATTAAATTAGAAACATATATATGACATGGGAACTCATTTTCTTCAAGTATAAAATCATCATGACAACAGATAGTATTGTAAACCAAATGTTTCTCCATCTGTTCTATCATTCTAATTATATATATTCAATATAGATAACATTGTTCTATATTTAGTACCACCAGTATATAGTGGTCTCTTATCAAACCTGTTTCACATATCAATAAACATTGGAAATTTACAATGGTCATCTTCATTATATATTATATTTTATTTAATTATCTCCATCATCATGTATGCATTATTCATATCAAATGATATATAAATCACTATATCATCCCAATCAATATATACATTCAATTATTCCATATTTTTATTGAAATATTTATATATTGGACAGTTCCATAAAAAATCAACTGTTCTTATAACTATTTTCGATCAATTATATTGAAAAATATCAATTAAGACTTGGAAAAATGATTTGAGAATGGGATTATGTGTGCTCTGTTGTAAACATGATGAAAAAATTATGTCCATACAGATACTCTATATTCATATGATTAGAATCCATCTATTTTTCATTCATATCATTCCTATTAACTTCAAAAATATTAATTTTTTATAAATAACAATTAAATACATAAAATGTATGTATAAAATGTATACATAAATTTATATGAAACAAAATTATAACAATTAGTGTTTAAATATAAAATTCTATATATGTGCGTGTGTAAAAATATTTGTGTTCAAATATATAATTCCCTTGTTTTAATGAATTATGTAATATTAATAGAAGAAATGGTCTGAGCCATGATTTGGCCACCTTACCCATAACTTTAAAGAAATTATTAATGAATACATGAGTTTTAGTGTATACACAAGGTGTAATAAGATTTCACAAACTAGAAAATAAAAGTGGTTACACATAGACTTACTAACACACACCATGTAGAGAAACAAAAAAAAATTTAAGTCATCAAAAAATGAACCCATCCATTGTTATTGGGAGAACCTAGTGGGTATAGGTTATCTATAATCTAAAAATAAAACGTTGAACCATGGTTATAATTTTAGTAGACTTCACATTTTAGTGATTTTCATCTCAAAAAATAATCCCATTGAATTGGAATTTATTATTTTAGTAAATATAATAACATTTTTTGTATTCTGGTATAATTATAGGAGTTCCAACCATTTCCATGATTGTATCGACATGAACATGAAGACTCATGTTTTAGGGATAGTTGTAAGAACCCAGATCTTTTTTAGGTTCGTTATCCTTTCATGGTGTTTGTGAGGAAAATGAGGAATTTCTAAAAATTTATAAGTACCCTATGTGTACATGGTTACTATGGGTAGGCATGTGTTAGTCGTGTAACGACCTTGCACACAGCCAGGTGTGGTGACCTGGAGGCCACCTAAAGTGGTGCTCAGTAAGAAAAAGTACACGTTTTGTACTTCAAAAGTACATGTTGTGTAATTTTTTTCATTAAACGTACCAGGGTCACGTCTGACAGACAGAACTGTCTACTTCTCAAATGAGTTCATCTTAGAGTGCTCGTACTGTCATGAAATTTCATCAAGCTCCTTATTGAGCATCTAATCTATGATTTGACCACAGTCAGTTGTGTTGGGATCACCTCAATAGGCTCTTCTTTTTTCTACAGCTTTGTTTCTAGATTCCTCATCTTTCACGAGTTACCTTTATTTGAATTTTTTATACATTTTTATAGATCTATGGTGTTCATGGGAGATTCAAAGCTCGAGGATCACATATAACAATCTCCCAACACTGAGGTAGGTGGTTTGTGCCTCTTCGTTGATAGTAATTGAGTTATATGTGAAATTGTTTCCAATACCCTTGAATGGGTTGTTACATTATAACCGTTTTAACCCTATTAATTTCATGTTATTGTCATATTCTAGAGTATAGTTTATTTGGATGTGAGTTTATTTGATTACTATTCCATGGAATTTTTTTCCTATGCATGTTCTTTTTACGATTGTTTGATCATGTTTATACTATTAGGATTCATTGCCTTTTGTTCCCATGCCTTGTGTTGTAGGATGGAGTGTTATATTCTGACAAGCTGTTATGATGTAGACTATTAAGACAAGTAGTTCATGAGGTTTAATTTGGAAATATATCATTGTTATGCTCATTTTACATACACAATGCTGTGACAACCTGGTGTAGTAGACTATAATAGGAATTGACCATGTGAGCTTCCTCGGAGAGTCTTTAACCACTTTTGATTATAATGGGAATTGACTATATGGGCTTCCTTAGAGAGTCTTTAATCACTTCAGACTATAAGGGGGATTCACTGAGAGTGTTCCCTCAGAGTGTCTTTGTTATATCCGTATAACTAAACCAGAGGGGATTGGGTGTGTGTACTTCTCATAGGGTTACTAGCTTTGATTAGCTACTTAATTGATATGTGGAATTGAATGTTTTGAGAATATGGAATTGTTTACTACTATGTACTTCCTTGTTTACTGCACTTTTACTTATTGCCTACCATATATATTCACTAACTTTTAGGAACATGTCTTTTGGTGGTTTCCTACTGGAATTAGTCTCACACCATGTTTGTGTTAATCTTTTGGGTGCAAGAAGATTATATTCCAGTAGGTATAGATAAGGGAAAGAACCCTTCTACTCTAATTAATTGATCTATGTGGAATTGGAGATCATAGAACCAAGATATGGGTTGCGATTCAGAGGAGTTATTTGCTTGTTTTTATTTTTTACTTTGGATTAGTATTGTATTAAGCATTGTGACTTGATTGGCTATTTTCCTAGACATATGTTTAATGCGTCATTTTATATACGTACTCCAGTTATATATTACTTCTATTGTATACTTATTTATTGTTACTGCTTCCTCTATTTCTATTTGTTTACCTCCAATGTGTTACTCTTCCAATGAGGGCATAGTTTTCCCTTA
This sequence comes from Viscum album, assembly GCA_963277665.1. Classification (NCBI taxonomy): domain Eukaryota; kingdom Viridiplantae; phylum Streptophyta; class Magnoliopsida; order Santalales; family Viscaceae; genus Viscum; species Viscum album. The sequence goes on from OY728131.1 coordinate 1,517,315,899, forward strand.
TCAAACCCAAGGTCATCGCTACTAGTCTCTGCGTTTTGGGAATTGATCCTGAGGCCATGTGACCAATCGTGTACGGGGCACCTTTGGGTGGCTTTCAGAACTGGAACATTACAAACTGGTATCAGGGTAATTCTTTTCTTCTTGACCTACTATTTATAGACCATAGCTAGAGATAGGATGGAATAAGAACATGGTAATAGGTTGTGCTCGGAAGTAGCTAACCCATGTACTGGGAAAAGCCAATCTACCTAGTTATTGCAAATTTTTTGGTTTTAAAAATGTTAGAGTTTATTTGATTTTACTTTGAGTGATTAACATGTTTTGTGATATAAACATTGACGTTATTGAGGTTTTATTTCCGTTTTAACCCGAGGAGATGAGGGTATTCCATCTCATGCAACATATAGGAACTTGGTAGAAATCATAGTTCATTCGTTCTTGACGAGTCAGTTAGGGTGCATTAGTGATTGCATGTTGTTGTGATAGATGTTGTGCCAGATGTGCATGTGGTTGTTATAGATTCCTTTATAGAATACCTTCTATTTGATAGGGTATGTATTTTTGTATTGTTTTGATTGAATTTTCTACAATCTTTGGTTCTTGAGGTGTTATGGACCCTCATGGACTAGAATTTGATTGATCATTACCTTTTTTCCCTTGTTTATGACATGTATAAGATGTCGTGATTTGATTCGCAGGGTGTATGGGCCCTCGAGGATCGTAATTTCGAAATTTAATATTCATTTATGTGTTTTTATGGGTTCCATAGTATTTTATGTGGCTTATAGTCTGGAAAACTCCAGATTATGTGGCATTTAATGTTGAATACATGCCATGTGTTCTTATGTTCAGGATGAATCTTTTTTCTTAATTACACTCCATGTACCATATGTAAATGCAGTGTAGTATGTAACCGTGTCTTAGAATATGTGGGTAGAGACACAGGGTTTAGAATCTATGGTGGGACATGATGTGTACAGGATGTACACCCCGTGTTGTAGAACTATGCAACTGGTTGTGTCACTAACAACCCAGGTTAGTTGAGTCTTTTCTAAATACAGTATGTGTCTATCTAGAACATACCGTGTAGTATAGCTCATGTACCAGATCGTGTAACAATCATAATTGGTAGGAAATGTCTTCCTTATACATGTTGTGTTCAGATGGAACATGCTGTGTAGTGTTATCCGGGTATCCGGTCGTGTCACTAACAACATGGGTCAGTGAAGCTCATCTAGTACACACCATGTTTGGAATGAACACGTCGTGCAGTCTTGTTCTAGGATAGTCGTGTGGCTTATCCATGTAGAAGAACTCGGGTAGGGGAAGAGGATTCAAGCACACACCGTGTGTTAGGACAACACACCATGTGTTTGTGGTGTTACATGAAAATTTTTGGCAGAAGTTTATGCCCACGTGAAAGGGTTCATGGAACACACCATGTAGTCATGATACACATTGTGTATACATGTTTCGGAAGACAAGAATGCTTTGTTTCACTTGTTCCCTTCTTGTTCCCTTCTTTTACTTCTTTGTTTTATTTCCTGTTAATCTTGATATAAGGTGTGCGCTTGAACATACAGAGTCATGCCACCGAGACATCCTCTGGTTTTACGCCATTTACAGGGCGATGATTAGACATCAAATATGGCTAATCATGGACATCCTAGTAGATCACCCACTTGCGCCAGACTAGGAACTGAAAGTTATACTTGACACAGGTGTTGATGCATAGTTCAATGAGGGCTTTATGAGTATGATGAAGACATTTTAAGGAGGGATGCCTCATGCCCCGTCGATGAAAGAATTGATGTGGTTCTTTTAGAAGCAGCATCCTCCCACATTCATAGGGGATAGAGGACCCTAGGATGCAGAGTCATGGCTAGAAGCCACATTGACGATCTTTGAGCATCTGGAGATGCCTCTGAGCAGTAGGGTCATTCTTGAATCCAACATGCATTGAGACTCTGCCAAGAAGTGGTGGTTTGTGATCTCATAGGTGGGATTCCAGTTGAATATGGATTGGGATGAGTTCTAGGTCACCTTATACGATTACTTTTATCTGAAGACCTTGCGGGCCAATCGATCTTGATAGTTAATGAGTATAGAGTAGGGTACTCATTCGGTTATGGAGTATTCTTCTCACATCAATGATCTGTAGTGCTTTGCAACCTTTTTGGGGGGATATGATTTTTTCCTTGCATGGATGATTGAGGATAGTATTAGGCAGGATATTTGGCATCGGGTGAACATCTTTAGGTTGACTTCGATATCCTCTATAGTCAACAGGCGCTGATCACAGAGCATAATCTGAGTGATTCTCGAGCTACTAACCATTGCGGTTTAGCATCCAGGGTTGGTGCTTCACCAACCGATAATAAGAAACGTCGTAGGGAGACTGAATGAGGAGGTCCGAGTAAGTGGGATGCATATTTTGGTAGTCATGTGGTTTGCTACTAGTGCTATAGGGGAGGGCATATTGGGCCACATTTCTCGGGAGACCCATTGGAGTGCCGATCTTGCGGCTAGATGGGGAATCTTCAGTGTTTCTGTCAGATCATCTCTCCAGTAGTAGCTGATAGAGGATATTTGATGAATCCTCATTCATGAGTAGTAATACCATTTTATCATCAGTCAGGGAACTGGAGTTCATCCAGCCATTCAGGCCAAGGTGGAGGTCGTGGTCGCGATAGTCAGTCACCCGGTATTCTATGACAAAAGGGTGGATCTGCTCAAAGTGGTCGGGTAGGGTCACAGGGCTACGATATATGTCTTACTTTTTTAGTGGATCATACCCAGCAGTAGTAGGATCCCATACCTTCTAGAGTTCGAGCTACGATCCTAGTTACCTCAGTTTTACCTTTTTCTCTTTTTGATATAGGGGCTTCCCATAACATTATATTTTCTGCTTTTGTGGAGAGCCCTGGGCTCTGTATCTCTTCTTCTTCTAATATCTTGATGGTAGTCACTCTGTTGGGGACTAGAACGGCCAGTGTACGTCAGTGCAAGGAGTTCCCTCTTGAGGTTGGTGGGTTTCACTTCTTATGGGACCCCTATATTCTAGATATGATAGGCTATGATGTAATTTTAAGAATGGACTGTTTAGTACCATTCTATCCTATTATATATTTCTATCATTGTAGGGTGAGTTTCACATTTTCAGAGGGTGGATCATTTCTGCATAAGGACAAATGGTATGTCCAAGATAGTAGAGTAGAACATGAGCATCATGGGTTGAAAGGAGTTACATCCCATATTACTAGTCTATATTTGGATGATCAAGGGACATCACAGATATACTTTCCTCCAGTGGTGGATCATTTTAGGTACGTCATTATTGAAAACATTTTAGGTTTTCCTCTTGATCGATTGGTGTAATTTTCCATTGAGCTTGTGCTAGGACTGGCACCAGTGTCAATTCCTCCTTATAGGATGGCTACACAATAGTTCAAGGATCTCAAGAAGTAGATGGATAAGTTCCATGGTAAGGGTTTCATCTGACCCATTACTTCTCCTTGGGGTTCGTCTATCCTATTTTAATAGAAGGAAGACAGTACCCTCAGACTGTGTGTGGATTATCAGATGTTGAACAAGTTGATGGTCATGAACCAATATTGCTTATAGAGGATTGATGATCTATATGATCAGCTTCGAGGAGCCTGGGTATTCTCGAAGATTGACTGTAGATCCTATTATCATTAGTTGCACGTTAGAAAATCTGATATACCTCATACAACCTTCTAGAGTAGGTATGGTCTATAAGAGTATGTGGTTATGTCGTTCAGCCTCACGAACGTGCCTTCAGTCTTCATGGATCTGATGAACTGAGTGTTCCATCCATACATGGAATTTTTTGTGGTAGTCTATGTGGAAGATTTCATGGTGTACTCTCACACACGACATGACCATTCCACACATCTTGAGATCATTTTGAGTAAACTAAAAGAGCATTATTTGTATGATTAGCTATCATATTTCCACTTTCGGATGCACCAGATTCACTTCATTGGTTATGTAATCTCAGAGACAGGGGTATCAGTAGACCTAGAGAAGGTGAGAGTAGTAGTTTCCAGGGAGAAACTGAAGAACGTCTTTGAAGTGAGGAGTTTTCTAGGTATGGCTGGAGAATAAATCTGTTTCATAAAAGACATCTCAAGCTTAGAAGTACCACTGATGGGCCTAACTAAGAAAGGTGCAAAGTTCTCATGGTCAGATTCTTGTGAGTCAGCCTTTCAGGATTTGAAAGGGAGGTTGAATTCAGCATCGATACTAGTATTGTCAGAGCTGGGAAAGAGCTATATTGTGTACTCTAATGCTATAGGTATCGGGCTGGGATTTGTGCATATGCAGGGGGAAGGAGTCATTATTTACGAGTCTCAGTAGTCTAGGACACATGAGAGGAGCTACACAACACACGATCCTGAGTTGGCTGCTATAGTTCATGCTTTACATTGTTGGAGAAATTATCTTCTTGGAGATAATTTTGAGGTTTTCACCAAACAAAAAAGTATCAAGTACATCTTCATTCAGCGTGACAAATATTTGAGACAACGAATGTGGGTTGTGTACCTTTATTCCATTTAATTTGATCTTGTGTATACCCCTGGGAAAGGAAATGTAGTGGCTAATGCACTGAGCAGGATGACATAGATACATGTAGTTCAGGAGGCCAGTAGTGAGTGGAAGTTTATGGATCTGTTCACTGAGGTGTATTTGGAGGTGCATGACAGACATGGAAATATGTTTCTTTCATCTGTATTTGTTACCTCAAATTTTATGGAACTACTGCGAATTAGGTAGCTATCAGATTCAAAACCCCTATCCCTATGAGAAATATTTTTAGGAGAGGACCCTATTTAATGATAGACTATAGGGGGATGAGATCATGCATTTCTAGGGGTGTGTATGGGTGCCATCAGATGTACGCGAGGAGCTATTTTGAGAATTTCATTCCTCTATTTGGGAACTTCATCCTACAGTCAAATATATGTATCGTGATCTACACCGTCATTATTGGTGGCCAGGTATGAAGAGATATGTTTCTTGTTTTTTCATGAGGAGTTCCACTTTCCAGCAGGTGAAGGTGGAGCATCAGCAACCAGCAGGACTTTTAAAACAATTACACATTCCTGAGTAGACGTGGAATAATGTTTTGAAAGATTTAGTGACAAGGTTTCCAAGGTCACCTCGAGGGAATGACGCAGTATAGATTGTCATTGACATGCTCACGAAGGTTTCTCACATCTTTCTGATCAAATAGACTGTCAGTGTTGTTGAGTTGGGAATGTTGTACATCTAAGATATTGTACATCTACATGGGGTTCCACAATCCATTGTTCAAGACAAAATGCACATTTTACTTATCGGGACTATCAGGGGATTCAGAAGGCATTGGGCACACATGTGTATTTGAGTACATATTACCACCCTCAGACAGATGACTAGTCCAAGAATACGATTCTGGTGCTTGAGGACATGATTCGAGCATGTATTCTGGATTTTGGAGGTTCTTGGGAGAATCATATACCTCTTGTGGAGTCTGACTGCAACAATCGTATCCAAGCAACTATTCAGATGGAACCTTATGAGTCTTTGTACGGTAGTTCATGCCAATCACCCTTATATTGGCTGAAGGATGGAGAGGTAGATATGATGGGACCTCATCTTGTCTTGAAGACCACTGAGAATATATAGATGATTCGTGAGAGGATGGCTATTGCACAGTCTCGATAGAATTCTTATGCTCGAAGTTTACATATAATGATCTCACAACACTGAGGTAGGTGGTTTGTGCCTTTTTGTTGAATGTCTTTGAGTTATATGTGAAATTTTCTCCAATACCCCTGAACTAGGTATTGAGTGTTTGTCGTTTTAGCATTGATAATTGCATGATATGCTAGAATGGTTGAGTAGAGGTTCTTTGGATGTGAGTAGGGTTGATTTATATGCCTTAGAATTGTTTTCATATGCATTTTCTATTTATGTCTGTTTGGCTCTGTTTATCCTATTAGGCTTCATTGGATATTATTCCCTTGACAAGTTTTGTAGGATGGGGTGTTGTATTCTGACATGATTTTATGCAATATATAGTTTAGCCGAGTAATTTTTGAGGTTTACTTTGGCCATATTGCATTCCTATGCCCATTTGACTTTCACAGGGCTCAGAAAACCTAGTGTAGTAGACTATATGGTGAATTGACCATGTGATCATCCTTAGAGAGTCTTTAGTACCTTTTTACAATAAGTGGAATTGACAGTGTGAGCTTCATTAGAGAATATTTAATCACTTTTGACTATATGGGTATTGACTGAGAGTGCTTATTTAGATAGACTTTTTTATATCCGTATAACAGAACCATAGTGGATAGGTTGTGTGTACATCCCATAGGTTTACCTACTTTTATTAGCTTCTTACCTGATATGTGGAATTGAATGCTTTGAAACTGTGGTTTTTTTACTGCTTAGTACTTAATTATTTACGGCTCTTTTAATTATTGTCATCCATATATATTCACTGACTATTATGCACAGATTGTTTGGTGGTTTCCTACTAGTATTAGTCTCACACCCTGTATGGGTCATGATTTTAGGCCAATGTATACTATATTTCTTCAGGTATAGATAAATTGAAACTCCCTTCTACATAATGTACTTGATATTTGTGGAGCTGGAGAGCATGGGACCATGATATGGCTTGTGATATTGAGGATTTATTTTCTTGTTTTTCTTTTATACATTGGATTAGTACAATATTGTGCATTGTGACTTTTTTGCCTGTTTATCTAGACAAATGTATCATGCATAATTTTATATATGTGCTCACGTTATTTATTACTTCTACTATCTAATTATTTAATGTTTACTACATCCACGATTTCCATTTGCTTACCCCTACTCGGTTACTCTTCCAATGAGGGCATAGTTTCCCCAAAATCACACCCAAGGCCCTCACTTCTAGTCGACAGCCTCTGGAACTATGGGAAATATGCTTGATTCCATGTGACCAATGATGTACAAGGTTCCTCTTGGTGGTGTCTAGAACCGAGACGTTACAATAATAGACCTCAATAACTCTATAAATAATTCTATCCTCAAAATGAATTCACCTAGGTATCATGTTCATATTCGTTAGGGACAAACATGAACTATTTCCCACGTGGAATTCATAAACACACCAGATTATAGATGAATATTACTGAAATGTTATCTAAAATTAGAAACACCACCCAACAGAATTAGTTATTCAAGTGTGACTAAAATCAAATCCCCATTATTGTATAGAATACACATTTTAGGATTCAAGGTATCGATATAAAAATCATAAAAAATAGAGCATCAACCATGGTTTTATGAGATATACAGCCATAATATTCATAGTAAACAAGGGAAAATATTCCTATATATAGATGGAAATCATAATCCAATCATAAGTAAGAGAATAACCTAGTATTTTATTATATATGTGTACCTTTAATCATAAAATAATACCATAACTGAATTTGAGAATCTCTCTAAAACTATATCCAATTTCCATCAACTAAAATCATTAGGTGGAACATCAATGTTGTGTGGCATAATTAGTCTCGTTTATTTTATTAAATAATATTCTAATTGGAAAAATATGATAAAGATCTTGTCAGCCATTACCCCATGTTTATGGTTATCAACTAAGTGGAATATAAAGAAAATATTTTTCCATCCACTACTAAATCATATGAAGGGGATCAAAGAAAATTGAAAATTCATTCCATTCAAATCCATTCAATGAAACCACTTCCCAATAGATAATTATAGAAACAATAGTAGAATTTGGGACCAAATAATTAGTAAAAAAGAATATATTATATAAAAATATTCCCAATGAAGCTGAACATAATAAAAATTGGGATTTGAATCAATATTAAATTCAAATATATTAAAAATTATCTATCAGATACACAACTAATCATATATTGTTATCTCTTTATTTAAATATTTTCCAAATGAAAAACATCATTGCTCCTCAATTTATGGAAATAATTCCACCTTCAATCCATCATTAATAACATGAGTAGAATTTTTAAACTTAATGGTATCCTTTTGATCCTTCTCATCCAAGTATGAGGAGGAATCCTCTTCAGTATAGGATGGAGATGAATTATCATTATATTCTTATTATGGTGACATGTTTTCTTTATCTATGAGAATTAGAGAAGATCTAGAGAAAATGGTTCCCTCTAACAGAGTTTATTCAATTAATTTATGTATCATCCATGGATGGGGAAGGATAAATCCATTTGAATAGATGATTTTATCTATAGCTTTTATTGAGGTTGAGTATAGATATTCTTCTACATTTTGGTGTAGTAGTTCATGGTCATCTTGATTAGATTCACTAGAAACTAAGTCACTATTGTAGTCCACCTTTTGATTGGTTGAAATATCTCTTAAAGATCTCATAAATGGTTGATCACTTTTTAGTGCATCCAAAAACCTATAAAATCATCAAATTTAGTACACTGAGGAGGGTCCTGATTAATATCTAGGGTGTATAAAAAAATTTATGTCGTTATCATCAGAGGGTTCTCTATTCATAATTGGAAACATCTTATATTTATCAAGTTATAGTGATTCTTCCTTATGTGGGGGTAGAATTTTTAATTATACAATTTATCATAATGTCTTTCCCAGAATCACAATATTCAAGAATGTTAACCATGTAGAGAAAATTATAGTGGTATCATGGTACATTTTCATATACTACTTCTTACCAAAATATAGAGTCTCCATTTAGGATGTAGATAACATAGGATAAGGATTGAGTAATGTCAACCTAAACATAGACATGTGAAACTATTTGTTGTATAATTTTATGTAGAATAATCCATCTAAATTTGGTGCCCAATTAGAAAATCCTTAGAGGAGATGATGATTTCATAACGTAGTGAATTGGTAATCATCGGATGCCTAACCAGATTGGTGGAATATGGGATTCATAATTCCAGTCGAAGATGGTATCATATTTTAAAATATTCATTTAGCATCCTCTTAAGATTCAATAACCCCATGATAAATGAAAAAGGTAATCATTCTTAGATGAAAAATATATCACATCATTTTTAGATTTTATAAGGACATTTACAGAATAATAAAATACAATGACTATGATAAACTGATGTAATTTTTTTAATGATGGATGTTTCTGTAATAAATTTCCATGAATAATGATTTAGAGATGATATGAAAGATATTAATTCCTATCTTTTTGAAGGGTTATGGTTTTATGGTATTTTAGAAGGAATATCTTTGGTTGAAAGGAATCTACCAACATCAAAGGGGAACACATGTACAAAAGGATCAGGATGAGAATTCATTTCTACCACATATATACAACTACATGATTTTAACAAATTAATTCCCCATCATTGACCGCCATTATCAATTTATATCAGTTGTACAATGTCATCCATATTCAATAGAATATTCTTAATCAAAGGATAATGTTATCGATACTTCTTTTAAATTTGAATGTTTTTCTAATAAATGAGTTATAATGAATTTATAATCTCTTGGATGAAATAAACACCATATTTCTAATGATGAAATTATTGAAACATATATTTTTATCAAAAAATTATTTCATATCATTAAAATAAATATGTGCTTGATAATTTAGTTTGAGTACCCAAACCCTAAATTAATTTTAAAATATATATATTATGTATATATTTACATATATTTTTTTTCAATTAAATTTAATTTAATTTATTATACATTGTTAATATATTTATTTTTGTACATAAATGTACATATGAACAACCCCAAAAATCGAAGTGAAGGGCAGCCTTACATTCCAAAATTGTATGAAAATAGAAAACCCTATAGATCCAATGTGGAAAACCCCTTAGATCTATGAAAACCATTTAACGAAAAATATTATAAAATAATATTTAAAACTGGGCTTCCAATATATGATTTCAGAAATCAATTACATTGAAGGAACTAAAAAACAAGAAAAAATACATGATCGATTAAAAAGGAGTACAAAGAATCCCATACAATCAATTTTTGGAGGGTTGACTAATCTAAGAAATTCTAAGTCGATCCATGAAAATGGTTGAGTTTTATGAGATCTTAGATGGTAAAAGTGAATGGGGTTTGTATTAGTGTTGATTTTCAAAGACCAGAATGATTTTTGTCATTGTTATTTTTTAGAGATCATAAAAACTAGTTATTGCTGTTCGAAGTCGGGCTGATGGAAATGGCCATCTAGATAGTGTTGGGGAAAAGTATGGATTTGCACGTAAAAAATGGAATCTTGCGCGTTAAAATGGAATCTTGCATGTAAAAATGGATTTCTGGATACAAATGGAATCTGGCATGTAAAAAAGGAGTCTTCCACATAAAATGGCTTTGTGCAGAAAATTGGAGTTGAATTTTACGTGCATCGACATTTAAGGCTTCGCCTATAAATACATGTGCACCCTATTCTTTCTAAGGAGGACCCTGCATATCAATTTCTTCTCTAATGCACATAAGTCCATATTTTCCTCTCCTACACATAACGCCACCCATTTTTCACGCAAAACATCACTTTTGTGCTTAAAGGGGGAATCATTCCCAATTGTGGGCCCAAAAAAAAATCTCACAATAGTGCCATGATGCCCAATTTTTCACGCACCAATATTGCCCCTATCCATTTTCACGTACAGCTCCCCAATTGAGCGCATGTCCCCCAATTGTGTGCACATCTCTTATACTGTGAGCATGTCCCCCTATTGCAAGAATATTTCCCATATTGTGTGCACACCTTCCCTATTGCACACAGTGAAATATTGTGCGCAAAATATCCTGCATGTAGCACATTTTACATGCAACAATACACATGACTATGCCCCTGGTCTATTCCTCGGGGGCTCTGTAAAGATGCATAGAACTGAAGGGAAATTTTTTCTTAATTTTTTTTTTGGATTTTACAAGATCGCAGTTTCTGACGGCACCTGAATCCGAGGCCCGGTGTGCCCGGAATAATTTTTCAAAGTTTAGCTCGGGTATGTTCAGTGAACGAACGAGCAGTTTTTTTCTAACTTTTGATCCGATTCTCAGAATTGAAATCAGAGGGCACCGATGAAACCGCAGCACCGGTAATTCCTTTGGAACACTTTTTCCGGAGTTTTGTTTACTCGACTGGGGTTATTAAAATTTGGGTTAAGTAAAGAATTAAAAAAATAAAAAGGGTGAAACCATTATTATTTTTATTCTAGTAGTGTTAACCTATGCTAAGTGGTTGGAGTGGGACCCACATCCTAACTACTCCACTAGGTAGAATATTTATGGGGTGGGACCCACAGAATCCCCCCCCCTTCAACTTTCTCAACCCCTATTAATTATGTAACTCACCCGCACCCCCCCCCCCAATTAAATGAATGTCAACTCTTAATTAATTAATTGAGTATGCTATTTTTTATAATTAATTTGTGGATTTATTTTGAAATTGGAAATGAATTGATTTCTTTTGTGTTAATTAAATATGACACGGTCTTATTTCGTGAGAGGTTAGTTTGTTGTGAGAGATGATTTGGAGAGGAAAGCTATAAGTTCCGAAGAACGTTCTTCCTCCATGAAGAACGTGAAGAACGCACTGCCGCCGATGAATAATGATGACCTCCGATGAAGGACGACAAACAACGCCGAATCCTTGCTGATCGACGACACGACGACATGTACCGCGACGCCGACGATCCTCCATCCGCGACATTGTCTTCTGCGACATCCCTTCCCAGCGACGAATCAAAAACGCTTGAGGTAGGGGATTAAATGTTTTTATTCATGAATGCTTCCGTCGTCGTTCTTCGTTCTCCAGTTGGGCCGCCTGTTATCGCAATTACTAGAGGAGGTCAGAACGCATGATCATGGCCGACACTCATCCCCACCATGTTTTTTTGAAAATGTTGCGGCACGAGCAAAGGCAGCGCGGTGTCATTGCACCGCGCGGAGACAATGATGAATGGGTGAAGAAGCGCAGCCCCGTCGCGCCGCATCGGATAAACTCGAAGAGGCCGCAGCCAGAGCAGGACCACAGCGGAGGGGTGAGGCGCCGTCGCGCCGCGCCGAACGGACAAGGTCGCGGCCTATGGCCGCAGTGGAGCGAGGAGCGGCAGCCAGAAGAGTCGGCCACCAGAGTAGGAGGGCGGGACCGTGGCGGCAGTATGGCTGGCCAACTGGGCCAGCCGATCAAGGAAACTAGGGGTCGTAATCCCCAGCCAGCCGAAGGAGCGCCCCCCCCCCCCCCCACGTGGGGGCCGCGGGTTGTTAAACAGGGGGGCAGAGCCCCCCACCCCCCCCCCCCCCCCCTTCCTCTCATCCATTTCGGCTTAGCCACCTAGCCACACGGGCCACGCGAGCGCGCCAGGCCAGGCGGCCCAAGATAGACCGCACCGCATCCTAATGGGCCGGACCCGGACCCGGGTCGGGTCAACCCGGTTCGATCCAACCTTGGGGGTCTTGGGCCGGGTCGGTCCGAGCCCAAAACCCCCATTTTTGGACCTCTTTAGGTCATTTTCTCATAACATGGGCTACAAACCTTCGATCGACACAACGTCAGCTGCGATGCGATCCTTGGATCGAGACAGTCGTTTCGCTATATTAAACATAAGGATTTAGAGAACTTTTTGTTCAGCCAGGTTGGATCGAACATGAAACCAACTGGGGCCTCGGAGCGGAAACACTTATAACATGAACTCCAGATGTCTGATTGACGTTCCGTCGACTTTGTTGGATTTATCTTAGTGAGACATACCTTTTTTCTTCCTCCGCCTGAGGTTTGGACACAGTTGTAGTACGACCGGGTTGGTTTTGACTTAAAAACCAATCAGGCCCCTGGAATGAAAAATCCAATAACTCTCAGACCAGGCGTCTGATTGAAGCGTTGTCAATCACGTTGAGTTCCTTTTGATGATACGGAGCTTTGGGATACATCAACTATAGACTTTGTGTCAGTTGATGTATCAGCCCCTTGGATCATGGAGCGGACCCTCCCGAAACGAGTTTGATGTTTGTGGAAACCCTAGAGCTGGCTGCGACTGCGACAACGATGACTACTGTATAGAAATCCTTCGTGGGTTCGACAATGACGACTACTGCACTCAGCGATCCTTAGTGGATCAGTGCTACCGATCTTGTGTGGGTCAGATCCTATGTGGGTCATCACTCAGCGGTCCTGTGTGGGCCATCGCATACCGATCCTGTGTGGGTCAGATCCTCTGTGGGTCATTGTGGGGGTTAGTATCTATCGATTCGGTGTGGGTCATTATGTGGGTTAGTACCTATCGATCATGTGTGGGTCCGGTGGCTTAGATGAATCAGTGGATATATCTGATCATCTCTATCATCATACTAAGAATTATACATGTGTGAGCGGAGTCTTGAATTTCAATCATTATATTCGATATGATTGACTTGCTTTCCTATTTAGATTGTGTTGTGCTATCCTGTGTGGACGTGATCAAACTTGGGCTCGGATGTGGGAGCCAAACTGAAATTTATGACTTAGGTATAAGTATGGGCATATACCTAAGTAGTGTTGGTTTTTACTTAATGATTGTATCTTTCTTTTTTGGATTATCCTTTGTGGATTCCGGGAGAACTTCGGGGGGTCTCGAGGTCCCTACTTAGTAGCTTATACTCACCTCTGCACGGGCTATTCCCGCACTACGTTGTGTTGGTTACAGATGATAGACAACACTGATCATGGGTGAGGCTTACTGACCAGGTCGGTACGAGGAGGTGGACCACTGGGCGGGTCATACTCGAATTGGACGGCTGGACCCGAGGAGCTGAGGAGGCTATCTGTACCCGCCGTTCAGGTGGGACTTCCAGTGGAAGGCTCGACGTTGCGACTTTACTTTTTAGTTGATGTACTCCCTTTTTCAGTTGTACTTAGTTTCAGTTTGGGTTTGTATTCTGGCCCACTTACTTTTTTGCACTTACTTTTGTATCCAATTTTATATAGTGTTTACTTCTTCTTGCTTAATATGAAGTTTTTGTTTACTTTACAAAGGAAATGCCTTCCCTTTTTATTGGGAATTATGCCTTGGTGCTAGTCGCTAGCCCCTGGCCTATGGACGACGGGCTTGGGGTAGTCACGGCATGGGCCCCGAGGACGGGTCGTGACAAATTGGTATCAAAGGAGTTCGTTTCTATCGCAAAACTCAGGCCTCTAATCTTTTCCTAATTGAAGCAATAGTGTTAAGTGTATTGAGTGTGGTTATCAGTCTAGGGAGTCCAGTGTTGGTGCGGCGGCTAAGGAATCCATACACCAGGATCCTGAATTCTAATTTCCGACTTAGTGCATGGAAAATTGATTGCATGTGTGTTTCATGTTTTCTTTGTGATTACTTTGTGTCAGCTCACCAGGTATATTGTATTAACCGTGGGGCACCTATTTCCTTTTAGGATGGCCCCACGATGGCTTCCAGATATGGTTCCGAGTTTTTTACGTGACGACAGCCCACTGAGCGACGAGGCCTCGGTGCAGGGCCCTATTACTGTGGAGGCATCGGCGGTACCACTACCCACCGAGCCACCGACGCTACCAGCCCCAGCCTCTGAGAGTGCTCGTCACCTTGGTGCACTACACGAGTTTCAGTGTCAATGACCGCACATGTTACGTGGAGAGATGGACCCTCAGGCAACCAAGGATTGGATGGAGGCGGTTGTGTGAGTTTTTAGGTCAGTGGGGACACCAGCTGTCCTCATGGTGATCCTCGCAGCGAGCCTCCTGCACGCGGAAGCAGGAAGATGGTGGAGCTTGATGCTCCAGGTGCATGACGAGGTACCTCTCCTCTAGATGTAATTTGAGAGCCTCTTCCGCTTGGAGTTTGTCCCAGCCACCCTTCGTGAGGTGCGAATCCAGGAGCTTCTACAGCTGCGGCAGGGTAGCTTGATGGTCGCCCAGTACTTGGTGAGATTTACCAATCTCTCATGCTATTCGACGGACATGGTATAAGACCCATTCATCTAGGCCCAGAGCTTCGAGCAGGGATTGAGGCATGAGATCAGGACAACTCTGATCTCCCTCAGCATTCCGACATAAGCATGGGTACTAGAGAGAGCCCTTCTCATTAAAAGCTTTCTTGCTGAGCCTTCGTCACCAGCGAGACAAGCCATAGGGCGGCACGTAGCAGAGACTTCTACAGCAGGTAGTCGATGGATGACACATGGGTCCTGGTAGACCATACCCTCAGGTGGACGACCTCAGGACACTGGCACAGAGGTGCGGGGAACACAGTGCAGATCCAGACTTTTGAAAGGCAGACAATGCTACGCATGTGGCGGGTAGGGCCACATGGCTTGTGACTGCCCGACCCGCCATGCTGAGGAGCAGCAGACGATTGAGGGACCACCCAGACAGAGGCAGAGGGTTGACCGTGGTGGTCCGCAGGGAGCAGGAGGACGAGGCAGAGGAGCTATCCGAGTAGCAGGTGGTGGGCGACGCTTTGAGGCTCTACCACCACCACCACCAGGAGGTCCACCCCGACCACAGGGAGCTGGCGAGCAGAGACAAGAACAACTTCAGGCAGTGGAGGCCTACGACCACGGCGCACCTGAGATGATTCGAGGTACTATATGTGTCTATTCCACCCTTTCTATAGACACAGGAGCGAGTCATTACTTCATTTCCACTGCCCTTGTTCGGAGCTCAGAGTTTCTGATGGAGCTGTTGGCTCAATCCTTATGGATAGAGACTCCTACGAGAGCAGACTCAATGATTACACACTGGTGCTGGCAGTGTGAGCTTACTTTATGAGGCGAGAGATTTGGCTGGGATATTTTGTAGCATCATTGAGGCCTTAAGACGTCATCTTGGACATGGATTGGTTATCTACAGTCCATGCTCAGATCGACTGCATTAGGCGCAAGGTGCGATGTGTTCGCACCGACGGGAGCAGGTTCAACTTCACCGGTGAGAAGGGAACCTTTGCAGTACATGATGGACTCACACATAGGAGAGGACAACCCATCACACATCATTTGGCTAGCCTCATACTAGGAGTAGTTGATGTGCCGAGTCTGAGCTTACATGCAGTGGTGGATCAGTATGCAGACATTTTTCCTGATGACATTCCAGGACTACCACCTCATAGAGAGGTAGACTTTTATATTCACCTGTACCCCGGGATAGCCCCGATATCCACCCCAGAATATCAAATATCTCCCTCTGAGATTCGAGAGCTACGGGTACAGCTAGGGGACTTGTATGGAAAGTGATTTATCCGACCTAGTGTTTCACCCTGGACTTCCCCGATTTTGTTCGCCAAGATGGCAGACGGGAGCTTGCGAATGTGTGTCGATTACCGTCGCCTAAACCAGGTGACCATGAGGAACTATTATCCACTACCTAGGATTGAATACCTCTTCAATCAGATCAAGGGAGAATGGTGGTTCTCAGAGATGGACCTTAGATCAGGCTATCATCAACTCAGAGTTCGGGATGAGGATGTGCAGAAGACAGACTTCAGATGTCAGTATGGCCATTATGAGTTCTTGGTTATGCCATTCCGCATAACCAATACTCCAGTAGTGTTCATGGGCCTCATGAACAAGATCTTTCAGCCTTAACTCGATCGATTTTTCATAGTCTTCATTGACGACATATTGATATACTCGACGACTGAGGAGGAGCACACCTACCACTTGTGGGTTGTACTAGACAAACTCCGAGAGCACCAACTTTATGGTAAGCTCTCGAAGTTTCAGTTCTGGATACGCGAGGTCCACTTCTTGGGACACGCCATCTCTGAGGTGGGAGTTGTGGTGGATCCTGTGAAGATCGAGGTAGTGCTAGCTTGGGAGCCACCTAGGAGTGTGACGGAGGTGCGGAGTTTCTTGGGGCTAGCTGGGTACTACCGGAGATTTGTTCCAGATATCTCCAGAGTTGCGGAACCACTCTCAGATTTGAATAAGAAAGGGAAACCCTTCGTGTAGTCATAAAAATGTCAGCAGAACATCCAGGAGCCGAGACAGATATTGACCAGCGCGCCTATCTTGAGGCTACCGGAGGAGGGAGTAGGGTACGTAGTCTACTGCGATGCATCAGAGACTGGACTCGAATGTGTCCTGATGCAGGTGCGGGCCGTGATCATCAATGGATCACGTCAGTTGTGGCACCATGAACATAAATACGCTACCCATGACCTGGAGTTAGCAGTAGTGGTCTTCGCTCTGAAGATTTGGTGACATTATCTGATAGGCGAGTGCTTTACAGTCTACTCTGACAACAAGAGTCTCGGGTACATCTTCTCACAGAAGAACAATGACAACCCTTCTTTTTATTACAACATAAACAAGATTTATTACATAAAACATCACTTGAAACAACAATAATATCGAGAGGTTTAGTGTCTTTGGGGATTAGGATCATTAAATAAAAACATATACATGAAATACAACATCTTTATCGAAAACTTCTTTACATGACCACTACATTCCCTCATACATAGCATTGCAAGGGATAACCTGAGGACATGCATAAGAGAAGGGTCAGCTATAAATCCCAGTAAGGGAGTACACATGGAATATCATGAGGAGTACAATACTTGTTAGAAAATAGGTATATAAATAGATCATAAAAGAAACATTAACATAAAGACATGATAAAGCATGATAATCATAACATGGAAATGTGGCAACAACACATAACATGGAATTAGCATAAGCCAAGGATCATTACACATAGAGCATGAGTAAATCCTCATTGCACATGAAGCACGAGTAAACCCTCGTTGCACTTCAATTAGCATGAGTCAACACTCATTTCACATGACGTATCATGATACTATACTTTACCTAATGCATTGGAGCGCTATAAGGGCACGCCCTTCTTAAACATTTCATTTCATGCATAAGTGTGCCACATGGATCATAAAACATGGATTCATAAAACATAATCATTTATTACATGGTAAATTAATGGGGAATTTATACATGAAAATTTACAATCAATATGTAAATTTTAATAAAGGTGAATACCCTTTATGGAGAAATGGTCATGGTATTCACTACACAAGGGAATTGTCTTAGAAAATCGATGTGATTTCGGCAGCGTAGCAGCGTGACATAAGAATTCAGAAAAACGGTTGATGAGAGAAGAAGGGATTAATCATTATATTTACATGTAATCGAAAGTAAGGAGGTCATATAGATACATTTCCCAACAATTGTAATGGAATTTAGATTCACGATATAAAAGTATTTCTTGAATGTAAATGAGGAGAGAGAAGTTCTATTCAGAATTTCGGCATAGTAGCGAGTGTACATGGGAGGCATTTAATGAGAGAGAAAGGGGTCTCCCATAATTCAAAAAATAAGAGGGTAGTATGGTGGAGGTTCGAAACCATACCCCAACATTCATAATTGAAATTAAAAGGGCAATACAATTTAATGAAAATTGACAAAAATGAGAAAGGAAGAAAAAACCCTTACATGGAAATGTGCTTCCAAAGGCTAGAGAGATGCTTGTGAGTGGCTTTTTCGGAGCTTGGGGCATCTTGGGAGGATTCTAGAGAGACTAGGGTAGAGGTTGGACGAACTCTAATGGCTTTGAGTGAGGAGGAAGTGGGATCTTGGGTGGGTTTAAATTTGAACGGTGAGGGAATTCTTTATTATTTAGGTTTGGGACCCCTTATATTAAATTAATCCAAACCACAAACCATCCCATGGTTTTTGCCCATGGTTTTTGGCAAAGGGAATAGGAAAAAATTATTTTATACGTCCAAAGTCCGAACTTCTCAAAATAATAAGGTTGGTTATGTGGAGGTGAGTCACACTCTCATGGGAATTAATATAAAAAGGCAAAGTGTTGAATAAGTCATGTGGGGTCCATTAATGCATTGAAAAGTAAGTCATACAAACCCAAAATCACATTATTTTAATGTTAAAACATATATTGGCTGAACATAAAGATTATAGTATTTTATTACATCACTATTGGGTCATTATGATGTCATAAGACACATTATATATTTAAACTGTATTTTATTTTTACCAAAAAAGTTGACTGTCTCAGAAAATTATGAAAAATTTACTGTTGGATAATTTCGACGTCATGATTCCTAAAATAACATTTATTTTATCAAAATAATTTTATAAATATGTGAATTTTTTATTTTTAAAATAAAAAACAAAATTTATCGAAAATTCACGGGTTTTGACAGAAATGGCTTTCAAACCTTAATAAAAATTTTAATTGCATTCATTAAATTATAAGAAAAATTATATTTAATAAAAATTAATATAATAATATTATTATTAATATATTAATTAATTCAAAAATCCCTTAATTTAATATAATAGATTTCTTAATTAAATAATAACTAAAAACACCATTTTTACGTTAAAAACTATTTACAATGTATCAAAAATGACTAGAAATTATATTCATTATTATCTACAAGAATATAATGTACATGAAAATAGTACTACTTATTTGTTACATAACCCCTTAAAACAGCTGCATAAGACCTAAGGGTAAGGTGTGCGATGGTGACAGGCTCTTGGGGTGGCTCAGATAACATCGCTCGAGTGGTAATCTCTATCAACTTCCACTTTTCCCGTAGACGGTCCCATTCGAGAATGACATGGTGAAGCTCAGCTTGGTCTTGGTCAAGAGCAAATCCCAAGGATGCCACCTATTATCCATGCTCCGAAAAATGGGCTTTGAATTGGAAAATTCTACTGGATGAGGCCATCGCTTATTTTGTCTGAGTAAATTGGATTTGTTGAGGTCTTATATTTATACTAATCATGAGATCATTGTTCAATGGCTATAAAAGTAACGGTCACGATTCTTATCATAAAACCAATGAAGTTGACATATTATAAAAAAAAATTCTTAAAGAGGTATTTAAATGGATCAAGATGGATTTTCCATTAATGAGACTTTGGGTCATTACAATATTCCCCCCTTAAGAAATTTCACCCTCGAAATTTTCCTTTTCCCACACTAAAATAAATGTGGGTAACTCAGCTTCATCATATCCTCCGATTCCCAAGTCGCTTCTTCAAACTTGTGGTTTCTCCACAACACCTTGATGATGGGCATTGTCTTATTTCATATAACTTTTTCTCTACGATCTATGATCTTCACTGGTTACTCCACATAAGAAATATCATCTTCCAATTGTACCACCTCAGAAGAGAGTACATGTGAAGGGTCCAGTATGTACTTCCTTAAGAGGGATACATGAAAGACATCATGTACTTTGGCCATAGTAGGCGGAAGTGAAATTCGATAGGTCACAACCCTGATACGATCAAGAATCTCGAAGGGGTTGATGTACCTTGGACTTAACATCCATTTCTTTCCAAACCTCATGAGTTTATTCCATGGAGATATACGTAGAAAAACCACGTATCCAACTTTAAACTCAAAGTCTCATCAACGATTATCTGCATAACTCTTTTGTCGACTCTCGGCTACCTTAATATGCTGCTGAATGATTTTCACCTTCTCCACCATTTCTTTGACCATTTCTGGTCCAAGAAGCTTACGTTCACCGACCTCATCCCAACATGCTGGTGTTCTACACCTTTTCCCATACAAGGCTTCATATGGTGCCATTCGGATGCTTGAGTGGAAACTGTTATTATAAGAGAACTCAACCTGAGGAAGATGTTGATCACATCCTACTTTAAAGTCCATTGAGCATGATCTCAACATGTCCTCCAGTGTTTGGATAGTCCGCTTGGATTGTCCATTAGTTTGACAATGATAGGCCATACCGAAGTTCAGTTCAATATTTAGAGCATGTTGAAGACTCTTCCAAAACATAGAGGTGAATCTTGGATCTCGGTTAGACAGAATAGATATTGGTACTCCATGTAACCATACCACTTCCCTGATATATATACATGCGAGTTGATCCAAAGAGAAATACTCCTGAATACCAATGAAGTGTGCCGACTTTGTAAGACGATCCACAACAACCCAGATTGCATTGTTTCCTTTGGATGTCCTTGGATGTCTGGTGACAAAGTCCATGGTGATGTTGTCCCATTTCCATTCAGGTATGGGCAATGGTTTCATCATCCCCTTAGACTTCTGCCTGTCTGCTTTCACATGATGACACACCAAGAATTTTGATGTATATTCAGTGATATCCTTCTTCATATTATCCCACCAAAAGTTTTCTCAGAGATCTCGATACATCTTTGTGCTCCCTGGGTGAATAGAGAAATTTGAACTATGTGCATCATCTAAAAGTTCCTTTTTTATCTCTGGACTTGATGGAACACATATTCTTTTCCCAAACTACACAATTCGTTCTTCATTAACATTAAACTCCAAGGATTTACCCTTTTTGATGCCTTCCACTTTTTCTTGAATTCCCACATCATCCTTTTGAGCATCCTTTATCCATTCCAAAAGATATTTTGGAGCAATCATTTGTGAAAAGATTGATGATTATACCATCTTTATGATTCCCATGTCCATCTTCATCAAGTCTAAGAAGATTGGAATCTTATCAATTCTCATCATTGATAATATTGATGGGTCATTTCTACTTATGGAATCTTCCACCTTGTTCGCTTTCCCAGGGTGGTAATGTATTGAACAGTCATAATCTTTGATGAGCTCTATCCATCTTCTCTATCGCATATTAAGCACTTTCTATGTGAATATATATTTATGACTCTTGTTGTCTGTATATATCTCACATTTCTCTCCATAGAGATAATGCCGCCTGATTTTCAAGGCAAAGATCACCACCTCCAACTCCAGATCATGTGTTGTATAGTTTCGCTAATGGATTTTCAACTACCTTGAGGCATAGGATATAACTTTATCATTCTACATCAGCACAGATCCTAAGCCCTTCTTCGAAGAATCACTGAATACCACAAAAATCTCCCCACTTGTGGGAAAAGTGAGCACGGGTACAGTGATAAGCCTCCTTTTCAACTCCTTGAAGCTTTCTTCGCATTCATCAATCCAAGAAAACTTTACTCCCTTTCGAGTTAGCTTGGTAAGAGGGTTGGACAATTGTGAGAAATTTCTCACAAATCATCGATAATATCCTGCTAACCCCAAGAATCTACGGATATTCATTACCGATGTTGGCCTCAACCATCCCACAATTGCATCTGATTTGGAGGGGTCCACAGATATCCCATTTCTTGTGATGATATGGCCCAATAATGAGACCTCCTTCAACCAGAACTCACACTTGTTGTACATTGCATAGAGCTTATCCTTGCGCAAAGTCTCTAGTACAGTTTTTAAATGCTCCTCATGATCCTCCTTGGTTTTGGAGTATATTAGAATATCATCTATAAAAACTACCACAAATTTGTCAAGGTAAACTCTAAAGACACTATTCATCAAGTACATGAATATTTCTGGAGCATTGGTGAGTCCGAAAGGCATTACTATGAATTCATAGTGCCCGAACCTTGTACGAAAATCATTCTTGGGGACATCGTCCTTCTTCACCCTTACTTGATAATATCCCGACTGAAAATCCACCTTGGAGAAGTATTGTGCTCTACGCAGCTGATCAAACAAGTCATCGATTCTTGGGAGACGATACTTGTTCATTATCATGATTTTTTTAAGTTCATGATAATCGATGGAAAGCCGCATTGACCCATCCTTCTTCTTGATGAAGATGAGTGGTGCACCCCATGGTGAAGCACTTGGGCGTATAAACCCATTATCCAAATTTTCCTTTAGTTGTTTCTTCAGCTCTTCATGCTCTAAAACATCAATTCTATACAGAGTATTGGATATTGGTAGCAGCCCAGGAATATGTTCGATTGAGAACTCAACATCTCTTCTAGGAGGAAGACCAGGCAGTTCCTCGGGAAACACTTCCGCGAATTCCCTCACAACAGGCATTTATTCAAGGATGGTTTCTTCCTTGGACTCAATCATCGGAGCCAGATACGCATGCTCATAAGTCAGTAATATCCATGCTTGAGATGTTGGAACTAAAGGATATTCATCTTCCTCCTAACACTTGTAATGAATCGGGGGTCGATTCTCCATATGGAGTGTGATTTCCCTCTCCCGAAAATTTATGTTGGCTCTATATAAGGAAAACCAATCCATGCCAAGAATTGCATCAAATTCCACCAGAGGGATTATGATGAGGTTCGCCGGGAAATTCAATCCACAAATTATAACAGGGGAGGACTAATATTCCTGGGATGCAATGATTGCCCCATTTTCCGTAGTCACCGACATCTTTACTTCCATGATTTGTGGTGGTGCTGGGATTGTTCTACTAAACTTTCGAGATATAAAAGAATGCATAGAACCTGAATCAAAAAGTACGTTCGCTATTTCTGAATTAATAACTAGCGTACCAGTCACCACTTCGTTGGTAGGGTTCACCTCGGCAGAATTGGTGGAAAAACCTCTTCCTTGCTGTCTTGGAGTTTTTGGTTGCCTTCGAAAACCCTTGGATCATGGCACTGATTTGCAAAATGACTCGTTTCTATGCATTTTTTGCATTGAACAACGCGTTGAGGTTCGAATGGAGTGTTCGTCTCCTCTGTCGCAGTCGCGGGTCCTTCTTGCGGATATTTAACAGCTAGGTGTACTTATCTTCCACAACTGAAACATTTTCTCGTCCCCTTGAGGCAATTTCTAGGGTGCTTATTTCCACACTTTTTGCAAGTGGGGTGCTGGATCTTCTTAGCACCGTTGGATTTATCCATCAGACCACCAGCATTGAAGTCCACCTTACGCTTCTTGTCCACATGATACCCCTGTGATTCCCCGATCTCCATTTCAACCTTGAGGGCACATCAGACAATTTCCTCATAGCTGTCGAAGTCATGGATTGCTAATGCTTTCCGCAAGCTAGGCTTCAGCCCACCAAATAAGCGATCAACCTTGCATTCCGGGGTAACGACAAAGTCGGAATCATATTGTGCAAGCCTTGTGAAGTTTTCCTTGTACACTCTAACAGATTCTTCATCTTTGTTTCTTGAGGAAATGGAATTCCCTATCTATATTAAGCTGGAGTGTGCGCGGAAAATATTTATCGAAAAACATTTTACGGAAATCCTTCCATTCCAACACCTCAATCTCCTCCTCAGGCTTCGTATTTTTTATCAACGTCCACCATTGATCAGCTTCACCCTCCATACGATAAGACTCCATGAGGACCTTCTATTGTTCAGAACATTGAAGGATGGAGATGATATTTTCAATGGAGTTCATCCATTTTTCACCGATCATGGGATCAGATGATCCACTAAAAGTAGGAGGCCATTGTCTCATAAAGCTCTCGATAGTGAATTGTTCATTCTTAGGGGTGGTTGAATGTTCCTATTGACTCGTATTTCTATTCAAAACTTGTGTTAGCTGAGAGAGAAGCCTGACAAAGTTTGAGATTCCCACTCCCATTGGATTTGGCATCTCATTAGTACAGTCATCACACTGATCTTCACAACGGTTGTTAGCCCGAGTCCTCATATTACCGACCATTGGCTGGAATAAAAGGAAATTTAGGGGTAACACTTAAAGGGTAATCCAAAGAAAAAAGTTGATTACTCATAAATAAACTTTTATTTCCTTATCTCATGACTCTGTAGGCTTCAATCTAGTCTTTTCATGATCTACTTTCTAACATATATTCTTAGGAAATTTTTTTATTCCCTTAATAAGGGTTCATTCTAAGCATGTGAATTTATCAAAACATATCCCCCGGGAGTGTTGTAACCAAGAGTGCTGTAAGGCCCGTTGTTGTGCACCAGTTCCCGTTCGAGTATAGCTCAAAGCTATGTTTTTGGGTTTTACCCCTAGGATACATCTTTTCCAGAGCTGCCTCTACCTTCTCTTATCTAGATAGGGATGTATTTGTTTGATAAACCACATACGCAGTACTTACCAAAACATAGGGATGTTTTTATTATACTTAGTCTTGTATCTAAGGCTTTACTAGGGTTTCCTAATCCCAAAAATAGCTAAACCTATGCTATGATACCAACTATGACAACCCTTCTTTTTATTACAACTTAAACATGATTTATTACATAAAACATCACTTGATACAACATGAAGATCGAGAGGATTAGTTTCATTGGGTCTTAATATCATTACATAAAAACATAAAACATGAAATACTACATCTTTATTGAAAACTTATTTTACATGACCACTACATTCCCTTGTACTTAGCATTGCATGGGATAACCTGAGGACATGCATAGGAAAATGGTGAGCTATAAAGCCCAGTAAGGGAGTACACATGGAATAACATGCGGAGTACAATACATGTTAGAAAATAGGCATATAAATAGATCATAAAAGATACGTGAACCTAAATTCATGATAAATCATGATAATCATAACATGTAAATGTGGCAACAACACTTAACCTGGAATTAGCATGAGCCAAGGCTCATTGCACATAGAGCATGAGTAAATCATCATTTCACATGAAGCATGAGTAAACCCTCATTGAACATGAATTAGCATGATTCAACACTCATTGCACATGACATATCATGATACAATAGTTTACCCAATGCATTGGAGCGCTATAAGGGCGCACCCTTCTTAAACCTTTCATTTCATGCATAAGTGTGCCACATTGATCATAAAACATGGATTCATAAAAAATAATCATTAATTAAACGATAAAGAAATGAAGAATTTATACATGAAACTTTATAATCAATATGTAAATGTGTATAAAGTTGAATACCCTTGATGGAGAAATGGGCATGGTATTCACTACACAATGGCATTGGCCTAGAAAATCAATGCAATTTCGGCAGCGTAACGACGTGACATAAGAATTCAGAAA
Source organism: Viscum album (assembly GCA_963277665.1). NCBI lineage: Eukaryota > Viridiplantae > Streptophyta > Magnoliopsida > Santalales > Viscaceae > Viscum > Viscum album. The sequence goes on from OY728131.1 coordinate 1,517,341,698, forward strand.
AATGGTTGATGAGGGAGAAAGGGGTTCCTCATCATATTTACATGTAATGGACATTAAGGAGGTCATATATACACATTTCCAAATAATTTTAATGGAATTTATATTCATGATACAAAATTATTGCTTGAATGTAAATGAGGAGAGAGATGTTCCTTTCTGAATTTTGACATAGTAACAGGTGTACATGGGAAGCATTTAATGAGAGAGAAAGGGGTATCCCATCATTCAAAAAATAATATGGAAGTATGGGGGAGGTGATAAACCATATGCCAACATGCATAATTGAAATTAAAATGGCAATACAATTTAAAGAAAATTGACAAAAATGAGAATGGAAGAAAAAACCCTTACTTGGAAGTTTGCTTCCAAAGGCTAGAGAGAGGCTTGTGAGAGGCTTCATGGGAGCTTGGGGAACCTTGGGAGGATTATAGAGAGGCTAGGTCACAGGTTGGACGAACTCCACTGGCTTTGAGTGAGGAGGAAGTGGGATCTTGGGTGGGTTTTTGTAGGAAAGGTGAGGGAATTCTTTATTATTTAGGTTTGGGACCCTTTTTTTTAAATTAATCCAAACCAAAAACCATCCAATGGTTTTTTACCATGTTTTTTGGAAAAGGTAATTGGAAAAAAATATTTTATAAGTCCAAAGTCCTAACTTCTTAAAATAATAAGGTTGCTTATGTGGAGGTGAGTCACACTATCATGAAAATTAATTTAAAAAGGCAAAGTGTTGAATAAGTCTTGAGGGTCCCTTAATTCTTTTAAATGTAACTCAAACAAACCCAAAATCCCATTATTTTAATTTTAAAACATATATTTTCCGAACATTGAGTTTATAGTATTTTATTATATCACTATTGGGTCATTATGATGTCATAAAACACATTATATATTTAAACGGTATTTAATTTTTACCAAAAAATTTGACTGTCTTAGAAAATTATGAAAAATTCAGTATTGGATAATTTTGATGTCCTGATTCCAAAAATAACATTTATTTTATCTAAAAATTTTTATAAATATATTAATTTTTACTTTTAAAATAAAAACCAACATTTATCAAAAATTCATGGGTTTTGACAGAAATGGCTTTCAAACCTTAATAAAATTTTTAATTGCATTGATAAAATTATAAGATAATTTATATTTCATAAAAATTAATTTAATAATATTATTCTTATTAAAATATTATTTAATTCCAAAATCCCATAATTTAATAAAATAGATTTCTTAATTAAATAATAACTAAAAACACCATTTGTACTTTGAAAACTATTTACAATGTATAAAAATGACTAGAAATTATATTCATTATTATATACAAAAAATAATGTACATAAACATAGTACTACTTATTTGTTACATAACCCCTTCAAACATCTGCATAAGACCTTAGGGTAAGGTGCGCAATGGTGATAGACTCTTGGGGTGGCTCAGATAACATCGCTCGAGTGGTAATCTCTATCAACTTCCACTTTTCCTGTAGACGGTCCCGTTTGAGATTAACATGTTGAAGATCATCTTGGGCTTGGTTAAGAGAGAAGCCCAAGGATGCCACGTCTTTTCCAGGATCCGAAAAATGGGCTTTGTATGAGGAAAATCTACTGGATGAGGCCATCACTTCTTTTGTATGAGTATATTGGATTTGTTAAGGTCCAATATTAATACTAATAATGTGATCATTGTTCAATTGCTATAAAAGTAACGGTCACAATTCATATCATAAAACTACTGAATTTGACATCTTATAAAAACATTTTTCATAAAGAGACATTTAAATGGATCATGAGTGATTTTCCATTAATGAATCTTTGGGTCGTTACAAGGACCTAAATCTGAGATAGTGGTGATGGCTCGAGTTCCTTCAGGACTATGACATTGAGATAGTATATACTCATGGGAAGGGGAACGTAGTAGCCGATGCTCTCAGCAGGAGGACGGGCATCCAGCTACTTGGGGAGGCGATGGAGAAGTTAGTCGTTTTGCAGATATCCTTCATGGATAATGATGGTGCAGCCTTTCTACAGTCACTCATAGTCACTCCTCCACTTATTCAGTTGGTCGGAGAGGCACAGCATGGGGACAATGACTATGAGACACGACATGCGCAGATATCCTCAAGACTGGCACCTGATGGATTCACTATGGGAGGAGGGAACGTCATCATTTTCAGAGGACATACCATGGTACCAGCTGCTTTGCAGGAGGAGGTGCTGAAGGAGTTCCACACTTCCCATTTAGTGGTACATCCAGAAGTGGAAAAGATGTACCAGGACCTCAGACGACAGCACTGGTGGCCGGGTATGAAGAAGATTGTGGCAGAGTTCGTTTCTCGATGCCTCACCTGCCAGTAGGTGAAGGCAGAGCACTAAGTACCAGAAGGCTTGGTACAACCCTTGGAGGTCCCGGAGTAGAATTAGGACATGATATATATGCATTTCATTACTGGACATCGACGCACTTCCAGAGGTCACAACTCAATTTGGGTGATTTTTGACCGACTCACCAAGTCGGCCCACTTCTTACCCATCAGAGAGCAGGGCTCAGTAGAGAGCTTGGGATGCCACTACATTCCGGAGACCTTATGGCTTCATGGGGTGCCATCATCTATCATCTCCAATCGAGATTCTCGCTTTAATTTACGGCTTTGGAAGGGGTTGTAGGAGGCTTTCGAGATGCAGCTACATCTGAGCACTGCCTTTCACCCTAAAATGGATGGTCAGACAGAGAGAACCATTCAGACTCTTTAGGACATGCTCCGTGCATGTGTCCTTGACTTTGGTCGCGGCTGGGAGGATCACCTGCCCTTGGTAGAGTTCTCAAACAACAAAAGCTACCACTCCACCATCGGGATGACACCATACGAGGCATTGTACATCCGGCCTTGCAGATCACCGCTGTGCTGGATAGACCCTGGGGAGTCAGCACATGTGGGACCGGATATGGTCCAGGCCACGACAGACAAGGTCCAGGTCCTCCAGGAGCAGATGTGGACAGCTCAGAGCTGGAATAAGACATATGCTGACAGGAGGCGAAGGCCACTAGAGTTCAGGGATGGTGACCTCGTCTTCTTGTGGGTCTCACTTCGATGTGGATTACAGAGATTTGGCCAATGCGGTAAGTTGTCTCCACGCTTCATCGTACCATTCTAGGTCCTCATCAAGATTTGCAAGGTGGCTTATCGCTTGGCTCTACCACCTCAGTTACACCGGGTGCACGACGTCTTTCACATATCTCTGCTGAGGAGATATGAGCATGACCCGATGCATATCATCGACCATGGGGAGCTGGACATTGATGATAGGGAGACTTTTGCAGAGGTCCCGGTGGAGATCTATGATCGACATGAGCAGGTCCTACATGGATGGTCGATTCCTCTAGTGTACATCAGGTGGCAGCACAAGAACCTCCAGGAGATAACTTGAGAGCGGGAGGCTCAGATATGTGCACAGTACCCACATTTGGTCCCCTAGTTATGATGTATCTTTACGGGGACATAATGCCCTGGGTGGGAGTAATGTAAAGACCTGTAAAATTCAAGGTAATTTTTTCTTAATTTTATTTGGGATTTTACACGAACGCAGTTTCTGACGGCACCTGATTCTGAGGCGTGGTGTGCCCGGAATAATTTTCTGAAGTTTAGCTCGGGTACGTTCAGTGAACGAATGAGCGGGTTTCTTCTAACTTTTGATCTAGGGATCAGAATTGAAATCTGAGGGCACCAATGAAACTGCAGTGCCGGTAATTTCTTAGGAACACCTTTTCTAGAGTTACTTTAGCTTGGGTGGGGTTATTAAAATTTGGGTTAAGTAAAGAATACAAAAAATAAAAAGGGTGCAACCATATTTATTTTTATTCTAGTAGTATTAACCTAAACTAAGTGGTTGGAGTGGGACCCACATCCTAACTACTCCACTAGGTAGGATATTTGGGGGATGGGGACCACATGATCCCCACCCTTTCAACTTCCTCAACCCCTCTTAATTATGTAACTCACCCGCGCCCCCCCCCCCCCAATTAAATGAAAGTCAACTATTAATTAATTAATTGAGTAGGTTATTCTTTATAATTAATTCTTGGATTCATTTTAAAATTGGAAATGAATGGTTTTCTTGTGTGTTAATTAAATAAGACAAGGTCTTATTTCATGAGAGGTTAGTTCGTTGTGCGAGAGGATTGGGAGAGGAAAGCTCTAAGTTTCGATGAACGTTCTTCCTCCTTGAAGAATGCGAAGAACGCACCGTCACAGACGAAGAACGCAGACCTCGGACGAAGGATGACGAAGAATGCCAAATCCTTGGAGATCGACGACATGCTTCCCTGTACCACGACGTCGACTATCCTCCATTTGCAGCATCATATTCCGTGACATCCCTTCCTCACGACGAATAAACAACGTTTGAGGTAGGGGATTAAATGTTTTTATTCGTGAATGCTTCTTTCATCGTTCTTCATTATCAAAATGGGCCACCAGTTATCGCAATAACAGGAGGTGGTAGGACCGCATCAACATGACCAACACACCACCCCACCTTGTTTGTTTGAGCTTGTTGCGGCACGAGCAAAGGCAGCGCGGTGCGGTTGCACTACACGGAGAAAATGAAGAATGGGAAAAGAAGTGTGGCACCGTCGCGCCACGCTGTTGAAGTCGAATGAAGTCGCAGCACCATTGCGCAATGCCAGAGAACCTCAAAGAGGCCACGGCCAGAGTGGGACCGCGGCTTAGGGGAGCGGCGCTATTGCACCACGCCGAACAGACAAGGCCACGACCTATGGCTGCGGTGGTGCGAGGAGCGGCAGCTGGAACCGTCGGCCACCGGAGCAGGAGGGCGGGACCACGTCGGTCCCACGATGGTAACATGGACGGCCAACCGGGCCAGCCGATTGAGGAAACCGGGGGTCGTAACCCTTTTCCGGCTGACGAAGCCCCCCCCCCCACGTGGGGGCCGCTGGTTGTCAAACAGGGGGGGCAGCGCGGGCCACGCGAGCGTGCCAAGCCGGGCCCCCCCAGGCTGGGCTGGGCCGCGCCCAGGACAGGTTGGGACACGCCCTAATGGGCCGGACCCGGGTCAGGTCGACCTCGGTTCGGGCCGACCTAGGGTGTCCCGGGCCGCGTCGGTCCGGGCCCAAAACCCCCATTTTCAGACCTCTTTCGGTCATTTGCCCATAACATAGGCTATATACCTCTGATTGATGCACCATCAGCTGCGATGCGATACTTGGATCGAGACAGTCGTTTTGGTATATTACACTTAAGGTTTCAATGAACTTTGGGTTTGGCTAGGATGGTTCGAACACAAAACCAACCGGGCCCTCGGAGCGGAAACACTTATAACTTGAACTCTGGACGTCTGATTGACATGTCGTCGACTTTATTGGATTCCTCTTAGTGACAAAGATCATTTGGCTTACTCCGCTCGAGGTTTGGATGCAGTTGGAGTACGTCCATGTTGGTTTTGACTTAAAAATCAATCGGGCCATGGAACAAAAAAGCCAATAACTCTCAGACCGGGTGTCCGATTGACGTGTCGTATGTCACGTTGAGTTCCTTTTGACGATACAGAACTTTGGGATACATCAAATCCAAACATCATGTCAGATGAAGTATCAGCCCGTCAGCTCGTGGAGCGGACCTTCCCGAAATGAGATTGATGTGTGTGGAAACCCTAGAGCTGGCTGCGACTGTGACGACGATGACGACTGTACAGAAATCCTCTGTGGGTTCGAGAGTGATGACTATAGCGCTCAGCGATCCTCAGTGGATCAGTACTACCGATACTGTGTGGGTCAGATCCTGTGTGGGTCAGCGCTCAGCAATCCTGTGTGGGCCAGTGCATACCGATCCTGTGTGGGTCAGATCTTGTGTGGGACATTGCGGGGGTTAATACCTATCAATCCTGTGTGGGTCATTGCGGGGTTTAGTACCTATTGATCCCTTTTGGGTCCGAAGGCTTAGATGAATCTGTGGCTACATCTGATCATCTCTATCGTCTTACAAAGAAGTATACATGTTTGAGCTGAGTGTTGACTTTCAATCATTATCTTCGATATGATTGACTTGCTTTCCTATGTGGATTGTGCTGTGCTATCCTATGTGGACGTGATAGAACCTGGGCTCGAATGATGGAGCCAAACTGAAATTGATGACTTTGGTATATGTATGGGAATATTCCTAAGTAGTGTTGGTTGTTACTTCGTGATTGTATCTTTCTTTTGTGGATTATCCTTTGTGGATTCTTGGAGACCTTAGGAGGGGCTCGGGGTCACTACTGTGTAGCTTATACTCATCCGTGCACGGGCTATGCCCGCACTACGTTGTGTTGGTTGTAGACGACGGACAGTGATGATCGTGGTTGAGGCTTGCGGAGTAGGTCGAAACCTGGAGGTGGACCACTGGGCGGGATGTACTCCGAGTAGACAGATGGACCCAAGGAGCTGAGGAGGATATATGTACCCACCCTTCAGGTGGGACTTCCAGCGGAAGACTTGACATTGCGGCTATACATTTTAGTTGTTGTACTCCCTTTTTCAGTTGTACTTACTTTTAGTTTGGGTTTGTATTCTGGCCCACATACTTTTCTACACATACATTTGTATCGAGTTTTACTTAGTGTTTACTTCTACTTTCTTTCTGTGAGGTGTTTGTTTATTTTAAAAAGGAAATTCCTTCCCTTTTTATTGGGAATTACGCATTGGTGCTAGTCGCCAACCCCTGGCCTATGGAAGACGGGCTTGGGGTAGTCACGGCACGGGCCCCATGGACGGGTCGTGACAGGATCCGCCCTCGCACCCCCGCTCGGCGGTCACTAAAAAGCTGTGGTCCCCATCCTTTAGGGTAGTCCCTTTACTACCATTGTTGGCCGCAATGAAATATTTAGAGTCACACCACGAACTTTTCAGGGTAGGATGTCAGGATTTACATTGCTCCATTATGTGCACCCACCTTCCACCTATGTAAAACGACGATTTCAGAGACTCCTCCACACACCATAAAACACCTTTAGTCGAAATATTTATTTTAGTTCCATTCCCACATCGTGATTTGAGATTATCTTCATTAATAGCTCGAGTACCTTGAGTCGAACCATTCCTCAAGAACTAATCCAACCCCTATCACATGACTCCAATGTCAAGTTGAACCAGAAATGTGCTTCCCTTGTGTATGTCCCAACACTAGCCTGTTCTAGCCACCTTATGTCTAACTGTCCTTTCTACATGACACTAAACTATAGTAGGCCCTATGTTCCAAACATGGGATGCCTTTTTCTCCAAACAAGATATGTCTTATGCACCATTCATAAGATTCCAACAGTACTATCTACATGACTATAAACTATAGTACTCCTTCTATGAAAAATATTGGATGTGTCTTACTCCAAACAAGAGATGCCTATTTCTCTAAGGATAAGATTTCCATAGTCTTATCTTCATGACTATAAATAGTATTATTCCCTATCATACAATAATAGGACTCCTCTTGTTCCAAACAAGGGATGCCTTATGCACCAAGAATAAGATGCCACTAGTCCTCCCTACATGAATCTAAACAATAGTAGGCCCTATGTCACAACATAGGATGCCTACTATTCCCAATAAGAGATGGCTTATGTGTCAATAATAAGATAACTCAAGCCATGATCACATTGGCATAATTTCAAGAGCACCATAATCCATTAAAACATTTCATCACTCCACATCATGCTTCGTGGGTCCTATATTTGGATCTTCATCCTCTTTCATGTCTGAAGGGACTCCCAGACAGCCTGGTCCCATGCTGCATTGGCTCACCTACTGTTCTAGGCCAGTGCCCTGTAATACTTTGGATGATACTTTGAATCAGGTCCTGTTTTTTGAACATGGGCAGCAGTCGACCCCAATTTGTTTGACCCCATTTCAGGCTAATGTGATATGGATGCTATTTTTCGAACATGGTCAATAGTAATCCTTCATCGTCACACCGCCCTCACCACATTCTAAATGTCAAGAATGTGGTTCACAATTTTTATCTCCCTTTGTTTGGAATGATTCCAAAGACCTTGGCATTATCCATCTTGTGAAGTAGTGCATTGGTGAATGCTCATATTATATGCCTCAACCCACCAACGAGTTGGGATGCCCTCAAAGGCCGATATGAGGAAGATGTTACAGGAAGGCACCATCTATAAGCCTCATCCAGCATCACCGCTCCTTAGCAGCACTAGGGAAGTTTCCATGTGATATCTCCATTCACCGTTGTCGCCCCATAGTGGCACCCAAGATGCTTCCATGTGTAAGCCCCATTCACCATAGCTGCTCCTCAGCAGCACCCAGGCTGATTCCATGCCTAGGCCCTATACAATCCCTAACCAGGCACACTAAAAACTATTTCTTCTTTGCTTAGTCACTCTAATATGGACCCCCCCCCCCACCAATGGATCACTACACAACACCCCTTCACCACGACACTACTGATGCATTCCCACCTTCATGGGTCGGGAGGTATCGGTTATGTAAATCCAACGGGGCACGGAGTGATCCCACCTCATCCGAGGTGTAGAGCATTAAACTACCAAGCAACATCATTCTCTGCACATGACATTAATCTGAGTCCTTCCCCCCATGCATACTACATGGGGTCCCCCACCATGGACATTTTCCTTGCCCACTAGTCTCCATGGGGGTGTGACCATTCCTCACAAGGAATGACATCCTACTTATCAGAGTGGAGTTTGTTCGTGTGGAATGGGCAACCATGTTGGTGTAATCCCTTTGGACTTCCTTTCAGGAGGTAGAATCCATGCTTCTCCACTCTTCTTCTATGCCAAATCCATCTCCCTTTGGGCTTTTTCACCCTTAGTCCTCCAATCTATAGTATGTCCGAATTTTTCTCTCCCTGGGATGCTAACCACGTGTAAGCCCATGTTTCCTATATGGGTCGCTCCACACATAAGACAATGTTACCTCTTTGGGCGGCCCCATGACTAAGCCCCTGTTTTCTTTTTTGGGCTGCTAACCATGCGTAAGCCCCTGTTACCTATTTGGGATGTTCCACGTGTAAGCCTCTGTTTCCCCTTTGGGCCCCTCCATGCATAAGCCCATGTTTCCTCATTGAGATGATCCACGCATAAGCCCCTGTTACCTCTTTCGGAAACTCCATGCATAAGCCCATGTTACCTCTTTAGGCCGCTCCACGCATTAGCCCTAGTTTCCTTTTTGGGCTACTAACCATATGTATGCCCCATCCCACATCCCACAGATGCACCTTTCATGATGTGATCTTCAGGTATTTTCTAACTCTTGTTTCACACACCGATCATGAATGACGTGGTCTTAGACTAAGCACTGACCATGACATAATTTTTGGGAATCCTACAGCATAAGCCCCACACACCATACCTGAACTACATGGAATTGGATCCTTTCCAAGGCAAGGTATGAAAGAAATCCTCTCTAAGGTTCAAGCCCACAAACCATTCGTTACGACCATTCCACATCGGTCAACCACCCACCTGATCTACATAGACATTGATCCAGGCTATGACATGGTACGTAAGAAGCCTCCCCGGGGTTCAAGCCCAACTATCACTGGTCGTTTTGACCCCCCTTCACATTGGTTCACCAACTCCATCCCAAACTACATGTAATTTGATCTATGCCCATGCATTGTATGTATGAAGACTCCTTGAGGTTCATGCCCAACAACCATTGGCCCTGACCGTCTTCACATCAGTGTACCAATCCCCACTTCTCAAATACATCTAATTTGATCCATGCCAAAGCATGGTACGTAGGAAGCCTCTCTGAGGCTCAATCCCAACTACACATGGTCCCGAACATATTCACATCGGTGTACCTAGCCCCATTCCGAACTATGAGGACTTTGATCCTTGCCAAGACAAGGTACATTGAAATCCCCCCTGAGGTTCAACCCAACATCCATTTGGACCACAGGTCCTCACTCACATTGGTTCATCAACTCATACTCCTGAACAACATGGGATCTGATCCATATCTCCTAGGCATGGTACGTAGGATGTCTCCCTGAGGTTCGTCCCCTATCAACGGTAAGCCGTTGTAACCCCTTTCAGAGTTAGTCCATTCTCACCCCTTTCAATGGTAAGTTATTGTCACCCCTTTCTGTGGTATTCCATTTTCACCTCTTTTAGTGGTAAGTCGTTGAAACCCCAACCAGCGGTAAGCTTTTGTCAAGATGAACTACACAAACTTTGATTCACTTCCAAGGGGATACGTAGAAAGTCTATTCGAGGCTCAATCCCACCATCATAGTCACCCTGAGTCAACACCATCACATTCTCCATCCACTTCACTTAACCACCATCATCCATCCTAATTCTTACCCGGGCCGCCACAATTTTGTAAGGTCATGCCAATTCACCCCTTCGATGCTCCTAGCAGTTTCTAGGTAACTAACCACTGGTTAGCCTCGACATCGTTTCTTCCCCCTAATGGATATACCTATCTGATCCACTATTTTCATTGTTCTGATCTGTCAGATCCATCTTCTCTAGATTTTAATCTCGCAGCATGCTCTGTCCTAAACATAAAAAGCTGAGGAAAACCTCATATACATGCCTTATGGAATATAATTTCCCTCATTTGACGTGGGATGCCTCGGGATTCCACACCCCCGAGAAGCCCTATAATAAGGGTATGAAACCTAGATGCCTTAGTGTTCTAGTGCCCAGACATTCCAGTGATGTCCAACGCGACCACTCCCCCGACTGAAGTTTGATGCCCTGACTGGTCCCCTTGGAATGTCTAGAATGAAGTAGCGTAATTAATTGGCATCTATAAAGATATGACACTAAGAATTGTTTCATGAACAACGTATTAAATATATGAGGGAGACTCGGACTAGGTGATGAGTTTTTAGGAGGAATACATGGAAGGAAGAACCATCATTCCTTTATCTCATTTCGATCATGGAGAAAACGACCCTAAAAAGGAACGGATGCCTCCTACCTTTGAAAAGCTAGAATGAAGGGCAACAAAGAGCTTTGTCGTCCCTTTATATCAGAATAACTTGTGCTCCCCGGCGAATGAGTCCGAAACAGATATCTATTGAAAATAATTCTTGAGGAAAATAACATTTCTAATTTTAAAAAAATTTCTTTTCATAAAGTGATGAACAATTTTAGATGAAAATATTTTCATTTATTTTAACACTATAATTTTATAATGGAAACAGAAAATATTTTCTCATTCTTGATGGTGGAATTTTCTTCTCATGATATATATTTTAAAAAATACTCCTTTCATTCATTTACTAGAAAATTAAAAAATTACCTCTTATGGAAAACGACAAAAATGTTCATTTTAAACCATGCTGTAAGAAATTGAAAATGGGTAAAAATTTACATAAACATCCAAATGAAAATATTAAAAACAATTTTTTGATAACATTTGTAGAAATCATATAAATTGAAGAGAATTATTCCTTAATTTATAAATAAAATGAAACAAACCAAAATATTGATGAGATTAAAAAATTAATGCTCGTCACTTTTTATTTAGTAGAATTTCATAACCCATGAAAAACTGAAAAATATATAGAAATTAAAATACAATAATATTTTACATAAAAATCATAAAATTAATTAATTGGAAGTATATACATATTGTAGAAGAAACATGTAGTGTATATGGTATGTGTCCCACTTAAATAAAAGTGAGAAAATAATCTCTTACCATAAGTATTGACTTCCTTCATATACGTTCAAACATAATGTATAAAAAATAATTTTTATTATGAATCTAAAATAGAATAATAATCATAAACACAATACCAAATATAATTTAATAATGACTTTATATTATTTTATTATTAATAATTTCATTATAAATTTATATTTCAGGTAAGAAACGTTCTTTCCTTCATGCATTCACATCCTATCCACAGTCCTCATATATAGATCATGATTTAGTCATATATAAAATTGTATTAGTGACAAAAATATCATATATATATATATTCAGTATATATTTATGGTGATTCATCAAATTTATATATAGAAAATAAAATACATCATTAATGGTGATGGTAGGTCGGATGTACGAATGGACGTTGTATTCATTTTCTTGTCATATTAAAATAAATGAATGTATATGATTTATTATCATTCAATAATTTAATTTTTGTTATATATATTATATATACTGATAATATTCATCCTTATTACCATCCAGGTGAAATATAAATGAAAAAATAATAACACCACATTGTGGAGATGGTAAGCCATACATACGCACGAGCGACATGAAAATTTCCCAAAAAATTATGTGGTGAAAAGGTAGATATGATATTAGAATTTCAGAAGTATGATTATTCAATAAATATAGTATATAAAAAAATCCATCATAATTATTACTAAAAAAATATGGTGATGGAATATTAATTGTTCTTCTACGTGGTGATGCTAAGCCGTACGTACACACTCGTGATAGTTTCATTTCTTGTTCGATGGGAAAGGGGATTTATAGTAGTGTTTTTATAATTATAATAGTGTTTAAGAATATTTAGTATTATTAATTTATAATTTAATGATATATATAATATATTTAGTGGATATATATAAGATTAGAAAAGGATATTTATCTGTTAGAGAGATTACCTCTTCTTCAAAACAGCTCCTTTAGATCTCTTATAAATGATAGTAGAGTTGAAAATTTGGGAGGACTAGAACCACTATAATGTGGATATGGATGTGGGAAAGATAATTTGTAATGTTATGGAAATTAATTAAGGCTCAATTATATGTAAAGAATTTAGGGATGATGTGAGCTTTTATAATTTACACAAGGGGCAGTTTTGGAATATCCAAAAATATTAATTTATAATATATTCAATCACAATAAAAATAAACCCAAAATATATTTACCCATTGGTTAATATGAAATAAGTCTGTAATATTATAAAATGGTTTATTTTAGTCATTTAATGATAATATTTTAAACCATATCATTTTGGTTAGCCCTCAATTAACATTTTTTAATTTTAATGAGGGTAAAAAAAATTCAATAATAAAAGGTAACAATTTTTACTTATGTGAAGTCAATTAAATCGTAAATGGAATAATTATTACATTTTTGAGCATATATTAATAATTAAAAAATATTTATTTTTATTATAAATAATTTAATAATATATAATTTTGATACTCTGACATTACTACCAATTTTTACACTATTCATTATTTGTACATTTAAATATACAAGGATAACAATTATTCTTCGAAAAAAATATTTTATTATATCACTATGAGAAAAAATTATTATATAAAATTCATTAATGACCTTGATAATCTCATGATTTATATATTTATATATTTTTAATAATATTAATTTGAAACATCCATTAATAAAATATCTACTAAATCAGTGTTGTGTAGTGGTTTAATATACTTATTTGATCACTAAAAACTAAAAATGAATTACAATGTTGAAGATAAATGTTATATAATAAAACATTATATTTATAGCATAATATATATTTTGTGTATCCCATTATAAAAAATTATATTATATTTATAACATTAATGTGACATCTTTAAATTTTCATTAATAAAAATATTATAATTACCATAACTTCATATATGTGACCCAAAAAGATAAAATTAATTTTTTATAATGAAAATATGTTTATAATGATAAAAATTTATATTTTTATTCATTATTAATATAATTGTTTCCCATGTGGACACCTAAGAGATATTAAATGCAAAGAAAGTGACTTTTTTGACTTTCTTTGATTTAAATATTATATAAGTTATCTTCATTGAAAGGTGACAATTGAACCACATTAATATTAAAATTATTCTCTAAGGTCTATGTTTCTTCAACCAAATTGTTTTCCATGTTTTAGAGTAATTTTTTTAATTATAATTTTATTTTTAAACAATTTAATTAATTTACCCATTACAATGGTAACAAAATTTAACAATGTTAGAATTCATATTTCCCAAAAAAAGATCTATTTACTAAATCATGAACTTATCAATCAACATTTGGTATCAAATTTTTCAAATTCTAAAAAATTAACTTTAAATATTTAATTTAATATAATGCTAGTAAAATACCATGAAAATCTTATTACCCATGAACAGTTTGTTTTTAAATTTAAATTTTTTTATAACAATTTCATACATAAAATACTTTTATAACCCATAATATGATTAGATTAAATTGAAATTAATAATTAAAATTTTAAATTAATCTAGTACATAATATTAAATTTTAATGTCTTTAATATAAAAAACACTTTTTAATAAAAATAAATACTTTCACAATGAATCATAACACAAAACTTCTGATAAATATACAAAAAGTTATCCCAAAGTAAATTTTTATTTCTCTATTCCACAAAAGAATTTTTTTTTGTCAATGATAATTTTTAAATGTTTAAAAATTTTGTGTTAAAATATGTTTTTTGTTCATAGGTGATGAAAATTCTTCTAAATGTGTATTTTTTATGTGTAAAAAATGATTTAATTTTTATATCATGTCAAGAAAAAAAAGAGTATGAATGTTAAATATTATAGTGAATATTATAAATATATATTTGAATATAATAATCCATAAATAATGAATTTCTAATTTTCTTTATAAAGAAACTGCTATGCATTTCAAATGATTTTTAGAAAAAGATTTCATTTTAATTTAAAAATGGTTTTACATGTATAGACAATACTTTCATAGTTCATTTAATCACGTTCACACCCTACATTATAATAGTTGTGTTATATTTTTCTAGTTCAAATAAATTGAAAATAAATTCATATAAATGCAGTGTATTGTGCAACACACACTAAGCCTGTGTTGCATGTAACAAAAGCCTACAATCCTATCTTACCCACAAACACATAATACATTACATCACATCCCAACAACATACACCTAGGTGATCACGTCACATCACATCCATAATAAAAATATTAGGTTATCATGAACATAAAGTACATCAACATTGTGTCCTCATCCTACAAAACATGAACCCCATGATATTCTACCTAATCATCTCATCACAACCACATCTGTTTGACTTTTAACATATGGTTGCCACATCTTATATATATCGAACACTTATGGAAGGGATAGTGGGAAAGAGGTGGAATCCATCCATCCATTATCATCACTAGACTATTGAAAAAAAACACCCCCATATATATATGGATGTGGGAACATGGTTATAATTATAGGTATGAGTCTATAGAAATCACAATAAAAATTCTATTTATGTATAAAAATTCACATACAATCCCAACCTATGGGTTCAAAATAAGAGTTTCAAATAACTCACCACGCCATCTCCAAACCTCACAAAATACTCTAATATCACTACCACCACTAAATTCCTAAAACCACACAACAAACTATAAGAAAAAAAATCATATTCTTTCTCAATTTAATCCAATTTATAGATATCACTTTAATAAGGAATTTCATAAATTAATCCCATACAATTTAATCTCATTAATTTAATTGTTTCCTCCTATTTAATTATAATTAAAAAACCATATAATCCAAACATACAAATAATATTTAGTGACAATTAGACATTTAACCCCATGTCATTTCAATTTTAATATTAATGAATTCTTCTATCTAATAGCATGAATCTTGAAAAACACAACAAAATACAACACAATAACATATCATCCCCATGCGAACAAGAGAACATCACCTCCATTTAACACCCACATGAACTTCCATATCAAAATTGTTTCCAATATCACATCCTCCATGTTCTATATATATTTATCATCACATCACCACCCCACATCACGACCACACATCACTTCCCCATACCATAAAAATAAACCATAATATTTTTTACACCATTCATATATTTTTCTGGTTTGTCCAAAGGGTTTTTTCCTCAATTTCACTTCTTTATCTTACAGTTGTTCTAATCAATCTATTATTATTAGAGAAAACATTTCCATACCAAAATATAAGTTATTATTCAATTTAGTTTTTAGTTGATAACAAAAATACATAACATGATTTCCATAATCACAAAATTTACGACATAAGAAAAATCTACAAATACCATGATTTTTAGTAACTTATTAATAACATTAAATCATAAAATCAACAAAATAAATCATAAAAAACATGTTCTTTGATTCCCCTTACCCATAAATTTAAATTAATTGGTTAATTTTTATTATTAAGCTTAATATGATACAAATCTAAGATAAATAAACATTTATCCCTTCTCATATGATACACTAGGTGTGAAATGATGGATCACCTACCTCAAATAGATATTTTCAATTCATTACACACAGTTGTATTAAGAGTAAACAATCAATGAGAACCATAAAAAATAACACCTTGATCAGCCGAAATGCAACAACCATATAATTATTCAATAAAAACCACACAAAAATAGATATTTATATTGATAGAAACCATACCATATATGAAAATATTGTAAAAATAGGAAAAATAACAGAGGAACTCACCTAAACCACAACATATAGATACTCCATGAGTGATATTGAAAGGCACTCAAAGGGGTATAAAATATATTCTAAGTGTGAACTTAGTTAACACATGGAATAATATATTTTTAAAAAATTTATTCAGTTTGAATAGATATGAGAATTTATACCCATTCGGGAAAATAGAAGACCATAGTGCAACCTATGGGTACATAGTGCAAAAATGATGGAAAAATAAGAGACAATAATGTGTGGGGTTATCCATGTCATGGAAAGGATGGTCAAACGTGTCATCATGATTAATCGATATTCAAGTTCCATAAATTATATAAAATAATGGGCAACCACATCGTATCCCATACCGCTACACCAAAGACCCTTAACAACCATGAAGAAGTTGCGTTGTAGCCCCCGCTCCACAACATAGCTACCTACCAAAATAATAGAACCTCCCAAAGACTCAACTATTGGATCCAAACTATAGCCAATATCCCTATATCAAAGCTATTGTATATGGAAAATGTACTATACCACAAACATTTTATATAGAATAATTCCCAATAAAACATAGAATATAGATTCTTGCCGTAAGACTCCATCAATAAGATTTTATTACTACAACCTATCCTAAAATCTCCATCTTCTTCATACTCCCCCCAAAACACCTGCACCACTTTCATTAATACATAGTAATAGGATGAGAGTTATGGAAAATTTCATCATATAGATTTCAAACTATATTCTCTCTTAAGAATCAAAACTAACCATCAATGAAAATGGGATTGTTTTTAACAGTCATTTCTTGAGATACATCTCAATGATCTCATTAAAACCCCACTGGCACCAACCAATGATATATAACCCAAAAAAAAAAATCACCAAATAGTTCACAAAAGCACACCACCCCACCATATTACCATCATACCAACTAGGAATAAGGCCACACCATTTCATACAAGTAACAAAATATCTAAATTACAGAAAAAAAACATTCACCAGTATGTCATCCCACCCAAATTTCATGACAATAATCACCACAACAACCACATAATAGATCCCTATGCATAAAAATATAGGAATTCCCCCTCCAATATAAATATATAATCCATTTGGGAAGGCCCTGATTGACTATAATGGTTTTAATCGTGTCATAGAATGAATTGTCGTTATTATGAATAAGGTCTTACAATCTTCATATGTAGAATATTTAAATCACAAGTCACATAATAAAATAAGAATAGAATCTTATATAGTTGAAAAATTCAAACATCACAACAATATGAAAAACATAATAAGTCAAACAATCCAGTCTCACAAATAATTAGTGTACTAGGAACACATAATCTTCTCTGGCTCCCATGTACTCTCCATAAGAACACTATACATCCAAAGTACATAAATTAACATAATGTTCAATCATTGTTGAACTATATCCCAATAATCATGGATCTCAACTAGCTTCTCCAAGAATTTTCTCCATCCTAGATATCCAAATATCCCCATTCAATGATATTAGAGTCATTATGATGATACAAAAGGAGACACGATATACGGAATATTTCATGAATTAGGTCCAATCATATCATAAGTGAAAACTAATAATACACTTCTTAAATGAACCACAACACTATAAAAAGACTAAAACCCCCCAAAAAAACTTAATATCACAACCAATCCTCTACAGACAATGTCAAGGGATAAACCATCAAGAACATGTTTCCTTTATCATTTATCTCCAAGCGCCTCCACCTCTGATTGATATAAGAAGTTTTTTGATCTTGTATTGCTTCTATCCATTCATGAATAACCCAAACCTTGTATTTTGATCTCTTCAGTACATCGGTTACAGGAATTAACGACTCCAAAACCTTATCCCAACACAATAGAGAATGATATGGAATCCCATATAAAGAATCAAACGCGGTCATTCTAATGGACAAGAAATTTTTATTATTATAAGAACCCTCATCTAAGAGAAGGTTTTTATCCTTTGATATGTCATATCCCAAGACACACATCCTTCACAAGACCGCCAATGATTGGATAGTCCCCTCTATCTACCCATTCCTATAAAGGTGAAATGAAGTGTTGAGGAAAATCTATGTTCTTTATGAATAATATAGTACACTACAGACTCATGAGGAAAAATAAGTGTCGTGATCATAAACAGTGGAACCCTAATGTCTTTTACTTCTAAATACTTAATTAATATACCTAATATCTAAAACATCAATGGGGTTATACTACCTAATTTATAGTAAGAGATATAATTTCATAAATTGATCCATTATTACCCAAATAACATCATCTGTTCCAAAAACATAGGGTTACCCAATGATGAATTACATCATTATTTCAACCCATTTACACTCAGGAACATCAAAGGGATACAAAAAAACTTTTGTATCTCAATTATTTACCTTTACCTGCTAGAAAATGAAACCTTGAAATACAAACCATTCTGCATCCTATGTCATCCTAGGTCACTAAAACAATGTTTTTGGACCGTGATATATCTAACATACCATTGGGTATAACACCAAAGGAGATTTAATAAAATCATGAAAATCTCCCTCGTGCATCTCTATAGAAAAAATATCCTCCCATGAAACAAAATCTATTTTATAATATCATACAATAACCCCTTCAGATAAAAAACATGGTCATAAATCACCTCTTCTATTGAATATCCCCAAACATAATCCCCACCTTATATATCTAAGAGTGGTAAATTTCCATCTAAAATATGTATCCTCCACTACCAACCACTATTTCATTCAGGTGTTCAGCATGTAACTACTATATTTCCCAAAAATAATCTCTATATTCATGAACAACATTAATCAATGAATTATTTCTCATTGTGTGTGGAAAAAAATTCCTTTCTTATATGAGATCTAATGTTCAGAATCCTAAATAATCTCCACCCATATCTATTGTCATAGATAAGTGTCATGATAAGGAACAAAATATATAATGCATTTGTGATCTGAAAAGAACATAATGAACTATGAATGAAGTATTTCTTGATGCAACCCCCCCCCCCAATTTGATGTTGAGTTATAGATAGACTTACAGCCTAAGGATTCTCTGATATGAAAGGCTCCATACCTGTTTGATATCTATGAGTAGTTGGAATTGATAATTTATAAAGAAGATATAGTGAATAATGGTATCACCTATCCGAATGTGTTACTAGGGGTTCTTTAATGTTATTCTCCAAGAAAAAATATAGTGTTTTCAAGTTACGTGTTGACTATAAGAGGCTTAATCAAATGAGGTTCAAGAATTTTTAGCCACATATGATTATAGATGGAATTTTTTGACTAGTTAAGGTGAGGCATTTGGTTTTCTATGATCGATATATGGTAATATTATCCCTAGTGAGTTATGTATTATGTTCCTCATCATGATACTAACCTATGACAAGGGTCTTGAAAAACAATTAAAATCCTCTACTAACCTTGTGTACACTAAATCCAAAAAAATCACCATCAATTAAATATCGGTATATATACGCCTTGTGAAACCTAAAGCCTCCTTAGGCCAACAAAATCTACATGCTATCCATCCATATATGAGAACATAACTATTTTATGGAAGTAGATGATAGTAACATGTATGGAATACAACAAGTATAATCGAATAATTTCATTATGAGACTTTATAATTAGTAATAAAATATATCCATGATAATGATGAGCCCTCATAATGATTCCATAGCCACAAAACACATCATAAAAGATGGTATGGCCCCCAACTAGAATTATAAATACCAGGGATTGGGAAGAATCTATATTTATAGACCCAAGTCATGGAATATAGTAGGTAAAAAAATAAACTATGAATCTCTTGAATCTAGGAAAGAAAAAGTATAGTTTGATTATATTTTGATCATACTGACAATGTTATATGACTCATCTAGTGAAAACTCCTCCACATCATGTAATTGATCATGCCCAACTCCTCTACCTCTCTATTGAGTTCCCCTCCATGGTCACAATAATTTCAACATCCCTGAACATGAGGGAAAACATGTGTAAAATATTTTTTCTATTTCAGGTATTCCTGAGATGGTTTATTATCATTCTTTTATTAGGGTTCATTTATTGTTTAATAAGGTGAAATTTTAAATGGTTTAAAAAAATTGTGCTAGTTCAGGGTTAGGACAGAGTTTTCCCACTCCTTGTGCCCTCTGAGGGAAAACTATGAACACTATAATAGTGTAATTTTCCATGGAATGTGCATGGTTTATCAAACTATGGTCCTGTGTAGGAGAAACTGTGTAGTTAATTTATAACATGCACATGGATGGTGTACATGATTTTTTCTAACCATATGGCCCTTCCCAGGTAACTGTTTATACGGAATTTTTAATATGTCTTTGGTTTTAAAATTCTAGAACTCCACTTTTATAGGTCCCTAAAGGACTTTTATGAACCATAATATATTTCTACATCTATGGGATCTTCTAATAGTAGTTTTTGGCCCCTTATAACCCTCTTAGAAGCCAATTAAATCTATTCAAATGATGTTTGATCCTCTCCATTATGTTTCCTCTTCCTTTTTCATATCTCCTACTTTGTCCTCTTTAATCCCTATGATTTCTTAGATCTTCTTGTTTATTGGAGTATCAAATGCCATATTTATTGAGATATTAAACTATTTCATGAATCCCAGGTACTATTGTCATTATTCACTGTCGACATATCCTGATTGGGGTTTGTAATTTCAAGATCTAGTGATTATAATGATGGTGGTTCCATTATGATGTCATATTTTTATTGACCAGAAACGTCTGGAATTGAGTAGAATTGTTTGATATAATTGAATATTTTTTATTTCAATTAAATTACATTCAAATGGTTTGTTGGAAGAAATATTTTTTCCATTAGATAGAAGAGTTTTGTTTTTGAAATTGTATTTTGGAATTAAATTAGGGGAAACCCCCCACAACCATTGAATTCGGGAGTAATTTTAAAATTTATGGATTTTGGTGGAATTTAAATTATTGAATTTTAAATTTTAAAATTGATATATATTTTTCAATAACTAAATTATTTAATTTATGTTTTGAAATTGATCATTGAAATTGAATTGTGAATTAATTTCCAATTTTATTTGTGAAAAATGGATTAAAAATTTTTTTGACCTAAACCATTGAGTTTTATCTGGGAAAAGGCATGTTTTTTTATTAAAAACGTATTTTGGTTTAAAATGAAAAATTGGAATATTTTAAATGGACAATGGTATGAATTTTATTTTATGTAGTCTTAAAATAAATTATCCATCATTAATTTGTACGAGAGCACATGCTAGAAATAGGTAGTAAGATTGTTATTTATAAAGCACACTATAATCTACAATTTTCCAAAATATAATGGTACTATGTCACATCCTTGATATGATGTTGATGATGTATCCTTTGGTTGTACCAAAGGGGCTTGTGTATATACATATTTTCATGTAACCGTGAGTGTGTGTAGTCCATTATCCTCATAGTATCTTATCTTTTAAGAATAAGAACTTATTTATTTCTTATTTGTATTTGAAATTAATATATCTCGTTTTTGTAAATAGTATTAAATTCTTTCAGAATATATATAAAATGTTTTATATAAAATGTTTTAGTAGTCTATTTATTGAAAACATACCATAAATATTAATGTGATTAAATTATTTAATTTATTTCTATCATTTTAAATGTAAATATGATTTTTTAAATAGTTTTTTAAATTAAAAGTATTTTTCTTTTCAAACTAAAGCTATTATTTTGGTAAATAAAATATGGAATATATTATGTAATCCTTGCTGAGACCCTATGGAAATTTTACCTCACACTATACTTGTGTCCATGGGTGATTGTAGATTTTCTCTGTCCAACTTCGAATATGGGAATGACACCCCATGTAGCTGGTTCTAGCTACTGATTTGTGGACTGGGGGAGTTGTGTCTAATGGGACATCAAATTTTTTTCATTTTCTATAATATTTTTCAATTTTAATTTGTGTTTTCATACCTATTTAATTTTTAATTCACTTCTCCAAATGGAGTTTCAATTTTATTCATACTAACTTGTATATATTTTATTCTATAATGTTTGCTAAATATTATTTCCCACTTTAATTTTTTATATTTCCATGTTATAGTTGTCATCCCAGGGGGATTACGAATGCACATCATTCCATGTTAGTTTTGGCTCATTTATTGGGTTTCTAGGGTACCATAATGAACTAGAAGTCACCATGGGTGGTTTTGTAATGGCCTATTGTGGATTAGTTTTAATTGTATCCCATATTTTTATTTGGAAAGAATGAAATCAAAATCATGTTTTCTTTATCTGTTGGGATTGATTTCCCTTGTTTAACAATTTTAGTGCTAATTTAACATATTCGTTTCTTATAAATGTTGTGTATAATCAAGACTCGATGATGATGTGTGAATATGTTCCATGAAGAAGAAGATGATGAATCTCAGTGAGCAAATCCCCTTGTAGACCAAAACTTGGTTGAGGATATCATGTGTACTTTCCATGCTTTGGGATTGGCACCATGACCATCTCCCATTTAATATGATGTTATGTAACCTCATATGGACATTCCTGAAATTAGTTATCAAGATTTTATTTTCCAAAATCCACCACCATTCAATGGGTCATATGATCCTAAATAGGATCAGGAGTGGTTTTTCTGGATCACGAATTTTTTGGGTTCTTGGTGAAACTCAATGAAATCAAGGTTAAGAGCATGCAATTTGTGCTGGAATGACTTAGAAAAATTTGGTGGGGAACAATGTTGAATGTGATGAAGTGAAAATGCTAAAAAGTTATTTACTCTGACTAGTTATTTCCAGATTCAATGATGTTGGATTAGGCTACAAATTTTTTCAATCATCAGAATGCTAACATGGCCATTATAGTCTATGGAACTCATTTTGCTGAGATTGTGCATTTTACACATAATATTGTATCAAATGAAAATATGAAGTATCAAAGGATCGAGTTGAGACTTTTTTTGTTATTCATTCTTATTTTTTCTTACTATAGTATCCTTCTTATGTTGATGTGATGGAATGAGTAATGATTTTGAAAATAGATAAGAATATTAGGCTAGGGTTGATTGGAGTTTATTTTTCACCCATTGGAGGTTTTATGAGTTCCCTCAATGTAATGTAGAATCATGATGATTCTCATGGTGGTTCTCGATAACATGGTTTTTCAAAACATTTTGTCGTTCTTAGAAGAAGATGATTAATTTGATAGTAGTATGGTAAGAGAGGGGATTAAAAGAGGGTTTTCACTAAAGCACTGAAGATATCTGGCTTCTACGGAATCTTGGGTCACCACATAAGTTCTTATATAAATATTCCACTCATAATAGTTGAAAAAATATCATCAGTGCCTACCGAAAGTGTTGTGTAATCAGAATCTTCATGATCAAAAGGATTATGTCCCTAAGAATACAGAACGAAGCTTTTTCATGCATTGGAAGAGTCTCTAGAGGAATCATATATAGGTCCATCAACAGTGAGAAGCACCATTACTATAGAATCATATATAGTGGCCTCTTTATATGATATAAGTGTATCTCATTCATTTACATCAACTATCTTTGTCAATAATATATATCTACTATTTGATAGTTTTTCTTATATAATAGATATCACCGCACCCCTTGGTATGAAGAGAGACCATCATATCTATAGTCCATATTTTTTATTCTCTCTATAATATGTTGAGATTTCTAGGATATTTCTTATTCTCGATTTGAATCCTCTTGACAACATATTTGGGATGATTTGGTTCATTGAAAATAAACCCTAGATGGTTTTTTATCTTAGATGGACCTCCATTACATCACCTGATGGGTGTTTTGAAATATTTTATAGAGAATGGAACATTAGGTCAAGTAGAACCCGGACATAATATCAATATTTGGGGAAAGTGATATATGATTCCTCTTTTAATTTGTAGAGATAATCATTGAGTGGTGATCTCCCACCTGTTTTCATTGAGTTTCCTAATGAGATTACCGCATACATCTCTGGTCTTGTACATGTAATGGAGGTGGTTTTTTTATTGATGAAGTACCTGGTACTAAACCTATGTTTACTCCATCCTACCAAATGTTACTAGATGAAATAAGGTAATTGAATACTCAATTGGATGATATTTTAGAGAATGTCTTTATACTATTGATTGTGTATCCATGGGCGTGGTCTGATCTCTTTTCTAATAAGGATAATGGTTTTATACATCTTTTTTATGATTATAAAATAATCAATTGAATTAATATTAATAACACGTGTTCATTTCTTGAGGATAATTAGCTATAAAATCATTTATAATGGGATGATAGGTTCTTGATGAATGATTATTAGTCTGGCAACCATCAGTTGAGGATAAACAAAAATGATATTATAGAAAACAACCTTTCAGATCAGGTATCATCATTATGAGTAACATTTTCTTCCATTTGGTCTAACCAATTCTCCATAAGTCATTATTTATTTTCTGAAAAATATTTTCCATCAGTATCTTTATACTTTCATTGTTATATTTTTTGATGCAATCCTTTTTTACTCTAAGTCTATAGAGGATCTTATGTGTCATATCAGAGAAGTTCTAGAATTGTTTATAAATCACCAACTTTATTCTATGATTTCGAAATGTAATTTCCAGATTTGGGAAGGGAATTTAATTAGAAACATGTTGTAAGAATATTGTATTTATATTGACCTAGATATGTGGATGTTGTTATGAAATAGGAAAAACCACGATTTTTTTTGAGATTTTGAGATTCTTGGTCAAAGCATGTTATTATCTCCAGTTAGTAATTTTCATAAAAAATTTGGTTTATCTAGTGACTAATCTATCATGAAAGTAATTAATGTTTATTTGGGATGAGAAATTCCAAGGATCTTTTGTTGATCTGAAATGTCTTCTGTCTACTTTTATGATGTTGAAATTGCAAGAGGAAGGGAAGGGATCTCTGGTCTTCTCAGTTTTGGGATTTATTCATATGTTAGGAGATAATTTTATTACTTATGGATGTCATCAGCTAAGTCTATAAGAGATGTTTTATCCGACCCATGTTTGTGAACATCCTGTTGTGATGGACACACATAAGAGATTGTGGAAATACATTTTCGAAGAATTATTTACCTTGTTTTTATACCATAAGAGCTTCAATTATATATTCTCTTCAAATAATATAAATCCCCACTAGAGGTTTTTGGTGGAATACTTATAATATTTTTACTTTAAAATTTCCTAGAACCATGGAAAAGGGAATGTAATTGTAGATTATCTGAGCAAAAAACATCTGACCCAAGTAGTGATAAGAACATTAAAAATAGTGAATCTTAATGGATGTCTTTGTACAATTTCATTTTGGAGTTTAGGATTCATGGGTTGAGGTTTCTCATGAATGAGTACAGTTGACCTATACTCTTCTAAAGATGATTATTCAATATTATTACATTGATTATGAATTCCATATCATTAGAGACACTTTTTTGTGGGGATACCATACCTAACTAGTGATTCTCCATTAAGGTATTATGGGATATTGGATTCATTTTGATATGAAGTAATAAGTAAAGAATGTTGCGATGGTGGATTTACATAACTCCTAGTGGGATGCACACCTTAGAACTATGATGTTGTTCTATGGAATGGGGTGGCAGTTCTAGTGTCCATGTATGATATGGGACATTTCGTATTGTTTGTTCCATTTCTATACATGCCAAAAGTTTAATTCTGAGAACATAAAGTCACAGGGCTCCCATCAGCCACATAGAGTCTCTACCTAGAAGTGGGATGAGATATTAGTTGAATTTTTTGATTATTTGTCCTTGTACAAATTGAATGAATAATTCAATATGGGTTTTGATCGATCAGATAACTAAATCATTTCACTTTATACACATTCATGATGAAAAAAATATGGAATAGTTGGTAAGTCTTTATATGAATGATATTGTTTGTTTTCATGTATTTACTTATCCTATAATCTCTAATTTTTATCCTTGGTTAGATTATTATTTTTGGGATTGGACTTCAGGTGGCACTAGAATCTCAGGTCTTTTTAGCATAACATTCTATACATAGTCGTATTTCCATGCTGAATGTGCAATATAGATTATTGAGGATATTCTATGCACTTGTTTTTTCGACTTTTGTGGGTCTTAAGATGATCCTTTAGGGATTTTTGTGTTTTATTATAAAAATGGTGACCATTCCCTAGCCATAATGGCTCCTTTTGGGGCCATGTACGGACTCCATTGTAAATCTATATGGTTTGGGTAAGATATTTGAGAATGTCTTTTTGGTTAGACCGAGCATAGTTTAAGATACTACAATAATGATTTAATTGATTTGATAGAGAATATTGATTGAAATGAGATGGTATAAATCATTATTAGATCATCATTGTAGATTGTTGGAGTTCTAAGTTGGAAAATATGTATTATTGAAAATGTCTACCTCAGTTGGGTCATAAATGTTTTGGGACGAGAGGGAATATCACTACACATTTATTGGGACCTTTCAAGCTTGAGTAGAATGTGTGAAAATATTCTTACTATTTAGTACTTGCACTACCAATAACATTGATACATAATGTGTTCTATATATCTCATCTTCGAAAGTATCTATCTAATCTGTCTCTTGTAATGAGAATGAGTGATAATGATGTTGAACCATGTTTATCCATAATAGAACAACCCATCAAGATAGTTGAATCTAAAACCATGGTACTTTGTGGGAGGATGATACCTTTTTTGTGATATGGTAGCATGATTCTAATTCACATTAGACATGGGTTTCATTTAAGGTTTAATTAGGTAGGTTGTAACATCATTATAGAGTATTAGGTATTCTTGTACCACACTTTTGATCTATCTTTTGTTGGGTTTCATTTAAGGTTTAATTAGGTGAAATTTTAAAAGTATTGAAAACTTATTCGCTACTACACAGTTGGAACATAGTTTTCGAAAAAACATGTACCTTCTCATGGATAACCATTAAATCCCAAAAAATGGGGGTTTTCATGGATCACACACAGTTTTGTAAATTATGCTCCCACTTAGGAGAAACCATGTAGCGCATTTAAAAAGTATGAACAACTAGGGTACAAAATTTGGTCTAACAATGTGTCCTTACCTAGGAATAGTGCATATGAGTTTTTTAATCAAAATTTTATTATAAAATTCCTAAATTTTACTTTTTAGGTCCATGATGCATCTTTATGATCCTTAGTTGATTTATCTTTTCTTGAGATCTCCAAAGAGTAGTTTTTACCCCTTTTGAACCATCATGGAAGCGAATCAAATCTAGGATAATGACATTCGATCCATTTTTTATTAGTTTACTATTACCGTTATATATTTCCCCATATCTAATTTCCTCACTAAATTTTTGTATAAATACGCATTGATTGGAGGATACAATACCCTCTATTTTGGGATCCCAATCATAGGTTTGATTATTGATTTTCATGGTCATATTTCTTCATAAACAAATCCTGATTAGGGTTTGGAGTATTGTGATCACGAAATTCAAGGGTAGGTGGTTCCATTATGTTGCCCAATTTTTATTAACCCTAAACTTCTTGATTTATATTCAAATTTATTGTATAAATTTAGTTTATTAATTTCAAATAAATTTTATTCAATAGGTTTTTTTTTTTAAAAATGGAAACCAATTCCACTGGATTGGGTAATTTGGTTTTGAAAATTGGATTTTAGAATAAAATTAGGAAAACCCAAAAATTCAATTGAATTGGGGGTTAATTTTGAAATTTATATATTTTGGTAGAATTTCAATTGATGAATATAAATTTTTAACATTTATTGAAATTGATTTAAATTTAAATTGTTGAATTATAATTGTGGAAGTGAATTTTGAATTAGAATTGTGAATTGATTTCAAATTTTTATTTGTGAAAAATATCAATATATTGTTTTGGTAGAAACCATTGGGTTTTATCATGGAAAATACATTTTTTATTAAAACCCTGTTTTATTTGGGAAAAGAAAAACTAGAATATTTGATATGGACAAAGGGATGATTTGTATTTTAATCGGTCATAAAATAAATTTCAGATCATTTATTTGTTCTAGATTACATGAAATTATTAAGTTGTTTGTGAGTTATTGAGATAACACTCTATTGAAATTAAAATTAACAAAATATAAATGTATCAAGTCGCATCCCTGAAAAGATAGTGATGATGTACTTTATTTCCATATGAAAATGGTGTGTGTCTACAAATATTTCTATGTCACCTTGAGTCGGTGGATTCCTTCATCATTGAACTATCATGAGTTTTAGGAATACAATGTTGTTGCTGACTTGTTTATATTTTAGATTAATATATGCTATTATTTTAACATGTTTTACATCGCTAATGAATTTAAATATAATATTTTATATATAATGTTTTATTAGTCAAATTATTTATAAATATACCCACAATTGTAATGTGGAGCATTGTTTTAATGTATTTCCATCTTTTAAAATGTAAGAATGATTTGTTTAAATAAGTTTTTGAAATTACATATGTATTTATTTAAAATTGAAATCTATTTTTTTTTGTTAATTAAATTATTCATCTATTGTGAAATCATTAGTGAGACCCTAAATGTATTTTATCTTACAACCTACCTATTCCTTTGAGTGTTTTTTTATTATCTCCTTCCATGTTTGCGTAGGAGAAAAGAACAACTTGGAAGTGGTTCTATCTACTTAGTAGTGGACTTTTTGAGATGCTTCCATTGAGAATTAGGTAGTTTCTCATGTTCTATGGTACATTATATTAGTATTTTGGGTTGTTAAACTTTTTTTGAGTTCTATTACACTTCTCCCTATATAGTTATTCATATATGAATAATAACTTGTTTTTATTTAATTCTAAAGTGTTTGTGGAAGAATTGTTTCCACTTTTTTTTATGCCTCATTCTAGTCACAATCCTATGGGGATTGGGAATGCCACTCAGTCCATAATGGAGATGAATAATGTATCAGTTTACCTGGAAACTAATGTTAAATTGTGACATCCAAAGGTCGACCTATGTCTGTTCCATCTACTCTCAATAGAAAAAATAGTGTATCCCTAGTTGTTGAAATAGTTTTATTAAAAACATCTTTTAAGGCTGACACTGAACATACCCCCACTACCTAGATAATCTCTATGAAATATATGAACTAATCCTAGTCATGTAAATTAACCCCATAGTCTAAAAACTATAATGATGCCCCTATGAAAAGCATGGGAAACAATGGTCCTAGAAGGATAAAATAGAAAATTCTATAGTCGAATACGGATTATTGAAACCATGAATGCCATGGTGATAGAGACCTACCACTAAAAATTATTATCTTTGCGGAACTCTTCTATTTTTACATAAATAATAATCCTCCTCATGATTTAATATTCTTGATCACCTAACCTTCTTTTGATCATGTAAATACATTTTCAATGTAAATGGACTAACCAAAAACAAAATAAAAGGATTGAGTGACTCCTTGTATTTATATACTCAGGAATCATTATCCAAAAAAATTCTGGGGAATCTAGTAATAAATCATGGAACATGATCCCACGGTCCCACATAGAAAAACTCTACTTATAAAGATAAAAAATATCATGCCCCTTCACATACATCATAGTTTATTATAGGAACTCCCTTTATGACTCCATCTGAATGTTAACCTATGATACAAATGTCTCCATTCAATCACCAAGATACAAAATAAACCAATAACACATAGATATATACATATAAATGAATTCCAATGGGATTCATTATTATTTTGGGGCCCAAATATTACTGAAGTAGATCTCATGATCTTACAACCATATCCCTATCATCAGATCAGAAACATATCCTTCATACTTCCCCAAATCGAACCACTGAGAAGTGTGTGCTTTTTTTGGACAATGACCCTGGTCCTCAATAGGTTAAAACCACCAATGGTCAACCAAATTATCCTATTGAACATCCACTGTATTAACAACCTGTAGACAACAAAAATGGTCCATTTTTGAACGGGAAACATGGATTTAAAAATCCAAATATAATGGAATTTTAATTATATTTATTTAACTCATTTTATCATTGCATAACCAATACAACAAAATTAAAACAATAAAACATTTAAATTAAGATGCATCCATCTGTCATAGGCCTCTACCACACTATAATCATAAAATAACATGGTAATTCAGTAAGATTTTTTTGCTTATATAAAATCATGGATTTCCCAACTTTCTTGTGTCCTTATCAGGCATCCACATCCAATGTCATAAACCAACATGATCTTACATCATTTCCTTAAAAAATAATTCAATTCTGACTATTCATAAATACAAAATCCATTCTACAGCTATAAAATCACCTTTTATAGAACTCTATCATGACCTCCTTCCACATTGGTACCCCCATGGGCCAGAAATGAAGGAAATGAAATACCGACTTTCATGTCCTACCTCTTGTAGTCCATGGGTCGGTGATAATAACAATGATTATAAAATATCAAAAATGAATGGAATTAAAATATATTATAATAGGATCATGAGATATGATAAATAAACCACAATAAAATCCATGGGATAATAGAGAAATGAATACAATCCCACAATGCGGGTATAAATAAATACATATATAGATAATAGTGAACAAATAAATACCCAATAAAATATAACCTAGTGAATTAAAAATAGATCCAAATCACAAGATTGAAAATTCAGACATCATCCCTGATGTCTCCCTAGAAATATGAAAACAATTTTTATATATGTAGGGTGATCATACAATTTTACGTAGTATGAACATACAAATTTCTCATATGCAGATATGAAAACATCATAAAAATGCACCCATAAAGTACAATAATAACCAACATCACCTAAATATGTCAACTATCTATTCACATCATCACAAACTCATTCTTATTGATTATAAAATCCAATAATAATAATATAATATTATTTTTATCAATAAAGGGTACCCATCCAAATTTCCAACTATCATTCCTCTCTAACACCCCAACAACATATGATTTGGTGAACCCATCTCATTCATATAATATATCATCACACATCACACACATTAGCATATGTTATCATGTCACATCTCCTAAAAATTAAGATGGATCATCACATCACATCACATCATGTATCCCCTATAGACATTAGGGACATCACATTACATCAAATCCATAATTATTATAATAGGGTATCATGAAATAAAGGATATAATCCTTGTTATTTCCTCCTACCATACATAACCCCCACCATAATCCACCTCATCATATGATCACAACCTCCCCTACTATACTTTTAATTTCCATCCATAATATCCAATTAATATCTAGCTCACCTGAAAAATACTGGGGGGAATATAGGATTCTCCATCCATCTGTCCTCATCACCGGGATATTGGAAAAATAACCCATATATATATATATGGGTGTTTGTGTGTGAGTGTGTTTGTGTGTGTCATCACATGGTTTTGGACTCGAATGGGGTGATTATAGAAAACCAATGGAAAATAAAATGTATATATATATATATATACACACACAATCAGAACCATTGGGTTCAAAATAAACTGCCAACCAACTGAACAAAACACCTTTAAACCCCATATCATCTACCACTTTCACTACCTCATATAAATGTATAAAACCACTGAAAAAAGTGGAAGAAGAAAAATATTATCTTCACTAGGAATATAATCCTTTTTAGAAAATTTATATTGATAACAAATTAAATTCATTACGTCGCTTCATTTTCTATCCCACTAATTTTATTATTTAGTCTAATTAAATTAAAATTAATCAACAAATACGTAATCTATACTTCAAATATTAATTTTACAGTCATTAGATACTTCATCAAATGAAATATAAAATTAATCATTAACATATTTTTCTAAAACTACTTATCAATATTTAATAACAATATACAACAACCCAATATCCTCATTCCAAAAATCCTACATCACCTTCCTTGCATTGCCACATCTAGTTTCCACATCACAACTATTATGGAAATCACTACTTTAACATACCACATCAACTTTTTGGAACAGATTCACTCCTCATCACATCCATACACCACTTCCCCATGCCATAATCACACACCACAACACTTTTACCCCCACTCCCATATTTTTATTATTTGGAATTAGAAGCTTTTCAACACTCTCGATTTTTTATTTAGAGGGAATTATTATAAAACCCCTTATTATAGGAGAAAATATTTCATTTAATTAATGTAATTGGTTAGCAAATTTACATCAAGTGATAAAAAACAATAGTAATATTGAATGAAAATCTCCAAATGACCATGATTTTCTAAAATTCATAAAGCCCATTCAATCACATCATCAATAATATCAAATATGTAAAAACAATAGATTTTGTTGACCATACCCTTATATTTCAATTAAACTATTTATTTATATTAATTGGATTAGTAATATTATTTTTCATAAATAAGTAAAAATATATCCCCAACAAAATGGAAGTCTAGTGGAGAATCTAATGATCTGCTACCTCAAATAAATAGTTAT
Source organism: Viscum album (assembly GCA_963277665.1). Taxonomy (NCBI): domain Eukaryota; kingdom Viridiplantae; phylum Streptophyta; class Magnoliopsida; order Santalales; family Viscaceae; genus Viscum; species Viscum album. The sequence continues at coordinate 1,517,374,721 of OY728131.1, forward strand.
GAATCATTGCTCAAGGATGGATTTAGATGGTCCAACCACTATGAAATATAGTAAAGAAAAACACGTTGATCACCATAATAAAAACACCCATAATATAAATCAATTTAAACAACAATAAATTATGTGATTTCTATTCATAGAATTCTCCCCAAACAAAAAATCTAAAATAAGTAAATAAAAATATAACTCACCTAAACCAACACCCATCGACCCTGCAAGGATGACTGCGAAAGCCACTGAAAAAGGGGCTAAAATATATTCTTACAATGAACATGGATGTCCAATGAAGTTAGAGAAATGTTGGAAAAGTGATAGGGATTGATCAACTCTGGGATGTTATACCCAATCATAAAAAAAGAATACCACAATGAAACATATGTAATTATACTATAAAACTACTAGAAAACATGGGACTACATCCGAGTAGGGAGTACCCCACCTCAACCCATCTGGTAAAACCATCCTCTGAGATTCATTAATATTAAAATGAAAAAAAGAGAATAAAATAGTGGTGGTTAGTTTTATGTAGTATGAATTTATTTCCTGCGTGTCACTCAAATTCTCGAGATTCTCTACTGGCGATGGACACAGATCCCCCCCTTTGGAGCGGGGGGGGGGGGGGTGGACATATTCCTTCACCTACTTCGGTAGCACAATCAATGCCATTAATACCTTTTTATAACCTGTATTTTCTCCCTATGTTATCAACTATTTCGATTTTCCCAATGGTTCCAGACCTATTCCATAACTCTCCCTAGCTGGATTTATCGACATCAGAATTCTCATACGGTTCTTGTTTTTTAATGTCTCCATGGTGACTCAGTTCAGACAGAGCTAGCCCCCAATTGATACTTTTGACAGATTAATAATTGGTCCGTGGAAATTAGGTGACCATAGGGATCTTAGAAAAATATAAAATCATGATTCTCTTCACTTCTTAGGAAGACTTGATCCAATCTTGGTGAATAGCTCCCCGAACATGCAATGCTTGTGGGTTCTTTCTTTTCTGATGGACCTTCAATTTCCACATGAAATGAGATACACCTACCTCAGAACCCTGGGTATGTTTTCTAGAACTCCCACAACCCTTTCAAAGTCATGATATTATCTATATTATATGTAATAATTTTGGTTATTATCTATGTTATAATAGTAGAACTAAGTCTATATGTCATACGATATCCCCATGTATTTGTGTTCCGGTGGATGTTTATAAACTGATGTAGTAGTGTTTGTGGATTGCAGTGGGAGAATAATTCTGCTGGAAATATGATGTTTTAATTGAGTCATGGATAGACTAATGTTCATTTTTATACTTTTGGTCCACCTAGTATCTTCCTATCGTGGCACTTTTAGGGATTAACATGTGGTTACTGCCTCATCAAATCATCCATAGTTAGGGTATAAGGAAACTTTTGAAAAGATTCAGTTGGGCGCTATGGATGAAACTAATACATAATTTTTTAAAAATAGGGTTCCTCTAAATCTGGATATATGTAAAGTGTTGAATGATAACTGAATTAGCCCCTTTGAGTGCCGGGATGTCGCTCAGCTGATCCCAAATTCTGAAAATTTGAACATTCACATAGCTATTCCTGAATGGCCGATGAATTAGAGGCCACCACATTTTGTTCTAAAATCTAGAGGTTCATTGGGGAAGAGATAGTTGACATCCTTTTCCCCTAATATTTTAATGAAGGTTGAACAAGAGAAGTAGTGGGGGAGGGGCAACCCTTTTGTTTTAAATGTATTTAGGAATATGATCAAGGATCTGGATGATCCCAGGACAACATTATCTACTCCTCTAGGTACAACTAGCATGGGATAGGGTAAAGCGGCTGATGCTGGAGATTCATCGACTCCCAATGCTTTATCATATTAAGATGAAATACACTTATGTGATGGTCCTTCTGGAAAGAAGGGGCCTTGAGAATTTGTGAGGCCGACAATGGAACCAGTTGTAGTAACTAAACCATGTTAGGGAAAGGATTACCTTGAAATAAATTTGCTAACTGATTTGAGAGATTAGATGTTAGTCTGGACCTGGGGTTTGAAGATGCACAAATTCATCACCCCATCTAAGAGTAGGGACACCTTTGTGCGGTGTTATATGATAACGAATCTGGTCTATTTTTGGGTGACAGTAAAGGTGATTTTCAAGGTGCAGATATCCCAAATCAAAGGAGGAGTAAGTGCAAGAAATACACTATTAATGGTTGGAATCATTATTCATATTTTCTCTTTCCAATGGAGATAAGAAATGTAAAACATATGATGGGAAATGAGATGACCCTGAAGCCTCTGGCTCTCCTGTTCGGGCAATCTCCTTTGTCTACCACGAAGTCCCTTTCAAAGTAACCCTTGATGAATCCATGTGTTATAATATGGAGTTCCTTATGAATTCGACTGAAGACATATTAGAGGATTGTCTAAGGATAAATTCTCTACAAATGGATGCTAATGAAATGATAGGAATACTGTTGTGTGTGGGTACAAATTATGAGAAAATTGACTAGATTAGCAGTTAAGACAGCATTTTGATAAGATTCTTCAATGTGAGGAATATAAATTAAAATGAATACATGAAAACATGAGAATATTTTGTGCATCTTTTTGAATATATCTTAACGGATGAACATGGTCCACAAGAAACATCTATTTCCACAAAAACAATTATGGAGAATGATTCTAACTAGCTTAAATTATCCTTCAGTAATGATGTTGTTATTTTAGTGGCTAATCTGCTTTGACTGTCTAGGTTCTCACTTCCACCATAATTTTTTTTGTAAAAAAGTTAATTTTGAGTGAGTGAGGGGTGAAAAAAATGTATCCCAAATCACTATTCTATGCTATTATGTTCTTGTAGCTCAATGATGCAACTACCCCCAAAACAACATAACCACCCCAAAATGCATTCTGTAGATCCACAACACATCCAAAATCCATACTCCAGACCCCTCATTCATCGATAAGGTAAATTGATGTCTTCGCGGTTCATATTTATATTCATAACCTTAAAAAGAAATATAAGGATCTATGATGTATTAATCCTCTATATAAAAGCTCCACTCTCCAACATCTTGAGACCCCCTCCTAAACCCCTCTACCAATATATTTTTTTTATGATTATAAGGCAGAGGGTCTTTATTATTATACCCAAAATGAACCAAATACATTTTTTATTAATTTTCATAAATATTACCAGTTATAATATAATCAACAATGCACCCATTCCATCAGTTTTAGAGAGTCAGACAAATCTATTGGGATTGTAAATTTATTTGGAGAAGGGTTAGAAAGATGTCATTCTTCAGTCTATGTTAATTCATTTTTTTGATTTTTTTGAAAAATGTAGATAGTTTTATGACCTTTTTTAAATGAGAAGAATATCATAGATTGTATAGATCAATTTTCATCATATATGTTTTCCTTTGTTGGATGATAAGGGAATATTGTTTGTAGTCTTCAGGTATGAGAGATCATTGACAGAAACCCTTAGGAATGTCTTCATATTTCCCACTGAAGACTTTGATATATTGTAATTAATGATTCTCCATGAGTTAATTTGATCATTTTACTACTTTTTTTTAATCAATGACATCATTAAATAATTTTATGGATCATATGGAATTTAGAACAAAATTATAAGTAACCTTCTTAGATATCTTAGGATCCCTCTTATTTTCCCTAAATTTTATAGTTTTATTCCTTTTTGTAATTTATTGAGATATGAATGGGAATATAATATGATGTAATTAGAATCCCAGTTATTTTTTTGATTTTATTATTGAAAAAAATATTAGACATTAATTTTTATAAGAAATTCACTCTCAATTAAAAATATCATCCATTTTTATAACAATTATAAATCATATATGAAATTTTAAATCGCAAGAAGTATATTTCTTATATATTTTCAATGTAATCATTCCCCTATTGAATAATATTTAATAAAAGAAATTATTTTTTGTCATTTGAATCTAATAAACTAAATATAAAATAAAGGGAAATAATTATAACTCTAAAAATTCCATAATATAGATATAGTCACATTAATGATCTTTGAATTATGTTTCTGAATGTTTTCATGAAAAAATACAATTTGTACATATAGTTGAAGGAGTCCATGGGATATTCATATATTTTTCTTAATATGGGAGGTTACTAAATTTGTGGATCTCTATTTGGAGGATGCAATGGTGGAAATATTGTACTGATCGGAGGTGGATGGATTGAAGTATATAGATGGCGTGATAAGGGAAATTATGAGAGGAGGGAAATAATGGGTGGAGAGAGATGAATATAAATTACTAATAATATTTTGTTTTTATGTTTTATCATATGGACAATTAACAGTATACACCATATAAAAGTTGAATTATAATGAAAAAATCCTTTTATCTTGGTAATGTAGATTGAAATTTTGGATATAATTTATGATACGTTTAATGAGAACCGATCATCAAAAATTGGGATGTTCTGTATGATGAGAGTTTCTAGTGGAAGGATCATAACTTGGTGGAGTATAATGTTGATGAAAAAATAACTATAAAGATCATGGTTGATCTATGGTAGTTAAAAAATAGAACAACTCATATAATGATGATGAAGGCAATAGACCACCAATTGTAAGGCCATCCGAAATACTTGAGATTTCATGAAAAGATTATTCTTTAGTGGGAGACAAAATAAATTACATGCACCGAATATTCATGTATTATATGTTTATTTAATGATTGAATGAAAAGAACCAATAACCTCAATGAAACTGATACAATTATGGAGATCAATTAGATCTAAGATATTTTTATAGTGATTTATTCATGATTTAAATTCAATAATCATAATTGATGACGGAGAACATGAAAATATATTAGAGGTGGCTTATATTACTGAAAATATGTAGTCTAAGACATTCCTGAATGATTACATGGATTCGTTAACGTTCTATAGAATATTGGTGAACGAGAAACAACCAGAGGGTAAAAATGACCTTGAGAACATGTTTTTCCACTAGATCATGGAAGAGGATTATGGTAAGAAGAGATAAAATGAATGGTTGGAAGAGAATTGTTTTTTACAGAAGGAGGGAGTTGATTTCTCTAAAATATTCATACCATTAGTCAATTAATCTTCTATTATAATAGTACTAAGTGTATTAAAATAGAAAAAATATTTATCTCGAGATGATTAATGTCAAGAATAATATCCTTCATGCTTATTTGGTGGAGGATATTTAAAAAGAATATCTAATTGGTTTATCATATTTTTTGAATAAGAATATGTCATGTAAATTTATGACTATATTATACTGATTGAAGCATTAATCACCAAAGAGAAATCATCAAATTTGATTTTTTCATTTGAGAGGAAATGATCATTTGGATAATATTTAATATGGGACATTCATCATATTACTTTGGTATGTGGATGAAATTATGATTTCCAGATTAAGAATTAAAAAATAAGAATGTGGAAGTGATATTTATCTTGATAATTCATGAGTAAGGATCTTGGAAAAGAAATTACCATTTTTGTAATGAGGATACAGAGATATAAGAAAACCTAGATTTCAATTATATCTTAGAAATATTATATTCAGATGATCATAAAATGTTTTTGTATGTGTAAATGTAACCTCGTGTCAATATATATTTTGAATCACTTTATTTTATCAAATTCATAGGTTCTAACAATGAATGTTGAGACCATGTATATAAGGAAAATACTATATACATTAGTGGTCAGATGTTTCATGTATGAAATAGTGTTCACATGTCTGAACATTTACAATGTAGTTATTGTTATGATTCAGTATATAGAAAATCTTTGGAATGTTTATTGGGATGATTTAATGTGGATCCATTGGTATTTGAAAGGATTGAATTATCTATCTATCAATAAAGGAAATAAATATCTATTAAAATTATTTATGAATTTATATTTCACTAAATGTTTAAATATATGGATGTATAAAATATGATTCATGTTTGTATATAGAGGAGTTGCAGTTAGATTCATGTCAAGACTACATAAGATCATCATACTGATTACAATATAAGTTGATTATGTAGAAACATTAGAATCAATGAATTTAATTGTATAAAAGAAAATATTCATATAGGTTCTTGGAAGGGTTCAGAAATGTGAAATACTTCACTGTGATTGAAAATGTGTAATTAATTTGGATAAAAATAAAATGTTCAATACTCAGATAAGGGAAAGTAGATTGATATATGGAAGATTGAATGAATCAAACATTACTTAGACATATTCATTAAGGTGTTAGATCAACAAATTATAAGGAAATATTGATCCTTAGTAGGAAATAGGTGAAAGAAGGTATAAAAATGAAAAATTATTGAATGATCTTGGTTGGATAGTTACTGATGATTTCGCTTGAAAATTTCCAAAAAAGTTGGAGTTTTAGTGATGTGAGGACATGTTATACCAACTGAAATTTAATACTATAAGTTGTTTCGAGAACCAGATCATTGAGCATTGAAATTACATCATTTATAATTTCATTCAATGTCTAGATGTTATATTTTATTTGAAGGATGTAAGAGTGGATAATCTCTAACATTAGTTGGTCTATAAAAATTTCACATCAATATATTGATATTTTATATAGATATAGGATGTTATAATTTTTAACCAATATGATGGGTTAAATAGTTGTTAAACTTTCTCCTTCTGTCATGTACCTTGATATGTGTTCTATATAGATCATGTTTAACATTATAAATTAATTATTATTAGTATTTAGATATGTGGTGCCTTCAGTGAAAAATATATAATAACAAAGTGATAATAATTTTTCAACTATTATTTAATTGTATGTATGATATTTTTATTAGGATTTCATATTTTTGTAATATATTTGTTCCACATACAATCTTTGAGTTATAATAAAATCATGATACAGTTTGGTTTCCCCATGAGAAATAGAAATTAATCTGTAAGACATTAAACATTATTTTCTCTAATTTCATTCCTATATTTTTTATTCATGTAATATTGTATGATGAATTTGCAATACATTTTATGTTTGAACTAAATTATCTGTGAATGTGTGTGTGTGTCTATATGTTCAAGAATGAGTATTATGTGGTGAGTATGTTGAAGTGGATAACTTCTTCTAGTAGAGTGAGTCTATGGAAGGAAAGCATCTAGAGATTCTATTTTCCTCTATACTATTAGAATGTATAAATTCTTAGTGGACTGAACAATCATACATTCAATGATCTATTGGTTGTATAGGAAAATGGTTTTTCATGATACTGTTCGTGGATCAGTTTTTTGTTTCAATAACAAGAGATATTATCCTAGGTGATGTAGTTTCCCACATTAACTACTATTTTTTTTCATGTCAATTTTCTTGTGATTTTTAGATAACCATATTTTATGTACATACCGCGGAATATGATAACGCTCGATACAAATCTAAAAGGTGTAGATTCAAATTTCATGTATTTATCCATGATTAACTTATGTAAATTTTTGAGTGCATCATAGTTCTTGAGAAATATTATACATTCATTTTCAAAAACTTTTAATTTTTCATTTATCATACTAGTATAATTTATCATTATTTTATGCTCATATGTTACATAATGACTAAATATTTCTTCTTTTATCACATCATATGGGAGACTAAGTAGTTCTATATTATTATTGTTTCTTCATTAGCTTCCATTTGTCAAATTATACTGCTTTAATATTTCTAAAATTGTTGTATATTTAAGAAAAGTAGTAGAGAATGGTCTCTTTGAAAAGATCTTTTACTTAATGAAGAACACTGGAAAAACTTTATGGTCATATTAAATTTCTATTTACATTTCATCCATATCATCTCCATCATCATTTACACTAGTATTATGATGAAAGTGTATATAAATAATATTATCATCCAATTCTATATGTGCATTTATTTTTACCCAATATTAGTCCAACTATATATCTTTGATATATTCAATTTAAAATAATTTCTTCTTCTAAATATTTTGGAATATTTTTTTGAATTAAAATAATTGAAACACTGAAAAAGGATTTTGGAAGGTTTGTATGATTGTCCTATTGAAAATGTCATGAACACTTTATCTCATGAACAATATCCTATTCCATGTTATTATAATCCTTCCATTTTCCATTCATTTACAACCTATTTGGATCCATAGTATTCTTTTTTACAATTAATAATTAAATACACAAAATATATGCATATAATTTATTTACACATTAATATGTAAATAATGGATCATAATTTGAGTGTAAATATAATTTATGTAAATTTCTGTGTCTAATTATATTAGTGTGTAAATATATAAATATCTATTTTAATGAAGTAAAAAATTATCATAAGAAGATGAGAAATTTATTGACACTTTTTAAAAAATTGATTAATTTCATATGAAAATTATCATGTTCACTTTAGAAACTAATGGTAGAATTGTAGACAAAATATATAATGAAAAAGAAGTGATAAAAATTTATATTTTTATCTCGAATAGTTTAATATCATTATAAAAAATTGGTTTCAGAAGGTGTCGTTTAATTTTGTATCTCATAATAACTTTTTTTAAAATATAATACAAATATATTTAAATTTATATTAATATTTTTACATTTATTTTATTGTTTTTATATTTATTAATATATACACATATATATAAATATGAAAAAATATGAAATGTAACTCGATGTGAATGAAATCCCTACATTCTAAAATAATAATATTAGAGGAAACTATATAGATCCAACATTAAAACAAATGGATCCATGATGAAAATTTCTCTAGAGACAAAAAATAATAATTATTGAAAATGTGGTTTCGAGTCATGGGTTTCAGAGATCAGTTATTGGGGAAGAAGAGCTAACAATGCTGGAATAATGCAAGATCAATTAAAAAGTGTACAATGAACAACATGTTTTTTTATTGTAGAGGGTTTATTCATGGGATATATTTATTAAGGAATGAATTTAGTGGTTGAGTTCTGTATGATCATTAATGATGCGAGGAAGTGGGGTTTTCCCAAAGGCTGAAATCGAAAGCTTATAAATAATATAATCAATGATTTTTTAAGTAATGATTAAAACTATATAGGATAAATTACAAATATTTTTTAAAAATAATATTAAAAATGAATAAATTATAAAAAATAAAAAAAAATACTTTATTAAGGAATTAATAATATTACATTCAAGTGGTAGGTACTTCGGGTTGTGATGGAATTATGGAATTGATAGAGAAAGGGAGAGAGGTGGTTATAGTGCTTGTGTAAGGAAAAATTTGTGTCATGTTAAGCGGAATCTAGGATGATGGTCAGTTTCATATCATCAGCTATGGGTTTTGGAGGACAAATTATATTTCTCAAAACCACTGGTCCTTTTTCTCTTTTTGTATTTCACTTTTTTGTCTTCCTGGTCATGTTTTTCTCAGGCAGTTGTCATAGCCTTTTAATTTGGTTTCTATTGGTCCATTTGAAAATGTGATTTAAGTCTCTTAACTTGTAATGGATTATTCTATCAAAGTTATGTATGGGTTTGTATTTTTAATAATGGGGTTTGACAAAAAAATTAATTAAAAAATTAGTTAAAAATTATTTCTACATATATATATATATATAATAAATAAAATTAAAAAAATATAAAATCATTAAAAATTAATAAATTAATAAATTAATAAATATTAAAGAAAAATTCATATTATTAATGAATAAGTAATATTAAAAAATATTAAAATATAAAGTATGTTAAAAATTAATAATTAGTATAGATTAAATAATCATTTAAAATGAATAAATATTAATTAACAAAAAATATAATATATTAAATATTAAATTTTAATAAATAAAATTCTATATTGATTATTAAAAATTAAATAAATGATAGAAATATTATTTTTGGGTTTTTATATATAAAAATAGATTAATTATTATATGTGTGTTAAATAAATGTATATATATACTTATTTTTGATATATATTAAATTGAAACAAAAAATAACATTTATATAATATAAAATTAAATGTTGATTTCTCAATATTAATTAATCAGCATTATCAAAAAATAAATTTAAATTACTCTATGAACCATTGTTTCTCAAAATATATGACTTATTAAGTGTAAATATATATTTTTATTACATAAATAACATTTAAACAAATATTTATATTTATATTTATTTTAGAAATATGATATATAATAATGAATAAATATGAATAAAAACTCTAAAAATGAACCAATTAGAAAAATATGAAACAAAAAATATTTAAATAGAATGAATATAAAAATAATTAGTATAATTGTAAGTATTTATGAATAAATTCTATTATACGGATGATGTTTAAAAATGACAGAAATTTAATTAAAAATAAATAGAATTGAAATAACATTAGAAAAATTTATAAGAGTTATTAATGATAATAATTTTTTAAAATTTAGAATTAATATATATTAAAATAAAAATTAATAAATATATTATTTATTTTAACTATGACCATATTAAAAATTTTAAATTTTAATCAACATATATAAAAACTGAATAAAATTATAAAAAATTAAATAAATAGAAATAAAAAATGTATAAATTACAAAACTATATATAAAATGTAAAAAAAATATTATAAATTAACTAAAAACATAAAAGATGAATAATATTTTCAAATTAAAAACATCATATATTAAATATTAAATATTAAATAAAATAAAATTATAATATCGAACATTTGTTATTTGAGTTTTTCTGTTTCAGTATGAAATTGAATTTATTTCATATATGTTTGTGTGAAATTAATTGTATACATATACACAGGTTTGATGTATAGAATATTGATGAAACAAATGACATTAAGAAAGGAAAATGTTAATGAAAGTTTAGTAATAATAACTTTTTAATTTTTTTAATATTAATTTTTAATTAACATAATACACATTTTTACTTAATATATGACATCTAAAGTGAAAATAACTATTTCATATTAGATAAATCATATATAAATAATGTTATATATATATATATATCTATATAAATATATTTCTATATTATATATTATTTTCCAAAAAAAAATCTAATAAGATCACCTTTAATCAGCATTAAGCATGTGCTACTAAAGGTTACTATTAGTAGTGCTTAATAATTAAATTTAAATATATAGAATTTATCAGAATTAAAAAAAATCAGTAATAAATTTGATAATTTAGATAGTGCTTTTTTAGCACTGATAAAGATTCCCTTTACCAGTTCTTTTATCTTCTACTGATAAAACCCACCCATTATCCACAATTTTTATAGAACTAGAAAGACATACCTCTCAATAATCATGAATATATAGTAGGAAAAATGAATTTATAATATCTTATTATCATCTATTATAATAATATTAATTTCATCACTTTAAAATGATTAATATTTATAAAAGGGATAAATACATCTATAGGTTTCTTGTGAAGCTTTGTCAACATTTATGGTATTGAATATCCAATAATGTGTCAAATCTAATTAGTATTGTTGATTATATTAATCCTTAATCGAATATATTATAATCACATAGATCATTAGTTAAATTTGGGGAACATATTGAATTTAAAACCCCTTCATATCCCACATTTATTGAAATAATAGCATACCTCATTTTTTCAATCAATTTAATGGGTTTTATTTTCATACATGGACAAAATTAAATAGAAATATAATAAGATTCATTAGAATCCATAATATTAGAATACTCTCCTTAATTTTATTTAAAAAAATTATTGCACATAACGTAGACTATAAAATTAACTCACAACTTAAAATATCATCTTTTTATACATCAAATATATTCATACATTAATTTTCTTAATATATAAGTTAATATCATATATTTTTCCATTTCATCCTTCCCTCCATGAACAAAAGTGTTTTAAAAAATATTTTTTATAATAAATAATGAAAAAACTAGATAAAATAATATGAAAAATAATTACACGTAAAATTTACTAAAAATTGTGAAAATCAATATAAAGGATCTTAGTGTGGAGGTAAGGATGGTGGAATAAGGGTAAAAATCATTCGATGATGGATAAATATATTGATATAGAGGTTGTAGGGAGATTATTGAAAGTGGGATCCCTATAGGAAGGTGACATCCGAAGATGGAAAATTTTTAGAGTCAAATAAAATATACAATTTTGATACATAAAAATGTTCATAGATCATGTGTTTATATAATTGGATGGGATTTTATTTATAAAAATTTATTGATTTTAGTATTCAATATATTTTATTTTTAAAGATTTTCTCTTTTCTTATATGTTTTAGAAAGTGGTGGTACTTATTTATATTAATTCCTAAATAACAGATGTTTTTAGTTTGATAAATTATCATAGTTATGTAGATTTTATGGTGATTATATTTAGAGGAAGAATATATTTAAAATTTAGTTTTATGATATCATTATAGTATTAAAATAATTATTCATTATATTTTTTGAATGATGGGAAATGTGATTTTTTTTCAACGATATGAATTTTAAAATTTCTTTTTTTATTTATATAATAGTTTCAAATAGAATAATTAATCATTTATGTATATCAATCAACAATATTAAATTTTTTTTCTAATGCACAAAATTTTAGAAATGTTATTTTAACATCAATAATATCATTTTATTTTTATTTAATGGTCTTGTGATATTGTTGAAGATGGTATAAATTTTCAACATGATGATAATGTAATAAAAAACATTTTTAATGATTTGTTCAAAAATTTTATTCATATCACCACGTAAGATATATTTGATATTGTACAGTAAAATATAAAAGACATAAAATATTTTATATTACTCTATAATATGTATATTCTCTTTGCCATGTCACTATTTTGGTTATAGATTCTATGTCATAAAAAGATGTGACTAAATATTTTTAAACACATTACAGTAATGGTTGAAGTGTTAAACAGATTAATTGTTCCTTCTACTTTTAGAAGTTAACAATAATAGTATTTAACAATTGTTTCTTAGTAAATGAAATTATAAAAGTCATTATTGATTCAAATATTATTTATTAATCATAGATAGACAATATAAAAAATAAAAAATAATTGAAAAAATAAATCCATTATGAAGCATCGTTATCAAAACACTCTTTTAGTTTTTATCCCTCTATCCACTTTTTTAAGGGAAGGGATAGAATTCCCTAGTGGAATGAGCAGTCCTATAATATAATATTCTAATTTATGTGTATTTATGTCCCCTTAATATGAAAAATTCATTCAATTATTACTTTTTAATTATAACATACTCACCATTGGTACAAAGGAAGAAAGGAATAGTGATGTATGTTCTTCATTTAGTTTTGGAATATTTTTAATTTAAATGTTATTTCAAATGATATTATAATCTAGATTAGTTTTATTATTTATTTTAAACAAATTTATCTCTATGAAACCCATATGGTGTCTTAGATATGATATATTTATTATTTGGGGAATATTTTCTTTTAGAAATATAGTTGATTTTTATTAAGAACCAAATCTAATAAGATTTGATACATAATATATATCAAGCTATGATATGTTTTGGATGATATGGAAATATATGTATCATTTTATAGTGATTTATGTTATTTTTATATAATACATCAATTTTTATGATATAATCTGTTGACCTATTCAAAACCATATTTTTGTATCCCTCTAATGATATAAAAAATCATCATAAAGGGATATGATTAAATTATTTTTTATATATAATTATTCACATTTAAATCATATTCAATGAACCATAAATTGATTTTTTATACTTTTATAAAGTGTAATATGATTTCATTATCTTTGACATGTCTTTATTGATATAATAAGTCATTGAGTCTATGTTAAGAGATATCACGTTACATAGGATTTTCTTATGTCACGACGACACAGTAAGAAATATTTTTTGAGTACACTATTTCCAACATAAAATATAATTTTTTCACTACTGAAATGCCATTATGAGTGGTATTATATTTGACCCTTAGTGGTTTTCTCTACACACTATGGGTCTTCATGAGGAAAAATTATTTTTTTTGTACACCTCATAAGATAATTTATTAATAAATAAATAAAATTCATGTATATTCATAAAATTTATTAATTCAAAATAATAAGATTTATACTAACCATAATCATACCATTTTTCTCACCAGAAAACCTAATTCATTATATGATTAATTAAAGAACTCTTTTAAACCTCTAATATAGTAATATAATGGTATTTCAAACTATATCTACGTACATATATATTATTAAAAGTCTCAAATATTAAATAATTTAATGTTAGATAAACTGAATAATGAAATCTACCAATGGAAAATGGTGTTTAGAAAATATTTTAAAACCAAATACATTAGTCATATTTGGACTACCTAAACTATTATTCATTGTAGAGGGATTATTATTCAATGATTTTATAATCTAATAATTACACCACCACTCTCATTATTTATAGTTCATATGGTATGGTTGATGTGTTATGAATTATTAATGAATTATAGTTAATAAATCCCTAAACATTGATCTAATATAATTTTTGAGAAACAAATGATGTAATAAATGATAATTTAGAGACTATATTGAATCAATAATTGAGAATTTAGTGGAATCCTTTATGGGGTACCAAATATCATATATTAAAAAAAATTATGAGAATGAACATATTTTATGAAAAAACAACTGTTAATATTTTTATACTTACAAATGAACATGTGATCTTTAATATCCACAAGAACCAGATTCCATGAAAATAAGAATTATAATTTCATTCCTTAATAGGATAACAATATGGTTGCTGAAAAAATTGAGTAAATTGAGAAAAAGATTTGCAAAATTTTCATAAAAATTCAATCGATGATAAAAAAATTATTTTTTCTTAATAAATACATTTTAATTAACTTCTTTAAATAATGATCAATATATATATATATATATATCATTTTAATGAGTCACTATCTTAGTAGTGTATCAATAACATCTATATCAAACACACTTTTCTACCCTCGTCTCTATATATTTTTAGTGATGGAAACTCATGGTCTGTAAAGACCTGGAAATTCCATGAATTTTTTTAATTAGATGGGAATTTTACGAGTCTGCGAAAATTGGTGGTGCATCATTCTGAGGTCCTGTTTCCATGAAAGGAATATATGAACATTTATTTGGTACGTTCAATAAATGTGCGAGTGGGTTTTTTTAACTTTTAAACGGTTCTCGAAATTGAAATCGGAGGGCACCGTTGAACTCACATTGCCGATATTCGCTTATGGAGACCTTCTCCTCGACTGCAGTGGGACGAGGGTGAAAGATATAAATTTTGTGCTTTACATGAAGGAATAAAAAATAATAAAAATTTCTAACCTTTTTATTTTATAAACCTCCTAAACATGGGTTATGGTGGGGTACCACCAAAGCCTAAACCTCCAATGTGAATATTAAGAGGTGGGGACCACCTGAGCTAACCCACATTTTGAATTTAGAGTCGGGGACCATCCTAACACCTTTAATGAGAGAAAACCTCTCAACTCCTCAAACTTTCATTATTCCATCACAAATACATTTAATTGGTACAATTAAATGACCTAATTAATGGTGCCAATGCATTACATTAATTATGGAAACTTTGTTGTGACAACATAATTTATTTTTATAAACATAAATTAACAAGATGGCTATTTCTTTTTCTGCGGGTTAGGGAATAATCATTGATGGCAGTTGTAGAGTTTGAAGTTCTTCATTCATGGTTTTTGTTGAGAAGCTTGCTATCACTCTAATGCGGAGGGTGCATGCCAAACAAACAAGGCCCAACCCCTTTATTCTTCTTAATTATTGGTGTGTTATTCGCGATGGAAGAAGATAGAATTGTGCCACAGCGGCGAAGAGACAGTGGCCCTCGTGGCCTCCACCGCCCCAAGGCTCTTGCGGCCATTGTGGCCACCGCGACCTCCCCACCGCCACACAGCCCCCACTACCTTCGCGGCTCCCGTGGAAACCGTGTTACCCCGTGGCCTCCATGCTACACAAGGGCACCCCAACGCAGACCAGGCCGACCAGAAACATGTCGGGTCAGCCCAGGCCGGGTCAGACTAGACTCGGGCCAGCTTCGACCCTATGCACTCTTTGGGCCATAACATTGGCACCGGGGGTCTGCTTGATGAACTGTAGGTGGCACTGGAAACCTAGGAGCAATACTGTCCCTTTGGTATACCTGATATGAGATTTTGAAAAAGTTGGGGTATAGTAGGGTTTGATTGAGCATGAATTTAACCGAGAAATCGAGACAAAAAATGGCTGATAACATACAGACCGGGTGTCCTATTGATGCACAGTCTACTGTGTTGGTACCCCTATGAGGTGGCAGTTCTTTTGGGTTTCTTATTCATGGGACTTTGTGGCAATTAGAGTATCAACTAGTGGATTGAGGAGAGGATCCTCTCGGAGACGATCAAGCTTTGTGTGGGAACCCATTATCTGGATGTGATGTGAATAATAAATATTTATCCTATGTGGGTTAACACCGAGTGATACTTTATGGGACGGAACCGAGCGATCATGTGTGGGTCAGCACCTCGCAGTCCTGTGTGGGTTAGGATTGACTGATCCTATGTGGGTCAGCACCGAGCGATCCTGTGTGGGTCAGCTCCTAGAGATCCTATGTGGGTCTGACGACATACTGGGGATGTACTGGTATCTTGTGTGGGTTTTATGATGTAATGATGAGGTACTAGGATCCTATGTGGGTATAAAAATATACTACGGTCCTCAGTGGGTCTGATGATGATTAGGGATCCTTTGTGGGTCTACCTCGTAACAGAGTAAGACGATTCAGTAATTACATCTAATCATCTATACTATTGTACTTATGAAATACCTTGGGTGAGCTGAGTCTGTACCTTTGTGGTATTCTTCTATTTGGTGTACCTATTTGGTACTTACCTTGGTGGTATTCCTTCATTTGTGGAATAGTTGAGATGTGGGCTTTTGAGTTGGAATCTGTGTTTCCTCATGATTGAGATGGGTATACTTGATAACTTATGTATATGTATTGGAATATACCTAAGTAGGGTTTTCAATGGTTTACATGCTTTGTGGTTTATCATTGGTGGTATTTATAGGACATTAAGGGTCTCATGGTCCATAATGAGTATCGTTATACTCACCCTTGCATGGGTTATGCCCGCACATTGTTGTGTTTGGAGCAAACGATGGACAGATCTGACTAAGGACGATTGCACTGGGACTGGAGGTAGCTCGAGGATGGTGTTAGACGAGGCATACCACTAAGACGACTATCCGAGAGATTTACCTACCCTTCAGGTATGATCTTTGGAATGTGTTCACAAGAGCTATTTCAGTTTACTTGTACCTTTTAGTTTTTTGTATTTTCCAGTTGGGTTTGTATTCCGGACCATTTTTACTTACTGTACACACTCTATTTACTATACAGTGGTTTGTGTTTATATCATGTTGTGAACATGGATGCACAAGCTTACAGGTTATAAAGGCAATGCCTTCCCAGTTTTAGGGAATATGCCTTCAGTTCTAGTCTCTAGCTGCTTTCCTATTGAAGGAGGGATTGGGGTAGTTACGAAACAGGCCCCAGGGGATGGGTCGTGACAAATTGGCATCAGTGGAGTGGCTTCTACCATAAAACATATTACTCTGATCCTTCTAACGATAATAGTGTTATGTGTAGTGAGTGTGATTATTAGTTTAAGGATTCCAGTTTTAGTGTGGTGGTCGACATATCCATACACCAGGACCCTGACTTCCGATTTCTGACTCAGTGCCCAAAAACACTGATTGCATGTGTGTTTGGAAGAGTTTTCTTTGTGATATATTTGAGTCATCAGACCAGGAATAACTTTTTTGACCATGTCACCCCAGTTACTTTTCAAGATGCCTTCATGAATAAAACTAGCTAGGGTTATAGATATAGTATTTACTGAAATCCCACTGAGTGATGAGGCCTCAGTTCAGGGCCCTTTTCCAGTAGAGGCACTAGTGGAGGCACCAAAGGTACTATTAACTATTGGGCCACCAATTCCACCATCCCTAGAAGCAGAGGGTGCATGCTTCTTGAGTTATTTGCACAAGTTCTACTGCTAGAGGCCACCTAGGTTCAGGGGAGAGATAGACCCACATGTGGTTGAGGATTGGCTGAAAGCCGTAGTGAAAGTCTTCTGAATGGTAGGGACACCAGCTGATCTCATGGTGATGCTTTCCACTAGTCTACTACAAGATGTAGTAGGCAGATGGTGGAGCTTAATGATCTGGGATCACGACGAGGTGACGCTTCTCTCGGAAAACATCAAGAGCCTGTTTCTGGCAGAGTTTTTTCCAGTGACTCTTCATGTAGTGTTTATATAAGAGCTTCTTCATCTGCAGTATGGCATCATGATTGTGGCTCAATACTCAACAAGGTTCACTAACCTCTCATAGTACTCCACTGATATGGTGTGGGGCCCATTTTTCGAGGCTTGGACCTTCGATCAGAGACTCAGGAGAGTGATCAGGGCTTCACTGATTTTTCTTTAGCATCCCGATGCATGTGGGGGTGTTAGAGCGAGTCCTATTAGTGGTGAGTTTCATTGATAATTTTTACCCAGCAGTGAGACCCACCACCAGATGTCACATAGCGGAGTCTTCTGCAGATGGCAGTAGACAGATGTCATAGGGGTCCCAATGGACCAAACATACAGATGGACAACCACAGGATTCAGGGTTGGTTGTGTAGGACACTTAAGGTAGAGCAAGTCATGCCAGGAGCGGGTAGTGTTAATCTTGTTGTAGGCAGGGTCACAAGGCTCGTGACTGTCCAAACCGCCTAACAGATGATCAACAGATGGTCGAAGGACCGCACAGAAAGACACATAGGTTAGACTGAGGAGGTCCGTAGGGAGAAGGAAGATTTGGCAGAGGAGATGGTCATGTAATGGGAGTGGGTGACAATTCGAGATGTTACCACCACCACAACCATGTTTTCCACCCTGACCACAGGGAGTAGGAGGGAAGGGGACAGCTCAGCTCCAGACATATGATGTCTACGACCATGGTTCTCCAATGATGATATGATGTACAATCTGTGTATACTCTACCTTAGCTAAAGTGCTTATAGAAACAGGTGATAGTCATTATTTTATTGGCACTTCTCTTGTTCGAAGCTCAGAGATTCTGAAGGAGCCATTGGCTCAATCCTTACAACTAGAGACTCTTACTAGAGTGGATTAGATGATTACGCACCGGTACTGCTAGTGTGAGCTTACTCTAGGTGGTGAGATATTTAGCTAGGATTTCCTAGTAGCGGCATCAAGGGATTATAACGTCATCGTGGTTATGAACTGGTAATATATAGTTCATCCTCAGATTGACTGCATTAGGTAAAAAGTGTGGTGTGACCACATGGATGGGACCAGGATTACCTTCACCAGTGAGAATGGAGTCGTTTCGGCATAGGATGGACTTACCTAGAGGAGAGTTTAGCTGATCTCTCTTCAGTTGGATACCCGTACCTTCGTAGTAGTAGATGTGGAGAGTCTGAGTTATTATATAGTGGTGTACCGGTAGGCGTATTTCTTCTCTGATGATTTCCCAGTCTACCTCCTCACAGAGAGATAGAATTTTACATTGACTTGTACCCCAGGATGGTACTGATATCTACACCAACATATAGGATGGTTCCCGCAGAGCGTCGTGAGCTACGGGTATAGCTGGAGTACTTTTAGGGGAAATGGTTCATTTAGCCCTGTGTTTCTCCTTGGGAAGCCCCGATTTTGTTCAGCAAGAAGGAAGATAAGAGTTTGAGACTTTTTGTTGACTATCGAAGCCTGAACAAGGTGACCGTGAAGAACATGTACCGACTTCCAATGATTGACGACCTCTTTGATGATATGATGGTAGAATGGTAATTATCGAAGATAAACCTCTGATCTAGCTATCACTAGATCAAAGAACGAGGTGAGGATGTGCAGAAGATGGTTTTCCGATGTCAGTATGGCCATTATGGGTTCTTGTTTATGCCATTTAGTGTAACCAATGCTCCTGTAGTGTTCATGGGACTCATGAACAAGATCTTTCTGCCATACCTTGATCACTTTGTAGTAGTCTTCAACAATGACATTATTATATACAAGGATACTGATGAGGAGAATGCCTATCATTTGTAAGAAGTATTTGATACACTCTGAGAGCACTGACTTTATGGTATGCTCTCGAAGTGCTAGTTTTTTATCCGATAGGTTCAATTTCTGGGACATGTCATATCGAAGGATGGGGTAGATATAGATGCAATAAATATTGAGGTGGCACTTTCATGGGAGAAACCTAGGAGTGTGACAGAGGTACGATTTTTTTTGGGTTTGTCTAGGTACTACTAAAGGTTTATGGCAGATTTTTCCAGAGTTGCAGCACCTTAATCAGCATTGACGAAGAAGGGGAAACCCTTCGTTTGTTTGGAGAGATGCCAGTAGAGTTTTCATTAGATGAGGTAGAGTCTGAATAGTGCCCCCATCATGATCTACCAAAGGTGGATGTAGGGGCTGTATTTTAATGTGATAATTCAGGGACTGGTCTTAGATGTTTCCTAATGTAGGAGCGAGGATTGATCACATTTTGTTCTTGACAGCTGAGACATCATGAGCGAAATAATGCTACACATGACCTGGTGTTAGCAACAGTGGTCTTCACCTTGAAGATGTGGTGACATTACTTGATGGGAGAGTGTTTTATAGTCTACTCTTATCACAATATTCTCAGGTATATCCTCTATCTGAAGGACTGGAACCTGATACAACGACATTGTCTTGAGTTCGACTGGGACTATGACATCGAGAGAATCTATATTTCTGGGAAGGGGAACGTTGTAGCAGATGCACTCAGCAGGAGGCCTGGTATACAGCTGTTAGGAGAGGCAACGGAGAAATAGTCTGCTTTGCAAATATCCTTTGTGGATAAAGATGGAGCAGCTTTACTATAGTCTCTTAAAGTCACTCCCCCACTTATTCAGCGAGTTGGGGAGGTGCAGCGTGGAGATGCGGACTACGAGGCTCGACGTGCTTAGATATCCACTGGGTAGAAACCTAAGGGATTTCCTGAAGATTTGGATCACGTCATCCTATTTAGAGGACGTACAATGGTACCCATGTCGCTTCGGGAGGAATTGATTAGGGAGATCCACAAATCCCCTCTAGCGGTACATCCAGGAGTGGTGATGAAGTACCAGGATCTCTGACGACTGCCCTGGTGGTCGGGAATGAAGAAAGAAGTTGTAGAGTTTGTCTCTCAGTGCCACACTTGTCAGAAAATGATGTCGGAGAATCAGGTACCAGCAGGCTTCGTTCAGCCTTTGGTGGTCCTAGAGTGGAAGGCAGATGAGATATCCATGGACTTCGTGATAGGACTTCCACTTACATCCAGGGGTCATTACTCTATTTTGGTGATCATCGACTAACTCACCAAAGAGGGACACTTCCTAACGATCAGAGAGCATGGTTTAGTTGGGTGCATGAGATGCCTCTATGTGGAGGAGATTGTTCAGCTACATGTAGTACCATCAATGATTGTCTATAATCAGGATGCATGTTTTACTTACAAGATATGGAAGGGGTTTCCAGAGGCTTTCAGGATGCAGGTTTGTTTAAGCATTGCCTTCCATCCTCAGGGCTAGACTGAGCGGACCGTTCAGACCCTCAAAGACATGTTGCGTGCTTGAGTCCTTGACTTCGGTCATAGTTTGGAGGATCACTTTCCTTTGGTGGCATTTTAATATGAAAATAGCTATCACTCCACCATTGGGATGACACCTTTTGAGGCATTGTATGGGTGACCTTGTAGATCACCATTGTGATGGACTGGACCAGGGGAGACAACACTAGTGTGACTAGAGATGGTATAGGCTACCATAGAGTAAGTGAAGATAATCTTGGAGTGGATGAATACTGCACATAGCTGGAAGAAGTCTTACACCGACAGGAGATGAAGAACTCTAGAGTTTGAGGATGGTGGCCACGTCTTTCTACATGTATCACCCCAACGAGGTTTGCAGATATTTTGCCGAGGTGACAAGTTATCTTTGAGGTTTATCAGACCCCTAAAAGTCTTCAGTATAGTTGATGAGGTGGCTTACCACATAGAACCTCCACCCCAGTTGCACTGGGTGCATGTTTTCTTCCACGTATCCCAGCCGAGGAGATACGTGAAAGACCCTTATCACATCATCGACCATGGTGAGATGGACATCGATGATGGGGACACTTTTCCGGAGGATCCAGTAGAGATTGAGGATCCACAACACTGGGACCTTCTTGGGCGGTCCATATTTCTGATGCATGTTCGCTGGAATCACGGTAACCTCCAGTATAGCACATGGTACTGGAAGGCTCAGATTCATGCTCAGTACCCCCACTTATTTCCGTATATTTTTTTTTGGATTACGAGGATGCAAATCCCTAACGTGGGGAAAATGTAAAGACTCAAAAATTCTTCGTTATTTTTTATATTTTATGGGAATATTATGAGTCCGTAAAAATTGACGGCACGTGTTTCTGAGGACCGGTTTTCCCGGAATGAACTTCTGAACTTCTTTTTGGTACGTTTAGTAAACGTGTGAGGGGGTTTTTGTAACTCTTAATTTTTTGCTCGGATTTGAAATCTTAGGGAACTGTAGAACTCAAAGTGCCTGTGTTTTCATATGGAGATCATCTCCTCGACTATAGTGGGTAGAGAGTGAATGATAAAAGTTTTTTTCCTTTTCAATAAATATTAAAATAAAATAAAAATTTCTAACATTTTTATTTTTGAAACCCCCACAAAATGGGTTTTGGTGGTGGGGACCACACAAGGCTAATCCTCCCATGTGAATTCTAAGAGGTGTGAACCACCTGAACTAACCCCTATTTGGAATTTAGTGGCGGGGACCACCCGAACCCCTTAAATGAGATAAAACATATCTACTCCTCCAACTTTAACTATGACCTCACAAATACATTTAATTGGGACAATTAAATGAGCAAATTAATGGTGCTAACACAGTACATTAATTATTCCATCATTGTTGTTCCAACATGATTTATTTTGATAAATATAAATTAACAAGTTGGAAATTTCACATTTTGGGTGGAATTGGGAGAGGATAACTATTGGAGGATTATTCTCTCTAATGAAGAACGCATTCTCCAATGAAGAAAGTAATCCCAAATGAGGAATATATTAAATCACAATGAACCAGCAATTGAGGAAATGATAATGTCATTGACGACCGTCTATCCCCAACGACATCATCTCCTTCCTCACGACCTCCTTCAACAAATCTTGGAGGAAATGTTTTTATTATGTGTGATTATGGATTCCCATTTTCTTCCCTTTTACCCAAAGAACGTGGAAAAAATATCTAACTAGTTGATCCTCTTATGATTTATTTTTCTACAGATTAAGGAACAAACATTGATGGGGGTTGTAGAGTTTGAATTTCTTCATTCATGGTTTTTTTTGACTTGATTGCTACCACTATAACGCGGAGGGTGCATGTATAACAAACATGGCCCAACCCCTCTGTAGTTCTTCATTATTGGTGTGTTCCTCATGATGGAAGAGGATGGAATTTTTTCACGGTGGTGAATAGATAGCGGCTGGCCGAACTAGTCGCCGTCGAAGGTGTGATGCACAACTGTACTACTCGGAGAGGACGGCTGGCCATCCGGCCCCCCGCGGTGGACCGCCGCATTGTGGCCACCCCACCGTGTTGCAGCCCTCACCACTCTGCAACCATTTCTACTCTGTGGCCCCTCGCAGACCCTTCCTCCCCGTGTGCTCCACCTCCCTATGGCTCATGCGGCCTTTATGGTACCCATAGCCTCTGCGCCTCCCCAAAACCTTTGCAGCCTTCGCTGCACCGCGGACTCCGCCACCCAGTGGCTCCCGCGACCTCTACCTCCTTATGGTCCCTATGGCCCTCATGGCCTCTATGCCACTACTTGGCCCCCATGCCTTACCACGGCTGCCTAGGCCGGGCTGCCCAATGAGGGCCATGCTGGGTAGGTCCGTGTTAGAGAATACTCGTGCCATCTTCAACTCTATGCGCTCTTTTGACCATAACATTGGCAGAGAGCTCCCATTTGATGAACCTCCAGCGGCACTAGAAACCTTGGAGCGAGTTAGTACCTTTGGTATACCTCATTTCATATTTGGATAATGTTGGGGTATTGCCGGGTTGGATCTAGCACGAATCCAACCAAACCCTTGGGACAAAAAGGTTAATAACTTATAGACCGAGCATCTAATTGACGCACCATATGTTACGTTGAGACCCATATGAAGTTGTGGTACTTTGGGTTACTTCTTCTTGGGACATTGTGGAAAATAGAGTATTGAGAAGTGGCTTGATTATTGGACCATCCCAGAGATGAGCAAGCTTAGTGCGGGGAACCATTAGCTAGATGTGACAGGAAAAATGAATAGTGATCCTGTGTGGGTGACCGTCAAGCGATCCTGTGTGGGACACCAATGAGTGGTCCTGTGCGGTTCATCACCTAGAGATCATGTGTGGGTTAGCACCAAGACATCCTCTGTGGGTTTGACAATATACTATGATCATTTTTGGGTCTGATGATGATTAGGAAACCTTCATTGGTTTGCCTCTTAATGGAGTAAGATGATTTCTTAGTTACATCTAATCATGTTTACTATTGTACCTATGTAATACATGGTGGGATCTGAGTCTATACCTTTGTAGTATTATTCTGTGTGGAGTACCTATGTGGTACTTACCATTGTGGTATTTCTTATTTTGTGTAAAAGTTGATCTTTGGGCTTTTGAGTTGGACTCTATGTTTCTTCATGATTGAGATGGATATATTTGATAACTTAGGTATATGTATGGGCATAAATTAAGTTGGGTTTTACTATTTTACATGTTCTTTGGATTATCCTTGGTTGATTTTGTGAGACCTTGAGGGTCTCGGGATCCCTACTGAGCATCATTATACTCACCCCTACACTGGTTATGCCCACACCTTGTAATGTTTGGTGTAGACGATGGACAAAGGCGACTGAGGAAGAGTGTACAAGGACTAGAGTTAGCTCGGGGAGGATGTTAGATGAGGCATACCATAGATAAAACTGTTCAAGAGCTGTACCAACCCTTGAGATAAGATCATTGGAAGGTGTTTACAGGATCTATTTCAGTTTACTTGAACATTGATGATTCTTGTACTTTCTAGTTGAGTTTGTATTCTGACCAATTTTTTCTTACTGTACTCACTCTATTTACTATACAGTAGTTTGTGTTCATATATTTTTGTATGATTGGTCGCGTGATTTTACAGGTTATAAAGGCCTTTTCTTTTCGAGTTTCAGGGAATATTCTTAATGTGCTAGTTGCTTGCCCCTAACCTATGGAGGGCGGGCTTGGGGTAGTCATGCATGGGCCCTTGGGGATAGGTCGTGACATTGTCTCCATCTACCAAGGAGTAATTTTCCAATATATAAAAAATATCTTGAAAATCATCACCTATTAGGTGAAAAATGAAATCTAAAAAATAATGATATTTTATAATAAAATATAAAATCTACAAATTAAAAACATTGGGTGACTGTATAAATTAATTAATATGTTCATCAGGACTTTTTTCTCATTTGTATCACCTCAATATTCATCTTACTATTTATTTTCATTAATATCATAATCTATATTAGTTTCAATAACATATTCATTTTCTTTATTTCTAATTTTTAAAAAGTACATTATTAATACATCATCTACCACGACATGACCAATATCCTATAACATTAATGTTTCATTTATAATATTTGTATATCTTCTTGAATGACGTGTATTTGGAGATATATCATGAACATTTTTCAAATATATTTCCCACTATAGAAGGAAAGTAATTCTAAATAAATGGATTATCCTTTGATTTCTATTTTATTAAAATACACTAATCAACTAATTCTCTAAAATATGGATAATATTTTTATAATAATTGTAATTTTATTTATGTGACAACAGAAATGATTTATTCGATAAACTGTGACACTTAAATTTTTTATATAATTGAATACATGACAAAAAGAAGATGGTATACTATAATAAAAGGTTAATATATCTATATAATTCCCAAAAATTATTCAATGTCTATCAATAAAAAGCATATGCTTATAATGAAATTATTTCCATGAATTTCCATTACATAGATGGTTTAAAATATCATTTTTTTAAAACAGAATTAAATATATGTCATGAATGATGTTTTTCTGTAGTGATATAATTAAAATATTTAAATTTGGTGGCATTTGGAAATAAACTATTTTTTTATTAAAATAAGTCAATGTTGGCCACATTACAGTTTTCTATATCATGTTTCCCTCATATTAAATAATTAACAAAAGAGTCCAAAAAACCATAACATCAGACATAATCATTTGATAATGAAATAAACTCTTGATGACTGAAAACCAAATTATTCATAATATTTTACGACAAATAATAATGTTTCAACAAATTTTTTTTGTAGATTAACATTTTTAACCAGCAAAAAGTACATTATTGAAATAAATATATAACAATAAGAAATTGGATTTAATAGCCATTAATTTTTTTTCAAGTTTTAAATGACTAACCTTGCATCAATAGTGTAATTATTTATCAATTGATTTTATCATATCATAGGTTTTTAATAATTTAAAATAATAATTCCCATTCCCATTTTATATTTCTTGAAATTATGGTAAATAAAACTAATGTACTATATTTTGAAAATATGATGGATCATTAAGAAATGATATTTAATGTCTTTAAAGGAAAAATTAAAATTATTAATATCATAAAATAAAATTTTATTAAAATAAATAATGAAATAAATATATCATATATCATTGGGGATTGAGGAAGCATCCATTTGGGGTTCCATATCATGTGAAAATTCTAACTAATGTGTAATAAAACCTATATTCCACTACATAAATGTTCAATCCTGTTAGGTCATATTAAAAAACAATTCGTAAAACTTGAAACCAACCATCTTCTCAGGGAGGGGGGCTTACTATTGTGTCTAATGATTTGAAAAACTGTGCACTATCTATGCATAACCACTCTACCAAAAAAATATCTTCTTTTACTATTTCCATAAAATCGTCTTGTTTTTTCCTAATGTACACATGTGCAGTGACTCTCAACATCACCTATCATGGCTTCCTGGAGATAGTTCATGGTTTTACCTCACCGTTATAAAAGAGTTAACCACTAGAAAAAATTCAAAAACCTCTAAAATAATATATAATATTCCAAAAAATAATGAAAATATTATATAAAATCAAAATACAATGTAAAATGGTAATGTACTAGAAAACAAGGGTGTTATTCTTCCCAAAAATTATATGGTTATCATTAGAATTGTAGGAATCGGTTTTTATTTTTTTAATCTAGGGAAACTCCATCAATATATCTTCTCATGTTCCATTGTCTCTTCCAGAATCTATCCAACAAGTCATAATATTCATAAAAAACTGATTCATTTCCAATGAAATTGCTTCTCATGCTTATCAGTGATTTATAACATCACCCGAACCAATTTAGCATTAGGCTCAAGATCATCATTGTCCCATTGAATATCATGGTATGAATTAGGGTTGTACATCTTCAGTTAATATATAAGAAGCTCATTGTTCCCTAAGCTAATCATTTGTTGTAAATCTAACTAGTAAGAATCATCACCACTAAACTCTTGTATCTCAAAAGAAAAAACGAATTTGGGATTCATCTTTTCATTAATACCCAAATAATGTTTCCCAAAACTCAGATATTTTCATAAAAATAAATATCACCCACATGAAAAGGAAAATGATGACAAAAATGATCCATACATAATTACAGATTACATTTAGTCATCTCCACACTTTCCTTGACCATCTAAATATTCTATATCGTTTAATGAACAAGGATATGTCTAATAATTGAAGTCTCACCTGCTTCCACCAAAAAAAATGTAAAATTATTTGGATGGAAATTGAAATATTTCAAATGATTCATTTATATTGAGGTCTAAAATATATTAATATATGAAAACTAATATAACAGTCTATGATCCCCCATGATCTTCTAAAAGCCATAATATATTCTGTGAGATTTTCTTACAACATTTGGATCAACCATTTGGATTATCCATCCATTCAAGTACGTTAATTTTGCTCATGGTTAATTGGTTTCCAAGAGCTTGCTGAATGGACATCCAAAATCCAGATATAAACTTGAGGTCTTTTTCAGAAGCAGTTGAAACTAAAATACCATGAATCCATTCAACATCCCAAATAAAGATTTTTGGAGATTCATAAATTGAATTTTATTCATGAATATGGATAAAATGATCTATCTTGGTGACTTCTTCCACAATCAAACACATGTCATTGTGTTTCCTAATGATTTTTGGTAGACCATTCATTAAATCCATTATAATCTACTCCAATTTCATTATGGTTACATTTAAATATTGAAATATTTCACCTAGTTATTGGGGAACCATATTTGACCAATTGATATGTGAGGAATATTGAGTCCTACTCCACCAAATTCCAATTCATTCTATCCCACCAAAACAACACTCTTGTAGGTTTAATAATATTTAATATACACATATAAATAGCCCATATTGAGTTGTGGTGGGTATAAAGAAGATGTTCCTCAAAATATAGGGGAACAATAATCTGATCATTAAAACATAACATATAAATACCATATAATATTAATCATTAAATGGTATCCCATCCATTGTGTTTTGACCTCATGGTATGTCATTCATGATCATATTTCTACAGAATATTTACCTTCTCTACCAAATCAGTATCATGGGAATCTAGAAGGAAAATCAAAATGTCACCTTTCTCAACACAATCCATATTTTCATCAACTATAACTAATATCAGTTTCCACTAAACAAATTTATCTTTATTTACATAAATATATGAAACTCTACACAATTAATATAACACTGAATTTACGTTACCCATTGTATACATCGGGCCAATGTGAAACATCTAAAGATATTCTATTCATATTTTTTTTAAATTCATATCTCACTATGAGAAGATGTGTTTTAAGATTTTGTGATATGTCAACACTGTTAACTAATATCCAAAACATTAATATTGGGAAGTCTCCATGGCCTAAAAAATTGGTTCCAAAACTAAATCATGGGTGGGTTAATGTTACACATACATCCATGACTATCTCGATCCATAATCTATATTATGGCATCTATGCAAGAGAATCCAACCCAAACTAGATTATGAGGCATCACAATAGATAATATATCCTTATCACATATTTGGAAACATAAATACAGTTGGTAAATTAAAAAAATCATAGGTTATTGAATGTATATCTAGAAGTCATTTCCTCATTCAAAATGAAATCCTTTCCCATCAAATTTTTCATGAGCAAGATTTTTTTTGGATATTTATGAACAAAACATCAGTAATAAATTTCTTAGATAGAAAAATTCTCTATCATATTTCCATTCCTTCATTGTTTCTAGGATAAAGAAGATTATGTAATTTCCTGGTATATGAAGTCTCCTCATTTTGAAATGACATGTCCAAAGAAACATAATTCTTTTACCTAGAAAACACAAATTTAAAAATTTTGATATAGTTGATGTTCTCATATGATGCTAAAAAAAATTTCCATGTAGTGTTCGTTATCAGACATAGTCTTACAATACACTACAATATAATAAATGAGTTCCAGCAAAAATTTGTCAATATAACTTAATAGATCTAATTCATCAATTCCATATGCACCTCAAGTTTATTTTTATGCCCAAAGGGATAACCGTGTATTCATAATGAATATAATTACTCATGAATGTTATCTTCTAAAAATAATCCATCCCAAGATAACGTCTAAGATACCTTGATCATAAATCAATATTAGATAACCATAGAGAACCCATCAATTTTATAACAAGATCTTCAATTTATGGAATAAGATATCTTTAGTCTATTATTAATAGGATTAGATTATGATAATCATCACAATGATGAAGTCTTACATATTCATTCCATTCAAAAATATTTTGTGCTTCACATGGTGACATACATTGTCAAATGAACACTTTTCTTTCTAAACCATCTTACTTACCATTTAATTCCTTTATATTCATATATGTTATCCTATATAAATAAAGTTAACTATGAAACTTTTATTATAAGAGATCGATTATAAATTCCACACCCCTTTTTTCTAGAATACAATATAATTGTTTGAGAAGAACATATAGAAATTGGGCTATGACAACATGAAAATCACTATGCTTGATGGAAATAATAGTTTCCAAGTTACAAACTATAAAATTAAAAGATAATGTACTAACCAATGATACAACATATATGGATATTATACCATTCACATGTCAATATCCATTAAATATATGGTCAAAAAAATCCATAGTTGTCAATATAACATTCCATGAATAGTTGTCTATGTGGGTCTCAAAATATGTAAACCTATATATTCCAAAAATTCTTTCTATGATACCCATCTCAAAAATAGAGAAACTGAAATAAATTTAGCTTCATAAATAGTTATATAATAGTAATCACACTTAAAGAATTTACATTATCATTAGTAGAGAGGTGTTTGAGGTTTCAAGACCTGAGTCCATTTTATAACATTCGATGTCATGTGATTCAAGACATTGTCAGAAACAAACTGGTTCTATGTTATATTCTCAAACATACCTTTTAGGAATGTAGTGTTTAGTATAATAGTAAACCACACAATTTATGGAATAGATTTATCCACTCTAATAATAATATCAACAACATAAAAATTCATAGTTGGTGCACCATGCAATTATTTATTTCTTTATACTGACTATATTGACTTATGACGTGTCAATGTAATATGAGAATCACTCTTGGATTAATTTCTTTAGAGAAATTACCATTGATTATTGATTGACCCATTTAATCATAAGAATTCTGGTACATATTCATTCTAGAATAACACTTCATATGTCCCAATATCCCTCAATTTTGAGATCCTAACATAGGAATCGTGTATTCCCACATGAATTGTATATACTACCAGAACTGATAGAATCAATATAATCGTTCATGTCACAAATGAAAATTATATGATCCAATGGTTAGTGTTTAAGGTGCTCTATTTCATTTAGAATAGGTTTCCTTATTATCTTGGTTTATTGAATTAGAGTTCCCACATATTTCCCTGAAGACAATCATTAATCCTCCACCAGGATGCCTTTCAATGACTTTTCCTCCACAAAAATTCAATTAACCATGTTTATATAATTTATAATATATAGGAAATCTATCTTATAATTATTTTATTCGCTGTACAGACTCAATGATGCATACATTCAAACACACCCTAGGGTTTACCTCAATAGTAAAATAAAAAATGATCATAATTTTAGCTGTATAATATATAATTGATACACTCTCTTAGATTAGGATACAGAAATACATTGTTCAGGATGTCTTGAAAGTGTGATGATAGAATTATTTTTTCACAAATCTTTAATGTCCTACCATATAATAACATGGTCATATATATCTCGAACGACTGAAGCCCGACACTATCTTGGAAGACTATACATCATGTATACAACTAAATTAACCATTATGTTAGATGGGGTAATAAAGAATTCGAAATTATAGATCATTTCATAGAACAAAAATATTAATTTTTTTGGGTTTGAATCACCCCGAAAGAATGGTGGATTCTATTTTTGAAACTGCATGCAATGAACAACATTCAATAGTTCATTATTTATATTTCCTTAGTTAAAATCTTGAAATTATTTTACAATGCTCTGGAAAATATATTGGTTCAAATGTGTCTTTGGTTCAAAAACATTTTATGAATCCTATTCTTTTGTATTTATATGATGTTTACATAATTCCATTTCTCAATAGATAGAAAAATACAACACTTATGAATCAAAGACTAGAAACCAATGTATTATAATTTACCAAATTACCATAATTAACAAGTATTACGAACATTATTTTAAAAATAGAAATTTGTAACCATTTTACAAAAATCATCAAATATTTGATGAACAATATAATATAAGTGTGAATCCCTCTACTAATAAAAAATATTTTACATGAAAAAACTAAAACCGTGATAATTATATGAAAGAACACCTAAATGTATCTTGGAATACTTTTTTAATGAAAACTAAGTAGAGATTTGAATTTGTGAATAAAGTGGGTTTATATGTATTTTTATACTATAATTTTCGTCATGTGAAATATCAGCAATGTGGAATCACTCTAAAGTATCCAAGAAAGAACCCTGATCCCCAAATATTAAGGCATGTCTTAATCATAGATATCCAATACAATCAAATTAAGTACTTTTCCCATTCATATGTCCTGAAACAAAATTTCCCCAAATTCACCATGGTTCCCAAATAGCGGGTGATTATAACACTTAGTACGATTTTCACATAAGACATCCCAACTCATTCCATTATAATAAAAAAATTATCTCACAATATAAACCATGATTTATATATAATTGAGAAACATAAAAATATTTAAAAAAAATAAATTGGTTAAATTGACAATTGAACAATTTATCCATAAGAAAACATTTCATGAAATATAATTTAAAAAATTTCTTATCATTATTTCTTTCCATTTGGAAAACACATTCTATATATCTGACACATTGATGAACACATTCATGATAGGTTAAAATTCCATACTCATGATTCATTAATCACGGATCCACCAATTCATTATATGTTGAAAAATCTATATGTTTACTAATATTATAAACCCTTTATTTAGGATATTTTCCATTGAAAAAAAACCCAAGAAAACCATGTTTTCCATGACCATATTCCATATTTTTTCATTACACATAAAGAAATTTACTAACATTATAACATTTTTAAGTATATCATTCTTTCATTAATCCAAAACCATAATTCGAATTCTAGAATTTAAAATAATTAATCAATTTAGTTTTCTAAATATCATTCAAATCCCATGATTCCAAATATTAAAAAAATGTGTTTAATTAATGAAATTACACATTATTTACTTTTCAAATACATGCAAAACATTCAATAAAAACAATCCCTCTATGTTATATAAAAATTAAATAAGAGAGGGAAGCCAACTACCTCCTAATGGGTGATGAAACCAAATAATGATGCCAAGATTCCTATAGATTTGGGCCGACAACAACATTACATCTTCATATTCCAATAAGATATCATCAAACTGAACAATAGATCATATAACCATCCGTAACATATTAGATCAAACATTCCAGGTGAAAATATAAGAGATGATATAAGGAAAAAATAAATGAGTAATTTTTGACTATTTTTAATATCCAAAACAGATTGATTCATAAAAATCACTTTTAGGATAAAATAACATTTCAAATGATTTATATAAGGGAAGAGGATATCATAATCCTTGAAGAATAGGTAAAACTCAGTGTTTCTGGTGTGAAATGTCAATTAGAATTTTTTTCATAGAATTTAATGCATATATCATGGTTATTTCACATAGTTGGAAAAATTATGCACTAAAAATGTGCTTGAGTCTATCTCCAATCCATAGATTCACATTTTTTTCCACACATATAAACATATAATGCACTAAACTTCCATTAATAATGGGAATTTTGTAAGGGCCCCAACTTGTTGTGTTGTATAATTTTGAAAGACTTACATTAATCATTCATAGATACATTACAAAAAAACCACATCTCACATGGTTTCCTAGGAATATTCCTAGAATGAAAAAACCATGTTCAATCCATGTTCCTATACAGTAACTCCAAACATTACCTTGAATTGTTTATAATATATAGATCAATGTTTTTTGTAACAATTTTTAAATTATGATCCTCCAGAAATGATTAAAAAACACTTACAATCCATCCTAAACACTAAAGACATGACCCAGGAATTATATAACCACAAAATTTCTATAAAAATGGTAATGTATCATAATACAATGATGTTACAGTATGGGTGAGTTGATCAGAGTATATATGGGTTTTCAAAA
The DNA here is from genome assembly GCA_963277665.1 of Viscum album. Taxonomy (NCBI): domain Eukaryota; kingdom Viridiplantae; phylum Streptophyta; class Magnoliopsida; order Santalales; family Viscaceae; genus Viscum; species Viscum album. Next base: position 1,517,408,792 of record OY728131.1, read on the forward strand.
TCTCCTAGTGATGTGTTTATGATAGGGAGAATGTTATACCCTTGTGCCACTACATTGGGACATGTTATATAATTATAATTTTTTAATATTTAATTAATTTTGTGAATTATAAAATAGAAATTTTTAAAAAAATTCAATTTCATTTGATTAGAACATGATTATGATAAACTATTTTACCTAATCTATCATAGTGAATATTTTTTTCATAGTTGGAGGACATTTTCAACATGAAAAATAGTATGTGTGTAGACTCACCATACATAGGGTGAAATTTATTTAATAACTCAAACATAGTTTTAATTTTTTTTAGATAATAATAAATTCAAATTTAAAATTTTTGTATCTAAAGTCATGTGGATTCCCCATGGTCATACCATGACCACTAAGACTATAATGTAAAACCATGAGTGATGCCTAAAAATTAGAATTTGGATGTCACTATTCTTCATATAACATGATTTGAAATAAAATATATCCTCTTCTTCCTCTCTTCTCATCTGATTCTTCTATAGAGCCTTTAGGGAGCTCCCATTTTCCACATTCCGGGTTCAATAATTCATCAATGTGGAATTCAAGTTGATTTAAGTTACACTATTATTTTAATCTTTATTATTTATCTATTCATATTCCCCCTTCCATTCTATTTTTATTTCTCTATCTTCTATAAGCCCCAATATCCTTAGTGAAAAATATTAATTATTTAGAAATTATAATTATGGGGTTTTGATTCTTTTGTATTTTAGCGTTTATTAGTATCCTTGTGTATTATCTATCCCTTAAAGGTGAGTTGTTTCAAAAACAATTATTTAGCTTTGTATATGTCAGATTTTGTAAATTTGAATTTCATGTGATCTCTAGATTTCCTAAAATAAACATCCACCATGTTATAATTATATACGATATCTCTGATAAATTTGTTAAATGTTTTATTTTACTCTACATTTGAAACAAAAGTTTCTCCATGGGTTTAATGTTTTATATTTCTATGAAAATTATTATAAATGGAATGTTTTTAGATTTTACTGAATTATCCTTAAGATTTATTATCCATTTCTATTTTTTATGATGTTTACATATTCCTTGATATCAAGAATTATTTTCAAGATGTTTCATGGGTATAGTTTTTACCAAATTCCATACATTTTTCTCAACAGTTTAGTTTTTATAGGATTATTTTAGGACATGTGTTTCAATATATGATCTAGATACCCATTAGGAACTTTCTAAAAGTTATTTTTTACTTGGATATCCACTGTATTTGATCTTAATTATTATTGTTCTTCATAAAATATTATGTTCTATATGGAAACTTTTTTATCATATATATATAAATGTTAAAGGGAATGTTTAAATTAAGATGTTTATAGGTGAAATGGGAGGCTTCATTCCATGATATATTTTTCATATATATTTATGATATGGACCCTTGATTCCGTACTACTATACTGATTTATTTCATGTATCATTAGGTAGTTATGTGGGATATCTAGATTCATGAAACACAAGTTTAATTAAATCATTGTCTAGTATCCACTAATGTAATCCATGCATACGCTAAGGGAGTAACCCTAATGGATATATTATAGATTTTGTTAAAGGGTAATTTTTAGAATTGAAATGTATTCTGTCAATTGATTCAACATGGGAATATCTAGGATTATCCAACAATAATATCTTGTGTGTTTCACATGATGATATAAATGTTAGTTTATGTTTTTAACTTGATAGAGGTTGTTTACAACCTTTTATATTCTTACTTTTTCTAATAATGATTTGATCATATCACATACATATTTTGAATAATATCATTTCTCATATCCACATATACTCAGAATTATGGATTTCTTTACTTATTATTCCTTCTAACATAGATTTTTGTTAAATTTATTTTAAATTTATGAAATATTTTTTATTGAATGTTAATAAAAATTTAAAAAAATTCTATTTAATCTTTAAAAAATCAAAATAAAACCATCATGTTTCTCAAAGAAATATCCTCTCAAATGGTGAATCAAATATTTATTTATATAAAAGGGGTTTTCATTCTTTTAAATTGATAATTGATTTTTATTTATTTTCCAAATAAATTACATTATCTCATTTATTTTTAAATACCAACTAAAGATTCCATCTTACCTGACACCTGACCTGGAAAATGCAATATCCAATTAGTAATTCATAATCCCTATGTGCTAGAAACTACTTATTGGTCGTTGAATAAAGATTTGGGAAAGTATTTACCATTCAGAAAATTATAATATTCATCCACAGATCCCAATAAAATAGTCGCATTCAAAAATATAGACAAAAAGTTTATTACACCTATTTATGTTTTTATTTACAATTAACTCCAAAATGAAAAGGGGGGAACCACTAAAGAACTAAAAACCTTCAATTGTAGTAGGGTATACTCACCAAACTTATCAATATCATTTTATCCTTCCACAAAATATATCGCTTAATGAATAACATCTGCCACTATATGAATCCATCTTGTTACAAGGGTCAGCCCAAAAGTGGTCTACCTACAGTCATTTGGTGTCTATTGGGAGTGAACTCTCTTATCAAATAAGATACCACCATGTTTTACATTCATAAAATTATAAAAAAAATTAAATGGTCAGTATTTTAATAAATAAAATAATTTTATATGGGAACATGCTTTAGTTTTGAACAGAAGGTATGAAATAAAAGAACAACAAGGATTTTGTAAAATGAGAACCATGTAAAATCCCAATGTGGATAGGTCTGTTGGGGACCTTGGATCCTCTAACTCTCTATGATCAACCATGGATGAGATGGTCTCCTATATAGAAAAATCCTATCAACATAACCATTGTAACTTAGTTGGTGTTGATAAACAATCACACTAGTTAGGGTCGTTCAATCCTAAAATACATGTCCTAGTCTACCCTCCATGGTACCTATGATTCCCATAAGATTTATCCCATTTATCAAAAAATTAAAATCACCTTTTATCATAAACCAAACTATAACATTCCAAATCACACAATTATCAACTAATTATCATAGGTGATAAAACAACTTAAGCGAATCACACACACAAACTCATTTTAAATAAAACTGTCACACGCACAACACAATAAAAATATAAAACATAGGGGAAAGAACATTTTTCTCATAAAATAATGGTACATCATGGAGCCACTTTCCTTTAACCATTAAATCACCTCAAACTAGATGGAAATAACAATACATGTTTCTAAAGGTTTCTAGAGATTAGAAATCCCACCATAAACATTAAAATTCAATCCATAATGTTTTTATTAGTCAAAAAATAGTTTATCCAAACCATCAGGGAAAGTACAACCCAATAAAAAAGAGAGGAGAAACAAGGGAATGGGAAGTGGGTTCATATTATTAGAGTATTTTTGGATAATAATGGCCAAAATTAAAATAAATTATGCTAATAGGAGGGGGTGGAAATGAGATATACTTTCTATTATATGAGGGTTGAGAGTGTGGATCAATATGGGGTGTAATGGGATGAATTAGAGTGGTGTAATGTTAATGATTCAAAATATTAAAAAACACAGAAGGACAAATGGTTTCACTACATAGTCAATTTGTCTATGTGCCAACAATGTATGTGCCTACAAATATAAATATTAATGTCAGAGTTTTTGGGAACATCATTTCCCAATACGTATTTTGAAACATGAGATCACTCTAGGGTCACTGTCATCATTTTCATGGTCTCCGAAGGATGGTGCGTGGTTGTCTACTTAATCATGTGAGTTCCCAACTTCCTTTAATAAGAAATGAATTTTTTCAAAGGTTGGAGAAAATTTTAAATTAACCATGTGCAAGATACTTCTTTCAAAAACACTAAATAATTTAATGTAAAATAATTGATTGAACCATAGTTAAAATTATGGAATATAAATAATAAAAAATATATATGAAAATGGAACTATGAGTGTGATAATTCTCCCCACCATGTCCCCATTCATAACCAAATTTTCATCACATGGGATATTAGTAACGTAATTAAGGCTATTGTTATTTATCCCAATACAACAATTCCATCATTTTACACTCATAATTTATGTACTGCAATAGGACTCTGACTAACAAAATACTTTTTAATAAACATAATTTTACCTAGGAATAAATTAATTAGATTGGTGGTTTCATCACTAAAAAATTGTGTACAAGTTCATGTTATTCCCAACACAGCAAATGGAAAGGATATAAATTCTAATTTATCTATTGAGAGACATGAAAAAAATATGAAACAACATCTACTAAGAATGTGATTCTAAATGTTATGAATCCTAATTCATCCTCCTAAAAATATAGAAAGGTCTGACATACCTTGAAATATTCATCTCATACATCACAAGATAGACATGACTGAAATGATGCATAATGTATGGAATCACTTGTCCATCCACTAAAAATTAAAAATATCTATTTTGATGATAGGAATAAATATTGTGATATTTTTTATCAATCATCAAACAATGCCTAAAAATCCAATTTTTCTGCTCATCTCCAACATGTTTCTTGGTCCATCTATGAAATTTTCACTAACTTCTTTCTTTCTTGGCAGAGAACGATATGGTCAACCATATATAGCCAAAATTGGCGTTTCTTAATCATGTAACATAACTATTATTATAAAAAATTAATCCTGCTCACAATGGTTATCCCATAAATATCCTTAGTGTATAATAAAATCATACCACATGTCTTCCAAAATTTTGTTTTTTCGTATATATTAATCCATAAATATGAGAATGGTATATGAGGATTTGATTAACATGTCACCCAATATTCATTATATGACCTTCCAAGAAATTATAGGTAACATAGTGGTCCTAATCATAAATAATAAATAAGGAAATAAATTGATCCCTTGCAATTCCATATACATAAACACATTCAAGATCCTCTATATTGTTGGAATCCTTGGTAATAATTAAGCGGGTGGATTTATTTATATGGTCAATGAACACAAAAATATCATCCTTTTCCATAGGTGTTTTGGGGAACCCATTAATAAGATAAATTTATACCATTTCACAAATCCAGGTATGAATAGAGAGTGGTTGGTGTAAACCTGAGTGTCTATAATTCCCAATATCATCTTAGTGATGAGTATAATATTTGTGTAAGCATTCATTTATATCAAATCCCATACTTATACACCAAAAACTATATTGGATACATTAGAATATCTTGGTGGAACTGAGTTGGAAATACAATTGTGATTGATGATAGTTTATCATCACTACCTTTCTCAGAGTTATAGGTACAATAGAATGTCCCATGAAGAAAATAACAACTTCGAAAGTCAAATATTGTCCAATTAGAACCTATCTGCTATTTAAATGCCGGGAAAGATGCTGACAAAACTCATCCTCAGTATTATCACCGTTAATCGACTCTATGAGAGACAGTTTCAATTTCATACTATCCAAAAACATTCCACCACTATATCCTTTGGCCTCCTGATGAATATATGGAAAAATAATCATCATTTTTAACTCATCACTTGAATCCTTTAGGTAATGGGTTGTAAAATTAATTCATAAGGAATTAATTACTACATTCCATTTACCATTGGTGTAGACAATGTCAGTGATTAATCCATTGAGGTACTCAATCCCTCGTCATTATCTCATGTTTAAATCTATTAGGGAGAAATAATACCTTAAATGTTTTAGGTAATTGTAGACTTTGAATCTCTCTCCAACAATATAGCAACACCATCACATAAATAATTGAATTACCAAAACTAACATGATGTCATTGGTGGAGTAATTATTCTCATGTAATAATAGATGAAACGAATCTTATTCCACCACATTACCTCCTTGTATAAGAACAAAACACAAACCCATACCTAATGGCTCACTGTAGACCATAAAACCATATCCATCCTCATGTATGATTAGTATAGGGGAGGTGGTATAACAAAACATAATATCATTAATGAATCTTAATATTTTGGTATCTAAGAGAAATTTAACACTTTCTATGTTAGATCCATCATAATTAAGGAAAATTAAGAAAATTCACTAATGAATAACATGTTGTACCCTAACATTCCCAAGAATCTTACGATTTTAAAAATAGTCAATTTGTCTTACCAATATATCACTTATCAACATTTCACTATATTAACATAAACACAATATTATGATATCACACAGCCCATAAATATAACATACCAGATCCAGAAGCAATGTTTAGCAGTTTGAAGAATATAATATGGTCTGATAGTGTTCATAGAATAATTGTCTAACTGGGTATGTCGTTCTCTTATAATTCCAAATAAACAAAATACCATCCCTAAACACCCAGTCAAATGTTTTAATGCATATATAGAAAACCTTATTTATATCAGTCATAATTAATATTCGATCATTAATCAATGTTATTGGAATTACCAAAAACTGAAAATTAATATACATACTTCGAAAAGTGGTATTGGTAATATCTGCTTCCCTCACATTCACCAATTGATATCTGGAATAGAGGTATATCTTTGAAAACCAAATTGAACCCTTAAATTATTCATACAGATCATCAATATGATTCAATACATAGTAATTCTTGATCATGACCTAATTTAACATCATGTAGTTGACACAGAGCTGAAGGGGTTTGTCAATAATATTTGGAAAGAGTGCTGGGGTGGCCCAAGTATTGATAATAAAGAAAATGATTCCATTATATTTTATGTCATCTAGTAGAATCATTAAATTCATCAATTCAATGGGATCCATATGATATGTGGGAGTATATATATTCTATGTCGCTGGTTTCAAAGCAATAGTAAAATCCTTATACCTCTTAGGAGGTAAACATTTGAAATAATATAGGAACACTTTAGGGAACTCACTCCCAATGGGCGGAATCCAATAATCCAATATTTCCACATTTTGAACTAGTAAGAGGAAGGAAACCTAACAAGGAAACCCACCCAGCATCATAATTGGAGGACCGAACCATCATGATCATATATTACATTCTCCCCAAAAAAACAATCACCTCTATTGAGAGCATTTAATGTTTCCACCTCATGATATTTATATTTTTTGGACATTATATCCATGATTTTGTACATTCTTAGGCCCACATAAAATGGGACCCTATCTAGGAAAAATAAATACAATATAATTTAAAACTCTAACAAAGATAATACAAAATAAGATCATCATAAACCTTTATCTTTCCAAATAATATGTGGTCTAACCAACTCCATGACTTGCGAAATAAGTTCAGATTGATGTTTCAGTAAGTCCACTTGGAGGGAATAAATGAAAAATTGAGAACAAGCTCTATCAAATAATGAAATTACAATGGATAATTCAATAAAAAATGTACCAAAAAAATAACGTGGTCTTCCTTAGGATCCACCAGTGCCTGATCTATGACATGAAGGTTCTTTGTCTCTGTTTGGACATATATTGACTACAAACATATGGATCGACCTTAAAATTAATTTTCGAATAATATGATATTTCCTTGCCTCCACACCCACCAAAGTGAGATTCCATATCTCTACATATATAATACTTAGTTTTTAATAACCTAGGAGATATATAACCCAAACCAAATAGAGAAGGGTTTTTTTCCTTCTATATATTTTCAGGTGGACCTTGTTTCCAGAAAAGAGGGATTTCCTGGGATGAACTACACTTATGGACTATATGTGTTGAAGGATTTCACATTGAGATCACACAATTGTTCTACCACCTGATGAATTTGAAAAAAATGGTTCTATATGGAAATCTATTACAACCCTTCATTCCTTTTTATTCAAGATCCCCTTTATTTATAGATGTCCCGATACCACTATTTATTAGTTTTAAAATAATAACATTCAATCCATATATTACTACCAGGTAAATTTCCACCATAAAAGATAAATTATCCATGTCTTCATAGGTCTTCAATTTAAATAAGAAGATATTATGTGTAATTTATGTCCCCAAAACCATTTCGAAATGTCATTATTTTATCTTTTCATTAGTAAATAATTCTAGAGCATAGTGGACCAACCCAACAATGTGATTAGAGTACTCCATCAATAAATCATATCCCTAATAAAACGTATGAAACTATCATAACATGGAGAGAGATGAAGTATTATGGAATAACTAATTAGTAAAGATTTACTTTTTCCATCCACCTTATATACTCATACTACCTAGCCTGAATAATGATCTCCAATAACCTAGGGCTAGGGAATCCAGTATAAACACAACACACATTACATCATGGGCTTCAAGGTTCCTAAAATACATGATGATATGATCAAATTTCTCTTCCTAATACTCCACTTTATAGAGATTATGGATTCCCCAAATGGAAGATGGATTATTCTTGAGGGGATATTGATCATGATACTTCAATAAAATCGATTTAAATTCAGTAAAATTTTATGGGATTGATCCAAATACCTAATCCATGAATCAAAAAAAACTGAATGAAACCCCTCATAAATATTGATTAAACTAGAAGTTTAGAAAGTAGAGGGTTATATTCGACCTCCTCCTATGGGATTTCCATATGTCTCTAGAAATATATGATACTAAAAAGTCTAAAAAATGAAAATGGGAAACCAATGATAAATAAGACCATGAAAAATAAAATAAATGAAAATATGAAACACCCATGTAAATCATAACTAAGAAATGTAACTCAAACAATAACACAACCTACTCTACCCTACCATGGTTCCCATGTCAAGTCTATCGTATTTTTATTACACCATATAGAGGAGTAAAACGTGATTCACAATATCCCATGGTAAACAAAATTCAACTAAGAGGTGTGTTGTCTAGACACTCCACTCATAACTAGAATGTCAAGCCTCGACATTACTAGCACATATATATTTGGACCTCAAAAAAGCCACCAGAAATGGAAAAACACCCCTTATAATATCAATTTAATATGAACCCTTCTAGGATACCATCCATCCTAACACCATACCTAGAACATGGCATATCCTAAAAGATATTTTTGATCCCCTCGTGTAGGAAGGTAGTTATTGGGTACCAAGAATTCCTTATGGAATTATTTTTTCATTTTGATAATGATAACAAACCTCCACATAGAACAACATAACATTAATTCAACCAAAACTATACAAAAGCATCATTAACGTGTTAAATATTTCCTTTAAATTCAAATCCAAAATACATAGATTCAGAGGAACACTAGAGAACTTGAAAATTGGCTCATGACATTGGGCCTACTCACCTAACATGGGACCCCGTACAACACACACTACAAAGGTATCACTATCTAGAGAAACCTCCTCCTCCATATGAAGCATTCCATTTACTTAGGTCATACATAACTAGAATTAAATACACACATTGGGTGTATTTAGGTTGTGAATTGACATTATGAGTAGGATCTCACCAACTGCTCCATGAATTCAAATTTTTCAAACAAATAAAAAAGAAAAGTTTTGGGAGAATGAATCAAAATTTATTTGAAAACATATATTAGTTATTAATGTAAGGTAAATGATGAAATAAAAACATATAAAAGGTAAAATTACATGATAACCATTGGAAATTTTTATTTATTTATGGATAGTGGGGATGTAGGATCCACAAGCAGTGTATGATACACAATAGTCATGATGATCTGATCTCTAGCTCGAGCCATTAAATTTACATCACAATCATATATTTGTAATTTTCAGATGTAATCCTATGATGTATAGTGGTTAATAACTGGAGTGAATTTGTGTTTCCACCTGTATAGGTACCTAGGATAACTATATTAGTTACCTCATTTTGAAAAATTTAAAAATATTATATCGTTACAATAAATACCATCACTTTCCAATGAAAATTTTTATCAACCAATGCAATAGGCAATAGACTAATTCATGAGAGTTACACACTCTAAAACCCTTTAAATCACCAAATTTCACATATAAGTTTTTAAAAAAATTGAAATTGATGAAGGAAAATTTAAAACATAAAATAATAGAAAAACATAGAACCAGAAAATTATTTTCTTGATATCACCATAAACATGATTGAGTCCATAAGAAAATAATAAAGCAGATCATACAGAAGTAGGAACACACCACAAATATCAAAAATCAAGAAAGTTTTTTATTAGAAAAACCTTATGTAATATTAAAAACATATAAATGAAGACCTAATAAATAAGGGTTAATAATTCAAGGAAATATGAGGGAGATAACTTACATTGAGGATTGTTATATATTCTTGGAAAAAACACCGCAAAAACGAGAAAAAAGGTGGGAAATAGAGAGGATTGGAGGAATACGACTATAGGGTTTGATAGAAAAGGTAAATGAGAGGTAAATTAGGTTTAATAAAGGGGGTGTAAAATTTATATTTCCATATATTTAATAATTTTTTGGGCACGTGAATTGACTGCACAGTCTACTAGTGTATGTGCCAACTATACAGGTGAATCTACTATAATAGAGAACTGTTGAATAGTTTGAGATACATTGTTTCATAAAATATGATCCTAACTATACGGTAACAATAGATCCATTTACATAGGTTTAAAATTCTCATGGTGGTGGCACACAACCAGATTACTTATCGTAAAAGCTCTATAATGCCTATTTGAAGACATACATGGATTTTATTGAATTCTTCAAAGATTCTCCTAATCATTATCCAACTATGCACTAACATATTATTTCCTCAATTATAAAATATTGAAAATAAAATACCTAGATAAACAATCAGTAAAATGATGGACCAAAAATAGGCAAGATGTACAAATAAATGGAACTGTGGTTGTGACATGTGCGATAAATAATTTTTTTTCATTTTAATTTAAAATAGATTATAGAAAATTGCATGAAAAAAAAAGTTCATAATTTTTTTGGTCAGGTCATACATAAAATATTTATCTCCCACCCTAGATACACATCCCAATGAGTATATAGTTCATTTTTTGTGTAGAAATCCATATTATATTTCCATGTTGATTTATTATAGATTTTTTGTAGGGTCACTAGTAGAAAAATTATAATTTGCGTCAATACTTTCACATATGAAAATATATAACCAATGTTTATATGTTTTAAATTTATGTTATTCATAAGACTTATTTTAATATACCTGGTATAGTCAATTTGATCATCAATTATATATTAATCAACATAATTTTTTTTGAAAATGGTTATTAATATATCCAATTATGAAACCCTAGGATTCAACCATTAGTATCTCCCAACTAATGTAAAGAAAATTTCTGACATCCATTAATATATAACATTTGTTAAAGGAATTTTTTCACAGGATATAGTAGTGAGGTTTCATTCTTCTCATACTATTCTCCTTTAATTTTAATCTTCCCACATATAGATTTAACATGTTATGTCAAATAGTTTTATTACAATCTATAACATTTCATTATCCTACATTGTAAATTCTCTATCTACTCGTCCTTAATTATTAGATTTCACTGATTTTAAATGAATCATTAATCATCCATTTATATGTATTTATAATTTTTATATTAGTATTTAATTTTGGTGTGGATTTTTTTCCTTAATGATATATTTTAGTGTTTATTGATACTTTATTTCGATTAAGATTAGCTCTATAGATCATGTTAAAAAAATTAAAATACCATATTTATTTTACTTATGTAAGATTAAAACACAAAATGAGAACATCATTTCAGTGAAAATGATTATTTTTAAATAATATTTAGCTTAATAGGGAACCATAATAAGAAAGTGAAAATGTAGATCATAATGTCTTGATTTCATTTTTTTCATTTTATTTTTGTAATTTTTAAGTTAACTATATTGTTTTATTTTCCAAGGGAGTAGTGTGATCATATATATATATTTTAACAATTACTCATACATCAACATATGTTGAAATCCAAACATAATATGTGGAATAATTTTTCAATGACTGTCTAAAATACCTCTGTCATTGGTTATATAAATAACTACACTTAAATGTCAGTCTTAGTTATGGTTATAAAAATAACCAACATTGAAATACTCAAAAACTAGTCAAAAACTATTTAAATAATAATATATATAATTGATGTTAAAAAGGTACTAATGAATTATATTAAATTTATGTCTCTGAAAATAACTAATCATAAAAAATATTATTCAACTAGTTTGTGGAGGTGACCTTAGGTCAGATGAGTACAATAAATTAGTGAATTTAGTTCTTTTTTCATCATGGAGTGTTTATGTGTCATCAAATTCAGCCAACATATTTTTTGGCCTCTCTCTTGTGGTAGTACATGTTATGTGATTTTATGTAGTTTATCTCAAAGTGATTTATGTTTCTCATAAATCATATTATTTGAACATTTTATTTTCTATACATAAAATAACAATGTATAAATCGACCTTTTATGATTATCAGTAAAAGTAAACTTATTTTTTATTGTTCTTTCGATGGTGGAATCAGTCCATCATAGTTATATATGATACCCTTGGGGTATTTTTCCATCCCATTAATCATTATAATATCAATTTTTTTCTTGTGGTATATTAGTTTGGATTTTACGGTAGGTTAATAAGGGACTCTTTGATGAAAAGTGTCTCAAAAATTATTAATATCATTCATTACTCTCATCGGCATGTGCTACTAATAGTATTTATTTAATTTTAATCTTTTATGGGAGTTCTTTAATATCATACTATATTGGGATATAGGTCCCCCTAATTCGGGTTTAGGTTTGGTAAACCATTTATCATAATAAGTCTTATCTCTTTTTAATGAATTTATTTGACAAATATCTTACTAATAAGGCATTAGTAATCTACATGATTTATGTACACCCCACCCCCCACTCATTGAACATGAATCAATCAACGAGGCATGATTCATTAATTATATTTTAACACACTATCTATCAATACTCTTCATTTAGTGAGTCTTTTGTACTCCACTAAATATTTTCACAGTTGTGTAGGTTTTTTCTAGGTTGGTATGTAATTTAAGGAAGGGTTCAATACTAAGCTAATTAATATCTATCCATTGATATTTTGGGTTCCCATAAATTTTTGCAAGATGTATCATAAAAGTTTATAGGTATATGTTTTTTATGTATTCTATTATGGATGAAACTTATAGAATTATTCATTTCCTTTGAGGTACAAAATATAACTAGGCTATTGAATTTAGAAATTATAGCTCTTTTTGTAATTCAAGTGTCTTTTGTATCTTGTGAGATCTAACCCTTTATGCAGCTTTGTTGAGATCACAAGAACTACCATATGTCCCTAGGATTTATACATAAAGAGAATATATGTTTTCTTATCTTCTATGGACATCCTATATTACACTAGAATTTTTATTTTCCCTTTTTTTCATTATTCCATTATTATTTCTGGGTTTTACATAGAGGTTTTTTATAATAACCCTTTTATGGGAAGCATTCTTACATGTGTTGTGTCTATGTAGATGATGCATATTCCAGTGATGATATTAATCTACATAGAGAAAGTGTTTATTATTTAAGGATGATTTATATAGGATATTTATTTTAATAATATTGTTTTTTTATAGTTCTTGTAGGGAATGACATATTCCTTTATTATATTTCATTGAGTTTGGAGAAATTTTTAGATATATTAATCAATGAATATGTGTAGGTTGCAATTTAATTTCCATTTTGTCTCTTTAAAACACTCTATACACATAATGTTTTTATATATATGGATGATTTTAGTATTTATTTTCAATTATTTAATATATATGATCATTTTGTGTTATATTAATTTATGTCCTCCTATGAATGGTATCCTTTATTAGTGTTAATATTTATTCCCCATACTATTATATTTTTCCAATTCGTTGGATACATAGACTACCATTGGCCTAGGTGATGCCCGAGGGTTTCAGGTCCTGAAAAAGTGCTATCAGAGTGGTTGATTCCTATGGATGGAGTTTTATGTTAGTGGTCATGTAATAATTGGTTTGGTATACATAGGGAAGTGTTGTTATGTGGGTCATGATTTTTTTATCTAACATGATGACCCATCATAAGCATGTAAGGTAATTTATCCTCCCAATTAGACTTTGATAACCTAGTATCCAACACTTAGACCTATTGAATCATGTTTTGGGTACAAGGTGGGACATGCATCATATATTGGTCAGTTCTGGTTTTCATATCCTTCATCTTTCAGCTCACCTTGATATGTTATAATCACTATGTCACCCTATATAATAATATAGTATACCTGATTATATAATTATTGGGTTTGTACATTGTTTTTTGTAAAGTCCATGATAATAATTAATCAACATTATGATATCCTTTGAGTGATGATGAATTTATCCAAAGACATAGTAGTGAGATATCATTATCCTATAAGTAAATTTATATTATCCACATATTCATATTAGTATATAACACTTTGTAAATAGGATAAAAGTTCCTAATGACTAGAGTGAGCCTAATCAAAATATAATAACACAAATGACTGTTAGAAGAAAAAGATTCATTGATTACAATTCCAAATAAGTATCCAATATGGATTAGGATTTATTAGAGTAATTTGGACATGTATTCTAAATATATTTTTAAAAATAACTAAAAAATAGTGATTAATGTATTGAGTAACATATATATCATAGAAATCAATTTTTGAAAAAAAATATTAAACACCAAATGGGACTAGTATTCCATTGTTTGTGATTGATCCCTCATTCAGGAAACAAAAGGCATTGTAGATGGTGAATGTTTCAGAAATAATGTATCCTCTATATGGCTACAAGACCATGTTCGAGTATGTGTTAAGAATCATAGACTGTATAAAGTACTCATTGGATATGATTCATAATTGAATTTTTGAAGGTCAGTAGTTTTGGTGGAATTTCTTGAGATAGGATTTGGGATTGATTTTTGATCTAACAACACCAACCAATATTGGACTCTTCATGTTGGAATTGATAGATTTTATTTTCCTAGAAAAAAGGAACCCTTGTTTTGGGAATAATATTGGGTTCCCCTTAAGGAAAATTGGGGTGGTTCCACGGATTGGCCTCTATGTCATGTATAAAATTGAGATATTTGAATTTCTTATTATAAATATATTGTCTTACCATGATTAAGTTCTTTTTAAGGATCTATTGATATAGAATAATATAATGGTTGAAAATTCATTAATCTAAATCCACTACCACCACTTATATAAAATTTCTTTTATTAATGGGGTATTGATAGATAGAGTTGTAGAACAATGAATATAGTGGATAGCTATGGAAAATTTTCACCAAGTATTGTTTCTGGTATTATTTTTTCCCTCTCATTACATACACTAATACACCTTTGAAGATATTTTGTCAATTCTCCCTACAATAATTTTTTTCGAAGCGTTATTTTCTAATGGAATCCCCATCTGTTGATATTCTTGTAGAAACAATCTGAATATGGTGAACACCATTCCCTCCCACCCTATTATAATGAGGTTTTATCTATAGTTTATAGATGTATTTCATTGGATTCCATCATCGAAAAGATAAATTCTACTAATACCATCTATCCTATGGATTTGATACCAAATGATAATATTGTAATGTGATGTTATGTTTATAAAAATTAGTGAATTCCACCTTCATAGGCAAGTGGTACCCCTTTGTATGACAAGTAGATACAACCCAAAAAGAGTTTAATCAAATTATCCAACATCTTTTAAACCATGAATTATGTTAAATCAATTTAATCAATGATTTCTATCACATGATTGTATAGGAATAATTGAATCATATATAATGTGAATCAAATGGATTTACCTCATTGTAATGTTGAAATATATATCTTATAGTATTTTAGATATATCTTTTAGGTGTTTTTATATGAAATAATAAACTTCTTTATTTTGTTAATGGGTCGTGAGAATTAAAAAATTTCTAATAGAAATTCATTGGGGTAAATAGTAATAGTAATTTTATCTCTTTTAGGAAGAAAATGATAATATTGGGAACATAGTAAATATTTTAGTCTTACCCAAAGAGTATGTGATATATAGTTAACCCTTATATTAAATATTCTATATTTATATATTATTTTCCTATGAGGAATTTTTTTGGGGTACATGTGGATTCAAAATGACCTCATAAATATGGAGTGCATGATGGTTTAAGTTATTAGAGTTTTACAATAATGGTGTTTTGGAAAATTATCTTAGTGGGGATTCCCATTTTTCTTTGGCATAGGGAGAATTTTAACAACTATAAAAAAATTAATTAGTTCTCAATAATAAAGAGATATATTATTTAACATGGATCAACAGTGATGGTCCCCCATTCATTAATTATTTAATAGATACCAATTTTTGTGATGTCGTATTTGAGGAATTGCAGGACTAGAAATAATTTTTTGATAAACATGATGGAATTCAAAAATGGTAGGTATTATTACATCCTCTTCCTTTGTTGAATACTTTATCCCAATTGAAGTGAAATTGATAATCATGGTGGATTTTTTATGAATGGGCCAACTCAATGGGTCTTGATAATTATTTTTTTATGTCAAGTAAAGATTTTATTAATTAAAACATGTTTCATCATGGGATAGAGTATTTATTAAAGTCTTGTTATGGTTTTGAGTTTTGTATGACCTTATTCTAGAAAGGGTTATCATGGGGTTTAGATATAACATAGGAGAGTTATCCGAGTGATTTGGACTCTCTAATACAGATTACATTGGAATGTGTCACCAAAAAGTTATAGTATATTGCTGATCTATTAATGGTTTATGTATAAATTTCATAATGTGTTGTTTTTTGGTTTCAATGAAAGAGTGACCACAAAAAAATGAGTTTTTCATTGATGGATATAATCTTTTTTGGAGACTGATGTGTAGTTTTTTGGTTTCCACTAAATATTTAGGAAATCATTTCAAATAAGGATCATGTTGTTTAGGTTACTTGGGGTGGTTATATCAGTAAAAATTCCCTTTTAGAATGAGATAATAGAAAATTAATGCATAACGTAGAGAAAATTATACCCTATATGTATTTTTGATTTAGTGTGAAATTTTCTTTGTTTGGATTATTATGGATGTTTAGAATTTTATAGATTGTTCAGATAAAATATATATATGGAATTCTTTCTAATTATTTAGAGGGAATTTCTCTAGATAGAGGTTCTCCATTGGTAATAATATTCACACAATTTTATTCTAGTGGTTCATAGTATTGCTTAATTTGATGTGTTTAGAAGACCTTTGGTTGAGAAAAAAAATTTCGGTGAAAAGGCTACTTGAGAATTGTATATTGTGAACTTATTATATCATGGAATTGTATTGAAATTAATTGGATCATATATGTATTTTTTATTGAAAAATGGAGGATAATTTTTAATGGGTGTCATGAATGAGGATTCCATTGACTCTTTTATGGTTTCGTATCGTGTTCTATGATGTCCTTTACCTCATAAATTGTTTTGGTACACTCGTTGATGGATTTTTTTAATACCATTTAATTTTTTATTTTTATGATATAACAACTCTATATAATCCTTATCTAGGATTTAATTATTTGATTTTTATGGAAGTATAATGACTGGATATTTTCTCTATTTTGGAAATTTCTCATTTATATGTTTTGAATATTGTTTACCTATACAAGTATAAAAAAATTTAAAATTAGTCAAAAAAAGTCTATATATATATTTTTTTATTCTCTTGTTTTATCATTCAATTCATTAATCATAAACCATAAATCATGTGATTAAAAATGGATAAGAATTTGAACATTTAATGAGGTATAAGAATAAAAATTGGATCATGTATCATCATCGATGAATTGAACAATTGAAAATTAACAATCATGGTAGGAAATTATTTTTGATTAATTTTTTTGTTCATTATTTTTTCAATATAATAATATTATTTCATGATTTATAAATATTTCTAAATCATTGATTAATTCTAAAGTAACGGGATTTTCAGGAACATATTTTGGTTTGGATTTTTCTATTGCATACCCAACATCATAATTTCTTCACCAAGGATATTGAAGGAACATATATCCTAACTTAAAAAAGGGAAATGAATTCTCAAACATTGTAATAATCCATGATGAACATCTAATAATAAATGTTCATGTCGGGTTAGGATCATATATAATCATGTAAAATGCCCCCCCCCCACTCCAATTACTTCATATCATAATCAGTCTCTATATTCGATTTCAATAGACATTGGTTTTGATATGATGTTGTGGTATGAAAAAATGAACTGTGATGAGATAAAGGTGTCATTTGGAAAATCAAAAAAGGAAATTAGGTCCTCATAGGGTTTTTAAAATAGTAGATCAAACACATAAGATATCTTCTAAAAGGGGACATAGTAATAAATTGACCCAGAGATGATAAAAATATCACAATAGGGGTAGGAAGTGGTGCATAGTCCTGGTGGAAGGTAATGTAGGAATGAGTGATTACAATGGAATTATCCATAATGGGTTAGTTGCGAGATCTTAGATTTATTGTGGAATTGTAGAAGAAAACCTAGCTATATTATGTGTTGTCTCTGAAACATATATCGTATTGAGGTTTCAGATGTGATATTGGGGTTTTTGTAAACTATAAATATAAACTATTGTTTTAACAATAGATAAATTTCATTTACATATTTTTTATAATATAAATGGTTTTCATGATGATTTAATTATTTTATGTTTCATTATTTGGTAACACATACTGTGTTATCCTTGAATGACTACATTACATAGAGTGAGGATGAGTAAATACCCATCTACCCCATTTGGATAACATGATTTGTATATTGTAGTATATTCCATGGAAAACCTATATGGAACAAAATCTATCCTGGTAGTATGAACCAACAAACCCTCAAAACTAATATTCCATGTATCATTTGACAACGCACTATGTATATAATGATGAATGGAATTCATGTGGTATACACAAATTGTTATTTAAACAGTTCAAAACATCATGTACCATACTCAAAAAAAACTGTATAGGATGAATTTTTACAATTAAAGTCATATAAGAACTCTTATGGCTGATGTAATAGATATATATTTCATTTACATAATAGTGTATGTTTTATACTGGGTAGAATTAATTGCTTTCCAAAACATCTCATCTATGTGTCAGAATCTGGCTTGTGAGTAGACAATTATAGAAATTTTTAAATATAATGTTGTATTGTACTGTCAAGGTAGGGATCAAAAACTGTCTTAATGGTTTTGGGGTAGTTCTAGGATCATATCTCCTTTTAGGCATAATATGGGTGCATGTGAGATTATTGAGAATGAGTATGGTGGATATATTATTTGGAATTCCATAGATACATTCTCATTTTAAGTTGAGGGTACCCCATAATTCTTGAGTATTGGTACTCCATGGAATATGTGATTATTAATGGGAGGGGTTCATATGAATAAACCTATAAAAATTTTCACTCCCAGTAAATCATTGGGTGTGGGTTATATCATGTTCATTAATTGTTTTTTCTAACTTCTTTTGAATACGGAACATGTCCCTTATACGAAAAGAGTATTTAACCTCCTCCCCAACTAATGGGGTGCATGTCATCTGCCTGAGTTCAATACATCATTATTCGAGAAGCACTACTCGATAAGTCACTCATCCCCCACCAGGGTTTGACACTGATTACAGAGATGAAAAATATTTCATTATAAATAGGTTCCACTGCTTTGGTTTTACTGATCGATTTGTGTTATCACATATCAATGATGTTATGGAATAATGAGTTTAATGATACTTACATATTATATATTACATAATAATATTTGGATCCCATAATACATTTATATAGAGGTACATTAGAAGATATTTTTTATGGTTGCTTTAATATTATTTGAAATATGACACATTATACATACATGTATACCTCTAATATATAACATATATTTGGTATGATGAAATTAAAATTTATTATTATTTGTATAATATAAGAGTAAGTTGTTTACAGATATGTTATATCTCATGTTAATGTGATATGTGGTGATAGGGATACCCCTATGTTTTTTAGACTTCATTGAAAACATAACACCTATGATCGGTCTATCATAATGACTCATATCTTTCCTCATAGTTTTTATATGGATTATTTCTTTATCCACTATGTTTAGTTTCACATTGTTTTAATAAGTATCTTTAAACTAAACCATCAAGTGGATTTATTATCATGTGTGTTTTTTTGTGTTAAAAAATCATACTCTAGAAATTGTCTTAGTGGATGTAATGTTAGTGTCAATTATTTAGGTCTAATTCTTGGTTGTTCGTATTGTTAAAAATTACAGTTGGTGAGATCATCCTAGGTGTTTTTCATTGAGAATATATTTCTCCCTAAAATATTTCATTAGTTTTAATGTCATTTATATATGTATTAGTCTCATAATTATGCATTTTTGGTGTTTTACATGTCATTTAATTTCTCATACATTCATTTAATAGAGATAAATGGTTTATATATATATATATTTCGTGTAGTTTTTTTATTTCATACTAAATATATATGCATTTTATAGTCTTTTATTGGCCAAGTCCTCTGATGTATTTTATTCGGTATATGTGTTGGTCACTGTCCCTATCCTATTAGAGTTTATATTGGAGTTTAATAGTAAAATAATCACTATCCTAATTGGGGAACAAGTGGTGTAAATGTTGTTAGTATGGTCTCAGAGTGATTGAGTCTTAGGGATGATTTTATGTGTTATAAAACATGATTGAATTATTTTGAAAACATAGGGTACTATTATCAATGTGGTTTATGTTCGGTTATCATACATGGAATCCCAGTTTAGGTGTAGTAATCTACTTATCCATACACATCATCTCTGATAAAAAATCAATATATCGCTCTATGAAATTGTTCATAATGTAAAAATAACTTTTTATAATCATAATAAATTGGTTAAATGTGGTTTCCATGTCAATCCTATGTCATGTCACCCAAAAATGATATAATAATTACACATTTTTTCTATTAAATAAAGAATTACACCTACTAATTTTAGTCTAATATTTTAACATAATGTAAATAAAATATAATGGTAGTGGTTAAGACATTATTTTCTAAATATTTGAGTCATGATGTATTGATTTAGAGACTCAATTTAGATTTATCCATTCCCAATAAGCTTTGGTGAACTATCTATCCATTGTGATTAGTATATATTTATATCTAAATAGAATTGGAGTTATTATTTACATAGAGTATCCTACACCTAGGATGAGTACACTTTATCACCATGAAATTCTAAGGTAATAATTTGTTACATATCATTCATAACACGTGACATTAAGCGTTAAGAAAATTATGATATACTATAAAATGATTAATATTTAAAAGTGACTGTTATAACATATATATCAAATTGAAATTTATGACTAATCAAAAAAATTAGGTAAAATAAGTCTAAATGTTATATATAATCCGAATATATTTATTAATGTATAAAAAGTAAGTACTAAATTATTTGTAAATCCATTTGAAGCATCAAAAAGTAGTTTTCTTGAAAATTGTTTTTTATTAAATTTTTATATCTGATAATATAATAAATATATTCACATTTTATAATTCTTATTTAATAAAAATTATTTTTTTTGAACTGATAATTTCAAAAATATCATAGGGTGAAATTTTGCTGTTTGTATGAAAATATTGATTTTTCATAGAATAGTAAAAATGTTTTTTTTCCAAAATAATATTTATTTTAATTAAAAATTACCATTATGAATAAATCTGTATCATTAAATAATGAATAATTATAAAAATTTAAATAATAAACTTAATTAAATTTGAATAATAATTATATCTAATTTTTGTATAAGTTTATTTTGTGTCTTAAAACACATTTTTCTACAAATAATTCAATATGTTTCATGTCCTTATATTAAATTAATTTATACAACATAATGAAATTGAATCATGAAAAATGGATTCCATATTTTGAATCATGTGTTTCAAATGTTTTAAATATATCTATTTTATTTTTTTCCATTTTGAATTGTAACCATATTAAATATTTTTTGCATCGTTTAGGATAAATCCAGTAAAATTATTTTAAAATTATATAGTAATGCATTAAAATATGCATAAAAAATACTATTATCCTATTTTATTTGTTTCTTTTGAACATATTTATTTTTTATATCTTACATATTTTATTTATAATCATTCTTTTGAATCTGGGGACCCTTGATTGGTTTTTATGAAAATAAATTATATTTTATTCAAATTTTAAACCATTATTCATCACATTAAATGGAATGATTAGAAGAATATTTTTGGTTAATGGATTATAAAAAATAAAAAATAAATTCATTTATATTTTTAAATTATAAAAATCCTTTTGTTTAAAATTATTTCATGAAATCAATGTAATATTTTTTTACGCTTAAATCAGGTATTTTCTTAAAAACGTTTTATTAGGAATTTTATGCACCTATATTTAATGTAATTTTATATAACTATATAAGTTTTCCAAAAATAAAATGGATTAAAATATTATAATCAATGAGTATTTTACAAAATGAACTTTTTAATTTTGTTGTATAATTAATTAATCCTAGTTGAACATGTGTTATCATGTTTAAGGTTAAAATGTGTTTAAAGTGGTTTAACTAAAAGATAAGGCATAAAATGTATCCAAAAAATTTATATATGTTATTTATTGAGTTTATTTCTAAAAAATAATAACATATATGATAAATCTATATTCTTCAATTTCAATTTACATGATTATGAATCATATATTATTTAATATTTTATGTACATCTTAATGTGTCATTTCCATCACCTATAAAAGGAAATGTTCCATACTTTTTTCCTCACAAATTTTTAGTTGTATATTTTATCAAATAATTACTTAATACTCTAAAAAAATTACTACCAATTTACTAGATAAATTAATATAGGAAAATACCAACCCTATATGGATTAATGTTTAATAAAAATGACTTTGTCTGAAGAAGAGGTATAGATTTAAACCGAATATTTTAGTTGTATTTATAGATATAAATCCTAAAGAACTCCTCAAAAAAATTATATAATAAAATAATTATTTTCCATATAATGGTGTTTTGTTATATTTATTTATTATACTTATTCACTATCTTTGTTCAATTAAATGGGAAAAGAATCTGTCATTCGTGTGTATGAAAGACTTCCACATTACAAACCGATTTAATTCATTTTCCACCACAACCTCTTCTGGATTTTAATAATTTTTTATACAATATATATATATTATTATATTTATTATATAATTATTACTATTTAATAATAATATATAATCTATTTTATTACCTTACCCCCAATTGAAAATTGATAATTCCTATTATTTTTATGTGTGGATTACCACCAACACAAAGCGATGTGAATCATTTTTCATCACAAAATCACATTAATAGTCTGTATAAGTGTATTATAATATATAATAAGGTATGTATGATATTTTAATCATTATATACATATATATAAATTTCCCTCTTTCCTGAAGATTTATTTAAATTGAAACATTCATTATTCATAGTTACGACTTCTAATATCTGATATTGTAATGTACTTCATTTGACATATTCAAATTGAATTGATGGTAGTAAAAGTATAATTGATGTGTAAAAATGATAATTTTTTCATTATTTATATTCAATAAATTATTGTATAATTACCAATTTGACAATGGGAAATATTCTAATTTTTTTTACAATTATGAAACAAACTTCCACTAAACACATGACATTGACTTAATCGACTTAGTAATTAAATTTAAATATGAAAAAATGAAGTAAATGGTTTAATGAAAATGAAATTAAACTGTAAAAGGTTGTAAAAAATGTAAAAAATTAATATTTTTATTATATATGTTTTAAATAAAATAAATAGAATGTTTGTACATTAGGTAATATATTTCGTCTCAATTACCATTCAGTTAGGCATCTTTAATGAGATAAACCTAATTTATTTCATATACTATATATAATGTCATTTTAAATGATATAGAATAACTCCTACATACTTCATGGGATTTTATGTTAAAATTGTTGTTACATTATTAAAGGCGTGTTGATTGGGAAGTTACCAAAGAGCTAAAGATTTACTTATCTCAGTTTTCATACATTGGATTATTTAAATTTTTAATTGATTATATTATCACTAGATTTTTTATAAAGTGATATTGTTTTATATATTTTTTATTTTGACTTATTTTTAGTGTAATTACATTATTTATTAGAAATCTTAGTATTTAATATTTATATATTCATTGATATAATCATGTATGGTATTATCTCTTCATTATAATTTATGTCATACTTATTAAATTTGAAACACTTCTATCTTTTATGTCATGTGTGTAATACCCATAAATGTGTTTTATTACTATTACTAGAAACAATATGGTGATTTATTAATATATATATATGTTTCTCTCTTTAAATAAGGTTTCATTCTCAGATTACCAATGTTTTAAGTGTCTATCATCTCAAATTTTCTTCCTTGAGATATGTGTTATGTTATTCAACAATATCCTGTTATAAAGGGTCGATAAATCTATTTTTTATAATTTATATCAAAAAACCCCATTATATTCATGCTATTTAATTTTTCATGTGATTTTATTAATTTATGGGTATTATCATGAAAAATTATTCAAATATATAAGGGGTTATGTTTCAATCCCATTTTAATCATGATTTTTTGTATATAAATATCCATTAAAGAAAAATATATCATCCTTATATAATAAACCTAGTATTATTTTCTTCAATTTCCATAATTTTTTCTATTTTTTAGATTCTTACCATCTCTCTCTAAAAGGTATTCAAAGTGGTTTAGGAAATGTTTTTAAGAAAACATAACTGTATTTTTTCCTTTTCTATAAAAATACACTACATACTATATCCATGTTTTCTAAAAAAATCAATAATATTTTGAATATTATTATATATTTATTAATTAATTTTTACCCACTTTTAATGTTGTATATAAATATAAAATAAAATATTCTTTTTCTTTATTAAATAAAACACTTCTTATAGATGGTGTGAACATAATCATAATTTTAATGATTATAGTTCAACATTATTTACCACCAGCATGACCACTAAATTAATTCAACATTCATTTAAAACATTCAATTATTATTTTCCATGAATTTTTTATAACATTCATTAAATTTGTAAATGTTATTTTGAATGTTGAAATGGAACAATCCTCAATAATATTTTTACTGACTATTTAACATTATTTCTATTCATTAACAAAAGACAATTGATTTTACTTATGCTCTATTGAAGATATGTTTTAATGATACCATCATTGTTATATCTCTTGATGGATTATCAATTTTTCAATGATATTTTCATGGAACCTATTTCTTTTCCATGGGTAAATCGAGCTATGAAAGATGAATGCCAATTTTATATTGAAAATTAGTAGATTATAATAATTTTCATCATAATAAATTAAATAGACATTATTATTGAATTAAGGATTGGGGAGTGAACCATAATTATTGCAGGAAAATGTTATATATATTCTAGATGGGTATTTTATATCCCTCCAATGAATTAGTTAAAGATACAATGGTAATCGACAATAGTTTTCTGCAACGAGATGACATGAGTTTACTAACTAGGTGGTTCCATTTTTAAGAGTTATTTTAAGAGTGATATGATAATAATGTTCCTATATTCCAACATATTTTCTCTATTCTTGCTATGATTTTATAGTGGATCCTTCGTCCATGAATTGTTTTCACATGGATCATGATTGATAACTTATATGACTCTTATCTTATGTTAGAGATTTATTATATGTCTTGTTATTTATCATCAAATTTTTATTGTTATAAACGTTAAAATTTCATGATTGTGTAATTTTATTATAACATAATACCATTATTCTCATCCAGTTCTCACTAATGAAATTTAATTATTATGTTGTATATTTACCCATACTGTTCATTTCAGAAAACCCAATATTATGATTAATTTCCCTTAATATATGAGGAATTAAATTATTAATGATATTAATAAGAAGATTTCTATATGTCATTAACTTTTTGGGGAGATTATTATGTATTAATTTGGAATAAGAAAAGTTGTGTATAGTAGTAGAAATAATTATTTTATAAAATTGGTTATTTTTAAAGAGATTTTCCTACATGGATATAAATCTAAATATAAATTCTATTAGGTTATATAAGTGAGACAAATGATCCATTTTATGTTTTTGTGTTTTTGTGTTTTAGATGAGTTGAATGGGTACATGATTATCTATTTCAATGCAATAAATTCGAATATTTTGTTTTAGCCCCATATTGGGGAGTGTGGGTTTGAGTTTGTTATATTTGGTTTTCAATATAGGATTATATAAAATTAGATATTATAATATTTTCAAGTGAGTATAAATTAAGAGACATGGATACTATCATGGGATTATATCTTTATTGTTTATTATAATTTAAAAATCAAATACAACCCTTTTGATGTATTAATTGATGGGAATTTAAGGAGAATAATGATATTTTAGGGGATTTTTTATTGAGTTGATGTATATGTAACCCTTAGGATGAATGTTATGGACTATTTCAGAAGAATGATATTAAATTATTAGGATTAATTTGAATGTTATGGACAAATTATTCTGGATAAAACATTCATTGATGTTTTTCTTAATGAGGCCAATTGGAATATAAGGTTATCTATTTAGGTAATGACCTAATTTGAACCATTGGTATTATTGTCAAATTTATAAATATTAATATATTATTTTTTCTTATGAAATTTTCTATATTTTTTATTTCATCTTATCCCATGCTAACCTTATTGATATTTAGTAATTCTTAAATATAGTAGGAATAAAAAATTTCAAATTTTTAGAATATGTGATATGTTAAAAGTTGATTTTTTTTATTTCATGATTGACCAACTCATCAACAATTGTAATCATCTATATTAAATTATGTTATTGTGTTGAAAATTTAATAAATATTGAAATTATACTTTTCATATAAGTAAATTTTATTATGTTCCTAGTCTAGATGGATAATGAATTCTTAAGGTCTGGGAATAGGATCTTGAAATAAGAATGTTGTCCTACTACCATTACTTTTTATGAATTGATTTGTATTATTTATTATTTATTTATTTATTGTTTTGTGTAATTTAATTTTCATTATCATTAACTCTCTTGTGATAAATGTTCTCTGTCACTCTCCA
Source organism: Viscum album (assembly GCA_963277665.1). Classification (NCBI taxonomy): domain Eukaryota; kingdom Viridiplantae; phylum Streptophyta; class Magnoliopsida; order Santalales; family Viscaceae; genus Viscum; species Viscum album. The sequence continues at coordinate 1,517,435,998 of OY728131.1, forward strand.
TCAATATTTGAACATAACTTTTCCCTTTGTTGTTAGTATTTTCACTTCCAACTAATGTTAATATAATTTTATGAACATGATAGTGTGTTATTTAAGTGGGACAAATATTTCCCTTATTTTATCTTAAAAATGATATTTTATAATCCATTTTTATTTGTGTTTTCAAAAATTATATTTCTATAAATTACAATATTTTTCATTTCATAGTCTTATTGTTTGTCTTCCACTCCAGGGAATTGTATCTAAAAATAGTTTAAGCATTTTGGTTAAGAATGAGATTATGTTTGGGGAATTATTTTAATTTAAGGTGTATAATTTAACACAAAATTATTTCATTATAGTACTATGAAATATAGGTTTGTTAACATGATACATTGATCATTAAGAAAATGTTCATATATTATAATTTTTTTAAACAAATGTGACCGTTAAAAACTAGTAGTAAAATAATTGGTTATGGGAAATCAAAAAATTATTATGAATAATATGTCTACAAGTTTTATAATTATTAAATTTATTGATTGATGCATCATAAATGAGTACTCTATTTTGAGAACATAATTTTATGTTTCAAAAATATGTTTTACTTCAAAATGATTTTGATTACTTTTCTGCTTGGAAAATATAATTAAATCTTCACTTATATAAATCATATTTTTTCTAAATGATATAATTTTTAAAATCAACATGAAAAAATTATCCTAGAGTGATATTTTTGTATTTTTGATAAAGTATTATATTTTTTTTGTGATTATTGAAAATATAGTTTTTACTAAAATTATTGTTTCTATTCATTAGAAAGTATCATTAAAATTTTAAATTTATGTTAAATGAAAAAAAACTATAATAATATATAATGTAATTTATATAATATTATTTATCTCAATAACTAATTTTTTTTAAAAAATGAATTAATATGATCCTTTAAAAAAACTAATTTTCATTTCATTTTATGTTTAAAAATCTAATTAATTCATATATATTATAAAAATTGAATCTTTAAAATTTTATAATATAGTTGGAATAATGAAGTTAATAATTGGTAGATATTCTTCTTTTACTTTTGTTCATTAGGAATAGTAACCATAAAAAATATTTTTCTCCTCAATAAGGAAAAATCAGTAAAAAGTAGTTAAAACTATAGGGTACTGATTTAAATATTATCTAACACATTATTTTATCATATTAGATGAGTTCTGTTTGATTTGTGATATGTATAATGAATAAATAAACTATATTAAAATATTATTTTTAATTTTGTTTCTCAATATTAACATTTGATAATATAGGTTATATTTTATTCAAAATAAAAACCACTTTTGGTATTTGTGTTTAATTTAGTAGTTGGAATATTCAATTCTGTTTTGTAATTCCCCAAAACTATAAAAACCATTAATTTTTTATCAAAATAATCAGGGAAACAATTTAGAACATTTTTTCCTTTTAATTATTTTTACACATAAAAATAGAATTATCCTATGAATTTTTTTTCATGAACTATGTATACTTATATGATATGTATTTTATTCTATCAGTATAAGTTGCACCAGAAAAAATAGATCTAAAATTTGGAATAAATATCCCAAAATTTGGTTATAATTTCGCTTTTAATTTTCCATATAATTGTCATCTAATTGTAAAAAATATATGTCATCTTGGTCAATGTTAAAATGAGTTTATTGTTTTTAACTATTGAATAAGGCATAAAACATATCCAAAAAAATGTCTAAATGTGATTATTTAAGATTATTAAGACACTATATCAACATATATATAAAATTGAGGTTCTATGGTTCCAATTTATGTGATTATGAAGAATATATATATATATATATATACGTTAATATTTTATGTAATTTCATGTCAATACATTCCCTAACTTATAAATGTTCACATCCTGTCCTCACGGCCTCATGCCTTTTGAGCACTATAGATTGCGTAATACAAGAAATATTATCTCCCTAAAATACCATGGACAATATTATATATCTCAATTTTTGTATAATAACAACCATGGAGTTCATAGGTTATATTTAAAAAGAGGTTGTCCGAATAAGAGGTATATTTGTTAACTGAATATTTTAGTTTTTAATATTATTATAATAACATAAAAATACTCATACCCATGAAAAATAATAACATAAATATATTCAATATAATGATAAGTTGTTATGATAATTTATCAATATTTTTCCATATTATTCTTCATTCAAATAGAAAATGGAACCATCATTATTGTGTACGAGAAACTACCACCTCATAAATTGATGTAATTATTTTCCCATAATAAGTACCTTTTTATGGTTATAATTATGGATTTAATATATATATATATATATTATTTTAATGAAATTATATTCATTATATAAAGATAATATATCATCTATTTCCTTAAATTTCCATCCAATGACAAATGGTTACTTCGTTTGTGTTTACGAGAGGATTACCACCTCCATGATGAGATGTAATTCATTTTTCATAAACACATCACATGGATAGTTAGTAAAATATTATTTTAAAGAATAAAATTATATTTAAGATACTATAATCATTTTGTAAAAATAATATAACAGTTTCCTTATATTCCTCATGTTAGTTGAAAACTAGTATTGTTACCCTTGTGTACGTGTGACCTATCATCTCCACAATAGTAAAATAATGCATTTTTAAAAGCAATATTTAGGTTGGTTTGAAAATTAAAGATAATTTATAAAAATAAAAATATTTTAATGATTATAATTTGGAAAATAATGTAACAATTACCTATTTGTTCTTGATAAACATATCGATGTCATTTTGAAATTATGAACTGAAGATCCTTAAAACACAATATTTATACATGACATATTATGTAATTAAAAACATAATTTAAATTAATAAAATAAATAAAAATAATGAAAATTTAATAAACCTATATAAATTAAAAAAATTATTAATATATTTTTATTATATTGGAACTAACTAATTCACAAAGCAATATTGGACTCAAGGTAATGGTTTCTGTCATAATTTCCCTTAACTGTATCATGTTTTAAAATTATACACAAAATTTCTTTTATATGCCTTATATAAATATATTTTACATCTTATATAATTAATAATTTATAATAAATTTTATTTTTAGATACAATTAATGTTATATCATGAAACATTTTTTCATTATGGGGATCATAAAGTAGTAAACATTTCCTTAAGTTAATATTATTTCATTAGGTTATATTACTTATGTATTTATTTAATATTTCCTAATTAAGCATGAAATGACCTTTTATTATTTATATAGTTATTAAAAATGTTATTTTTTCGATTTTAATTTGTTAATAATAATCACTCCACTTATTAATTCTCAATTCAATGATATCATATTTGTAAGGGTTTTTCATGCCATGTTAATTTATATGATACATACGCCATTATAATATTTTTTTCATATGTATTTCAGCTGATCAATGAAAATAAACCTTGATTTAATTTAATATCTATTATGGATAGGTTGTAATGATACCTCAATTATTCTTTCCATAGATGGATTATTAGTTTTTAAAGATCTTTTCATGGAACACAATTCTTTTCTATGGGTAAATCAATACATGAAAGGGCATTAGTTATTATTTTATTGAAAAGTGTAGTATTATAAATTTATTCTCTGGATATGATTGAAAGTTATTAATGAAAGGAATATTGGTGATTCAAACCAAATCCTTAAGGTAACATTTCAAATATTTTATTAGTGGTTACATTTTATCCCACTAATTAATTGAGTAAGGGGGAAGATTTAATTGGTTATAGGATTATCCTAAGAGATTATTGGAATTTCTAATGTTGGTTATTCCATTTTTTAGAGTTATTGTATGAGAGATATGAAAATTATGTTCCATGATTCCAAAACATCTTCTTTATTCTATCTCAAAATTAATATTAAATATTATTTTCAAGGATTGTTTTCCAATTGGTGATGAATTTTTACTTACTGACTCTTGTATAATATTTAAGATTTATTTCATGTCTCAGTATTTATGATCCATGTTTTATTTTTATGAATACTACTTTTTTTAAAATTTACGTTGATTATTCCATCATACCCTTATTCATATCTTATTATGACACATGACATTCATATATTAAAGAATATATTTAACCATACTGAGAATTTGAGCTCACCATTTATTTTGATTCCTTCTATCTAGGATATTATTGATGGATTAAGGTATGGAAATTATAGTAAGGGTTATAAATGATAATAACATCTAATGGGAGATGTTAAATACTTAATATTGAAAATTAATTTTTTTGTAGTTGATAAATTGATAATTTTATTATATGGGTATTATTATGTAAGAGTTTTTCATAGTTCTATAAAACTCTAGACCTAAAATTTTAATACATATGTATGTTATAAAATATTTACCTTTGATTTTTTTGGATGTAAAAAATTGGTTCATGTTTATCAGTATCATCTCTAAAACTAAAAGATTGTTTTTCAGCACTAGATCCAGGAGTGAAGGATTTAGGATACTATATGTTCTGTATGAGTACCATGAGAAATGGTTTCATGGATTTTATGGATAAGTTAGTCAAACTTTGGTAAAATATGTTTTGATTTCCATTAATATTTTATTCCATTGTGGTATAAAAATCTCACCAATGAGATGGTGATTCTTGTATTGAGTACCCTACACAACAAAATGAGAAATTAGTCAAAGATTTTTTTCTTAAAATCATAAATAAAATTATATATAGCTATTTGTTACAGAAATTATATTTCAATATATTCATTCTAGAGGTATCCATTATAGTTTGTGATATATAAGAGAACAAAACCACCCCAAATCCCCTCTCAAAAATATCTTGAACAAACTATTGAGATCAAATAATGCCATAAAAAATATTGTCCAAAGAGGATCATGGGATGACTAGGAATATTTTAGTTCACTTAGGATCACTATGTGACCTCACAAAGAGATATATAATTAAATTAGTTATAACATTTAATTATATAATAATATTTATCAAATTTATAGGAAAACATTATTAGCCTCTAAAAACATTTATGGTTTTTCATCCACTCTAATATAAATATCAACTACAACATTCATATACAAAAATATATATAAATATCTTCACATGATAATTATAATGTTCCATATAAAGACCTAATTCGTTCCATGTTATTTATCCACCCCAACATTGATTATTTTATAAAATTCATTGTGAATTACAATTTCATAATAAAAAAAGGGTTATACCATTAATATTAGACCTCCATCCAACTCAGGTTATTCCCCCAGCAATCAAATTTCATTCCATAGTTTGTTACACCCCAAAACAATCCATTTTCTTATCCACTAAATTCAAATCTTATTATATCCCTCAACAAAAAAACATGTTCATAAACTCTTTATGGCCACAAACTATAAGAATCTATTTGTTCTTATTTTATGATCCATTGTAGAATGATCTTATCATACTATTTAATAAATCATTATCAAATTCACTTTTGTTCATTCATTAATATATTCAACAAATTTATTAATATTTTTTTGTTACTAAACCTTCATATTGGTCATTTGTATACATTATTATTCAAAATTAATTATTTTACAGAATTTCCATTATAAACATGCTTATTAAAACATCAGTCATTAAATTTATCTAGTGAACTATTTATGATGATCACTACCAAATACTACTCATAGTGCTTCAATGTACCTTCCAATATATATAGAGTAACATCATCTGATGACTTCACCATATTCCTAACTACATAAAAAGAGAATATATTCCTTTTTTGAATTATTATAAAATAAATTAAAAACATATTATTTATTCTTTATCTGATGGAACTCTATCTTCCAGAACATCAGCCATTTAATCAACATAAATATGATAGTAAATTGGTTTGAATATCACCTTGTCACAAAAAAAACAGATTTCCAACTTTTGAACATGTGAACGACACTGTGTATAATAGTACATTCACTCCCATTATAATGTTTATCCCATATTAAATATATGGGAAGATAAAAGAAATTTCCTGATCATATAAAATCATTAATTTTAGATGTCCTCATCATCGGTAATTCACATGATGATTCTTAAAACGTCTATAATATTCATAAAATTCCATTGAATTCCCCAACATACATGATATTATTTTGAAATTTCTTAAAAATGTTGTTTAATAAATTCCTCAAAAATCATTAAGCATAGTATAATAACTAACATTGAAGAATATAAATTAATAACTAATATTTATGGGATTTAAAATGTTTATTAAAATATCCAAATAATTTAATTTTCTAGTGCATATTAGTCTATTTATATTCAACAGGAATCTAACAAATATTTTTTGAATTATTTTTCTAATAAACTCAGGAATATTCTTTAGAGATTTATCCTTTTTATGAATTCCCATTAATATGAAAACATATTTTAATGGGTTTATTGATATCTATGATGTTATCTCAAATATACATCTAGTATATCTTAACACATAACTATATTTGATGACAATTCAGAAAAATATCATTGTAGTGATATTCAATTGTCATCTCAATACTCACACACCAATTTCAATTTATATGTATTCATATATCCTTGTTATCAAAAATAGTTGTTTCATGGATATTTTATTTGATTATTTGATGATACATTGTTTGAAATTATTGAAATGATTCCCTCAATTTCATAATAATTATAAAATATCTCCATATAATGAATCTTTGTTCACTACCTGGGGATTATCTCTATGATATTCTTCATAATATATTTTCTTGAACTGGTACCTTTGTATACTTATCCAATGTTCTCACTTCAGACTTCACCCCATTTATATTTCTTTTAACAAAAGTCCTTCTTAAATCTCTAACATTCTCTCGAAATCTAATTTTCATTATGTATACATATTTTAAAAAATGATATAAATTTACCAACTCTCTGTTTAATATGGTTTTTCCAAAACATTTGGTATGATATGTAACTTTTTATAGACATACTATATATTGATCATGATGAAACATAAGACATGAATATTCATCTTGTAAATACATTAAAAAATTTATATATTCAAACAAAGAAACTTTTTATTTCTATAATTTTCATCCAAATTTCTTCAGCTATAATTTTCCCAAATATTCATCTGATTTCTTTATGAAAAGAATATTCACAATATTTTTCTAATTAATTTTTACAATCATATTCTTCTGGAATGCCAAACTACTACTTATCCATTCTGTCTTGGATGTTTATAACATATATACACAGGTGTGTAAAAAACTCTAAGATCGTGATAAATTTCATGATATTAGATAATATTATAATGAATATGATTTCTAATATTTGGTAAAGGAACATTCTAAATGTCCCCTATAGGTAACTTTCTTGAAACTTACATATTTTTCTTGATTCAGATACTTTCTTAAGGAGAATTCACTTCTCTAAAATTTATCCATATTTCTTATGTAACATTATCTCGAAACATATAATCATGTCTTTACAAAAAAATTAAACCAAAAAAAATAATGTATAATAGTCACACCATTTTATTTGTTATCAATGATGATAAAAATAAAAATAAATATCTTCATTATAAATATATTCAATCCACTATTTCTCTCCTTATGATGTCTATATATTCATTCCCATGATGAGAATTCTACAAATTATTTAAAAAAATTCCAAAGGAAAATATCAACTTATTTTTATTAGTCTTGTAATCTAGAAAAATCGACTTGGGAATAATGTAACACTTGATTTAAAAAATATATATCCTTAACAAAAAAATTAAAATTATATATAGTTAAAAATGACATAGAAAATTGAATTGAATACTAATAGTGGTCATTGTTTTCCATAATATTTCATTCATATAATGAATAATTCATGAACATTACAAAAACATTATATCTGTTGAAATTTGATAATATATGTTGAGATAAATCTTGTTCCTATCTCAACAATCATATTGAAATATATAATGTGTATAAGAAAATTTTAACAACATCTTAGGTTTCATAAAATTATCACATATTTTAAATAAAGTTTTTATTCTCACACCATGGCATCAGATTACCCCCCCCCCCCCCCCACACCATCCCTTCAATTGTAGCACACCATTTTTCATTATGGTTAGAAATGTTACATGATGTACATTTTTCTTTTTTATAAAACTTATAAAGTACTCACCCACCTTCTTTATATCTACATTAATTTTGTAAAAGTTATTAAAAATAAACATGTATATTAGGAATACCTATGAACCTTAGTCATTCCTTAAATTAAATTTTTGGACAATGAATATTCTATTAGGATGTAGTTTATATTTTTATAAAAAAATTATTTTAATAATATTCTTAATTTTTTCATCCTTATTATATTTTTTAAAAATATTTCCTCTCGTTTGAGGAATAATTAGATAAAGCTATCAAAATTCCTTCAACATTAGTAACTTCTTTATTACCTTGATTTTCTAAAAACATGTTCTTTATTTTCTCTTAGACTGGTAAGATCATTATTCTATTTTAAACATTTAAATATTTATCACTTATATTGAAAATTTTCTATATTTTTATACCACCAACTTTTGGTAACTTTTTATTAACATTTTTCTCATCATTAGAATCTTTTTTCTTCTCATATTATTTGGTATAATGTTTTTATACCTCCATATTTTTATCCATGGGTATATTTTTGGTAAATAAATAATAATATTTTCATTCTCAATATCAATTTTCTTACTCTTCATAACATTGATAACATATGCATCTTTATTAATATCTTCATTTTTTAATTTTGGGAATTTAGTATATTTCACATTTTGAAGATTATTGTCATCCCCAAATAATATTCTTAGAATGTTTGTTTTAATATTCTCAATGTAGCCCCCCTTGAATTATAAATATTTTTTATTATAGACTTGTTGTACCATCATGAATAATATTTTTGCTCGAATGCTCCATAACACCAACAGTGAAATCTAAATCAATATAATTCATAAAAATAGTAAAAGAACTCTCATTATTGTTGTTGTTTCATCAAAAACCATTATTAACATTTATTAGAGAGATAATTGATTTATGAATTACAATATTTATGAATGGTTATTTTTAAGAAATCATGAATTTTATACATGTAGTTCAAATAAAATAGTTTAATAATAGAAATTTTTTTGATTTGAAACTACATTATTCATTGACCCCTTTTTTACCCATTCTTAGTATTTTAACCCTTAAATTTATCTACTATACTGAATTCTCCTTTGATCATTCATAACCCACATTTTTGTATGAAAATTTGATTTTATTTTCAAATATTTATTCACTTTTTTATCCATTCTTTTTAATAACATTTTTCATATTTTCAAATTCATTCAACACCAATCAATTCCTCTTACTTTCTCTAATAAGTGTACTTTCTAATATGAAAATAATGTTTTCGCAAACCAATTTGCATTAATAATCCATAAAATTATTCCACATCATTAATATTAATATTCTAAATTCTAATAAAAATAGTTTTTTATATCCTCTTGTTTGATTCACCAACTATTCTCAAAATTTCATCCCAAATATACTTTCTTCACCTTGTTCATTTCTTTCTTGAGGTGTTTATTTTTTTCATATGATAAATCAATATTTTTTTATATCCAAATCAATATATATCATTTATACCCCATCATCATCATAGTCTGATTAAGAATATACTTTTCTGACATGATAATAGAAGGTAACATGATGATCATATTCATTTTCAGATGAGGAATCGTCCTACCATATTTGTTTCTCGTAACTATTATATTTATTGAAATTAAAATGTTTCATACCTTTATTAAACTTTTGTTTCCAAATATTTTTTTATTCTTCTTTTTACTCGAAATTTTCATATTTAATCATGGAAAAATATCTTATAAAATGATCATTGTTATTAAAATTTCAACATTTTAGGGTATTTATAACTTTTCCATTCCAATTAATCTTTTTTTCCATTGGAAATAAGAGAAATTATTGTTTTTAACTATTATTACTCATAATTATCCTCTGAATTACATGATTCTTACTCATAATATTTTTCTTATAGCCTCCCATTTCAAAAAGCCTCAACATCAATTTCATTGACATCCATTTTCTTAATGACTGTACATATTTTTCATTTCATGTTTCACTAGAATATTATGATGTGAATTGTTAATAATATATATCTTAAAGTATTGATACTTTTTCATCAAATATATTAGAAATATTTCTCACATGATTGTGAACAATAGTGTAATCCTCCGCCTTTTGACTAAAACCTCTAATATTTAAAAAAATATCATTAACAATTATAATGTAATCATTGATACTATCTTTACCTCCCATCTTACTATCATAAAATTTAATCGTCTAAACATATAACTTGGCTTTCATTAATTTCTAATTCCATCATATTTTCTCTTTAGTGTATCCCGCATTTTATTATACATTTTAAAATCATTTTTTATTTTGTAAATAAATTCTTGTATGATACATCAATATCATATTTCTATATTTTCAATAGTTTTCAACATTTTTCTTATCGACGGTTGTTATAGCACCTTTTATGGTAATAAATCACACAATTTAAACATCACTAATGTCAAGGAAAATATATAGAATATAGGCTAACATCATAATAATACCACTATGATATTTGTTCCATAAAAAATATATACTACCCTATTGTTCACTGAACTGAATATATAGATCCTCATTAGTTGTTTATTTCATCATAAATATGCTCTGATACCAATAGTTGTTCCATCAGGATCAATGTATGGGATCACTGTGGTGGTTAATACATGATGAATTTTTCCTTTATATGAATGATTATCATATTTTTAAGGAATCATTATTAACCTATGAAATCATGATTTGGAATTCATCTAAGAATATATATATCCCAACCCCATCTTAATTATACAAAAAATATAAATAGACATCATCACATGATATTTAAAAGGTAAGTTAAAAATATTTATTCCATTTTATGTTCATTATTAACCCCACCAATATTTATTTTACTAAATTATTTGAGGTTTAAAAAGCCACAACAATCCCCCAATTATCTTATCTTGTAATCTACCTCCATCCAAACCTAGTTCTACCCCTAGTTATCATCTATTCTACAAATTTTTTTTGTTACACAATACTATCCTGTTTATATCCAATGAATATAGGTCTTGTTATACCACTATAAAACAATCCATTTCCAAAATTGGTTAAGCTCTAGAGGTAAAATCATATTTTCCTTATTCATTATGAATACATTATAGAATTATCTTCACATAAAATCAAGAAACCTGGACAAATTTCACTTATATACAATATCATGAATAATTATCAACATTTTTAAGAGTCTTCTAGGGATGAAATTTTTATATGATCATTAGTAGAACTAAATATACTCAATTAAAATATTTCATAATTTATATGAAAAACATTCTTATACAAATTTCATCTAATTACCTCTTTTGGTAACATTTTAAGATAGAAGTTTCATAGTCGGTATCAATATATTACTCCTCTCAGTGCATCAGTGCACCTTTCTACATTCAGATTACCTACATCCAATGACTTCATCCAATACTTCTTGATTAGCTAATATATGTTTAGTTTTATTCTCTTACTCCTTAAAATGTGTAGAAACATAATAAAAACATATTAATTAATCATTGACCATTGGGTCTCTGGTTGATGGAACTTCATCATATTGATAAATATCAAAGGTAACTCTATCCCAATGATGAAACCTAATATAAACAGAAAATTTTATGAATATTATATTGTCATTGAATCATATGATTATCATATTTTTATGTATAAATGGTTTTTTGAATAATCATACATTTACCCCCATTATATATGTTCTTCTAAATTGAAAAATTAAGGTACTAAATATCATTTTCCCATTTATATGAATCTAAAATTTTATATTTTCTTATATTTTGTAATTTGGTGGATTCTTCAAAACACTTATAGAATATTCTTGGAACTTGTTTCAATTATCCTACTTCAACAATCTTCTTGAAATTCATTAGTCATGATGTTAATGACCATTGCCAAATATCTTTAAACTCATAATGCTAAATTAATTGACAACCATATTCATATCATCATAGTTTAGGACATTAAATGAATTCTATAATTTTCATTAGAATATCTCTTTTTTGTTTATGTTTGTCTATTTATCTTCAATAAGATTTTTTTGTGCATTAGAACACCTTCAACATTGTTTTCCCATTGAAATCACAGCCAGTCATCATATTTTTCACTTTCTCCTAGTTTTATTTTCTTGGGAACATTCATCTGATATGCTCGGTGATATCTCTGATGATATCTCATGGATTTTTCCGGTATAAATACATATGTTACTCTTCCCAATGATAATTTTTATAGTTCTATGTATACTGGAACTCCACTTTCAGCTCAAGATTTACACTCACTATTCATATTGGATTTATTTTTCCATCAATGATGTCTAATATCTCTATCAATTAGGGAATTAATGTGTATATTTGATGGTCCATTATCTCATATTATTGACATACTTGGCTCCAGTCAGTAGAATTAATAAATATTTTCTTCCATTTCATCTTTAGTCATTGAATGGGTTTTCTAAATCCAATATTTTTGAGAAACTAATCTCTTTACATAGCACATTTACATAATTCTCAAATTTTCACTTTTCATAGTTCAAGAAATTTTTATTTCTCATTGAATAAGGATTTCTAATAATTTAAAATTTCTCTAGTGAACCACTTGTAATTATGTGTTAATATTTTAAATAACAAAATAAAATTTTGAATTATTTATTTTATTGAGATTTTTTTATACATTTCATATATTTGGTAACATTGTTTAATATACTATAAAAACAATTTCCAAATAATAAATTATTTAATTTTTATTTGATGACTTTTATTCAAACATACCATTGTCCTATGATATTAAAATTATTTGTCTAAATTTTTTTCGGTATTTAGTTATCCATTCATTTTATGATCATTCGTTTGATTTGATTGGGTAAAATTTATCACAATTATTTCATGTATTTTTAACTGATCATATATGTTAGGAATCTAAAAATTATTATTTCATAGAATATACAGTAAATTTATCAAATTGTAAATATGTCTAAAAAATTTTGATATCATGAAAAAAAATATGATGTATATAGTTTTTATAATATTTTAGGATTGTTAAATTTGGTTTAGGAACATCCAAATACTCATCAATATAGAATATTCTTACATTTCCATAACAAATATCATTAATAAGCATTATTATGATAAATAATCTTCTAAAAAACATCAATATATTTATTAATTAACTTTTACTCCCAGCACATATTAACCAATTGAAAACTAATATGATCAAAAAACATTTGGGAATATGAAACATCAATATCTACTGAAACACATTAATTATGCCTTATATAGGATACACCATCATCCACACACACATCATCATCAGTATACTTAGTACCCTAAGTAATGGATAAAAAATATGAGTTTTCACTATGGAAACCCAGTTTGTTTCTACAGACATACTTCTACTTTAAAGGCAACATTGAGTCTGGTGGTCTTCTTATTAAATCCATAATTTATTATTAGGGAGTGGTTTTCGTTAAGGATTTCCTTATGTTGGAGGAACTAATTGTATATGATTCTTTAATACATATTGTTTTCTACTACCACCTAATCATTATTAGTTGGAATCATGTGATGAAAAGTTGAGCTATAAAATTATTCATAGAATCGATGGCTATAGTTTGCTGTCCTCGTGTGTGGTTTTTGTTCATTTAATATATTCTCTACTAAGAACCTAAAATTTATTTCATTGACATTTGTTTTTATTCGTACACATTTTATTTAGTATATATTTTTTACCATGGAACCCATGTCTAAACAATTTTGTTTAGAAAATATCTACTAATGGAGAATGAATTTTACTCGCACATTAAAAATAGTAGTTTTATCTTGGTTAGATAGAGAGTCCACTCATGAGATTATATTAATGAAAATTTCATACCAAATAAGAATCCATGTTTGTAATTGTCTTGAATTTTAGTCAATAGTTGATTTTTTTGGTTAATGGTTATAACATTAAATTGGTGTTTAAAATTGCATTCAAATGATTAAAACCTCTTGGATTAGTATTTTTCATGGAATGAAAAATGATTGGTATCTGAGCATAATATGAGAGAATTGTAATGAGACTGTGAGGAATGGGTGGTAATTTTTAGTTATCTACTATCTATTTCTAGGCCAAGAGTATGTCGGTGGCTAGGATAGTAGACCTACTGACATGTTGTGTCCACTATAAAGATGATGGAATGGTACTGGGTAGCCGGCGTGGTTCTTATTATGGAACTACCAATTGAACCAATCATTATAATATGTGGGGGAACCTCATTCTACCATTTTTAGTGCGTACAAGTATGAAACCCCTCCCTTTTCCATCATTCCACCCCAATAGAGGAGGGGAGATTCATAGTGTCTATCCTTAAGAGTCTAAGCTTAATTCATCCATCCTTATGATATTATTTCCTTCTCCTTTAATATTCAATGATTCCATTAATTTTAGTTAATGAGTTTTAACATAAATTCATTAAATAATATTGAAATCATCCCGGGACAATTGGGTTTTCCCTTAGCCAATGTTGTGTATATCTTATAACAATGAATAGATGACATTTCTTTTTTATTCAATAATGGTGCATCATGACGTTATTTCTTCTCTATTTTATTTTTAAAATTAATTTAATTTAATTTTGTATATGGTAGTATGTCTCATATTTTATTCATTGTAGCATTATGGTTGTTCCAAGGGTTCTTATGACCCCATTTCTTGATGATTTATATATCATTTTATTGTTAGTATGTAAATTGGTATTATGAAATTTTTAATATAATTTTTTAAGAAAATAATGATTTCTTTTATTAGTTTTTTGAGATATCCTAGAGTGATATAGAATACAAAGATGTTGGTATGATATTTACTAATGTTGGTTGAGATTTATATGTAGCTTTTGGGCTAGGAATTTTAAAAAAATGTTATATTAAAATGAAAATCAAAAAGTGACAAGGTCATGATAGACATCCGTCACTAGCTACCTTACATCAATCATTGATGGTTGAGGCCTCAATAAATATTATTGTGTTTGATACATAGACCCTAGTAGTGGTTTATTTGGATTATGCTATCATGGATTCTCTTATAATACTTTCTTCATAAAAATTAAAATAACAGAATTTGATATGATTGAAATGGGTTTCCCCAATATTCGTTAGTCAAATCAGAAATCGCTGTGATGCATTAGTGTCTTGGGATTGGTTGTGTGGTCATGGGGTAATTGTTACGTCCCCATTTTTATGTTATTACTCATGTGGGTAGTCCATGATAAGATTAGTGGATAAGTCAGGTGTTCAGGCTGACCAATAATGACATGGAAGGGAAATAGTATTTGTCCTATGTCTATTATGGGACATACGAAGGATTCTAGTGATTTCACAAGGAATCAATTTGGATTTCAATGGACACTATTCCAATGAAGTGATGGGTGTTGACCAAATAGTCATGTTATAGATCATGGAACCGGCATGGAGTGTTCGTACATAGTGAGACCCAGGTTACATGAGTAGGTTCTTATGATGTTTTTATCTTGATGAAGGTGTGTAAGGAAATGAGAATATATATTTTTGTGTGTTGCCTTTAAAGATGAACTAATATATAAATTCACATGTGGTCCTTACAAAATTACCAAGGTGTATGATGTTCTTTCGAGTATCAGGTGATATCCCGAGGGACTGGATTGATAAAATGGACCACGTATTGGGCCCATCAATATAATGTTACATATTGGGACAATAGGAGTTTCCTTGATATTAATCTGGACCTATGAGAGTGTGTGATGAAACTTTGGGTTATGGTTTCTTATGTCATCATTGAACATAATACATGTATGTGAGTATGATATAGATGTAGTGATATTACTGGTTGGTAAATCATGGATATTCATCGAGGGTTTCCATTGGTTATATTGTAAGGTATAACATAGATTTGGATTTGTAATGATATTGCATTCTAAAATATATTATTTGTTGGGGGTTATGGTTTTGGCCCAATGGGGTACCTTCTATCTATTGAATCCATAGTTTTCGGTTTTATTAGTTTGATATATAAGTATAATTTTACCTCTAGGTTGTTTTTACTATAAATCATGGAGGATCTGAAATCCATGTAATTATCAGGAATAAAGTGGTGGATCACCACATGTTACCCTATTGGGGGTCTTATGGTTGGGGTTCATTCCCTCCTATATTCCTTGGGCCTTCTATCTAAGAAGTCATGGATGATCCTACATACATGGGGGTCATCAAATGATATCACACTATGGATATTTTAGTGGGAGATCATGTCCAGTTATTTTGTAAGGGAGGATTATCTAAAGGTGTATGGCTAGTGTGGTTTACTAGAATGATTTTATCCACTGGGTCATTATCATTGTATATATGTGTTAATCAAGCCTTGGGTCATTTTACATGTTGGAGAAATCATGGTGACATCCTATGAGATAATTTAGTGATGAATAAAGTACATATAGTATATCATGGATTTTGTAAAATGACATATAATTGGTATTTATTTTTATATTTTTATATTTTTAATTTTATTTATTTATTATCAGCATGTAAAATACAAATATTAATACATTTACTATATATAATCAACATTACTAGTGGTTCCCTATGGAGTTATATACTCACACACTAATAGAGTTCCCATCACAACAGGTTAGCTGAGTAGCTATCACTTGATTTATATTGCGATTGGGTTATGTCTTAGTATTAAATGATCGGGATGAAGTAGCTTGAGTGGGAATATAGAGTAGGATGTTGGCTGGCTCAATGATGTATTCGAAATCTTTCTTATTTTATTTATTTTTCCTATTTTGTACATCTAATCAACCGAGTAGGAAATTGATGTGGTATGTTTATATGAATACATTTTATTTTTTCAAAAAATTTCTAGTTTATTTATTATTATTTTTTACTCTGATGTGTATGATACTTAATTATTTTATTGTTATTACTCTCTCTAGTATGGTGGTATAATTTCCCCATGATACAACTATTGACACCCTTTTCTATTTTGAATCCAATATCATATGGGGAGGCACACTAGAGGTTAGGTAGTGCCACATGTCAGGTTACTATTTAGAGTTTGGCTGGTCAGGGTGTTACAGACATTAAAAGAAAATATTGATCTTCCATTTGAAGAAGTGGAGGTATATTTAAAAATTGAAGCATACAATCTCCATAAAGAGTATCAATAGAATAATAAAAAAATGTGGGAAAAACTACCAAAATAATCCTCATAAAACAAACTTCTATACCCACATGGAATATTATACTACACTGCTAAGGGGATAAAACCATTACAGTTTACAAAAATTGAAGAACTGAAAAAATGATATTTGGATGAAATTATGAAAAATGGTTGGTGGTAGTTCATAAAATAAAAGATTAACCTAAAAGTGGATAAGCTATAATACCAATGATTTTTATATATGAATAAAATAATTGGATGCACCTGTTGGATTGTTTTCCAATTTGTTCTCATCCCTTTCACTAATTTATATTTTCAGTTCTCAGTTTTAATTTTGAATTAATTTTTAAATAATACTTGTATCTCTATGTTGGACACAAGATGTACTTCATATTCTAGAAAATACCTAAATAACATTTTAAACAAAAAAAATATCATTTAAATATATACAAATATTTCATCAATGAATATACATATCCAAGTGAACTTTTTTCCTTTCCATTTTTTCTTTATATGTAATCCTACACAATGTATTCTTGAATTTTTTTAATATTTTGAGAATGATATTGAGGTTATAGTGAAAATGAAGACCCTGGGAGGGGAAAACTCGTATATTCATTATTATAACTCATTATGTTTATTTATTTTTAGTTTTTAGTTTCTTTTATGAATTTTTTTTTGAAAATAAATTAAACATATATAATAAAAAAAATTTAAAAATAAAAATAAAATAACACAAAAAAAAATTTTGGTTTGAACATGATCAAACATTCATGTATTTTTTTAATCATTAATTATGTTTTATATTGTCCTGAATATAATAAATACTATGATATAGTGAGGAATTATTTTTTAGAAATTTTATACTGGAATCATTTCTAAGTGATTTGTCCCCTTCATTTTATGAAAATTTTACTTAGGAACTTGGAAAATTTATGTAAAGGAAAATATGTATTTGGAATTCAAATTATATCTTTTTGTCACTATAATTTTGAACATAATTACAGGTAACATATCCATTGGAAAATAGAACACTTTAAGGATCCATATTTAGAAAATAATATAATTCATTTGAAACAAGATTAAAATGGGAAATTTATATCCAATGATAAATATTTGATAAATTAGGAATGACATGTTTGAGAAATTTAATTTGATTATATTCAATAAGATCATTCAAAATTTCAAAAAATCATTGTTGGGAATTTTTTTTATTATGTTTAGAAGAGAAAAAAATTGATTTTATTTAGGTGGTGTGAATACTGAACCTATATGAATAAGGGGGAAATTGACTTATAAAAAAGATATGACTTGTATTAATAAAGTGTCATTATGAAATTGGGTTAGAAGAACTCTAGAGAAAATAATAAATAGAGATTCCACATGTTATAGATTTAATTATACTATAATCTATATATTTTTGTCTTGAAATTTGATCTTGTTTGTTATTTAATGTGATATAGTGAATTAGTTCATAGTGGAGGCACAATAAATCAATCATAGAGTAACATCCAATTTTCTTCTTCTCTAGAAAGTGTACTTGAGTATAGGTAGAAAAACACTCTATATACATGTAATTAAATATATTTCATGTAGTTAAATAGTTTATGAATAGTGGAGTGATGATAGATAATGTTTCCCATATTTTTGACAATTTTTCATTGGAAATAATCCCCTAATAAATTTAAATCATTGGTAATTCATAAATATTTTATTCTTTGGTGAACATAATAATTAATTTTATAAAATATTAAAATCATAAATTTTATTTTTCTTATTCTACTTTATGATATTTCATAATACGAATACATTGTTTTATTTATGAATATAATTGTATTATGGTTTTAAATGAGATTTTTATTTAATTCATAATGTGCTTAATTCAGATGAAGCCTATATTGAAAAATAGTATTTCATGGATTTCGAGGAAAATGCAAAAGTTTTCTAAATTTACGATTTTCAATTAGGGATCCTAAAACATTTTATATAAATTTTAATCATTAATTAGTTTTCCATAAATAGGGTTTTTAATCAAAATAAGAAATTACAATACTTTGTATAATATTTTGTCTCTAGTAATAAGACTTCAACCTCATGTGTAAGGATATTACTAGGTGTAAATAAATTTTTTATTTTCCTCTTTTTAGAGATATTTTCTTTCATAATGATCCACCCTTTAGTGTATAAAATTTATAGAAGGAGGATCATAAGTCTTTATGGTATCTTAATACATTACCTCATCATATGGCTTCATGCCTTTTTGAAAAAAATTAGTATATTGAAAATTAAGGATATGATTCATGGAATTCACTAGGGACATCTTGTTGACCATCAGGGCTCTATATCATCACTCATGTAATAATCCAAATTCTAACTCACTTTATGAATAGTCAATCCCACTAAAAGATTTGGAAAATTCCACCCCTCACTAAAACCTAAACCATCACCGACATGTGCGTCTCATCTCCTCACATGAGGCCCACTCTAGAAAAAAATTATTTATAATACACTACATCAAAATGAAGAATTTTTACTCTAATTCCACTCCAAATAATACATATCTCGGTTATATTAATAGTAATATTCAATAAGAAGATTCATGTTTCTTCTATGTAGATAAATCTCGATTGTCAGGTTGAACACATTGAACCCATCCTTAGCTAAAAATTGAGCTTGTTTGTTGACACTGAAAGTCATGGTGAAGGAGGAAAAAAATTTGAAAATTTGAAAATTTATTTCCTCTATACATTGAGAAAATATAAATCATATTTCAATTAAGTTAATGTTTACTATAAATATAGTTATTCATGTTAAATTTATTCTATTTTTCATCAGAGTTATTCTAGAATTTTCCCTCTCATTATGCTTCTTCCACCAAGTGATTATACTGATATCTCACTCATCCATACATGATAGAAGGATAACCCAATGGCCAAATATATATGAAAACCAATGAATGAAAGTTAATTCACCCATATTTATTTCATCTATTATTTTTTAAGGATCTCAGGATAGTGAGAGGTCAAAGAGATGATCAAACCTCATGAATTATTTGTTCCCATTTTCACACTAATAGATATCTTTTCCTCTCCCATTGTATAAATTTCTATTATATGATGGGGAAATGGTTTAGGTACCCTATGGGATCATGATTATAATGAATTTGAGAGCATGATGAGATGTTTATATAATGGATTATTTCAAATTTTGGTGGTAATTCACAAATTATAGGTAGTCGGTTTGTGTATAGACTATTGGAACAGAAATGTAATTTTATTTAGATTCATGGGTATATGATAAGGAAGGATAAATACATTTAATACATGAGTTTCTCCCATTATTTAATTTCATTCTAGATTATTATTTCCCATTATTATTTCATGAACTAAACATTAATTACCTTTTAATATTAATTAATAGAATATTTGAAAAAAAAATATAAGCAATTGATTAATTTTAGTGAAGAACTCACCCATATATCCTGGAGAAAAACCTGAGTTTCTCCTGCTTCAAAAGAAATTATTGTTAAAATAAATATTTTACATGAATCTTGAAAATGTATTTAATATAATACGTGGAATTAATTTAATATAATTATATAATGATCATTTTCCGCCATGTAAATTGATGATATTAATTATTGAATATTTATATATTTGATAATGAATTTGTCTGGAATGAAGATGTTGGGTTTCTATGTTAGAATCATCCATTATACCCGCATTACGTATCATTCTATTTTTTCATGATAAAAAAACTCCATCTAACTTCAAAATTGATAACCATTCCATAGTTTTTATGTATTTCACTAGAATAGATTATGATAGGATGTTATCATCATTGTATCAATGAGTATTTAATGTGAGTTCATCATTGGGAAGTACAATGGAAGGGTTCATTAATCAGATGATTTATGTTTGTCTTATCACTAAAAAAACTCAAAGTCAATGAAAAAGATAACCATTGAGTAGAAGAATTTTATTAGGTATGGTTGATAAAAAATTGGGCATGGTATATCATGGTGGTGTGATTATACGTGTGTTAGTAGAGAGATTTTGTATTTTAGAATATTTTGTGAAGAAACCATGAATGCATAATATATTTTCCCGAAAACATATATGATGTTTAGTTTTTGGGATATGTAAATAATGATTATGTTACTAATGATTATCACATGTTGTGTAAACACTAGGGACAAACAATAAACCTCCTTTCTGTTATAAATTTGGTTTTAGGGTTGAGATAAATATAAAATACTTTTTACATTAGGAATACAAACCATATACTCCCCAAACTACACCACATGGGGAATAGATGAGTACATGACTATCCACTCTATTTATAGTACACTAATTCAGGATACATATGAATTCCTTATTCGAAATATACAAACCTACTCCGGCCTCAGTAGTCCAATTATATTGACTATCGAACCTCACACATCATGTATTATTGGATATGAGGTCAGGGAAATCAAGAAAAAATGACTCAATGTATCAATTATGTGCTATCCATTTTGTCACCAGTCTTTAATATTTTTTACCACCCTTACACACACCTTTTTGTCCTTCTTCGCATGTATTAAATGGTAATAACACCTTTATAGTTAATTCCTTCCATATAAACACCACGTACCTTAGTTTGAAATCTATTAATTTGTTATGATCTATTTCTTTAAAAAAAATCACCCATTTTATAGTAATACAAATTAGAGTATTCCATATCAAGAATTATTCCTTTTATATCATGACAAAAAAATTGTTTAATCACACAAATATCATATGTGAGTTTTTTGGGATGTTTTAGGATCTTATTGTTAAGTTTATTTTATATATAATAAAACTTAATATACATATTTTAATAACATTGAAATGATATCTTGGGATATCCATGAAATATAATATGAAAATGTGTAAAATATAGAAATGAATAAATACTATAAATATGGTATACCTCTCACTGAACAAACAATGCAAGAATTTTTATATTCTTTATATGAGTGTGATAGAGATTAAAGAATGAAAAATATATTCCCACCTCAGTTCCATATCAATAGTTTATTCCTAAATAACATGACGTCTAATTGGGGTCTATTATCATCCTAAACATGCTAGTTTCATGAAGTGAATGAAGGATTTTTAATGGGAGTAATGGGTCAAAAATAATTTTCTATGAAGGAGGATTCAAATCCCCACCCTTACCTATCCATCACATGGAAGTAATTTAAAAATAAAATGAGTATTATATTTATTTTTTTGTCTCATTTATTCATACATTGAAACAAATGAATAAATACTATATCCAGTTCAAGAACATATAAGTTCTTTGTTTCCATTTACTACCAATGATTTCATCAAATTAATAACTATATTAAATAATAGTTTTTCATAAAATTGAAAATTCCAAATTATAACTGTTGTCATGGGTAGTGTAAAAGATATCCTATATTCTATGAAAAATAATACTTTAAAAAAGGTAATTTCAGACTAAAAATATATCATATACAATTACATAATAAGGAAATATATCCTTTAAAATCACACTTTCACTAAATCCTAATGTACATTTTTAAATTCCCTCTTTTATTTTGTCATTTATAATAATATATAAAACCATATCCAAAAATTCATTTTCATATATTAAAAAAACATTAGAAAACATATTTTTAACATCACATTATATAACATAATATTTAAAACTATAGGAGTTCCCATCAAAAACACATTTGATTTAACATTAAGACACATTCATGTTGTATCCTGATTCAAACACAATCAGCCTTCAGTAAACCATATTGTGTGAATATATAGGACTTTATTAGATCAGAAATGAATATGAATCAATTAATACATATATGTTAAGAAATAGAAGCCTCTTGAAGATAGACAATTCTACTTATGCAATAAAGGTGACATTCATGATCTCTAAAAACAGACATATCTTTATATGTCAATCCACCAAAATTCATCACATAAAAACATGAATTCTCATATTTTTCCATTTTCCAAAACAACTAGTGATCATGGGACATGGAGAAAGACAATCCCATATTGATAACTCATCTATTCTTGATTCTCATGGCATATACTGAACTTGTCTTTGAAAACATCACATGTCACACATTATTAAAGATAATAAAATTACATATCCTATATTTTGAATTAGATTCAATATATAGTGGTAGCTACACACTCCCACATTCATTCTTAATCAAAGGTCTTGTTGTCCTAATCTTTATATGAGAGGAAAAATTACATCTTGCTTAAACTCTAACTGAAAAGAAAATCCACAACAAACCCAAACACCCATGTATCATCTATGTATATATTTATACTTACCTATGTTGGGTATCAAATTATTATGGTTTTAATTATAGGTATCAGGATAACTATAGGTATTGTGAACTCATATCTGATCTATATCACCCTAGAATACCAATGAAATATTTGTAACAATCCATACTGTATAATTATTCAATCATGCAGTGCACACCATGAATATTATTCTCCATACGCTTCCCCATAGTCATATTCAATATCTCAATAAAATAATTTTACTCAGATAAACATTATCACTTGATTATAACCTATAATACTCCATGACATAAAATGGATAGGAAACAAATCGAAGTCATACATTAAGAGGTCAATTATCATGTTAATTCATTAAATCTATATCTATATATAACGTTATGTATATAATGTGAAGTAGAGAAAAAATAGAGGTTTCCTTTCAATATAATAAATTTTAATATTCCTAACCTATTTAATAACATTTAAAAAACCCCATTATAATCAACAGATTATCTTATCATATATGCTTAACATTCAGATCACTTTATGTTTATTACACTTTCTATATTTTGTTAACTAGTTAAATCATATATAATCTATATCACATATCAATGTTACTATCTAATAAAACACTAATGATAAAACATTATCAAGAAACATCAATAATGATAGCCTGTTGGAATAATGGTATGATTATAGAATAATATTACTAGTTGTTCATCCATTTGACCATATTCTAACTTCATAACATCATAACATCAAATTTTACGACATAAAATTATGTTTTCCACATAGAAAATTTTTTTGTTCATCATTATCTTCCCTAGAACCAACTGAATAAAAATTGTTTCCTTTAAATAATCTGACCACTTAAATTATCTTTAACGAAACCTCTTAAAATCATTTTGGATAATGTGAAAATCACTATTTCATAGTTACTAACACAACTCATTCGATTCCACCTTAAAATAAAACCCTAAACTCTTTTAGGATATAAATGTTAATTCACTTTTCACTTTTACATGTATAATCCCTCAATAAATATTTTCTTTCACTACTCATTATATCTAAATGAATTTCATAAAAATTTTATAGTTACATATCGTAAAATATTTTTAGATATTTAGTGAAAAAAATATAATATTAAATTTGTATGATAGTTTTGGACATATTGATATATACTTCTAAATGGTATCTATTTTTAGTCCATTAAATTTTTTGTTTCTAACAAATATCATAAATATTTAAGGATATTAAGTGGAAAAACCTTAAACATTATATTTAGATTATCCATTATTTGATAATTTTGAACATATTAATTCCCATATATTCTCCCACTAGAAATATAAAAATGATATTCTTTTCAAAATATCAATCAATGCTTCACAACCCCATTTTTATCATGGAATAACATTAATTTACTTTTTTTGTGATATTGAACAAATAAAATATTATTTAAATATCCAATATGGTATTTTATGTCTTTTTAAATTTTTAATTGAAAATTAAGACCATGAAAAATATACCATTATGGGGCGGTAAGAACACATTCCTACTAATTGTAGAAAATTTCTTTATTACCTATTTTATCATTGATATAAATCATGTCTCCAAATATCCTTCTAAAAAACATTTTATATAAATTAATGAATCATAATCCTTATGTATGCAATAAATAATAAAATATCATAGTTATCAAACATCTTATCTTATAACATGAAATAAATGATATGGATATACAAGTATTTTACTTTTATTTGATTGAGGATGAAATTATATTTTAAATTCATATTTCTTAACTCTTTTCATCAGGATTATATTTTATAAGATCAACAAATTATTACATTTATTTCAGAATCTTGTATAATTATGAAACTTATAAAATATTAATTTTCTATTATATAGCTTTCAAAATAAATGAATTATTTTATATAACATACATAAATATCCTGTAAATTATATATAATTTCCCAAACTCCTTCATGTGTATCATGGTTAATCCAGTGATATTTAATTATTATACTTACTTCATGAATACTCTAGGTTTCAATGACCTTGATCATCTTTTGGAATAAAAATTATTTAACATTTCAACTAGATTTTTTTCATCTGACATGAACTATTACCAAATTATATATTCCATATTGTACAATTACGTAGACATCATTTTCCTGGTTCGTCTATTCTAAAAACATTAATAATATGAAGTAAAATTTTATTAAATCATCAGCATTTCTTTATAAAAATTGTAAAGAAACAAGTCTAAGTAGTTGTCTACATTATAATTTTCATTATCAAGTATTTA
This sequence comes from Viscum album, assembly GCA_963277665.1. Classification (NCBI taxonomy): domain Eukaryota; kingdom Viridiplantae; phylum Streptophyta; class Magnoliopsida; order Santalales; family Viscaceae; genus Viscum; species Viscum album. The sequence continues at coordinate 1,517,461,941 of OY728131.1, forward strand.
AAAGTATAGTTTATCATGATAATGATGATATTATTGTCTATAATAAAATATTTTTTCATATAATTATCATATATTTAAACCATTAAATAATTACTATTTTGAAATTAGATCCCTCTAAAATGATGATCATATTTTGAAAATTCATCATTACCATTAGCGGTCCATGATTAGTTTTTCCTGTATAAGTGACCCTAAATTATAATTCACCTCGACACAAAATGCTCTAGGTAGGGATTATACCAATAATATCAAATATAATTATGGTGTCACTGAGTGTAAAACACTATGTACAATCAATCATATTGATAAACAAACCATTATTACTGTAGTATCGTAACCATTTTGGATTCCATGAAATCCAATACCCAAAAAGAAATATTGAAGAACGATAAAAAAGAAAAATACAAGGTTAATAAACTATTTTTCAAAAACCCATCATGGTATCATTGAATCAATTTTTAGGTGACTATGTTTTTTGACAAATCATCCCTCCACTTAGTGTTTACAAACAAAAAAAGACCACGAAGATAAATTTTGTGAAAAAAGTGTCTTATATGATGAGATTTTGAGGTCAAGATATGTCATATGCAACACCTGATTGAAATAAGAACCTATAGAAATAAATGGATGATTTGGAGGTGTTAAAAAAGAGAAGATAATAGGTGGCACTATTTTTTAGTGTTTTTGGAAAATGGACTTGTGTTCCAGTGTCTTGGAGTATTGGAAAGTTGTGAGCCATTTCTTTTACAATATCATAATATTAAAATATAGTAATGTAAATAGGGGTTCCAATGTAACACCCTAGGTAAATAAAGAATATAACATTTTCATATTTATCCATATTTCTGTATAAAATTTCATTATTAATTTAAAGGGGATGCTATGCTCGATGGCGTACCCAACACGCAACAACGAGTTTCTTGGGAATCTTACGTTGCACTCTAATAATATTATTTTAAATGGTAGTTAACGCCTCGTCGTTGTAATGGCGGGAATGAACAGAACTAACTAAAAAATGATTATATATGTTTTTCAAATATTTTTACTTTTTTCAATAAATTTTAGAGGATTAAAAATGCAAATGAATCCAGTTTTTAAGTGTAACCATTCTAATATTCTTTAAAAGGTCAATTAACAGCCTTTTGATGGCGAAAACCTTTTAAATCCACTTTTTGACACTTTTATGAGCTCTATTTTTCAAGATAAACATGTTATTTATGATTGGGACATTTAAATTTACCTTGGGTTAATTTTTTGTATTTTTCTGACAATTTTCATTTTTCAATGAATAGTGAAAAATACTGCATTTTACATCAAAACTGCTTTTTCATATAATTTAATTATATGGTTATATTATCTTTTTAATTTGTTTTAAAGTGTAATTAGAATATATTTTTACCATTTAATTCAATGATGGTCATTGGGATTGATTTCACTTTGGAATTAGGCATAAACAAGTGCCAAACGTTTCATAAATATTGTTTCTAAAAAAACCCGCTATTTGTTTTGACAACGGGAATTTTTTTTTAAAATTAATTATTGAAATTTATGTGTTTGGAATTTGGTAAAATGGATTACATATATAGAATCAGAAGGTCTAAATTATGTAATTAAGACTCTTTTTTTTTTGACATTATGAATAGTAACGATGGTAATTATCTTTAATTATCTAGATTAACGAGTAATCGGGTAGTTAAAGATAATAAGATAATATCATAATAAAAAAAATGACAACAAAATGTGTCCTAAGGCTACTGGTTGTCTCATGGATGACCATGGGATTCCTTGTTCCATACTTGGGGGCCCCATGGAATCACTTTTGTGAGAAAGTGACTTTTTATCGTTTTATTTTTAAAGAATGTTAAATGTAACAAAGAATGTATCACCTAAGTAAAATATTTTTAATTTTTTATACATAAATTATCATTTAGAATATAAATATTCATTGGAAATATAAAAATTTTTCTTACATCATACTATTTTTTTATAATTTTTAGTCATTAAATATATTAAATTATTTATGACATCATGATGATGCAGCGATGACCTCATTATTTAACGATTTAAATTGAATTGGAAGATAACGTAAAATCTAAGAACTAAACATGTCCAAAACCTATTGGATGGGTGTATTTAGAACCCTTATCACCTTATCCTCGAAACACATCAATGTGGGACCATTAAAATCTGAAACCCATTCTAAAATAATGTAACATTTCTTTACCGTCCAAGAGTGTCCCTCCTCTCCTCTTATAAAAGGCCCCCACCTCTACCTCCTTACCCACACTTCGAAAGACTTTTTCTTGGCCAACCCCTGCACATTTTTTCTCTAAATATCCCTCTATAACTCCTTGAAGCCTCACTTTGGGAATAATTCTTCCCAAGGAAGCCTTTGAGCTCAAACCAAAGGGAGTTACCCGATTTTAAGGTAATGTCTTCACTTGTGTCCTTTTGTTTTATTTTGCTTCTCCAACCCCCTAAACTCTTTTTATTATTTTCTTTTGTAAAAAATAAAGTATATTAAATATACTAGGATGTTTTTATAACAAGGATTTGAGCTACACTTAAACACACCGTTGTCTAATGGTTAAAGAACATACTGTTTCTGTGGTTGGTGATTTTCTGCCTCACGAAATGATGATTGTTCAACATTATTCTAACACCTTCAAAGGTGGCCATTAATATGATAGTATATTTATATATGATATATAATATGGTTATGTATTACTTAAGATTCTTTATTTTTCATTTATGGCATACCTTTATGGTTTCCATTATGGGTAAACGCGATATCTTCATTTAAGGAAGTGTGGACTACTGCCCCCTCAAGTGATTTGATTCGTTAATACTATATGTGGTACGTATAAAGGATATATTTAAATATATTATATATGATACCATACTGGAATACTATTATGTTTCATTATGTTTTAATTCAATTAAATATGAAATAGAAATGGAAGTAGCGGTCATGCGTACGTACGGTTTACCGTCTCCATGAACATTACATTTCATTTCTTGTCTCAAAATGTTATGTACTATTATAAGTACATATATATAATGGATATATATGTGATATATTACATCTAAATGACGTATATCATTATGGAATTATAAAATATATATATCTCTCATTTTGTTTTAATTCCATTAATATGACATAAAAATTAAAGTAGTGTTGATGCTTACGTACGGCCTACCGTCTCCATGAACGGTGCTTTCAATTTTTATCTCCAAATGATATGAAATAGTATAAAATGAATATATACTGGATATATATGATATTTAAAACATCAATACTATTTTGGATATGATGTACCTATAACTACATGGAAAATTATTTTCCAACAAGTTCAATTTTTGACTCATGTACCAAACATTGACAAAAACGTCTGATATGAACTCATATTATTAACAAATTATTATAATATTAAAATATGTGATATGAACTGAATAATAATTATTATAGGTGGTCCTTAAGCAATTATAAATTGACCTACGTTTATTATTCAGGAATTTAAAGAAACAAACAAGATAAGTCGGACTTGAGGTAAGGGATCTAACTCCCCTCTTTCTTTTTAAGTACACTCTTTTATGTCATTCCTTTTAATATCATATTTCTTGTGATTGGGATGTTCTTTTATATTAATATTACTGTAAAATTTATGCTCATATGATGAGATACCATTTTTCCTCTCATCAATCCATTTTGGAAGTTTTAAGTGGCGTTGTTAGGCTGCTAAGATTTCGTAAGGTATTTTTCATCTCACTTTTATTCTCGTGAGATTTATGCTACATTTTCCACAATTTCCTTTGAGTGGTGTATGTACTGCCCATTATTATACACTTTGTGTAGTATAATTTAATTTATGGGTATTCACATCTTCATTGTATGACCCTTCTTCCATGGGGTGTACGTTTTGAATGTTACCAAACTCGGTAAGGGGACCTTTCACACTCCTTTTTTTAAAATACATCTTTTGTTATGTCTTTTAATTCAAATACTATTATGTTGGGATTTGTTCTTATATATCCTTATTTATGTAAATTTTATTTTCAAGTGATGAGATCCCCTTTATCTATCTCGTCAACCCTTTTTGTAAAATTTTATGTGATGCTGTTAGGCTGTCGAATTTTACCAAGGGAACTTCTTAACCCAATTTTGATTTCTTTGGGTTCAACATGTAGTTATTGAATATGTCATCCTTTGAATATGTGTGAATGACCTTTGATTGTTTTACACATAATATCCACTTATATTGGGTGTATTTATATTTTTCACACATAATTATGAGATTGATTTATCCTTAATTTAAGGATACCTTCTTTATAATGGATTTCATCACATTTGACATTTCTATTGAGACTTCATTGTTGTTATGCACCAATTCACTCTTATATGGTGTATATACTGTCCTTTGGAATATTATATCATTAATCCATTTATTCTCATAATATTATAAAGTTCTGACTAAATGTTATTCTTCAATTATTGTATTCAAGTGTCTTTAATTTTCGTAAAACCCATTTATCCAAAATATCGCTTTAAATGCTTTAATTATTTGTTCTTATTAATATCCATGTTTTCAAAATGGTTTTGAGCATTTATTTATATGGATATTAATGGTTTAAAATTTTAAAATCTTCAAGGTGGTATGGGACACTTTGATTCAAAAGTCTCTTTATTAAATGTCTTAAATGGTTTTGGAAATGGTTTCTTTTTGAATGGATTCATTATTTCAATATACTAAAATTTTATATTGTGATTGAAATGTGGAAATGTTATGTTTCTTTTATGCATGTTTTATGTGATACGTTTATGTTATGGTTCTTGGGCATTGTTAAGAAAACGGGTGGTTCTGTGATAAACTAAGGGCGGGTGAGCCCGATATGGCTCTCCAATGCATTGGGTAACGCAAAGGAGTGAAACGTTAAGGTTTCTCCGAAGAGATTTAGGGAATATACTATGGTGGGTATTCCAAACGTAACCAAGAGGGTTACTCCCTATGTAAGAATGTTATGAATTCCTCATGTTACCTTTTATATCTTATGATTTCTATGATTTATTCATGATTTGATGAGGTATTTTAAAGTGCCTATGTTTTATGGGAAATGTATGATTTCATTCTTATGTATATGAACTCATGTTTCCTTTCCATATTTTTATAACCCTTACTGAGCTTTTTATGCTCATCCCAAGTTTTTTTGAAATGTTTCTCACAGGTCAAGGGAAAGGTACATGATATGATGATAGTGTAAAGGATGTGTCAAGAAATAATCCATGTTTTATTTTAAATATGTTTCCGTTGATGGGAAAAATGAATACTATCTTTTATGTAACCACTTTGTTTAAATGTGGAATGTAATGAAAGTTTTATGATCTAATTCTCTAAAACCCTAAACCTGAAATGATCCTCAATGTGTAATCTTGTAATAACTCATGATTAAGTATGGTTTAAGGCTGGGGCCTTATAGTTGGTATCAGAGGTCGGTTTAGATGACTTTAGAGGTTAGGGTATTCTCTAAGCACAAGTGACATTACCATAATGGATAGGATTTCGGAAATAATCCTAGATTTAGATAAATTGAATGAGTAAGTATATCTTAGTGTTTACCTTCCTCATTAGTACATGATGGTTTTTTTGATATACTCAAACTGACATTTCTGCTTTTAGTGAATGGATGGATCTAGTAGGCACCAATGTGACAATAGGTTTGAAGGAAACTATGGTGGTTCTCTGATTAAGAGACTGGATGAAATGGGGTATTCAATGAGGAAACTCGTGGTTGTTCTAAACCAACTATCAAGGAGTCATGATGAACCACCTGAACCTTGGTATGTTCTATAACTCATCATGTATGAGATGACCAATCGATGTGCAAGTTCAGGTAATAATTATAAAGGTAACCATTAGAGTTTATATGATCCTTACTTTTGAGGTAATTATGGGTTATTATATGTTATTATGGACTTGAAAGGAATGAGATAAAATTGAGGTTAAATTATGTTATGGTTATTTTTGATGATTTTATCTCTTTTTTGGGAATGATTTGAGTATTATATAGTTTTGGAAAAAGGACAACACGCAGAACGTGTGACAACCAGTCGCGTCGGACAAAGCTGTGGGAATCGAACCCAAAACCAAAGTGCAACTGGTATTTATCGCCTACCACTGGACAATGTGAAGCCCCTGGTTAGTTTGACTTATACTTTTTAGTTAGATGATTTTATGAATTAAGATTTAGTTGATTGTGGGTTATCTATGTTAATTTATTAACCTATCATGAAGGATATGTGATTAGGTTAATTACTTTTCAATACGAGACATTAAGAGCAACTGATGTTGTTTGGAGTTAAAGGTTACAATTTAACTTGGAAGACTATGTGACTAAATCTTTCAAATATTTGGGTTTCAATCTTAGTTTGGTTTAATTTGATGAATTTTATGGACAAATTGTTTATCGAATGGTCCTCGTTGAAATTTGGGTTTTGTTGGACAAATTTTAGAGATTAAGAATAGATTTTATTTATCTAAAGGGTTATCCTTTTCTAGGTTATCTGATCTTGTACTAACCATTCTAGTTTTGGTTTTGGTTAAAGACTAAAGACATGGGAAGTATATAGTTCTCTTTTATGGATTAGGTAATTCTATTGAAGTTGATTATAGTGAACAAGTCTTCCTAAATACTCGTCTTTAGGAGAAAATATGAGTTTGTGTAAGAAATATAATAAAAGTTGAAATTCAACATGATAAGTAATTATGTTTCCTTATAAATAAATTTCTCAATAAAAAAAACAAAAATTTTGTCTATTATCTTTTCCTACTGGGGAATCGAATACCGTTTAACCCATCACAAGTTTGTGATTTTCTTGTGGTTTACTATCTCAAAAACATGTTTTCTATCACTCTCCATCAGAACATGACCCTTTGTTTCTTCCTCCATATCCATATTTTCATACATGGAATCCAAGTATGGGTTAACTCGGGTGACCTTTGTACATATCTTTATTTATTTTAATGTGATTGTTTTACCGACTCTTGTTCTGATGTGGGGCGTTCAAGGATGTTTCCAAGCTCAATTTTAAAATTGCGAGGACGCAATTCCCAAAAGGGGGGAAGGATGTAACACCCCAGGTAAATAAAGAATATGACATTTTCATATTTATCGATATTTGTGTATAAAATTTCAATATTAATTTAAAGGGGATGCTATGCCTGATGGCGTACCCAGCACGCAACAACGAGTTTCTTGGGAATCTTACGTTGCACTCTAATAATATTATTTTAAATGGTAGTTAACGCCTAGCCGTTGTAATGGAGGGAATGAATAGAACTAACTAAAAAATGATTATATATGTTTGTCAAATATTTTTACTGTTATTCAATAAATGTTAGAGGATTAAAAATGCAAATTAATCATGTTTTTAAGGATAAACATTCTAATATTCTTTAAAAGGTAAATTAACTGCCTTTTGATGGAAAACCCATTTTAAATATACTTTTGACAATTTTATAAGCTCTATTTTTCAAGATAAATATATTATTTTTTATTGGGACATTGAAATTTACCTTGGGATAATTTTTTGTATTTTTCTGACAATCTTCATTTTTCAATGAATAGTGAAAAATACTACATTTTACATCAAAATGTTGTTTCATATAATTTAATTATATGGTTATATTATCTTTTTAATTTGTTTCAAAGTGTAATTATAGTATATTTTTAACATGTAATTCAATGATGGTCATTGGGATTAATTTCACTTTGGAATTAGGCATAAACAAGTGCCAAACTTTTCATAAATATTGTTTCTAAAAAAACCCGCTATTTGTTTTGACACCAGGAAGTTTTTTTTAAAATAATTATTGCAATTTATGTGTCTTGAATTTGGTAAAATGGATTAAATATTTGGAATCAGAAGGTCCAAATTATTTAATTAAGACTCTTTTGTTTTTGGACATTATGAATAGTAACGACGGTAATTATCTTTAATTATATAGATTAATGAGTAATCGGGTAGTTAAAGATAATAAGATAACATCATAATAATAACAAATGACAACAAAATGTGTCCTAAGGATACTGTTTGTCTCATTTCCGACCATGGTATTCCTTGTGCCAAACTTTGGGGGCCCATGGAATCACTTTTGTGGGAAAGTGACTTTTTATCTTTTTATTTTTAAAGAATGTTAAATGTAACAAAGAATGTATCACCTAAGTAAAATATTTTTAATTTTGTCTACATAAATGATCTTTTGAACTATAAATATTCATTGGAAAGGTAAAAATATTTCCTACATCATAGTATTTTTATTTATAATTTTTAGATATTAAATAAATTAAATTATTTATGACATCATGGTGATGCAGCGATGACCTCATTATTTAACAATTTAAATAAAATGGGAAGATAATGTAAACTCTAAGACCTATACATGTCCAAAACCTATTGTATGGGTGTATTTAGAACCCTTATCACCTTATCCTCAAAAAAATCAATTTGGGACCATTAAAATCCGAAACCCATTCTAAAATAACGTAACATTTCTTTACCATCCAAGAGTGCCCCTCCTCTCCTCTTATAAAAGGCCCCCAAATCTACCTCCTTACCCACACTTCCAAAGCCTTTGTCTTGGCCAAAACCTGCCCATTTTGTCTCTAAAAATCCCCCTATAACTCCTTGAAGCCTCACTTTGGGAAGAATTCTTCCCAAGGAAGCCTTTGAGCTCAAACCAAAGGCAGTTACCCGATTTTAAGGTAATGTCTTCACTTGTGTCCTTTTGTTTTATTTTGCTTCTCCAACCCCCTAAACTCTTTCTATTATTTTATTTTGTAACACATACAGTATATTCAATATACTAGGATTTTTTTATAAGAAGGATTCAAGCTACACTTAAACAAATCGTCGTCTAATGGTTAAAGAACATACTGTTTCTGTGGTTGGTGATTTTCTGCCTCACGAAACGATGATTGTTCAACATTCTTCTAACACCTTCAAAGGTGGAGATTAAGATGAAACTATATTTAAATATGATATATATTATTTTTATGTTTTACTTAAGATTCTGTATTTTCCATTTATGGAATACCTTTATGGTTTCCATTATGGGTAAACGCGATATCTTCATTTAAGGAAGTGCGGACTACCGCCCCCTCAAGTGATTTGATTCGTTAATACCATATGTGGTACATATAAAGGATATATTTAATTAATTATGATATATGATAAAACAATAGAATACTATTATGTATCATTATATTTTAATTAAATTAAATATGAAATAGAAATGGAAGTAGCGTTCATGCGTACGTACGGTTTACCGTCTCCATGAACGTTACATTTCATTTCTTGTCTCAAAATGTTATGTACTATTATAAGTACATATATATAATGGATATATATGTGATATATTACATCTAAATTATTTTTATCATTATGTAATTATAAAATATATATATCTCTCATTTTGTTTTAATTCCATTAATATGACATAAAAATTAAAGTAGCGTTGATGCTTACGTACGGCCTACCATCTCCATGAACGGTGCTTTCAATTTTTATCTCCAAATGCTATGCAATGGTATAAAATGAATATATACTGGATATATATGATATTTAAAACATAAATACTATTCTGGATATGATGTACCTATAACTACATGGAAAATTATTTTCCAACAAGTTCAATTTTTGACTCATGTACCAAACATTGACAAAAACGTCTGATATGAACTCATATTATTAACCAATTATTATAATATTAAAATATGTGATATGAAGTGAATAATAATTATTATAGGTGGTCTTTAAGAAATTATAAATTGACCAACGTTTATTATTTAGGAATATAAAGAAACAAACAAGATAAGTCGGACTTGAGGTAAGGGATCCAACTCCCCTCTTTCTTTTTAAGTACACTCTTTTATGTCATTCCTTTTAAGCTCATATTTCTTGTGATTGGGATGTTCTTTTATATTAATATTACTGTAATTTTTATGTTCATATGATGAGATACCATGTTTCCTCTCATCAATCCATTTTGGAAGTTTTTAGTGGCGTTGTTAGGCTGCTATGTTTTCGTAAGGTATTTTTCATCTCACTTTTATTCTCGTGAGATTTATGCTACATTTTCCACAATTTCCTTTGAGTGGTGTATGTACTGCCCATTATTATACACTTTGTGTAGTATAATTTAATTTATGGGTATTCACATCTTCATTGTATGACCCTTCTTCCATGGGGTGTACGGTTTGAATGTTACCAAACTCGGTAAGGGGACCTTTCACACTCCTTTTTTTAAAAGACATATTTTTTTTGTCTTTTAATTCACATACTATTATGTTGGGATTTGTTCTTATATATCCTTATTTATGTAAATTTTACGTTCAAGTGATGAGATCCCCTTTATCTCTCTCATCAACCCTTTTTGGAAAATTTTATGTGACGCCGTTAGGCTGTCGAATTTTACCAAGGGAACTTCTTAACCCAATTTTGATTTCTTTGGGATCAACATTTAGTTATTGAATATGTCATCCTTTGAATATGTGTGAATGAACTTTGATTGTTTTACACATAATATCCACTTATATTGGGTGTATTTATATTTTTCACACATAATTATGAGATTGATTTATCCTTAATTTAAGGATACCTTCTTTATAATGGATTTCATCACATTTGACATTTCTATTGAGACTTCATTGTTGTTATGCACCAATTCACTCTTATATGATGTATATATTGTCCTTTGGAATATTATATCATTAATCCATTTATTCTCATGATATTATAAAGTTCTGACTAAATGTTATTCTTCAATTATTGTATTCAAGTGTCTTTAATTTTTGTAAAACCCATTTATCCAAAATATAGCTTTAAATGATTTAATTATTTGTTCTTATTAATATCCATGTTTTCAAAATGGTTTTAGGCATTTATTTATATGGATATTAATGGTTTAAAATTTTAAAATCTTCAAGGTGGTATGGGACACTTTGATTCAAAAGTCTCTTTATTAAATGTTTTAAATGGTTTTGGAAATGGTTTCTTTTTGAATGGATTCATTATTTCAATATACTAAAATGTTATATTGTGATTGAAATGTGGAAATGTTATGTTTCTTTTATGCATGTTTTATGTGATACGTTTATGTTATGGTTCTTGGGCATTGTTAAGAAAATGGGTGGTTCTGTGATAAACTAAGGGCGGGTGAGCCCGATATGGCTCTCCAACGCATTGGGTAACGCAAATGAGTGAAACGTTAAGGTTTCTCCGAAGAGATTTAGGGAATATACTATGGTGGGTATTCCAAACGTAACCAAGAGGGTTACTCACTATGTAAGAATGTTATGAATTCCTCATGTTACCTTTTATATCTTATGATTTCTATGATTTATTCATGATTTGATGAGGTATTTTAAAGTGCCTATGTTTTATGGGAAATGTATGATTTCATTCTTATGTATATGAACTCATGTTTCCTTTCCATATTTTTATAACCCTTACTGAGATTTTTATGCTCATCCCAAGTTTTTTTGAAATGTTTCTCACAGGTCAAGGGAAAGGTACATGATATGATGATATTGTAAAGGATGTGTCAAGAAATAATCCATGTTTTATTTTAAATATGTTTCTGTTGATGGGAAAAATGAATACTATCTTTTATGTAACCACTTTGTTTAAATGTGGAATGTAATGCAAGTTTTATGATCTAATTCTCTAAAACCATAAACCTGAAATGATCCTCAATGTGTAATCTTGTAATAACTCATGATTAAGTAAGGTTTAAGGCTGGGGCCTTATAGTTGGTATCAGAGGTCGGTTTAGATAACTTTAGAGGTTAGGGTATTCTCTAAGCACAAGTGACATTACCATAATGGTTAGGATTTCGGAAAGAATCCTAGATTTAGATAAATTGAATGAGTAAGTATATCTTAGTGTTTACCTTCCTCATTAGTACATGATGGTTTTGTTGATATACTCACACTCACATTTCTGCTTTTAGTGAATGGATGGATCTAGTAGGCACCAATGTGACAATAGGTTTGAAAGAAACTATGGTGGTTCTCTGATTAAGAGACTGGATGAAATGGGGTATTCAATGACGAAACTCGTGGTTGTTCTAAACCAACTATCAAGGAGTCATGATGAACCACCTGAACCTTGGTATGTTCTATAACTCATCATGTACGAGATGACCAATCGATGTGCAAGTTCAGGTAATAATTATAAAGGTAACCATTATAGTTTATATGATCCTTACTTTTGAGGTAATTATGGGTAATTATATGTTATTATGGACGTGAAAGGAATGAGATAAAATTGAGGTTAAATTATGTTATGGTTATTTTTGATGATTTTATCTCTTTTTGGGGAATGATTTGAGTATTATATAGTTTTGGAAAAAGGAAAACACGCAGAACATGTGACAACCAGTCGCGTCGGACAAAGCTGTGGGAATTGAACCCAAAACCAAAGTGCAACTGGTATTTATCGCCTACCACTGGACAACGTGAAGCCCCTGGTTAGTTTGACTGATACTTTTTAGTTAGATGATTTTATGAATTAAGATTAAGTTGATTGTGGGTTATCTATGTTAATTTATTAACCTATCATGAAGGATATGTGATTAGGTTAATTACTTTTCAATACGAGACATTAAGAGCAACTGATGTTGTTTGGAGTTAAAGGTTACAATTTAACATGGAAGACTATGTGACTAAATCTTTCAAATATTTGGGTTTCAATCTTAGTTTGGTTTAATTTGATGAATTTTATGGACAAATTGTTTATCGAATGGTCCTCGTTGAAATTTGGGTTTTGTTGGACAAATTTTAGAGATTAAGAATAGATTTTATTTATCTAAAGGGTTATCCTTTTCTAGGTTATCTGATCTTGTACTAACCTTTCTCGTTTTGGTTTTGGTTAAAGACTAAAGACATGGGAAGTATATAGTTCTCTTTTATGGATTAGGTGATTCTATTGAAGTTGATTATAGTGAACAAGTCTTCCTAAATACTCGTCTTTAGGAGAAAATATGAGTTTGTGTAAGAAATATAATAAAAGTTGAAATTCAACATGATAAGTAATTATGTTTCCTTATAAATAAATTCCTCAATAAAAAAAACAAAAATGTTGTCTATTATCTTTTCCTACTAGGGAATCGAATACCGTTTAACCCATCACAAGTTTGTGATTTTCTTGTGGTTAACTATCTCAAAAACATGTTTTCTATCACTCTCCATCAGAAAATGACCCTTTGTTTCTTCCTCCATATCCATATTTTCATACATGGAATCCAAGTATGGGTTAACTCGGGTGACCTTTGTACATATCTTTCTTTATTTTAATGTGATTGTTTTACCGACTCTTGTTCTGATGTGGGGTGTTCAAGGATGTTTCCAAGCTCAATTTTAAAATTGCGAGGATGCAATTCCCAAAAGGGGGGATGGATGTAACACCCCAGGTAGATAAAGAATATGACATTTTCATATTTATCGATATTTGTGTATAAAATGTCAATATTAATTTAAAGGGGATGCTATTCCCGATGGCGTACCCAACACGCAACAACGAGTTTCTTGGGAATCTTACGTTGCACTCTAATAATATTATTTTAAATGGTAGTTAACGCCTAGCCGTTGTAATGGAGGGAATGAATAGAACTAACTAAAAAATTATTATATATGTTTGTCAAATATTATTATTGTTATTCAATAAATGTTAGAGGATTAAAAATGCAAATGAATCATGTTTTTAAGGATAAACATTCTAATATTCTTTAAAAGGTCAATTAACCGCCTTTTGATGGAAAACCCCTTTTAAATCCACTTTTGAAAATTTTATAAGCTCTATTTTTCAAGATAAATATATTATTTTTGATTGGGACATTGAAATTTACCTTGGGATAATTTTTTTGTATTTTTCTGACAATCATCATTTTTCAATGAATAGTGAAAAATACTACATTTTACATCAAAACTGTTGTTTCATATAATTTAATTATATGGTTATATTATCTTTTTAATTTGTTTAAAAGTGTAATTAGAATATATTTTTGACATGTAATTCAATGATGGTCATTGGGATTAATTTCACTTTGGAATTAGGCATAAACAAGTGCCAAACTTTTCATAAATATTGTTTCTAAAAAAACCCTCTATTTGTTTTGACACCAGGAAGTTTTTTTTTAAATTAATTATTGCAATTTATGTGTTTTGAATTTGGTAAAATGGATTAAATATTTGAATCAGAAGGTCCAAATTATTTAATTAAGACTCTTTTGTTTTTGGACATTATGAATAGTAACGACGGTAATTATCTTTAATTATATAGATTAATGAGTAATCGGGTAGTTAAAGATAATAAGATAATATCATAATAATAACAAATGACAACAAAATGTTTCCTAAGGCTACTTTTTGTCTAATTTCCGACCATTGGATGCCTTGTGCCAAACTTTGGGGGCCCATGGAATCACTTTTGTGAGAAAGTGACTTTTTATCTTTTTATTTTTAAAGAATGTTAAATGTAACAAAGAATGTATCACCTAAGTAAAATATTTTTAATTTTGTCTACATAAATGATCTTTTGAACTATAAATATTCATTGGAAAGGTAAAAATATTTCCTACATCATCGTAGTTTTATTTATAATTTTTAGATATTAAATAAATTAAATTATTTATGACATCATGGTGATGCAGTGATGACCTCATTATTTAACGATTTAAATAAAATGGGAAGATAATGTAAACTCTAAGACCTGCACATGTCCAAAACCTATTGGATGGGTGTATTTAGATTTCTTATCACCTTATCCTAAAAAAATCAATTTGGTACCATTAAAATCCGAAACCCATTCTAAAATAACGTAACATTTCTTTACCATCCAAGAGTGCCCCTCCTCTCCTCTTATAAAAGGCCCCCACATCTACCTCCTTAACCACACTTCCAAAGCCTTTGTCTTGGCCAAACCCTGCCCATTTTGTCTCTCAAAATCCCCCTATAACTCCTTGAAGCCTCACTTTGGGAAGAATTCTTCCCAAGGAAGCCTTTGAGCTCAAACCAAAGGCAGTTACCCGATTTTATGGTAATGTCTTCACTTGTGTCCTTTTGTTTTATTTTGCTTCTCCAACCCCCTAAACTCTTTTTATTATTTTATTTTGTAACAAATACAGTATATTAAATATACTAGGATGTTGTTATAAGAAGGATTCGAGCTACACTTAAACAAATCGTCGTCTAATGGTTAAAGAACATATTGTATCTGTGGTTGGTGATTTTCTGCCTCACGAAACGATGATTGTTCAACATTCTTCTAACACCTTCAAAGGTGACCATTAAGATGAAACTATATTTAAATATGATATATATTATTTTTATTTTTTACTTAAGATTCTGTATTTTCCATTTATGTAATACCTTTATGGTTTCCATTATGGGTAAACGCGATATCTTCATTTAAGGAAGTGCGGACTACTGCCCCCTCAAGTGATTTGATTCGTTAATACCATATGTGGTACGTATAAAGGATATATTTAATTATATTATATATGATACAATACTAGAATACTATTATTTATCATTATGTTTTAATTCAATTAAAAATGAAATAGAAATGGAAGTAGCGTTCATGCGTACGTACGGTTTACCGTCTCCATGAACGTTACATTTCATTTGTTGTCTCAAAATGTTATGTACTATTATAAGTACATATATATAATGGATATATATGTGATATATTAAATCTAAATGATTTATATCATTATGGAATTATAAAATATATATATCTCTCATTTTGTTTTAATTCCATTAATATGACATAAAAATTAAAGTAGCGTTCATGCTTACCTACGGCCTACCGTCTCCATGAACGGTGTTTTCAATTTTTATCTCCAAATTCTATGGAATTGTATAAAATGAATATATACTGGATATATATGATATTTAAAACATAAATAATATTCTGGATATGATTTACCTATAACTACATGGAAAATTATTTTCCAACAAGCTCAATTTTTGACTCATGTACCAAACATCGACAAAAATGTCTGATATGAACTCATATTGTTAATCTATTATTATAACATTAAAATATGTGATATGAACTGAATAATAATCATTAAAAGATGTCCTTAAGCAATTATAAATTGACCAATGTTTATTATTCAGGAATATAAAGAAATGAACAAGACAAGTCGGACTTGAGGTAAGGGATCCAACTCCCCTCTTTCTTTTTAAGTACACTCTTTTATGTCATTCCTTTTATGCTCATATTTCTTGTGATTGGGATGTTATTTTATATTAATATTACTGTAATTTTTATTTTCATATGATTAGAGGCCCTTTTTCCTCTCATCAATCCATTTTGGATGATTTAAGTAGCACCGTTAGGCTGCCGAGTTTTCGTAATGGATTTTTCATCTCACATTTATTCTCGTGAGATTTATGCTACATTTGCCACAATTTCCTCTGAGTGGTGTATGTACTGACCATTATTATACAATTTTTGTAGTATAATTTAATTTATGGGTATTCACATCTTCTTTTTATGACCCTTCTTCCATGGGGTGTACGTTTCGAAGGTTACCCAACTCTGTAAGGGGACCTTTCACCCTCCTTTTTTTAAAAGACTTCTTTTGATATGTCTTTTAATTCACATACTATTATGTTTGGATATGTTCTTCTATATCCTTATTTATGTAAATTTTATGTCCAAGTGATGAGATCCCCTTTATCTCTCTCATCAAACCTTTTTGTAAAATTTTATGTGACGCAGTTAGGCTATTGAATTTTACTAAGGGAACTTCTTAACCCAATTTCGATTTCTTTGGGTTCAACATGTAGTTATTGAATATGTCATGCTTTGAATATGTGTGAATGACCTTTGATTATTTTACACTTAATTTCCACTTATATTGGGTGTATTTATATTTGTCACACATAATTATGATATTGATTTATCCTTAATTTAAGGATACCTTTTTTATAATGGATTTCATCACATTTGACATTTCTATTGAGACTTCATTGTTGTTATGCACCAATTCACTCTTATATGGTGTATATACTGTCCTTTGGAATATTATATCATGAATCCATTTATTCTCATGATATTATAATGTTTTGACTAAATGTTATTCCTCAATTATTGTATTCAAGTGTCTTTTATTTTGGTAAAACCCCTTTAACCCAAATATCGCTTTAAATGCTTTAATTATTTATTATTATTAATATCCATGTTTTCAAAATGGATTTAAGGATTTATTTATATGGATATTAATGGTATAAAATTTTAAAATCTTCAAGGTGGTATGGGACACTTTGATTCAAAAATCTCTTTATTAAATGTTTTAAATGGTTTTCGAAATGGTTTCATTTTGAATGGATTCATTATTTCAATATACTAAAATTTTATATTGTGATTGAAATGTGGAAATGTTATGTTTCCTTTATGCATGTTTTATGTGATACGTTTATGTTATTGTTCTTGGGCATTGTTATGAAAACGGGTGGTTTCGTGATAAACTAAGGGCAGGTGAGCCCGATATAGCTCTCCAATGCATTGGGTAACACGAAGGAGTGAAACGTTAAGGTTTCTATGAAGAGATTTAGGGAATATACTGTGGTGGGTATTCCAAACGTAACCACGAGTGTTACTCCCTACATAAGAATGTTATGAATACCTCAAGTTACCTTTTATGTCTTATGATTTCTATGATTTATTAATGAATTGATGAGTTATGTTAAAGTGCCTATGTTTTAAGGGTAAAGAATGATTTTATTCTTATGTATATGAACTCATGTTTCCATTCCATATTTTTATAACCCTTACTGAGCTTTTTATGCTCATCCCATGTTTTTTTTGAAATTTTTTTCACAGGTCAAGGGAAAGGTACATGATATGATGATAGTGTCAAGGAAGTTTCATGAAAGAATCCATGTTTTATTTTAAATATGTTTCCGTTGATGGGAAAAATTAATACTATCTTTTATGTAACCACTTTGTTTAAATGTGGAATGTAATGAAAGTTTTATGATCTAATTCTCTAAAACTATAAACCTGAAAAGATCCTCAATGTGTAATCTTGTAATAACTCAAGATTAAGTAATGTTTAAGTCTGGGGCCTTATAGCCAATGATTGGTTTGGGCTCACTGGTAGCAGACATGCACGTGGTGCTCAGGCTGCTGAAAATGACTGTAAATAGAGGTCCACCCCTCCTAATTTCACATAGAGCTCAAAACATAGAGATAATTTGAGATCTACTTTCACAAGTAGGATTGGCCCTACAAGTGGTGATTTGGGGGCGCATGTATACAATTATTTGGAATTTCTTTTCCAGTTGATAGTTGCATGCCGATATTGGTTTGCGAGTAAATGTGTGGGAGTCATCCAAGGTTGGAGTTCGAGAATGGAGTGTCACACAAGTGTATTGGTGAAACTTGCGCGCTAGGGATTGAAGTAGCGAACCAAAGCAAATAGAAGAGAATCATGATTAGAGAGTGTTCCAGTCATTCTAGTGCTGCACGAAAGATGGAGGATTTCTCATTACACCCAGTACAAAGTTAGAATCATCTACGGGTGAATATTGGATGTCAATAGAGAATCTACATATGTAAAAAGATTCAATCATTTGTGATAATGAACGAACCTTCATGTACTTAAAGTATTAGTGGATATTATGATGAACCATTATTCACACTTCAATAGAGAGTGTAGTGATCTTTCAAATTGTGAGTGGTTGTAAACCAGGATGGAGAGTGAGTCTGCTGAAAACATTGAAAACAACAATGAACTTTTTAGTGGATTTGAAACATCAACACATTTCCAGTGTATTATCCTTGGATGTATCCCGGTGAGGGTGAACCATGTAAAGTTTTTATGTCCTATTCTTTTTTTATTATTTGTTCATACTCTGCAATGGGAAGGATAGAGAAAAGTGTTTTTTCTAACAAAGAAACAAGATCAATAGGGGAAGTTGTTTTAATATGTCATACCCTGATTCACCCCCTCTCATGGTATTTATCCTAGTAGACCAAACATAATAATTTGAATGAGACTACCCTAACATATTATTTAAATTCACTAATTAATTTCTTTCATTAAATAATATAATATAATAGCTTCAAAATTTTGCGTGAAACTAACTAGTTAAATTATTGAGTTCTTAAAAATATTTACTTTGGAAGGAATCTCACACATAGTATTTGAAGTGTATGTTTAAATGTCCATATTCTCTCCTATTATTCCATTTCAAGTATGGATTCTATTAGTGTTATTTTGGTAATATAATTCCTTAAACCAAAAAAATATCTTCAAACCATATTGATGTGTTAATTTTTATAAAAATAAATAGTTTTTGTTAATGAACTAAAATAAAATTTATGTATATGCATACATATCTGAATGAAAAACATGGAAAAGAGATGTAAAAACTTCCTCTAAATGAAAAAAATAATATTAAATTTAAAACAAACACATCATTAAGACTGAGTAAATTGATGTCCTACCCCATTAACTTTACTAGACAAGGCATAATCCTCGAAGAAAGATGATTTTCAACCCTAGGTACTTATACCGTTGGATAAATTACTCATGAAATAATATGATTCATCATAACTCTAGCACCTAAACATACATAATATATTAAATATCTAAATTCAAGATAATAACTTAAATTAAAAACATAGATAAAGGTAGATAAAATATTAAATTCATCATAGATTCAATCATTTCACGTTGTGAAATGATCTAATTTGGATGTTTTTTAACATGGTAAACTACAACATAAATAATATTCACATTTCCTAAACAATATTCTAAAAAAGAATATTGAAGGTAATTACAATTAAATAAATTAACAATTAAAATATTTAATTATATGATAACAATTTATTAACAATTGATAGATAAAATAAAATTATAAAGATTTTCAAATATTAGTTCCAAATTAATATAAATTCTATAATTTTGAATATAAAAATTTTGTATACATTCAAATAAAAAATATTTCATATTTATTTTTAATAGTTTAATTCCATTTAAAATATATATGTTATTTTAGGAAATATATACAATTTACAATATAATTTATACAATGTAAACATTTTACACAATATAATAACACATAATTAATCAACATATAAACCATGATCATATCAATCATAAAAACAAATTTTATATGGCATAAATAATATCCAAATAAGAAAAACATTTATTTTCAAAATTTCAAAAATATTAATTATGACAAACTAATAATTTATTTACTATTATTTTATATTTCTTCCTTGTTTCATAATTTATAGCCCTTGGTAAATAATCACTTCTGAATTCAAAATAGATATTTTTTTGGGATCATATATTATGCCATATAATTTTATAAAGGATTCAAAAATATGAAATTTAAATATATTTGAATAGTTTTTTTAAAAAAATTTAATATTTACAAAAAATTATAATTAAATAATTTATATAACTTTGGTATATTAATAAATCCCATGAAACATTTTTTAAGATTGATTAAAAATTTAACTGTAACATCCCAGGTAAATAATGAAATAATAAATTTTATTTTTTATTAATATTTGGTGAATTAAATATTAATTTGACATTAAATGGGTTGCAATGTTCGATGGCTTACCCGATATGCAACAATGAGTTTCTTTTAAATCATACGTTGCATACTAACAATATAATAATATTATTTTAAGTGGTAGTTAACACCTAGTAATTGATTTGTCATGAATGAATGGATCCAACTAATATATGTGAATATTTGTTTTTTAAATTTTTTTACAATCATTCAATAAATATTAGGGACTTAAAATGTAAATGAATCTAATTTTAAGACATTTTACTTTAAAAGGGCGATTTACAGCCTTTTGATGGGAAAACCTCATTAAATATACTTTTGGTAACTTTTATAGGTTCCATTTGACAAAATAAAATTATTTTTTAGAATTGGGTCATCGTAATACATTTTGGGTAAAATTTTGGTATTTTTCTGAAAAAATTCATTTAATATGAATAGTGAAAAATAATGTATTTTTATTCAAAAGTGAATTTTAATATAATTTATTTATATGGTTATATTATCATTTTAATTTTCTTTAAAGTGTAATTAGATTATATTTTATCCATTTAATCCAATGTTGGACATTGGATGCAATTTCACATTGAAATTGGACAAAAACAACTATCAATCGATTGATAGTTATTATTTCTTAAAAAATGTGATTTTAGTTTTCACAAAAGGAATTAATTTTAATTAATTTATGGAACTTATGTGTTTTGAATTTGGAAAAAATGGATTCGATATTTGGAATCATGAGGTCCAAATTGTGTAAATATATAAATTTCATTTTTAGACATTATGAATATTTACTTCAGTAAAAATATTATTTAACATGGTTTAAATGTAAATATCGTAAATTAGGGTAAAAAATAATATTATAATAATCTTAAATTACCCTATCATGTGTTATAATACTATTTATTGATTCATTTCTGACCATGTCCATACATGGGACGATTTGGGGACCCCATGGAGCCACATATGAGTAATAATGACACTTTATCATAATTAACTTAAATGTAAAGAAACAATTGACATAAACTAATATCCTTTTGTAAATTATTTATTACAAAGGTTTGTATATGTTTTCATTTAGAATATTAATATTAATTAGAAATATAAAATTATTTAATACATCATGGTATTTATTTATAATTTTGATACATCAAAGAAATTAAATTATTTAAGACACAAAAATGTTGTAGTATTTACCTAATTAATAAATGATTTAAATAAATAAGATTATAAATATTAAAACAATATTGAAAACCTTCCAAATTCATATTGGCTGATTTTATTTCGAACTTTTATCAAATTATCTTTTCTTTAATGTGTTTTGGACCTTTTTAATTGAAGCTATGTTTATAATAAAATAAAATTTTCAAACATTCCTAAAGAGCCCCTCCTCTCTCGTATAAAAGGACACAACATATAAAACATATATCACACCTTTAAATCCCCTTTTATCTTCTAACCTCTACCCAAATATCTTCTAAATATCTTTCCTTTCCTCCTAGAATCCTTACATTAGGCATAAAATACTTCAAGATTTTCTTTTGTTTAAAACCAAAGGGGGATACCCAAATTTAAGTTAACAGTTTCTCTAAATTCAATTCGTTTATTTTACTTATCCAACCCCTAAAATCATTACATTAATTTATTCTATGAAAAAACCAATATTCTAAATATACTATGAGATTTCTATGATAATTATTTGAACTAAACATACACACATCTCCATCTAATGGGTAAAGAACATACTGTTTCTGTGGATGGAAAACTAACACCTCATGAAACTATGATTGTTCAATTATCTTATACCACCTATCATGTTGGACATTATGATAGAATTATATTTATATATGATATATATTATGTTTATTTTTTCTTTATGCATCTATATTTTCCATTTATAGCATACCTTTATGGTCTCAATTATAGGTAAACACGATAATTTCATTTGAGGAAGTGCAGATTACCGCCCCTTCAATGTGATATGACTCGTTCATACCATACGTGGTACATATAACGGATGGATTTATTGATATTATATATGATACTATATTGTAATTATAATATACCTATATATCATTTTGTTTTTATTTCATGAAATATTAAATATAAATGAAAGTAGTGCCCATGCGTACGTACAACTTACCGTCTAAATGAACGGGGTATTTCATTTCTTATATCCAAATGATATGTACTATTATAAATACATATATATATATATATATGGAATATATAGAATATATATTACATATAAATCATGAATATAATTCTAGATATAATTAACTTTTTCCCAAATGAATGACATATAATTATAAGAAGTCCATCTATGACTCAAGTACCAAATATCGACAAAACGAACATTATTAACTTAAATGATTATCTAATGTATATAACATGGTAATAAGTCATAAAAAATAATAATGAACATAAAAAATGTTCTTAATCAAGTTTAAATTAACTTTAGTATATTATTCAGGAGATTAAAGAACGAACAGGTCAAGTTTGACACAAGGTAAGGGAACTTCTTAACCCAATTTCCATTATTTGGGGTAATCTCCTACTTTAAAATTTTGTCGTTCTATGATTATATATGAAATAACATCTAATGTCCTATATTGTATTTTTACATTACTTATGTGTACCTATAGTTAATACACATAATCAGTGTATTTTATTTACATAATGTTCTTTGTAAGGGACTTCGTCTCAATATCTTTTCATTGAGGCATATTTTTATACATGAGTTTCTTTTATATGGTGTATAAACCCCATTGATTTTTAATTTCATTCATATGGAATCCTTTTTCTAAGAAGATTTTTACTAAACAGCAAAAGGAATGTTGTTAATGTTTGCTGCGAGAATGACCTCTCCCCCTCCGTAATTGTTATTTGGATTCGTCTATAAGCCCTAATATTTTCTAAAATTAATAAATAAATCCCTTTTCTTATTTATGGGTGTTTTTTTATTGAAAATGGTTTTTTAAAATCGATTGATTATTTATATATATTAAAATTATTTCATGTGTTTTCAAATTAAATTTTATTAGTGAAATTTTAATATTTTCAATATTTTATGTCTTATGATTTTAATCTGGTACTTGAAAATTTTAGAGGTGGTTACGTGACAAACCGAATTACGGTTAATTCCATGTTAAACCCGGATTGGTGGTTACATTATATCCTCCTATGAATTAGGTATGGAAGTCATCCTTATAGTTATTTCATTTAGTGATATGTGTGGAAGTCAACCGTATTATTATTCCATTTAAGAATTTTTATCTCCCATGTTACCTTTATATGTTATGTGTGATTGATTAGGGTTTTATGGTAAACATTTTTATAAAAAAACATATGATTGAAGAGGAAACGAGGGAATATGAAAATTCTATGGGGGATAAATACCCCAATTTATTTGATAATTGAATAAAATTGCGAGGATGCAGTTTCCAAAAGGGGGGAAGGATGAACATCCTAGGTAAATCTAGAATTAATACATTTTCATTTATATAATTTTTTTTGAATTAAATATTATTTTTAATTTAAAGTGGTTTCTATGTTCGATGGCGTACCCGATATGAAACAACGAGTTTCATTGAAATCTTACGTTGTACTCTAACAATACAATATTATTATATTAAGTGGTAGTTAACACCAAGCCAATGTATTGGAACAAATGAATAAAACTAACTAAAATATGTTAATATATATTTTTTAAATGTTTTTACATTCATCCAGTAAAATTTAGAGGATTAAAGTGTAAATTAATCTAATTCTAAGCATTATTTAAATTAAAAGGTTGATTTACCGCCTTTCGATGGATACCCCTCAATAAATCTAGTTTTTTTCACTTTTATATATTCTAATTGAAAAAAAAATCATCTATAGAATCGGGACATAAAAATTTATTTTGGGTAAAATTTTCATAATTTTTTGAATAAAATCATTTTTTGATGAATAGTGAAAAATACTCTATTTTAAATCAAAAGTGCATTATAATCCAATTTTTTTTTATTATATTATATTTTTAATTGGTTTTAAAGTTTAATTAGATTATATTTTTACAATTTAATCCAATGATGGTCATTGGAATAAATTTCACTTTGAAATTGGACAAATACAACTGCCAATCTTTTGATAGTTATTATTTATTAAAGAACACTCTTTTTGTATGGAAAGAGAGAATTAATTTTAAATTAATTACTTCCACTTATATGTTTTTAATTTGGTAAAATGGATTCAATATTTTTAATGAATATGTCCAAATTTTTTAAATTGGTATCTTTTATTTTTTTACATTGTGAATATTTACATCAAGAAAAGTTTTATTTACCATTGATAAAGAGTAAATCTGGTAAAGACGGGTAGAAAAATAATATTATAATAATATTAAATTTATCTAACATGTGACCTAATCCTATTGGTTGATACATGTCCGACCATGGTAATCCTTGGGTCGATTTTGGGACCCCATGGATCCACTTATGAGTTATAATGACACTTCATCTTAAATAACATAAAAGTAAAACAAATGACCCAAACAAATATCATTAAGTAAATCAATTTTTACATAGGGTTATATAAGTTATAATTTCTTCTATAAATATTAATTTGAAATATAAAATGTTTTCCTATATCATGTTTTTTTTTTTAATTTTTGGACTTCAAATAAATTAAATTATTTATGACACAAAAAATGATGCAATATTTGCATCATTAATAAATGATATAAATAAATAAGATTATAAATATAAAAAAATTATCCAAAACCTGTCCAATTATTATTGGATGATTTTATTTCTACCACGAGTCATGATAGTTTCAAATTTAATATGTTTTGGACATTTTGAATCTAATGATAAGTTTATAATAAAATAACATTTTCAAACATTCCTAAAGAGCCTATCCTCACCCTTATAAAATGACACCATTTCTAACACATTCCTCACAGCTCTCAAGCCCCTTGAATAATTAAAACTCTACTGAATAAATCTCTCAAGATCCCTCTATTCCTCCTAGAAGCCTAACATTAGTAAGAGGGAACATCAAGATTTCCTTTTGGTTCAAACCAAATGGGGATACCCAAATCAAAGGTAACAGTTTCTCTAAGTACTTGTATTTTATTTTACTTCTCCAACCCCTAAACTATTTTTATTACTCTATTTTATAACAAAACCAAAATCCTAAATATACTAGGATTTTTTTGTGAGATTTATTAGAACTACACTTACACACACCTCCATATAATGGGTAAATAACTTACTGTTTCTATAGATGAAAAACTAACACCTTATGAAATAATTATTATTCAATTATCTCCTACCGCCTCTCATGGTAGCCATTAAGATAGAACTATTTTTATATAAGATATATATGAGGTTTATTTTTTCATTATGCCTCTGTATTTTCCTTTTATACCATACCTTTATGGTTTCCATTATGGGTAAACGCGATAATTTCATTTGAGGAAGTGCGGACTACCACCCCCTCAATGTTATATGACTCGTTCATACCATCTGTGGTACTTATAAAGGATGTGGTTAATGAAATTATATATGACACTATACAATAACTATAATATACCTATTTTTAATTATGTTTTTATTTCATTAAATACAAAATATAAATGATTGTACCGTTAATGTGTACATACGGGTTACTGTCTCAATGAACTATGCATTTCATTTCTTATCTCCAAATGTTATGTATTGTTATAAATACAGATATATATACTGATTATTTATGATATATATGATATATAAATAATTAATATCATTCTGGATATAATGAACTTTTGACCACATGATCAACATGTGATTATAAGAACTCTATTTTTTACTCAAGTACCAAATATCGACATAATGACTGTTATTAACATAAATCATTACATAATGTTTAGAACATGGTAATAAGTGATATAAAAGGAATAATAAACATGAAAAAGGTTCTTAAGAAAGTATAAATTAATTATGTTTTATTATTTAGGATATTAAAGAACGAACGGGTAAAGTTGGACACGTGGTAAGGGAACTTCTTAACACAATCTCCATTTTTTGGGTTAATCTCCAACTTTTAAATTATTTCATGTTTTGATTATGTAAGTAAGAACTTATGATTTCCTATATTTTATTTTTTTCATTACATATGTGTACCTATAATTGATACACATAATCGATCTATTTTATTTACAAAATGATCTTTGTAAGGGACTTCGTCTCAATATCCTTTCATTGAGGACTAATTTTATACTAGAAATTATTTTATATTGTGTATAAACCACTTTTAATTTTCATTTCATTCAAATGGAATGTTTTTTATGAATAATTTTACTAAATTAAAAAAGGAATGTTTTTATTGTTTATTGTGACAATGACCTCTCCACCTCTGTAATCATTATTTAGCTTCCTCTATAAGCCTTAATATTTTCTAAAATTAAAAAAGAAATCCCTTATTCGGTTTTTGGGTGTTTTTGTTTTGAAAATTGGTTTATAAATGGATTGATTATTTAAATATCTAGATATGGTTTCAAGTGATTACTAATGAAATGTTATGAGTGAAATGTTTATATTTGAAATATTTTACAGTTTCTCATTTTTCATTGGTACATTGACATATAAGGGGTCGTTATATGATAAACCAAATTACCGGTGGTGCTGTGATAAACCAGAATGTGTGGTTACGTTATAACTTCCAATGCCTTGGGTATGGAAGTTGACCGTATGGATATTCCATTCAGTGATATGTGTGGAAGTTGACCATATGGTTGTTTCATTTAGGAATGTTTATGTCCCAAGTTACCTTTATATGGTATGTGTTCTTTATATGGGTTTTATGGTAATCTTTTGGTTACAAAAGGTTAAGAAATGATATTTTATTTAGTAAAGATTAATTTACTACTTCATAATGATGATAAGTATTACTTATGATAAAGTATTCAAGGATTACTTGTCGTTATGAAAAAATAATATTTTTACTTCATTGTGTATCCCTTACTGAGCTTTTTATACTCATCCCATGTTTTTGAAATGTTTTTCACAGGACATAAAGTAGAATAGGGTCATGGATGGGATAAAGGAAAATTAATTATGTATAAAAAATGGTACTAGACATGACTATTTTTTTCAATAGTTCTTGTATTTTGAAAAAATGGACTCTGAGTATAAGTGTATAGTATGCAATTTTTGAAATGTAATGTAATAGTTATGGCCATATTCTCTAAAACTCTAAACCTAAAAATAATCTCAATGTTAAATATTCATTTTATTAAAGATTGTGTAATGTTTAAGGTTGGGTCCTTATATTATCAAACATTGAAATCATTACAAATGATAAAACTAATTGTTCAATATTTCTATTTACCCTTACATAGGAAACAATCACTTTATATGGGTATACTCCCTTTAACCTAACAAATTGTGTGTTATCATCCATCCCAATGCATGTTAAATCCTCCAAAAAAAAATTTCCTCTGTTATTTCATGGTTGGAGAAAATTATAGAAAATTTCATTTTGGATTCCCATGTGGAGGGACATCATCACTGGGCTTCATGTGATTGTATGGCTATACCTGCTAGGGAAGGGGTGATTGAGTTCAAGAGAATTTCATTATCCTTTCACGGTCATCATACAAATCTCACCTGGGAGGTGTCAAAGGTTAGTACATTATCATGTCATTGTTTTGTTGGAAAATATGGGGAAATTTAGAGACCCATCATGGAAGAGATTCTATTATGTGGTGAATAATCCAACACCTCAATTTCAGGATTGATAGTCATGCTTACATGATCTTTGGCAGGGGAGAGATAATCTTCTAGAATCACATTTGGGCTAGTAATAAACATAGCTTCCCTGGGTTCCAACACCATACATATAATTCAATCAGGTGACTCATTACCCTATTTTTATTAATTTAATTTTGGAATCATACCAATGACGTTTTTTTTAACATGTTTAGTTGTCTTCCTCCCCCGATACATGTGTCTTAACGAAGTCAGTGACATGAATGTTTCCACTAAAGCACTTATAAAGGTGTCCTATTCACATAACATGTAGAATTACTGGGGAGAGGTGTTGTGTTTCAATAAAATACCTATGAAATACAATTTTATAGTGTGTCGAGTTTTAAAAAATGCACTATCAATGGCTGAAAATATTAAGAAAATTGGTGTTCATCTGGCATCCTGATGTTCTTGCATCTCTATTCTAAGTGATTAGACTATTCATAATTTGTTATTTTTGGGATAGTGACCTTGACATATGTGGTGTACCAATAGAAATTTTACTGGTGTCACCCTACCTGATTTCACAACCATGGGTTATTTAGACCAATGGTTTTAAGGTGTGGGATTGAACTATTGGGAGTTTAAATAATGTTTTTTCATCCTTGTGGTCAGGATATGGCATATATTGAAAGGGTGAAAAAACCTCATTTTGAGTGTTTATCTAGCTCCAAGTTGTCAATTACCATGAGAACTAAAAAACTGATAATTTATTTGGGTCACCTCATCAAAAACTCAGAAGTTTCCCCTCCTTGAATGTTATTTTGGGTTCCAGGTCGAACAACACATCCACTCCCAACCTCTCTGTGGTTCAATGGGTGATATAGAAACCACATAGATCCAATATTAAACTTCACAATAATGGTTTGTGTAGAACTTTGTTCCATTGGATAGGTTGTTTGGAGAGATGAAATAGAGGATCAGTTCTCATCTCTTTCTTATCTTACATTGGAAATGGTTGATCTCTTCATGACGAAGCCAACAATCTTTTATCTAGTCATCAGTTGTGATAAATAATGAATATCCCACTTTACTCATTGAAAATTGTTCTATTTTTTCATGAATTATTCACTGTTTTCCCTCAATCGTACTCCCTAACCTATTTTATATAATGTTCGGAGGCATGGGAATTTGAGGGATGACGTCTAAGAGATCTCCCAAATTGGGCATGGAGGGAAAATTATAGCTGATTATGTGATCTCCAAATATCATCTGGATGATAAGATTACTTGTATTAAATTCATAGTGTCTTTTCTATATGAGGGAATGAGAACTGTTATTAGAGATGCTCCTTTTTTCACTATTTTAGGACTCAGTACCCATATGTACTTGTTTTTGTACCCCCCCCCCCCCCCCTCCATGGGTTTCTTCTGTTTCATTCAATCAAAATTCTGATCATTGTCATGCTACTTCAAGAATCTCATTAATGTGATTAGTCCTCTACACCATACTCTATACTATGGATTGAAATCAATCAAAAAACGGAAGAAGAATTCTTACCTTTATCTACACATGTTATCATAATGTCTACTGGTGTAGAAAATGACACCCGGGTAGGGTGTGAGATATAAATCTCTGTAGGCCAGCACCCACCAAATCTAAGTGGATCCATTTAGTGCAAATTTCATATGACAGTGTCCCAAATATAATTAATAAATATATGTATATAAATAAAATGACTAAATATTGGTCCAATTTCCTAAACAAACACCAATCCCACACCACCTACTTCGGCCTAAGCCTCATTTCTGAAAAAGGGTTCATGTACTCGACACATTATGTATAAATGTTATATTTCAATTTATCCAAACAAGGTAAAATTATAGATCCCTAAGCTTCTCCTTTATCTTGGACGTTACATTGCAAATTCATTATATAAGAACCCTAACAAAAAAATATGGAACATTTAAAAAGAAGCATGAATGAATTATATTAATCCTTAAAATCCATTGGTGGTGTCTTGAGCCCATCCATGGAGATCTAAAGCGAATCCCATGGGTTTCTATAGGTGTATTTTAATAACACAAAATTTCCCAGTCCATCCAAGGAAACCCATAAGACATCCCTTGTGTCACTCAAGGTATGGTGACTCTGAGTCTGTATAAGGTATCTCATCTAGGGGACTGGTTGTCACCTTAGGCATGGAATAAAAAACTTTCCAATGACTCCATCCTCATTTTCTTTATTATAGAACCAACCCCTACTATGAGTATACATAAACATCCATGATTTCCCGTACATGGAAATCCAATTAATCATTCCTGGAACATCATGTAGATCTAACCAAACTTAGAGATTCCATCTTTGGAATCGTTAAATTAGGACCCATGTTATCTCACATCTCATAGAATGTGATCCATATAAACCAAGGAACATCACAAGGAAATTCATATATGGGTAATCAAAATTAATCAACAAAGCATGATCATGTCTTTATCTAACAAACTAAAAAAATAGTAAAATTCATCTCAAGCCAATAACCTATTCATATGACATTATGCTCGAACATAAGCTCTAGTTCAGAAGGACTAATCACTAGGAGACATGCATTTAGAAAAATAAATGGTACAAAATGACAATAATGTGTAATTAACATTTAGGTTAACTAAATATACCAAGACATTCAAATATAACATGATTCCATTATTAGCAATATATTGCATACAATTCACCTAATTGTGGTATATATAATAAACTCAAGTTTCAAGACACATAGATTGTCATAATTAGAAAATAATGGTAAAAGGAAAAAATCATTGGAATCTAACTAATATTAATAATCAATAAATAATGTATTAAGTGAATCATGGAATATATGAAATTCATTTATATAGTATGAGGCATCAATATCAATGGTGATCCTCATGGTTCACCATTCATCTTAATCCATTTAAAAAACATAAGGATTTATTCCAAAGAAAAACACACAACTAAGGTTATTTTTAAATTAATGAATGGGAAAATTTGACTTGGAATTTGGATACACCAAAAGGGGTGCCCGAAAATGAGGTGAAAACTCCATGAGTGGGTTTCAACACAAGCTAAGATCTAAAGGGTCAAAAAAAATTGTTTCAGTTAATTTATTTAACAATAACAACACAACATCAGAAGGGTCTTGTGAGTGGCACAATATCATGTTAAATAAAATGTGACGAACGGTGCTAACAATACTTAGACCACGTACCTCAACGTAGTAGTGCTACACTCATATATTATCAGTCCTTGATTTAATATGAAATTTAAGGAATTGAATGATTTTTATGAAGACCTAAAAATGGGGAAAATTATGTTTCACCAAAATAACACAATAAATAGAATAAAAACATTGGAAGAGAATGGTTTGGATGGAGGATCTTACCAAGATGAATCTAATGATTCTGACAGTGAGGGAAATAGACCATAAACAGAGGCCAAATCTCGTATCCTAGATGGGGGAGGAAGAGGGTTCATGCACCTGGGGGAGGAGTCCACAACAAGAAATGTGGGTATTAATAGAGAAATAATTTTAAATAATTTAATATGGTCAAATGTAAATTCACTAATTTTTAGGTTGTACACTATTTGGCCACACAATTATAAAATCATTCGCCAACCATGTTTTATTCACTACTACTTAGGGTAACCTAAAAATATTAGACACACTATTTGACAAACCATGGTAATTTTTCAAAATCACTATTCTAAGGATTTTAAAAACATGCACAACCATGCACCCTAGTTCACATGGTTGCAATAAATCTTTGTGTCCCATTCTTCCTCATCCCATTTTGAGGCTTGATGATTTGAGCATGCCCCAAACACATCCAAGACCTCATTTATCCACTTATGAATCACTACAAAGGTCATTTTATAAAATAAAATAAAATATTAAATTGTTTTTACAATTTGATAATGTTGTGACATTACAAACTCCCTTCCTTAACACAACTCATCAATAATTTTTACTTCTGATGGTTGAATGACATCTTCTATGAGATTCTTAGGCCACTATGAACATACATAAGACTCTTACTCTCAGGTCACATCATCTATGAATTCATTCTGCCATTTCCCCTAGACCAGAGTAACTAACATTCCTCAGATATCATTCATGCAATGATAAATAGTACATTTATGATGCTCTTCAATGTAGTTATATACATCCATCATTAATCGTTAGGGTCAAATAGATGAGATAGATCTAGATGATACTATTAAAGATTAGACATGTGAAATACATCATGTATGGGATGCTACCTCTATGGTAAAAGATAATTATATGCCAAAAATGAAACTATATCCACTTACTCGAATTTCCACATAAACCGAGGAGATAAATTTTCTTTTAACCTGATCTATTTTAGATCGAATTATAGAGATATATAAATAAAGAATAGATTTCTCACATAAAACTCTAGAGTTTATAGAATTCAATCGGTATAGGACATATTCCTATATTGTAATGTTTCCAAAGGCTTTAGAATTAGCAAGCTTTTCCTGGAAGTCTCCTAAATGGTAGGAGGACCCAGTACAACTTCCTCACCAATGTGAAGCCAACATAGAGTTGAACAGAACTTTCTACCATAGAGGTCCTCATACTGATCAATATGAATTGTTTCCTGAACTCTTTTATAGATGATAAACTCAACTATTAGAATATAATTTTAACAAAAACCTCCATCATCAATGATACAATCTCATATTATTTCCTGTAACATATGAATAATTTTCTTGGACTGCCCATTGGCCTGCTGGTGATATGAATTAGTCAATAGAACATGTAAACCCAGTTCCATATAAATCCCTTTTCATAATCACAATTTTGAGAGATCATATCACTATATAATGGTATAATAGGGAATTCCATGATGTTTCACTATCTCCCAAATGTAAGGTATTATTATCTCATCTATAGGGATGGTCTCCTAGATTTTTATAAAGAGTGCCACTTTGGTCATCCTACTGATGATCAGAAATACAATATCACTACCGTAATGATATATATGCAAGACTATCACAAAATATATCATCAGACCGTTCCATTTCTACCCAGGGATGGAAAGATGCTATATAAGTCCAGCAGGTTGATTCTTCTTTGCCTTCACTTGCAGAAAGGTGGAGCACCGAGTGATAAAGTCATAAATAATCCTCTTCTTACATGGAAACCAATATTGATGATTAATATCTCTATATATATTGGTAATCTTAGTATGAAATTCACGCACATAGGAATTAGATTGCAGTGTCAGCTCATTATGTTTATCAGAAGGCACTCAAACTGTCCCACATAAGATCAGTGTCTCGGTACCATAAAAAACTCTAACAAGAGCTGGGTCATCCTCTTTGATGATATCCCTTAGAATGAGTTCATTGGGGAAAATAACTGGGGAATTTGAACATGTTACAAAAGAAAGGATGTCACTGCCATAGTTTCTAAGACTAGTTTCCCTTCCAATTCATATACATCGATATGCAAGTCCTATAACATTCCTCTTATTGGAAGCTCACTATTGGCCTCCTAGATATCTTTTATATGACTCTTATGGATCATGTAATTTTACATTGCATTACCCTTTTAGTTGTATAAGAAACCATAACATAAAATGATTTTCGGTATTCCACCAACAGGCACTGCAGGAGGTTCTAGTCACACTAAGTGGATATATATTTGAGACTTTTATGATCCTGATAAACAATTAATCTATCTCCCAAGAGAGAGTGACTCAAAAATTGCAGAGCATGAAACACATAATCTATCTCAAAGTCATTCATATGACTGTTCCACTCATGATTCCTTATCTTGTGAGATCTATAACACATGACTCGATCACCGTGCATTAAAACTGCACCTAGTCTAATTCTTGAAGCATCGTAGTAAACCATGTAACTTTTACATGGCATAGGTAGAATCCTACTTCGATCTATATTGAGTCTTCCCTTTTAATATTTAAGAGACATATCACATGAATCAGACCTTTGGAACTACAGACCCTTCTTAGTATATACCATAAGTGGAAATGATATGTTGGAGAAATAATAAATGAATCTCCTATAATAGTCAGTTAGCTATATGAACCTAATTATTTCCACCATATTCATAGGTTGTTCCACAAAAACCATTCCACTCACCTTCTCTGGGTAAACTGATAATGTTTACCCATATATGATATGATCTATGAAATGAAACTTATTGATCCCAAAGTTGGATTTGATGAGCTTCTCATATAGATGGTTTTTTCTAAGTGTACTTAGAATGATATAAATATGATTGACATGGTTGTGTCTTTTGAAAGATAAATAAAAAATTTATTCTATGAATACTACCAAAAAATAATCATGACACGGGTGGAAAACCTATTTCATCGAATCCTTAACTATTGTCAGCATATTTTTTATAACAAAAGGAATAACAATATATTATTAAAAGATTTACATCCTCCAAAATGTTTTAAATGGTATTTTTTTTGGACTAACATACACTTAATGATGGTGAGACCTAAATTCGATCTTAGAGAAAATAGTTTCACTTCATAGTAGGTCAAATAGTTCACCGATGCATGCTAAGGGATAATGATTATTCATTGCAATTAGGTTCAACCATCTATATTAAATACACAATATAAGGAAACCATATAATTTTTTTGAAAAATACCTTTGAACCCCATAACAAAGTTCTAGGTTTGATAAAACCCTTCACCTCAAGATATTCTAGTTTCCACTTATGATCCTGGAACTCTATAGGTTCCAACCTATAAGGTGTAATCGACACTGGTGACACACCAAGAACAATATATATAGTGAAATAAAATACTCTAGTATTATGTAAGATAGAGAAATCATTAGGGGATACATCCCTAAAATGATCCCTCACACGGATATAATTCTACTAACTACATTCCCAAATCACTCATAAAAAGACTCACCAACTCAGCTGCCACACCTCTAATCTCATTTCACGTGGGTCCAACTCGATCTATCTTGATATCACATTCACCATTATGAATATAAATATTTTCCTTAGGTTATGTGAAGGAAACTCTATGGTGATAAAAATATACTGGGGGACGATAAGGGACGAGCTAGTTCTTTATAAGAATGATGTTAAAGATAGTCATATCGAGGAAAGAGAATCTACAAATGAAATGTAAACCACCTATATCAAGGGCCACTCCACAAAATGGTATTTGTCCTCTATTTGAACCTCAAATAGAGAATCTAGAGACATGATTCCAATTAACTACACAATTTCAAGACCTTTATATTCTACAACATCATAAGATATAAACAAATGAGATGAAAGTGTATCAAAAATGACAAAAAAATAAGGTAGAAGTTATTATAATAGTACCTCTAATTGTTGATGGTCATGGAATATGATCCTTTATTTATGGTTCCACTACAAAAATATAGCATGGACACCAATCATTCTATGATTCCTGAATAGCCTTTGTATATAAACACTACTATCACTGAATCATAGGGTATTTAGTACCTTGGCCACAACCATTGCATACTTGGCCCGATTGACCATTACAAGACCATCATCCAACATGACATTATTTTGAAGATCCTATACTAGATAATGGAGCTTTTATGAATCACCTTAAGTAGGATTATGGAGTAAAATTATGGTAGATACACTGATGATAACCCATCCCACCACATGATCGACACTCTATCAGGTTCATCTTTCTTTGAGGCTTCTTGTGTCCTATCCTATCATATTGGTGACACACTATGGAGGTGTTAGTGAATTTAACCATGCTAGAACCACCCCAATTTTTACCATCAAGATAGTTCATTATACATTTGGAAGAATCGTCATCTGGTTAATGAATTGAACCACACTATCTCACACATCCAACTTCTAAAAGATTTCATTTTGTAATTAATGAATGGTTCACAATATATATAATGGATTTCTACTATATTTCATTCACCTATGAGAAGAAAAAATCCCAATAAAATCATTAAATCACCTCATTGTAATCAAATCATCACCGTTTAGATATGGATAGAAACACCAGAGCTCAGTGATGCAATTAGAATACTCAAGAATGGTTATTGTTCATTACTGAAGTTGAAAGAACTCCCTGGAATGATCCACCATTGGAGCCTTTTGGAAGAAGTGATCATATAAATCAATCTATAAGACAAACCATATCATACCGTAGTAACACTATAACTAAAATAATACATCACACAAATTTTTGGTACTCACACGACATGTAGGTGATGAGATTGACCCTCCTTTCTGGAAGAATCTCAAAATGGATGAAGATGGACACCATGTATTATAAAAATTACTCTGTACCGTGAGGACTACTATCATCAAATAAGTTTGGTTTATTCTTCTTCTAAATTTCCTTAGTCAGTGCTTCTATAGTAGTGGTAGGCCTAGGTGCACCCAGAACAGTGTGCAAAAAGCTGAGGAAACATTCACAAAACTGAGCATTGTAAGCCAATAGAAGATCAACAAGAGGATCCTTAGAAATCACTATAGGAGTTATAATAAGAGGATCAGGTATGACCACATCTAAATGGTGATCGTATCCACTCTCTTTCTGTAAAAAAAATGAGGGTGTCATTGTAGAAAATATCAACAATTTCCAAGATCACTGCTTTGACAGAACTCATAAAATAAAGGTATATTAGATAAAGAAAATTATAAGAAGGACATGTGTAAAGCATACCTAAATTCATAACACAACTGAATGTGTGTTCCTAGAATGAGGATTATATTACAGTAGAAAATACATCAATGAATCAAAAAGAACAAAGACTATAGCCGCATTATAAGGTTTGGTTAAGGTCAATGTATCACATTTTCCATAAAAGGTTTCCATTTTACTTTAAAAATCTATATTCACTTTAAGACTTTTAATTATTTATATTTCTATATTAAAGGTTTAATTATACAGATAACCATTCCATTTTATTTGGGCAGAAAGACCTTATAAATTGATGTTGGATGCCCACAAAACCCAAACCATAACATGTCATTGCATGTCACATTGGCACATTTCTAAAATTTTAACAAAAAAGAATCTAAAATGCACAATAAGTAAGGAAAAATGATAATTACATGAAATTAAAAAAAAGAACACTAAAAGTAAATATGGAATGGCATAATTAATTAAATTTTATTTTCTATATTGCCTAGTATAATTCATGTAATGAAATAACCTCATTTCATCAAGAAGAAGAGTAGAAAACATCAGTCCAAGAATACCAATACAATAACACCATTAAAAAAGTGTGTCACCAAATGGTGAAGTTGTATCAACCATTAGTGGAATAAACAATAATTGTAATTTTACAAAAATAGTAATTTGAGTTTCCCCTTTACATTGGTTAGATATGTCCATAAACATAGTAAATTCTAAATACCAATATAAAAATATCTTATCTAAACCCAAATAGTATGATAAAAGTAAATGGTGCTTGTATAACACATCATACTATCTTGTCCTGGTTTCCACTCAACAGTGCCATGACACTATGGGCCACACAACCACGGGAACATCTCCCCAACTGCAAGAGGCTGCTAACAATCTGTAAGGGCCTAGGGTGTGTCTATGTTGTGGCAATTCATTCATATATCAGAGAATGATCAATTGTAATCAATAGTTAGTAGGTAGATTAAGTATAAATATAAACACACAGTAGCATAAAAAAATAATAAGCATGTTAGAGAAAATGATAACTGGAAGAAGTAGAAAATCAATAATTGGTATAATGATAATGATGGGGTGTCACGAGTCAATACAAAAATGGGATAACATGTCAATAGAAGACACAAATAATATACTAAGATATAAAAATATATCAAAATGGAAAAAAAAATACGAAAATCATCTCGCGAAGAGTCTATGTACTCTTCATCGTGATACATCCTAAAGATATAAATCAAATAATTAGTGGAATTCATATACATCCCTTTAACTACACATGAAATCCTATAGTCTACACTAGTTCTAAACGATGCCTGAGTAGGGTGTGACTTAAAAATCTCAATATGTATGTACCAATGATTTATTGGATGATCCTTCTTATAAAAAATGTACATGATTGTGTCACAAATATTATTAATATAGAGTAGTAAATAAAAAAATTAAATAATCTTGGTATGTGTTACTAAATGTACTGACTTCAGTTACCAAATACATCAAGCTAAATCATATTTCGGAATAGTGGTTCTTGTATAGGATTCAATACATGTACTAGGTCTATTACAACATAACAATCTTGTGTAAAAAAGAAATCCCCAAAAATTTTCTTTATATTTTATTTCACATTACGAATTCATTAAATAATAAAACTAACAATATAACTATATAAAATATTAGATGAAAAAGGTATGAACTCCCTAAATCAGTCAAATCCAGTAGTAGAGTCTCGAGACTATCCAAGGAAACCGAAACAAAATCCCAAGGGTCTCTATGGGTGTCTCCAAATAGCCCAATAACATTGAGTTCATCCCATGAAATCCATATGATTTCCCTTGTATCACACAATGTCATATGACACTATTTCTTTTCCAATTATCACACATATGGGTCTAGGTATCACCTGAGGCATGGTACAACCATGATTCCCATGGGTTCATCCTCAATTTCCCCCCTATCGAACCAACCTCACTCATGAGTATAGGTAGACTTCTTAGAGATCCCATACATAGAAATCCGATGTATATCTAGAGGAATGTCATGTTGATCAAACAAGACATGGAATGTCCATCCTTGGAATACTTAAATCTGGACCCATGTTCTCTCTTAGCTTGTAGCATGTGAGCCATACCCACCAAGTAAAATCACAAGCCATGGAATATATATTCAATAATATTACATTAATGATTCATGACCATGATTATATATAAAAATATCCCTAAATAAGTCTATTCAACTCATGCATACAATCTAGGCATAAAACCTTAATATCAATAATAATATTTAGTTCTAATGTCTTAATCACTAAAAAACAACCATTAGAAAAAAAATAAGAATAAAAGCATAAAAACATATCATTAACATATATATGAACACAATCCATCAAAGTAAATCAAATAGCTGAAAATATAAATATTGTCCATACATAGAAAAAAATCCCCCAATTTAATGAATAATGAATAAACTCATGGTATAAGGCATATTACTTGGGATAATTGGAAAATTATATAAGGAAATAAGAGTAGGCATCAAACCAGTGTGAATAAACCATAAATCATAGATAAGGTGACCCATATAGAATTTTGAATTCATTTAAAATATAGGATGTGTCATGATCAATGGCCAACCTCATAGTTCACCATTTAAATAAATCTATATAATAATCTTACTACATTATACTAAGGAAATACATAAACCTATGGTGATTTTAAATATAAAACATGGGAGATTAAGACATCTAAATTAGGCACACCTAAATGGGAGACCAATGATGAGGCAAACTCTCCACGAATGGTTTTAACCATAATATAAGTTCACAAGGGTCAAAGGAAGAATTCAATTAATTTAATTTACAAAAAAATCATTTCATCAATGGTTTGTTGGTTGGTAGAATGGTGAACCAAATAAAAATGTCATGTTTTGAGAGGTAATGACCAAGACCAACTACCTTTATGTTTAATCACTCCACTCCTCCATTATAGGCCCTTTATTTGATCTAAAATTGAATGAATATATGTATTTTTTAAACTCCCAAAAAGTATGGAACAATCTACTGAACCAATATAGAAAAATGGATAGAATAAAATATTTGAAAGAGAATGATGTGGATAAAGGAGCTTACAGAGAAAAATCAGATGCTTATGAAGGAAAGGGAAATGAACCATAGATGGCGGAGCTATCTTGAATTCATGAAGGTGTAGGAAGATGGTTAGTGCACCTAGAAGAGGAGGTTCCTACTAGAGGAAATGAGGGTAAGATTATATAAATAATCGTAAATAATTTATGAGGGAAAAATCCCAAAATTCACCCATGTTAACACTAAACATGGTTTGGCCACATTGTTTTCATTTCATGTGCCTAACATGCACCATTAAACTCTTCATAGTGACACCATGCGCGTTTTTCCAAATTGTTTGACTAATCTTGTGAAAACTATGAAAAATAACGCTACCTAGGATTGAAGATGGCTCGCAGGGCCATGTACCCTAGTTCACATGGTTGTAGAAAAAAAATTGGTCATATATGCCTCCTCCCATTTCAAGGGTCCTGAATTTGAATGATCCTTGGACACACCCGAGACCTCCTTTAACCACATTGGAATCACTAATAGGGCCATTTCATGGAATTAAAACAAAAATTAAGTGATTTATACCTTTATAGAAAATAGATATGTTTCAACTACATCCCATTATTCAACTCAAATATTATGCACTTCATAAATTTAATGTGAAATTGCCTATTAAAATAATTATATGTAATGGTACAAATGATACTAAAATTATGTGAATGCTTCAAATAATTTTGAGTCTCATTTTAGATTTACATGGTCTCCTTGAACATCTACATATGTTTACCACCATCAAACAAAAAATACTCATAAAGGTTAAATAAAATGATACCCTTGTGGGAATATTGTACACAAGGTTATTACTTTAAGAAAACATTGTTATTTGATGGTAAATAGCCCGGTTACCTTTAAGGCACCATTTTAATGTAATTTTAAGATCTATTGACCATTATGAAGATTGATATATGTTTGGTTGAGGAAATATGATCCTTACATAGATCACTTTGTGTAAGTGTAAGGATTTCGTGATGACCCATGTTATTGAACTGGATAATAATCCAAGGGAAATTGAATTTTTTTTACTCAATGGGTTATGGGTTAAATAATTAGGCAATAGAACATAATTTCAATAGTTGAAACAAATAATGTGTTTTTAAGAAATTAAATTAGTTAACTTAAAAATAAAATAAAAATAAATAAGATTAGATTAGACATAAAATGAATAAAATAAATATATGTTTTAATAATAATAATATTATTATTATTATTATTTATGGTTTTTTGAAAACCCCAAAGTGGATCTCTATTTCATATTGTGTGATGCCCCATGGTCTCCTCCATGGTATGATACTCATCATCTCCTAACCTCCCCTATTCTTGATA
Source organism: Viscum album (assembly GCA_963277665.1). Classification (NCBI taxonomy): domain Eukaryota; kingdom Viridiplantae; phylum Streptophyta; class Magnoliopsida; order Santalales; family Viscaceae; genus Viscum; species Viscum album. Next base: position 1,517,503,409 of record OY728131.1, read on the forward strand.
ATTTCATTCAAACTTACTCCTGATTCTCACCCGATAGATTGAGGTAAACCTCTACTTACCTTATCTCTATATGTTTATGTTATTGTTCCAGTCTCCTTCACCCTTTTCACTTTTGTCGAACAACAGGGTTTTTTTTTTATGATTTTTGTTGTTCCACTTATTTTGATGGAGTGAAATGGATCTCTTGAGTTTGAAACATGTGTGTTTCGTCATCCTATACCAAAGGAAAATAATTTTGATTCATTTTATTTTTCCACCATCAGTTTCAGGTTTTATTTAATCCTTTCATCATTTTTTATCAATTATTATTTTTTGACATTGATTTTTTTAATAATATGGTGTTTTTAATTATGTGTGTTGACCTTTTCATGATAGTTTTGAGTCGCCAGATTCAAAGGTGAATTACCATGTATTAATAGGTAAGCGCACACACACACAGATCTATATAGTCTCTATTATATATATATTCGACCTTGGAAGTGAATATTGATATATGGGGATGGGTGAGCTTGCATATAATATGGAAAATGAAAATGAGTTTAAGTGTTAATGGGAATATAAATATATAAACAAGAATATAAGTATCACCTTGCACATATTCAGGGCCATATCAATATGTGCATAGGATCTTGGTGTCCTTATGTATATGAAAAGGTGGTTATTCTCAGAGGTTAGAAGGGGCATCATTGATTTGTCACCAATTAGAATGTTATGTGCTATAGTGTCCAGCATAGTCTTCTTATTCATGATAAAGGATCTATATCCATTTCCCCTTTAAGTTAATGAAATCAGTAATATCTCAATTTTATCACATTCAATTATTATGAAATTGTGCCGAATGATTTTTAGAATTAAATATTGATGTGATTGAGGTGATCTATTCTTTGTTTAATTTTATGAAATATTTCAATTACATTAATTGAGGATGCCTTTTGAAATAATATTTAATATTCTAAATGAGTAGTTTGAAAAGAATTTCATTATTTTATAATGAAACCCCTTTATGGAGGTGATCTTTCTTATAAGATAAAAACTAATGATTTTTTGTCTATGTCATTGTTGTTTTATTGCTTATACTATTTTATTAGACCCTCTTTCTAGTTTCTAAAAAGTGAAATTCTAGTACATCACCTCTTTTGTTACTATTAAATGATCATCCCCATTTTATTAAGTGTTCATTGGGAAAATTCACTTCCATTTTTAGGAAGTATCTTGACTTGTAAAGGGCACTACCCATGATGATGTCTTCCTAAATAATAACAGAACCCTTTCAGTGACTCTTTTAGATTATAATTTAATTTTCATGTTCTATTTAGTTAAATGACATGTTTTTAAATGAAATGGTTAATGTTTGATTAGTATCCCTTGTTATAATAAATTTTCATAAACTGTTTAACTTAAATAGAATTGATTTTGGTGTTCTAAATGAAATCCCTTTTTATTAGTTATAATTATTTATATTAATTGCGATATGTGATACTATGCCAACATGTCACGGGAACAACCATATATTATACAATCTCTTTAGAACTACAATATTATATTTTAAACATTCATTGAATCCCATTGGGTCCATAGGAAAGGAAACTGAGGCTTAAATCCACATGATTGGTGTGTCAAACTTTGATTTAATTACGATCTAATCAATTTGAATTTTTTTCCCTACAAAAAATTGATAATTCAATTTTATTTCTATGTGTAAACTATTGAATTGGAATAACAATAAATTTGTGTGATTTCATGAGGAGGAATTAGTTTGGATGATTTTTGATAAATAATATATTAATTAACATAGTGTTGATAGATTAATTAAATATGTTTTATATAATTATGATTATAAATAGGATCCTAAATTAATGAATTTATTCGGTTTAAGAGATTGTAATTTTTCTAAATTGATCGTTGTGTCATATGATTATAATTCTAGTATATTTGACTCTGGAATTTTTATTTTTCTTCAATAGCATTTCAGATTATCTGATATTGATGTGATTGATTCATGAGGGTTTGATGTTGATGGAATGATCAGTTATTCTGAATATGTCTCATGATTGGTGGTGACACATGAGGGCCTGGTGCATGTTTTCATACCCCCTAAGTAATATGATACCTGGTACTGAATTCATTAGGTAATAGGATATGATTATTTCAGGTGCCTATGGGAATGATGCATAGTCACACACTGCTTGAGGTAGATATTTTAGTTATACTTGAGGGTGAGATTTTTTTTTTCCTATGGCAGAGACTGTATATTTATAGTATATTTTGAGTGATTAATCAAAGGTAGTATAATCCCCCATTTATTTTGGCGATACATAGTGTGGAATGAGGATCTAACCATAGATATAGATATATAGTAGGGTTCCAAAGTAGTTATAGCCCCCATGTGTCACTTTGGAACCTATCTGGGTTATTATTTATTTACTCACCACTACATGTTTATTTTTCTTCTTATACTTCCTCATTGGATTACATTAAATATCATGTAATGCATTCGAATAGACATTTTGTGTGTCTATATATTGTGATTATTATCTCACACCCTTCTTGGGACACCATTGCACTAGGTTCCCCGAGTGGACCTTACAATTTTGGATATTGGTTGATTTATTTTTTTGTTTTGGTTGTACCTTAGAGTTATGATCACATGACCAAACTAGATCTTAGGATGCCCATGGAGCTAGTTTTTGGGTAGTTATCTTTTATTACATCATATTTCTATTATAAATTATATTTCTTTCACGTGTACCATCATCTATCATACACGAATTCTTTTAAATTTTTGTTTCCCATTCTTATTCATAATTTATATTATTATTAAAATTATTGTAATTCATTATTTCTACTTCCATATTATTCTAATATTTATTATTAGATAAACCAATGTGATACTATTATCTATAGGGTACAGTTGCCCCACCATACCATCAATAGTCCATATCTACTAGTCGGCAACCTCTGGTGTACGGGGAGGTGTGGTTAAGGTCATGTGTCAACTATTTTTGCTACTGTCTTAGATGTGAAGAGTGTCGGGTTGATACAAAGTGGTATCAAAACAATGTTTTCCTTTAGTATTAGTATATTTGGATGTCATATAAGAGACTTGGATTCTATTATTTCTTAATTAGTAGCCTTGTATAGAGAAAATTCCATGAGTTTTTTTATGATTGGTGCCATTTAGGTTTCATTGTCCTTAGTTGGACTATTAACTTTTAAATTGAACCATTTAATGATGGTTGGTCTTTTTTATTTGAAATTTTAATTGGGGTGAGCATTGGAAAATTCTTATTTTCAGCATGTTATCCATTCATATGGAATGTTCTTCCATTTCATAGGTCGCTTGACCATATCTTATTATTTATTGATGGACTACAAGGTATGTAATTGTCCAGGTTTATGGTCATATTAATAAATATACATTTGTTAAAAATGTATACAATGGACCATCTAATGGATGAAATCATAGGGTTTAAATACTATGTGTAGTATACAAGATGTGTTGTTTTCTTATGAATCCATTTTCTAGAATGACATCATGTACGTAGAGATTGTCAGTTGTAAAATGATGTAAAAACATTTTACATTGGTGAAATTGTTGAGCCTTGTGTGGTTCAGTATTTTTTCATGTCATCTGTATTGTGGAGTTAACTTTGAGTTATGGAATCCATGTTCATCCCAATGTTCAAGATAACTTTCTAGTGAAATTTGTGTTTTCAACCTCTAGTTGGTTCAGATAGGTTTTCTGGCCAAATTCCTTACTTTGCGTTTAAGGAGAATATGACCTCTAACACTTATGAGTGATTTTTCTTTATCACTTCTTATAATTAGTAGTACACTATTATTGTTGGGATAATCTCGTAGATTCTAGGGAGAATTTCCATCCATGTAGAATGAGAACACAAATAAGGACCATTTAGAAGAATGTTGGCCTTTCTCGAATGCCTTTGAAGATTTCATGTTTTAAATCATGCTGGTGGTTAATAAGAAGCATGATGTTCATGTGGTTAGATGAGGATGAATCCACTGACAAACACCATTCGTTTTGGATAGACATTAATGTTTAAATATTTAATGATCTTGTCATGCCCTCAGATGGTAAGGGATAGTGATTGGATAATGATGGTCCGTATATTGGCGATGTTGAGTTTCATTCATGACATAGAAAAAAAGTTGTTTGACCCATATATCTTCTTCTAGATTTAGTGTTTTTCTCTTAGTTTACACTTTTTAATGAATTGAGAATTTACCCTATCCTAACAATATATTTGTTGCATGAGGAGAGTTTTGTTCTTACGCTGCACTATAGTTTTAAATATGATTGGCTTAATAAGTGTTATTTATCTACGTTTCATGCTAGAAATGTATTTCTTATCAATTTATTGTTTTTTCTAAGTGATACATTGATAACCAAGTATGAATTCCATGAATTCACTCTTAGAGACCTACCATTCATTTCATTTACTCAACCGCTGAGAAGTTATCTTTGTAGTCTTCATAAACATATTGATGTGAACATTTGGCCATGTACAAATTTGTCACTTGTAAAAATAGACTGTGGAATACCTTGGAAAAATCCCTTCGAATCATATTATATGAATCTACGGTTATCTTGGACTAGTCACAAGGGTCAAATTTAATTTTATAAATGGTTATTATTCCATTTGGAAGGATCTACATTTCACCCATGTTCTTAATGAGGCCTGATTGTTTAAATGGTCATGTGTTGTTTTGAATGGGTACGTTAAATGGAATTCAGGTTTGAAATTCAGTGAATTTCTTTGTTTTAAACACTATATGACTTGGTGAAAGTAATTTATATTCAGTTTCAAATGCACTGGATTACTAATTCGAGAACCTTTTAGATAAGTCAGCTAGAGTGGCTTGACTTGTTGATTTTTTTTGTTTCATGAAGTGGTTTGGGTAGAAACATTTCCGGAACATCTTCAGGTGGAGATGAGTATGTGTTTTTTGACTTTTTTTTTAATTAGAAGTTGGCTCAACTTCCCTAAATAGGATCAGTTGGGATTCAACTATCCCATGATAGCAAAGTTCATGTATTGGTTCTAGATGTAATCAGGTTTACCTTGTTGTGGAAACATTCTAGGAGCATTGTTAAAACACTAAGGGGCATGGTGTAAAGGGAATTTTATTGTTGGGAAGTGTCTTGGTTTGGAATTTTATCCTTTATAATGTTGATACCTATTGAGGGGATCACTATCACATATGGTTATATTGATAGGATGACATGATCATGTCTTTATTTTAATGGGATCGGGTCATCACAATATCATTGTTTCAATCAGAAATAAAATGTGGGATTGGACATTAATGGATATGTCTGTTATGATTAAAGAAGTTATTCTAGGATTTTTGGGAATTTTGAAATGCAATGTGACTATTTGAATGAGACTTCACTACCCTTTTAGGTTGGTTGATGTTTTAATTGTTAGTACATGATTCTAGGGGATGAGATGTTCCAAGGTAGGGAGGTTGTAATGACCCATAATTTTTAACCAAAAAAAAGTATAAATGAAATTGTGTTTTTCATTTAATAGATGGATCTTGGGTATATAAACAGAAATTAAATTTTAAATTTCAAGAGTTGGAACATTGCAAAGTGTTTTTTTATGAAATTTAAGTAATTAAATTAAAATTAAAATGATAAGAAAACAAATGAGATTAAAATGAAAATTAAAAAAAGTGATGTTTTAATAATAAAAATAATAATAATATTGTTATTATTATTTGGTTTCATTTTAAGATAACCCCAAAGGGGGTCTTTCTTCCATATTGTGGGATTACTCCCCCCTAGTCTCTTCCATGGTGTCTGACACCTCCTCTTCATCCTCCTCTCTATATGATGATTTTGTCCATTTTTCTCCGCGATTCCAACTCGATCCACTGAGGAATGCCTCATGATTCCTTATAATTCAATGGTTGGATAATTATTCCACTCTCCCTATCTCTCTCTACCTTTATTTCCAAATTCTATTAAAACAAATCATAGGATTTTGTTCAGGCTAATTTTTTATGTCCGTCTTATTTATAGGGTGGGAAATAGATCTCTCCAGTTTGCATCAGCTGTGTGTATGCAACCATCACTTAAGGAGAACTAGTTTAGTTTATTTTGGTTAATCTTTCATTTATTTTTTGTTTTATTTTATCCATTAATCATCGTTCCTACATTTATATTTTAGTATTTGGTATTTTTTGAGCCTCTGATGATTTTTGAAATTGGTTTTGGTCTTCCCAAAATGGTTTCATGTCTCCAGAATCAAAGGCGACTTATCGCATATGAATTGGTAAGAACACACACACACACACACACACATATATATATATATATCTGTGTGTGTGTGTGTGTGTTCATGTTCCCCAAATATATATATATCTGGGGATAGGTGTTCTTATGTATAATACGAAAAATTCATACAAGTATAAGTGTTAATGAGTATATTCATATATAGACATGTATGTAAGGATTCCCTTTGACATATTCATTTTTATGAACATATGTGCATATGAGATAGGTGTCCTTATGTATATGATAAGGTGAATATTATTGGTGGTAGGAAGTATAATCATTGATTTTTCCCCAATCGGAATATCGAGTTCCATAGTTCTTGGCTTCGTCTTCTTAATCTGGAGGTAGGATGCATTTTTGTTTCTCCTTTAAATTAAACAAATAATTAATTTCTATCATTTAGAAATTTATTCTGATATTCTTTAGTTCCAAGTGGTTTTTGAATAAATTATTTATGTTAATTGATTTCATCTCTTCATAGTTTAAGTTTTTGAAATAATTCTTTAACATGAATTATGGATTTTTCTTCATATAATGTTCAATATTCTAAATTAATTGTTTGGAGAACAATATAATATTTCTATAATAAAATTCATTGATGGATGAAAACTGTCTTATAAGATAAAAACTAATTATTAGTTGTTCATACCATGCATGGTTTATCACTTGGGGTATATTCTTATTCCCTCATGTCATTTCATAATATTTGGTGTGTTAGAAGATTTCATCTTTTGTTATTCTTAAATGATGTTTCTAATTTCATTATAAGTGTTCATTGGAATAATCCACATACATGTGTATAAAAAAAGAAAGAATTATAAAGGTAACTATCATTGTATGTGTTTTTAATGATATTAACAACACCTTGTTACAGACTATTTATGCTTTTATTTGATTTATCATGTTCAGTTCAGTTAAATGGAATGTATTTAAATGGAATGGAAAATACATGATTGGTTTACCTTTATGTTATTAATGACATGGTTTAAATGAAATAATATAAATGTAAATGATTTGGGTTTTCTAAAATTAAAAAATAATGTACAATTCAATAATTTATTAAAATTATGATATGTATGACCGCACCAACATGCTGTAGGAAAGACCAAATATATTGGAAAATCCTGTCAAAATATAATATTATATTTTTAAACCACCACTAAATCCCTTTGGGTCCAATTGAAAGTATACTGAAGCTTGAATCCACCTGATTGGTGTGTCAGCCTTGGAATAAATTGAAACCATGTTTATTTGGCATTTGATCCCTATAATAAATTTGATAATTAAATTTGATTTCTCACATAGAATTTTTAATTGGCACAATATTAGATGTTTTTACTTCTTGTCAAAGAATCAACTTTGATAATTTTGGATAATTTATATATTTTCTACATTAAGGTTAATTGAATAATTGAAAACGGTTGATATAATTAGATTATAAGTAATAACCTGGATTAATGAAATGATTTTTTTTGATAGCTAGTAATTTTTATAAATTTATTGTTCTATATTATGTGGATAAATATTTTGTTTTTGATGATAGACATATTATTTTTCATGATTATCTATTAAATTTTTTTGTTATCAATGTGATTGATATCTGAGTTTTTTTTTTCAAAGGGCATGTTTAGTTTGACTGGATATGACTCATGATTAGTGTTGATGATTGAGGGCTTGGTGCATGTTTTCATACCTCCATAATAATTGGAACATTGGTTTTGAATGCCTAATGGAAGAGTGTGTTTATAATTTAAATTAACAAGGGATAGCTTTATAGTCACACAATGACTGAGTGAGAGAGTCTAGTTATGCCTTAGGGTGATGTTGTAGTTATTCCATACGGTATTATTTTGGTTTTCCTAAGGGAACTGGTCATTTGATTATGGTATATTGTGATCGATTCATCCTTAGTAGAATATTTTTCCATGTATTAGGGTGATCCATGCTAATGTAAGATGATATAATCAATTTGACTACCATCTATAGACTCCCACTTCTTGTTGGAATTCATTGGAATATGGGGAGGTTCACTTGAGGCCATGTGGAGACTGGTCCAGATACTATATTTTAGAAGTGATCTTGGTGGGGATATTATATATTTGTTTTCCTATACACAAACTAGTTATATATGATTACAAATAATTTTAAATATTTTCATAAAAACTAGAAAATACTAATTTATTTTACCATTATTCTTTATTTCCATACATGATTTCAATAATCTAAATCAATATTTCCCACTAATACAACTAGTAGGTTTTTATAAATATAATAAAACAAATTTTCTATCGAGAATGAAATTAGAAACCATATATGAGGAACTCAATTAAAGATAATTAATACAACATAAAATACTAAGATAATAGAATACTGTTAATATGGAATACATTTATTGAAAATCCACTATAATAATCCCAATGTACATAGGATGATTTTTATGGATATCACAATGTGGAAAACAAAAGAATCCCATATTTGTAGTGTATCAATGGGCTACACCAGAGTCAATTGATTTTAAATCATGATCCACCAACCACTGTGATGTGCAAGAAACTTGCAATAAAAAGGAATGTGATGAAATAAAGTATTGGTATTGGGAGTATAATATAATAAGGAGGATCTTAATCAATACTTATGCACTATCATCATAAAGTATCATATGAAATTTTCAATTATGGATTCACCTTAATTTCTGTCTCAGATATTCATGAAATTAAAGACATGAATAAATACCATTTTTTTGTCGTGGAAAAATAAAGTTATATTCATTGTTATTCTATAAATTTCATCAAATTAAATTCTAAAATAAATGATTTAAAAATAGAATACAAATATTTTAAATGATATCTATTATCCTAGTCATTTTGAAAAATATTCCACTATATTTATAAAAATCAAAATTTCCATTAATGATGATATATAGCCCATAAATAAATCATATATTAATATGGATTTGTGGTATATATCCTTCAAATATCTCCATAGAGTTGATGTATGGGAATAAGAAAGGCTATTAGGGTGATGATAGTGTTTGGAACTCCCTTGAAATGTGTTTCTAAAAGGTAATGAGTCTTTTGAATGATTCCATGGAGTTTAGAAATCCCCAACATTATATCGGTGTGGGTAATCCTAGTAGAAGTGTGGGTTTATTAATAAATTCTATAATAAGACACGATTCCCAATGTGACTCAGTTATAATATTCCCTCACTAATGGCATAAGGTTCCTATATTAGAGTTTGGTACACTTGCACATAACATGTGGTGGACATTGAGGTATTGTTCTGATATCATGATTTGACACTCCCTCATCTAACACACATAATTTGATGAGGTACAAGTCACCCAATATAGATTCAAATATGTGTTTGGGATTTCATAGGGATGGGTAATTATATAAAGAAGGATTTAATAATTCATTGACAAATATATATTCCTCCAAAAGGTTTTCTTATTTCAATATATTCGATGATAAATAGATCAAATGTTATTATGTCCTGTCGTTTAGATGTTGTAGGTCATATAACATGTCATGAATACTTTATTTCCATGGATACATGAATTACAACTAGTCTATTTACATTAAAACATATGGGTCATCTAGTAATTGGATCAAAAATAGTTATATAATATATTTACCTCTTAAAATATTAAATCTATGATGACTTGAACAACCCTATATAATAGACACATATATTAGAATAGAACATCTAGGTTCTTTTGGTTTTTAATTTCACCAAATTCTCTAATTATTGGAACTAACTTATTGTTTCATCTTTTCTTTTTAGTTTTTGGGTGATATAACCTGTCTGTTTACAGTCACCTTCATATAGGATTCTTTATTCCATGTTTTCTATATCTATATGTGGCTCACATTATGAATATGAGCTTATATGACATTGAGTTAGTACAAAAAGTTTAGTATTGTTATTTTATGGTTCATGATAGTTCATGATGGTGGAAATTGTTGATTGTGTGCTTATATGATGGGTTATTTTATTGAGAAACCCTATAATAATTATTAATTTTAGATATATTTTCATATGTTTTTCTTATAATAATTTCTATATTGTTTTTTATATATTTTTTTATGACCCATGAACGAATTGTAAAAAACCTTGTTTTTTATATATACTATTAAATATGACTATTATTATTACTTTATTGAAAAAAAATTCAATTGAATTTTGTTCTAGGATAAGTCCAACCTATTAAAGTTATGTCTTCATGGTGTCATTCCTCAACCATTGGACTATTTGGGGAATCACACTCAACTATGTGTGAGCCCAAGTGGGGACCCAATATGTTTTTTCATGACATTATTTATGCCATAAATTTAACTATCAATGTTGAAATATAATTACTTGATTTTATAATTATGATTAATAATTTTAGTAAATGTTTTTTATTTATGAGAAATGTAATTCCTATTATAATAATATCTAGGATAATATTAAGACTACTCATTATGTGTTGAATATTCATAAATCAGTGATAAACTATGGATGATCTATGTAAAAAATCAGATACATTAACCGTCAGGTTTTCAGTTGGAATAATTTTAGGAAATTAATCATAATGATCAACCATGGAGTTTTTTAAATTTTTTTAAAATTTTTTTTAGGAAATAAATATCTTATTAATACGATATATGGGATAGCCTATAATTTATTATCTTTATTTTGTTTATATCATTTTTATTAGATTAGATAATATTAATAAATAATTCTTATATTTTACTTTATGTAGTTAAATTTTTTTCATTCAATTATTATTATATTTGTTTATTGTATGGATAATTGGAAGACATCAATGAAATTTTCAAACCTGTTTTCATTAATGTTAATTTTTGTGAAAATAATTTTCAAATAATCCAACATTAATTTGAATATAATGATATAATAGTTTTCATCAACTATATATGTGTCATGATGAAAAATGGAATCACTGAATTTATGAGGATGTCTAATAACCAAATAGATAAATTCAATCATTGTTGAAGCTAATAATACCTCAATTGAAGTCGAAATGTCATTGCTACCTTTCAACAATATGATTATTGATTTTCAAATTGATCATTGGGATTAAAGCACTATAGTTCATAATTTTTACATTGTTTAATGTAACTACAATAATACATAAAAATGAAATATTTACAATATGTAGTGAATTTTGTTAGTCTATTATTAAAAATTTCATACTATCACTTAATTTTTCAATATTCATAGATCAAATATTTATTTCCCAAAATAAAGCTAACCAATAAATTGTATCCCATACATCATTTAAAAAAATGTGTCAGCATATTTGATATATCCTCAAACCAACCAAATCAATATAACCAAGTACCAAACAAAAAAAAATTAATCTAGAATAAAAAAATCCTAATATATTATCTTTAGTCAGATTGCTTCTAAAAAATATACCCTCATCAATTTTCATTAATAGTTTACTGGCCATGAAAATAAGTCACCATTTTCTATCTTAAGGAAATGAAATATATAAATCATTAATAAATTTTGGATATTAGATAAAGATTACAATATATAAGAAGGAATAAAATATATATATATAATTATAATAATTATTTTATGTCATGTTTTCCTACTCTTTTATGTACATGTTAAAGTGAAATCCAAAATAATTAATAGTAAATAAAAAGGATCTTACTTAGATAATAGTAATGAATTTATAATCAATGACTTATTTTACGAAAATTATTTTAGTGTAATGGATTAATATAAAATTTTAAATTTTTACATAGTTGAATACCCATTTCATAGAATATCTGATAATATACATACAATGCAGTAAAACCAAAGGAAAATAATTAAATATAAACTACTATAAATATTTTTTATATTTATTAACCCCAACACCAATAAATAGTAAGGTAGTTTCATTTAGTAATATAATGTTAGAATGTTACAACATCTCAATAATTGGTGAATGTATATAGAGAAAGTGATGAACATATAGTTGTTTAGGATAAGTTAGTACATTATAAAAACAAATGAGCATGAAGAAACATGGAAAAATGATCCTACACTCTAATATATTTTACCCAACATTATTATCAACTTTAATATTCCATGATTATATCCATAAAAAACTAAATTTTATTTGACCCTTAATCTTACAAAAAAATTATAATAGAACCAAAGTACACTCAATGAACTTTTGGTCATTAATTCACTCAACATATTATTTTTTAATATATAAATAATATTAACTAACATAATTTGAGACACAAAAGAAGAAGGAAGATACCATTAGGCTTCGTGGCATCAGATGTCTTGGGATCATATGGTTGGTGGTTTGGGATAAGAAGTTTTCATATATTGTGAATCTTTATAAAGATAAACCGGTCTCAGATTTCATGGAAGGATGGTCTCTATAGTAAGAGATAATCAATAATATTGTTGGGGAGAGGGGGGATGGATCGAGGGAAAGAGGCTCCATGTGGCAGGACTCTTTCGCTCATCACATTCTAGTTCTTTATCACACCTCAAGAAGACTTGGGAGGTCCAACAGGATCAAATTTTTAAAATACAAATTTAAGGGGTGTGACCTAGAATTTGCAAGCTATCAAGTTATTGATGTCACCTTTTTTAATTCCACCATGTATCCTTCTTTTTTCCCGGCCATCCTTAATCCACATTAGAAAGAGTTTGACAATAATATTTTAATCAATAAGAAATAAGAAAAAATTGTTTTAAAAATACACAAATGAGATTCTTAATTTTATAATTATATCATTATGTCATACACGAAGATTCAGTTCACAATTAATGGTGATAAATCATCCAGTGTAAAGAGATACCCATAAATGATAATTTATACATATGGAACATCCATATTCAGTAAATATCTACTGATGAGGTAGCGAGATGTAAAGGTGTTATCCTTGTTTCTTGGTGAAATATTAATGGATACCTAAATTAAGAGTCATCCATACATCATTTCATTATGGATGAATTGGATACCTCTATATATATTGGACAATGTTTTTTTAGAAGAAAATTTTTACTGATTTTATAGGCATATCACTATTCATGAATATTTAATTGGAATTCAAGAAAAAACATATCAGTTGAATGAAAGGGTATTATTATTTGTGGTCGGTTGATGGAGAATCTTGAATTCCCAAAAACACGGTTATACACTAGTGGCTCGAAATATCGATATTAGTGGATATTTCTAGGGCTCCAACAATAGTGGTTGAGTTCATTATTTTTATTAAATAAGGAAAATTTTATCCCTATTTAGGTATGTTCTTAGATGGAAGGGGCTATGATCACTTGGTTTATATCCCATACCCACATGAAAAGGGGTGAATTTTAATCCCATAACTTTGGGTCTTAACACGAATGTGTATGCTTCTTGAATCTATGAAAAAATGCACAGGGGCGGGTGAGTTAACAATAAGTATATTTATATTATCTTTACATTCAGTATTATCATTGGCCAAGGTGACTCTCACTCTCTATGGAACCTTATGCCATGATCTAGGAATAATATTTTTATCCAATAACATTAAATTTTTATAAACTAGTTTGATAGATATTATTCTATTAATTATGGTTCTATCAAGTGTGACATTACATTTCCATGTTCAGTCGTTTTTTGAAGATTCTGAAGACATCTCAATAGCCATGTGAATATTACTCACCCTTAGAGTAAGGGGAATATGGTTTCTGACTTCTTTACATCTTAAGGCACTCTAAATAACTCGTGTGGCTTCTTTTCCACCACTATATCCCTTCCCACATAATGTTTTAATTTTATTACTGTTGATGCTTTGGGGATACATTATTTCATATCTCTTTGAATTTTTTGGACCTTGACCTTCTTATCAATACAATTTTCTCAATGGTGGATGGACTATTATATACATCGTCAAAATAGTTCTCTATTAAGATCTGCATCCCATCCAGAAGAAACTAAACAAAAAACAACAAGAACCATTCAACATTAACATGTAGTGAATAATTATGAATGATTAATTATGAGCCAACAACACAAAAAATACCATACCGATAATTTAAAATTATAAAAAACAACCAAACAAAAATATAACCCAAATAAAACTGAAAATTTGATTAATATTATACATCATCCTTAGTGGTTAGTCTTGATCTAAAAATGAAACTTATAATAAAAATTTGAATATTCCCCCAAATTAATGATAAGATCTCCAGAAACTTATCACTTCTTAAGATGGGTTGGGAGGAATTAGATAAAACTAGAATAGAAATCTCCATATAAATACATTATAACCAATATAACTATGATGTAACACTTCAGAATAACATCCTGATTCCAAAAAATCCAATCACCCAAAAATGATTAGATAGAAGAATACAAATTATTTAACACAGAATAAGACATTAATTTTTTCCATTTCTAATGGGGATCACATAAAAATATAATTTTCTAATATAATGACTCTTTTTAATAATGATGCATTTTATTCATTCAAACATCAAAATCATAGGAAATCTCTTCAAGGTGTATAAATAGAAATATAGAATAAAACCCAAAAAACCTATAAAAATAAAACAACAAAACAATCCAAGATATTAAAAACATAGAATATATAAAACTACAAAATTTTAAAGAATTCTAAAATACATAACCAAAAAAAGAGAGGACTAAAAATCAGGAATGAGTAAGGATGATATTCGCTCTATCTCCAAAACACTATCTCTAACATATATTCTCTATAATGAATATAACTGACCCAAGGTACCAAAATAAACACACATTGAACACAACTTGAATAACCTCAGACACCGAATACTGATATCCCATTCACCGTGACACCATAAAACTGTCACTAAACCAGAATCATAATTTTGAAAAGTCACAATACCTACTAAAAAATCCAAACCAATGAGAGATCATTACCATGAATCATCCACTAACATGTTGGATGACGTATTCATAAACCAACAAAACTAAATCATCTAGTCTAATTATTATGGTTAATTATTGTGCATAGTGATGATCATTATCAAAATATTAAATTCACTAAATGAGAAAAAAATTCATTATGTGATGGGAAGAAAAAATAAATAATGAATGAATCAACATCAATAGGATAAAATAACCCATGAACTCCATCCATATAAAATAAACAACCACAAAATGAGAAGAAATATTCCATTTAAACTAAAAAATGATACCAAATATAACTACAACCTATAAGGTAATGTAACACATATCCACGATTTTATTGTGCATCGATAGATAATATGAGACCCAATATCACTCTCTTCTCTCCCTACTAAAATAATTTTATATTTATACCCATAAATGTTTAACATTACATAAATAAAAAATAAAATCACCTTAGAATCCTCTTTATAAAATAAAATTTAGTCAAATAATTTAATTTATGAGAATAATTCTATAGAAAAATGTAAATTTTACTACATGTGTAAAATTTTTAAAACGAATAATTGTTTAAATTTTTTTAGAGGTGTCATTAGGGATAATTTTTTCCAATTAAAATGTTTTCTTCTGATCAGGATCACCATCAATGGTCCCATGATTGCAAATTATATGACACTTATCAATATTAAAAAAAATATTATTGTGGCATATATTTATGTAAAAATACCTTTTTAGAGACCCATTATCTAGGTACCAAGAACTTCCAAAACACCTTTGTGAGATGGTAATAAAACACTTAGGTAATATCCCTCTATATACAAAAAATATAACACCATTACATTGGAATATATATTTTAGTGTCATTTAATTTTCAAAATTATTATCTTCATATGAACGTGTTATGATTTCCTACCATCTCACCTTTCTAAGGTTCACATTTTTTAAACATTATTTAAATTCAAATTATTCCCTAAGAGATTATAAAATATAATTTTACCATTTAATTCAATATTTATTTTTTATAAAGGCGTGAAATTATTTCACTCTTAAGAGTCTCCCAATTATAAATAATATTACAATTTTTTGAATTATAACACTAAACAAAAATATTTAAACATTTACCATAAAAAATTTAACTCTTAAATGAAACGACCAATAATAAAAATTAAAAATAGATTAAAATATAAACAATTAGAGAATATTCATATTCATGGATTGAAATTATGAATTTATATAATCTCAATGAGAAAATTGGAATAATTGTGAATTTCGTGATTTTTAGTTAAGAAATTTAACACCATATTTGTAATTTTTAATTTCTAGCTTCTATAATTTATCATTTACCTTCCTAAATTTTTCAATTAGGAAAAAAATAAAATATATAATAAGACAAAACCATTAAATTATTACTGAGAGTATAAAATTATAAAATAACATGATAAGAGCATGAGGAATATATCAAATTTTATAAATTTAAAAATTTATCTAATAGATTTTAACAATGACATTTGATAATTTAATAATTGAATGATAAAGTCAAAAAATATATTCATGGAAAAGGAGGATACCAAAATACCTATAACATACTCTAAAATGCTTATTTTGTCACAATAGTTTATGATCAATCAAGAGTGTAACACCCCGATAAAATTAAAAAAAATTATTTTATTTATAGTTAAAACAAAAGAAGGAATGATTTAATATAAAAGTAGTTTTAAACATATTTACAATACTTAAAATATTTTTTGAATCAAATTATAACCTATTACGTTATATTTTAATATATGTATATAATTTAAATATCATATAAATTTATTACAAGGATATACATATGAGTATTATTTTTGATAATAATTACATTTAATTTTATATTTTTATATCAAATCAATATTTTATAAAATTATAACATTTATGACCAACATCTATATATTTTTATAAGTAAATAATTTTTTATATGAATTTTGACATGAAAATAAGTCATATATATATCAACATAAATGGATGAAACAAAATGAATAAAATTTGAAAATTGAATCTTAGTATAATATTATTTGTTTATATTGAACATTATATATATTTAGTATATATATACAACTGGAGAAATTGAATTAAAAAAATAAAAAATGAAGAACTTGGTTTTTTGTTTTGGGGGTTAGGGTTTCATCGATTTACACTAGAGAAAATCCAAGATGGGTAAGGTTTTGAATTGGGGGGCATAGCACCAGGAGGTGAGGTCACAAATCAGGGAATTTGTGAGGGCATCACTTCATCTTCATCTCCATGAGTCACAAACTGAGAGTACCAGGTGAGGAATCGATGTCATGCTGAACAGAGCATGGAGAAAATGGTTTCATCGTGGCTGAGTGCGGTAGTGAGTAGTTTTGACATCTGTTGGAAGTCCAAACAAAGATCTATGTTGAAGCTGAAGGTTTCTAGCAGTGATAAGGATGATGATTGAACCATGTACAATTCTTGATTCGGGTCTGATGAGTTGCGTGAAGTTCCGGTCAAACTTTGGCTCTGATTTTTTGATATTTCTCTTCTGTTGTCCAGTTTTCCAAGTAGGTATTATTTAATTAGTTCTTCATATATGAATCTTTAAGAAAAACATACCCCCTTGATCAAATTTAATTTATAAATACCTCTCTTGTCCATTTATTCATTTTTCTTCATCGATTTTTGTCATCTTCGGTTACCATCTAATCAATTCGTTGAATTTTATACAAACCTATAGGGTTGATTTCAATGCTTGTGTCTCATTTGTCAATGAATTTTCCTAGATTTATTTTAAATCTTGTCCCAACCTTTATTTATTATTTTTCATTCATATCAAATTGCATGAACCTGTATTCTTTGTTTGAGATTTTTCTTCAAACATCATTATTTAAAACTGTATTTATTCTATTAGTTTAATTTTTCTCCTTCTTGTTTTCTTTCCTATCTAAAAAGCTTTGAAAGGAAGCATCAATTAATTTTCCAATCATTTTCCACAATCTTATCCATCCACTTTACATTGAATCATTTACATTTGATGACATTTTAAATTGTTTTTTATTATGTGGTAAATTAAAATTTACTATTCCACTTGAGAACTGATATGTATAAAGTAGTTCTGTTGTGATAATTAGATATATGATGAGTTCAATGAAAGTAAGGCTTTCAAGGAAAGCAGTAGCCTATATCTTCCTTCCCCTTAGAATAATTTCTAATTCTATGTGTATAACAGTTCTCGAGGCACCAACCTGAAGAAGAAAAGTTGATGGATTTGGTCTGCGAATATCATGTAAGGGAATTATTTTCAAATACTCAATATTTTATTCTTTTTTATTTTTGTAAAGGAATTTTGCTTATTCATTTCAAAGTATAAATTCTATTTTCTTATTTTCTATAAGGAGTAGTTTTGTTTCATTTCAAATTTTTTTTATTATTAGTAAGAGATAGTTAGTTTATTTAAAAATTATGATTTTAAGCTTACGGATTTACGTAATGAATATATTTTTATTCCATGTTTCCAAAATATAAATTATTGAGATTAGTTATTATTTTATATGTAAGAAAAAAAATTTGACGCTAAGAGAAAATTATTTCTTAATATGTTTTTATTTTTTAGTTTCTTTAGAATCATTTTAATTACATGAGATGGATGTACCTATATATGTATCAAATTTTTATTTTCATTTTATTCCACCTTAGTCATGCTAAGGGTTGCTTCTATTTATCATGATTTATACAGACATGAATTAATTCTATGAGACACATAATTTTTTATTTGTATAATTTTTATGTTAATAATTATTTAAAATAAATTATAATAGATGTTATGAATATCATAATTTTTTCATGTCATGTGCAAGTCATATAAAAATCAAGGATATAGCCATACAATGATGATTATTCATGAAACTTATAACATGTATACGCATATACAGGTATATACACATACTCATGAACACTGGATAAACATTATATTGAAATGAATTTTAATGGAATTGGATGAAAGGTTTATAGACATGTTATAATTTTAAGTTTTCTTGTACATATTTATATTTATAATTTTACTCCTGAATGAAAGAAATAATGGTTTAAGTCATTTATTCATGAAAACAAACCATTGATATTTTCATTTTATTATTTATCAACGGAAGATCGGGTATGTTGGTGTTTATGTACATGCCATGTGACATGAGTTTTTGGGAATCAATTCCAACATGTGTTTTTCAATAAAAATCAAGATTTATATATATATACACACACACATTCACACAAATATATAGATATTAGTGGAAAGGATTATTTAAATGTATTGACATGTTTAAAGGTAAAAACTCAAATGTGCAATACTAGTATATATATATATATATATATAAGTAATGTAAACTTTAAATGTTTTTGAAAAAATATCATCACTTGTTCGTTGTAAAAAAATAGAAGGTCCTTTGGGAGTGAAGTCGTCCTTCACTAAGTGGGTATGCCCAAGATAGCTTTCAACGAATTAAGTTGCCTCAAAATGATGTTTTGTTTTAATGATGTTTGCTTAATATTTTCCAAAGGAAATCACTATATTAGTCTAAAAGTGTTTTCAATGTATAATTATTTTTCAAAAGCATTACATTATTTTGTAATGGTTTTTTACAAATGTATTTACAATTAAATTTTTCAAATTTATTATCAAAAGGATATTTTTTAAAAGAGATTTATCAAGGGTTTTCAAAACCCCTTACTGGGCATCATTTGTGCTCACCCAACGTTTTTGAAATGTTTTTCACAGGTTTACTTGAATTCCAGAGTTAGTCATCTTTGTTGTAGTGTGCGCGGAAGCATATTAGATAGTTGTTTAATTGTATATTATTTAACTCTAATCAATGAAAGGTTATTTCTAAACTACTAAAACCTAGACTCGTAAAAGGTCATATTTTCATTAAAAGTGTTTTTTAATTGTTTATTCACATTTAGAAAATATAAAAAATTACACAGCATTTTTCAAGCACCGAGTCCGGAGGAGCGGGCTCAGGGCGTTATAATTGGTATCAGAGGCACGGTCTAGACAACATTTGAGATTAGATATTGTCTTTTGAGGAAAATAAAATCTTCTCGATATTATTTTCATTAGATAGATAAGTCTCATTTGAAATACTTTAATTACGAAGATAAAAAATCAGAATATTATTATGTTCGACGCAAGAATTTCGAGGGCACAATTCCATTGAGGTGTGGGGGGAGAATGTAACACCGCATGAAAATTTAAAAAAAATATTTTGTTTATAATTAAAATAACGGATTGAATGATTTAATAAAAAAAGTTTTAAACATATTTTTATTACTTAAAATATGTTTAGAATTAATGTATAACCTATTACATTATATTTTAATATATGTATATTAATTTAAATATCATATGAATTGAATTCATGGATATATATATATATATGAGTATTATTTTTGATAATAAATACATTTAATTTACTATTTTTGTAGAAAATATATTTTTTATAAAATTATAACATTTAAGACCAACATGTATATATTTTTATTAGATAATAATTATTTTATATGAATTTTGACATGAAAATAAGTCATATATATATATCAACATAAATGGATGAAAAAATGAATAAAATTAGTAAATTAAATTTGAGTGTAATATTTTTTGTTTATATTGAACATTATATATATTTAGTATATGTATATATACAACTGAAAAATAGTATAAAAAACAAATAAAAAAATGAAGAATCGGGTTTTTTGTTTTGGGGGTTAGGGTTCCATCGATTCACACTAGGGAGAAGCCAAGTTGGGTAGGGTTTTGAATCAGGGGGAATAGCATGGGGAGGTTAGGTCACAAATCAAGGAATTTGTGGGGGCTTCACTTCATCTTCGTCTCCATGAGTCACAGACTGAGATTACCAGGGGAGGAATCGACTTTATGCTGAACCGAGCATAGAGAGACTAGTTTCATCGAGGATGAGTGCAGTGGTGAGTAGTTTCAACATCTGTTGGAAGTCCGAACGAAGATCTATGTTGAATATGAAGGTTTCTAGTGGAGGTAAGGATGATGATCGAACCATGTCTGATGTTCGATTCAAATCTAATGTGTTGCGTGATGTTCTGATCAAATATTGGCTCTGATTTTCTGATATTTTCCTTATGTTGTCTAGTTTTGCAAGTAGGTATTATTTAATTAGTTCTTTTTATATGAATCATCAATAAAAACTTATACCCTTGATGAAATCTAATTTATAAATACCTACCTTTTCCATTTTTTCATTTTTCTTCATAAATTTTTCTCATCTTCAGTTACTATCTACTCATTTCATTGAATTTTATACAACCTGATAGGGTTGATTTTAATGTTGTGTCTCATTTTTCAATTAATTTTCCTAGATTTATTGTGAATCTTGTCCCAACCATTATATATTATTTTTTATTCACATCAAATTGATTGAATATGTATTATTTGTTTTTGATTTTTCTTCCAACATCATTATTTAAAACTATATTGATTCTATTGGATTAATGTTCCTCCGTCTTGTTTTCTTTTCCATATACAAATATTTACAAGGAAGCATCATTTAATTTTCCGATATTTTTCCACAGTCATATTCATCCACTATACATTGAATAATTTACATTTGATATCATTTTCAATTGTGTTTTAGTATGTGGTAAATTAAAATTAAATTTTCTACTCGAGAACTCCTATATATAATGTAGTTCTGCTGTGATAATATGATTAAGGATGAGTGTGATGCAAATGAGGCTTGAAAGGGAAGCAGTAGCCTCTGTCTTCCTTCCCCCTTAGTATAATTTCCAATTCTACGTGTATAAGAGTTCTCGAGGCACCAACCTGAAGAAGAAAAGTTTGAGTATTTGGTCTACGAATATCATGTAAGGGAATTATTTCCAAATACTCACTATGTTATTCTATTTTATTTTTGTAAAGAAATTTTGATAATTCATTTCAAAGTATAAATTCTATATTTTTGGTTTATATAACGAGTAGTTTTGTTTTATTTCCAAATTTATTTATTAATAATAAGAGATAGTTAGTTTATTTAAAAATTATGTTTTCATTTTTATGGATTTGTGTAATGAATATAGTTTTTTTAAAAAAAAATTAAAATATAAATTATTGAGATTAGTTATGACTCTATATGTAAGAAAAAAAAATTGATACTAATAGAAAATTATTTCTGAATTCGTTTTTATTATTTAGTTTTTTTAGAATCATTTTAATTACATGATATGGATATATCTATATATGTATCAAAGTTATATTTTCATTTAATTTAACCTTTGACTTGCTAAGGGTTGTATCTATTTATCAAGATTTATTCAAACATGAATTAATTCTATGAGAGACGTATTTGTTTATTTTTATAACTTTGATGTTAATAATTAATTAAAATAAATTATAATAGAAGCTAAGAATATCATAATTTTATCATGTCATGTGAAAGTCATATAAAAATCAAGGATATGGTCATACATCGATGATTATTTATAAAACTTCATACATGCATATGCATATACAGGTATATACACATACCCATAAACATTGGATAAACATTATAAAGAAATCAATTTAAATGGAATTGGATGAAATGTTTATAGACATGTTATAATTTTCAGTTGTCTTGTACATATTTATATTTATAATTTTACTCATGAATAAAATGTTGATTTTAAAAATATATCATTTATAATCCTCGGTGCATGCTCATTATTATTTTAGGATTTTGAATTAAAATAATGGTTTAAGTCATTTAATCCTGAAAAAAAATCATTTATATTTTATTTTTATTATTTATCAATGGAAGATCAGTTATATTGGTGTTTATGTACATGCCAAGTGATGTGAGTTTTTGGGAATCAATATCAACAAGTGTTTTTGAATAAAAATCATCATATATATATATATATACTTATATATTGATATTAGTGGAAATGATAACTTAAAGGCATTGACATGTTTAATGTTAAAAACTTCAATGTCCAATACTAGTATAAATATATGGATAGATATATATATGTGTGTGTATATATGTAAAGAATACTTTAAACATTTTCGAAAAAATACTAGCTCTTGTTCATTGTAAATGAATATAAGGTCATTGGAGAGTGAACCCATTCTTCGCTAAGTTGGTAGGACCAAGACAGCCTTCATCGAATTAAGATGCCTCAAAATGATGTTTTTTCAATAAAGTTTTCTAAATATTTTCAAAAGAAAATCACTGGATTAGTTTAAAATTGATTTCAAAGTATACTTATTTTTCAAAAGAATTACATTATTTTGTAATGGTTGTTTTAAAAATGTGTTTACAATAGAATTTTTAAAATTTATTATCGAAAAGATATTTTTAAAAATAAATTTATCAAGGGTTTTTAAAACCCCTTACTGGACATCTTTTGTTCACACCCTACTTTTTTGAAATTTTTTTCATAGGTTGGCTTGGATACCAGAGTTGGTCATTCTCATTGTAGTGCATGCGGAAGCATAGTAGACATTTGTTTTATTTTATTTTATTTAACTCTGATCAATGTAAGGTTATGTCTAATCTTCCACAACCTAGACCAGTAAAAGGCCCTCATTTCATTAAAACTGTTGTGTAATTGTTTATTCACTTTTATAAAGACAATAATAAATTACAAAGTATTTTTCAAGAACCGAGTCCATAAGAGAAGGATCAGGGTGTTATAATGAGAATAATAAATTCATATAAAATATTAGTTGTGTCTTATTATAAATTAGATAATAAAATTTTAACCATTATATATTACTAGATAGGAATTCATTGATTGATTTGGAAACATTATTTCATTAGAATTTAGATATACAAAAAATAAATTGTTCACGTTATTTTATACTTTAAACATAAATATAAATATCCATTTATGAAAATAACAAAATATCTTAGATATAGGAGTTGAAATGTTTCCAAATGGGGAAGGTTATGAAGAAATATATTTACATAGAATAAGAAGTTATTTTTGTCAATAATAGATTTAATTGAATGATGAAGTAAATACAATTATTTTTAATATTTTCCAAACATACCATTAGTACATCCAAACATTAACCAACATTATTCATACATTGGCCTATTTTTATAGACAAATTGTATAAGCCCACTTCATGAACAAGCTCAGAAAAAACATATTCTGGCCAATCCTATCCATTAAATTCATTTTTATATCCTTGAACATTACAATATTTCCTCTATTCATAGTTTAATGTGGGATATGGATCAAAAATATGTTTAAGGAAAAAAATATAAAATAAATATTCATAAGTATATCTTTTACACCTCTCACAATAACCTACCATAAATAGGTGAACACCATTCCCCAATTAATATTTATAATTTTCAAATAATCTCCACTATTTCTTTACGACATGATGATTGTCACTAAAATGTTACTACCATGAGGGAAATAGTCAGTGCTAGAAATAGCTACTGTCATTAGAAAAAAATGATGAGAAGCTAAGCACCATTAAAATTACAAAACCATTATTAGAAAAAAAAATGATAATAAATGTGTCATTTATACGATCATTATTTATAAGTTATAAAGGGTGAATTTAGAGTTATTTTGATATTGATGTTTAATCCCAAGCCAAATGTTGCCATCATACATCCCTATAGACCCCCAAAAAACAATAAATTTGAAAGCATGGAAATTTTTATTAAATATGAAAAATCCATATAATTTTAATACAAATATTACTTTGATACATCATTTTAATTCAAAATTAACATTAATTAATTTCATAAAAAAACTTTATATGTAATATTTACATTAATAAAAATAATTTCACCTAAATAAAAAAGTAATACATTTATTGATTTATTTTTCCAATGATCAATGAAATGTGATAAAAAAGCATTTCCCATAAATAAAACCAATCCTTATTTTAGTAAACAAAAAATACAAATTCTCATGATAATGTTATATAATCTACATATGATAAATTATATTGGTAATTAATAAATATATTAATGATTTTATCTGTTGTTGATATACTTATATTTTTAATGATTATATTTTATGATATATTATATATTATTAATTATAATATTAATTAAGAATTATATTACATGTTCTTAAATACATTAATAATTAATAGTATATATAATTTATATTGTTAATTATTAGATAAATTAATGATATCATGAGTTATTAGTTTTATTAAATACATAAATAGTTGTTAATTGTTATATAATTAATTTCTAATATTTTAATGAAATTATTAGTTTTTATTTATATTATATATTTTAATATTAAATATATTTTTATTTATTAAATATATTAATTATTTATTATTTATTATTGATAATTAATATAATTAATTTCCTTAATTATATTATTGGATATTATTTCATTCACACCATACATGAACATGATTCACACCTTTAGTTAGGGATCTCCATTCATGCATCCGGAGACTCCTTTTGAAAAATATGGATTTTTTTAAAAAAATTGTAATCTAACTGATATTTCTTCATTGTTTGGACAAAGTGATAAATATTTTAAACTGAAATTAAAACTATATAGGAAAGACACACTTTCAGTCCTACCATCCCAATCATGCCTCGGATTGACATGTAGTAAATTAATACATGACACAAATGAATTATGTATCATGGGACCAAAATATTACATTAAATATAAGCTTCTTTTCTCAGTTATGGAAATGTGATTTTTAAGACTAAAATTATAATATTTTATTGAAAACAATCACATTATTCAATTCCATCCACATTTCCCAATGGAATATCATGCGATTAATTTTTACACATCACAAATGACTTATGAATCATTTTTCTAAAGTATCACAACAATACAAGATCATTTTCATGGTCTAACTATCATGATCATAAATCGACTAAAATAAATCTACTATAGTAAAATTATGCATTTGGAGTCATACCAAGGACATTTATATTAAAATTAC
The DNA here is from genome assembly GCA_963277665.1 of Viscum album. NCBI lineage: Eukaryota > Viridiplantae > Streptophyta > Magnoliopsida > Santalales > Viscaceae > Viscum > Viscum album. The sequence continues at coordinate 1,517,529,563 of OY728131.1, forward strand.
ACACATATATATATAATATATATATTGCATAATATTAACCATGTCTTATGTTATATTGATTTGATATCGATTCATACACAACAAAAATGAATAATAGAAATTGTTCCAAATGTGTCATGACAATCCCACATCCTTTCACTTGTTTAAGATATTTGAATAATGATTTCGACTAAAATAAAACATTAAAACTAAAAACATCAACATTGAGTCACACTAGAAACATCGTGTGTTTATATGACTTAAGGTGAAAACATTCCTATAAAAACTAAATTATGGATAGTATTCCAAGTCAAATAATTTTATGAGTGGCGGCCGTGAAGGGAACCCAAGGTTGTCTCGCCTTCTTTGGTGATGACGACGACGGCCGCGAAGATCCCTCCCCCCCTCATGGGGGAGGGATCTCTCCCGGGTATTCAATCCCTTTCGTTCCGCCCCTTCTCAAATCCCGACCTTTTACCTGCTTTTCCGCAAATTGAGTTATGCCCGAAGGCCCCAGAACTTGTTGAGGGTTTCCAAAATCTCCACATTTCGAACTCAAAGTTCACAGAATCTACCGCTCTTCTGAAACTCACCCTTGTTTCTCGGTTTAAGCAGATAAGACCATCAATTGATTCCTTCGACAGGTTCTTATTCAATGCTTGGGGTCTCCAGGAGCGGGCAACTATTGGTTTGCTTGATTATAGGCATATCATGATCCGATTCTCCTCTGAGGAAGATATTATCTGCACCTGGTCAAGGGTGCCCCGGAGTTGCAATGGTTGTCGTTTCTTCTTGTTCCGCTGGTCGTTTGACTTCCACATGAACCGTGACCCGCCGTCGGCTGCGATTTGGGTTAGTTTTCTTCATCTACCTTTACTGTTTAAAAATCCTGCAATCATAAGGATGCTCGGAAATCTCGTCGGAAGATATATATGTTCGGATAGTCGAACAGAAGCAGTTTGTCACCCAGTCTATCCGAGGGTTTGTGTCGAGATGGATGTATCAAAGGCTCCCTTCGATTTTGTCAGGATTACAATTGGGGAGGAATACATGTGTAAATAGCAAGTTGTGTATGAGGGATGGACCAACTTCTATTCTACCTGTAGGAGGCTGTGGCATATCTCGGATGCGTGCCGGCAGGGATCGTCTTCGATGGAGGGTAAGAGAGTTAGCTCCCGTACCATGGGTGTTTGGAACAAAGGTGGGCAGGACGCGAAGTCATTTGTGGGCATTGGAAAGGGAAAGGAACTAGTGGAATGCAGGGTTTTGATCTCAGAGCAGCAGGTCATGGGTGTCGAGAATAGAACCCAAGACCCTCACCCACGGTGGCTGACCGAGGAGTTTCTTCCTGTGAAAGAGGCAGGGGATTGTAGTATGGTGAGAATGGGTTGCCTTACTGCAGATGTGTCCACCGTTGCACCTCTGAGGGGTGGTGTGATCACCACTAATGCTGGACATAGCAGTGCCCTGGCCACACTTATAGGTGGGCCTCTTGCTGACTTGGACCCTCTTAAGTCATGTGAGGTTAATGTATCAATGGGGCTGGGGGTGTCCCAGGAGGAGGTTGGATTGGATAAGTCCAAAGGGAAGGCTCCTTTACCTGAGGATGCAGCAGATTTACCTTCGGATACTTCTGGGATGTGCAGGATGGAAACTGGACACTCCAAGGTAGTGAAACTTGATACTGCTTTCCAGTTTATAAGAATGGGTCTCGAGACGGCACATAACCCCAGTGAGTCGGTGAGCCCAACTCTGAACATGAAAATCAATTTGTTGAATAGTGTGGATAACAGAGAAGGATGGTTGGCCAGCTGCTCCATGGAGGCTGGTGTGGGGAACAAGCGGTCGGAGGAAGGTCTACTCAATGCTGGCAGGGCAGAACGGGCTTCTCAGGAGGGGATGGGGGAGGACGAACCTGGTGTTATGCAGGAGGAGGTCTTGGAAATTCTTCTCCAAACCAGTCTTGAGGAAATATGGGGACCATACTAGGGCATTCAGGCAGGGGGAGCAGTTTCTCCAAATCGAACTCCGGTCAATCTGAGCAACAGATTTACCAGTCTTGCTGTGGTAGAGCACCAAGAAGAGCCCCATGAAGAACCCTTGGAGGTCAGTAAAGTCTACTCTGAAGGAGAAAAAGGTCTGAAGAGCAATAGGAGTGACAAGAGGAGGAGGGGTAAGAAGAACTACTCCTCCCTGCCACCTCCTATGAGGACTCGGTCAGCTAAAAGGGAAGTGGCCGAGGAGATGGGCAGCGGGGTTGGATGCCATTCAATTTCATCTGGTAAGTCTGACCCATCCTTGGACTTGATATTGTCCTCGGACGAGGAGGTGGAAGAGCAGGTTCTATTTCTCAATGCTTCGGAGGAGGATGCAGCTAGGATTATGGGTCAGACCTTTGACGTGAATTTCAATGAGGAGAAATATAAATGGTTTGACAATCAAGATATGATTCTGGTTGGCGGCTTCATCAAGGGGGTGATCAAACTTGAGGAGTATATCCAGGTATGGAACAAGATGACTTCTGCACTTGAAGATCTGCTAAGGGAGGAACCACACTATCAAGTATCCTTCTTATCGTGGAAGCTTTTTAGGGATATGGGCTCTGGTAGAATCAAATTGTTTGTCAATGATTCTGAAATCTCTGTTGATGTGTGTGGGAAAGTATGAGGGCCAGACTGGTTCTGATGGGCTGGAGCACACCTCTGTCCACTTTGCAGGCCATTTGGGACTTCGTTGAATTTGAGGGAGGTCTTTGCCTTCGGGAGGGACCATGCTTGCATGGGATCGCCGAGTGGTCCTACATTGGGGTTGGCAGTGTTATCTTTTCTTGGTCGGGTATGTTTCTGGTTTTCTGCTTGGGTTTATTTGTTGTATGCTGAACCTTTCGGTTTCTCACTTTTCCCACAAAAGTGTTTTCTTAGTAAAAAAAATTAGTTTCAGGTTCAGGATAGTATTCCAAAATAATCAACACATTCAAAGCTCATTTTTTGGGTTTTGGAAATGTGAATCATGTTTTGGGAAAGAATGTTACTTTTATATTGGAAACACACACTTTGGGTCTTACCAGCCACATCATGTATCAAATTATAAATCAATCAATTTTGACTTGTCAAAAATAAATTTTGGAAAATTTCCCTAATGTATAATGAAAATGTTGGATATTTCTCTCATTTTGGATATGTGAATCACATTTTAGATTTTTATGGAACTTTTATATTGAAAATAGGTACTTTGAGGAATTTCAAACACTTTTTTTGTTAGGTTGGTCACATCGGTTTTCAAATGGAAAAATTAAATATGGATCATTTAAGTATGAGGAAAATTTGTGATCATTTTCATGGGTTTTCATATATGAATAGCGTTTTAGACTAAAATAACACATTTATATTGAAAACAAGAACATCAAGTGATATTATCGACCCCATTTATTGGATTTATGTGAGGCTATTTCTTGAAAATAAAAAATGATATATGGATCATTTCCCAAAATTATCAAATCAATACAATATTTTTTTCTATTTTATTGATATGTGACATTTTTATAGAGTAATATTCAATTATTTTTACGTGAAGTCACATACATTGAGCCATACCATCCATATAGTGTCTCCAATTTGTGTTATGTATATTCCCACAAATAAAACATGAATTATGGAATAATTTCATAAATAATGAAGACTTTTGAACCTCATTTGATTGGTTATTGTTATTTTAATCATGTTTTAGACTTTGTTGAAACTTTTATATTGATAATATACACTATTATTCACGTCGCACATATCATGTTTCATATTACTCTATTTTTAATTCCACCATATAAAAAATAAATTATTAATCCCTTTCCAAAAGATTCAAGAATATACAACATTTATTTCATGGTTTTAGATATATAAATGTCATTTTAGGAAAAAATGACAATATTAAAAAAAATGGGCTTTGACTCATACATTCCATAACAAGAGTCAAATTGATGTGTGGTTTATTAATACATGACACAATTGAATTATGTAATGTTTTCCTAAAATATCAAGATAATATGAGCATATTTTCTTAGTCATGGCTGTATGAAACATGTTATATACTAAAATTACAATTCTATATTTAAAACAACTGATTTGAGTCACATGGTCCACATATTATGTCAGATTGATGTGTAGTTTATTCCTATATAAGAAAAATGAATTTTGGATTGTTTTACTTACTTATCACGAAAATATGATGTCTTTATCTTGGTTTTTTCATTGTGAATCACATTTTATAATAAAAGGAAAATTTATTTTGAAATCATGCTCATTGTTTCACATCAACAACCTCATGCATCAGATTGACATGACGTAAATTACTACATGTAAAAAATGAATTATGGGTAATTTTAGAAATATATAAAGTGAATTAAATATGATTTTCTCATTTTTTTTCTATACTTCATGTGTTATAGAGTAAAATGATTCTTATTACTTGAAAACACACACATTGAGTTATACTAGCTACATCATGGGCTATATTGATGTGCGGTCGATTCTCCCAAATAATAAATGATTTATGGATAATTTTAGCAATGATTGATACAATATACGTTTTTATCACCATTTTTTATATTAACATTATATTTTTTCACTAAAATTACACTTTCATAATGAAAACATGAAATTTTTGTAATTCTAGGAACAATGCATATGGTGCGTGGTCTAATCATACACATAAAAAAAGAATTATCGAGCACTGCTTGAAAATAATGACGAAATAACAGATTATTTTCAATGTTTGGGATACATTAATGATGTTTTAGACTAAAAGTAAAATTTCCTTAAAAACAAGTGACATGAGTCATATTGGTCAATCCATGGGTCAGATTGACATATTATTGATTCCAACATGTCAAAATTTTATTATGGATCATTATCATATAGTGTTAAGAAATAATGGTGTTCTTTTATTGTTTTTGGATATGTGAGTTGTGTGTTATACGAAAATTACCCCCTTAGATTAAAAAACATCCACTTTGACACATATCATTCAACTAGTGTTTTTTATTTATGTGTCAACATTTTATACATGTCAAAAATGAATTGTGGATTTTTTTATCAAGAATATTTTAGCATCTTTAATATATTTAGTAAAATTTAATTATGTAATGAAATAAAATAAATTTTTTATTGAAATCAAGAAATAAGAGTCCCAACGATCACATCATGTGTCCGAATGACATGTGGTCATATAAATATTACATTTTTTAACCAAAAAAATAGAAAAATAATTGTTAATCACATCGAATTGATATCGATAGAAATTTTGAAACAATGTAATATTCCTAATCATATCTATAAAATCATTATAATATTTTAATCCACTAGAATATTGGTTATTTTAATATTAAAAATAATTTATAAAAAACAAATTATTAAAGAATATTTTAAATTAAATTATAATTACATTTGACAGTACTTGTTCAGGGATGTGGGTTTTTTGATGATATATTATATCTTTATGAAATTCAAAAATGTAAAATGAAAAACAATTATCATAATTTTCATTCAGACTCTACAGAAACATTTTCCAAAATACTAATATATTTTTTAAATATGTTATGATTGTAAAATATTATTACTTATACATTAATCTATCAACATTTGTAGAAATACATAGTCTACATTTGTTCAGTCATAGAACTGATTTGTTTCTTTTGATGATATTAATAGATAACTATATCATACAAAATTTATCATTAAAGAATAAATTAAAAATAATAATTTGAATTTTATCTCTAATATATCTATTATAGTGTGTTATAAATTCACAATAGACATCATATTTGGTTTCTTTTTTGGGAAATCCTTTCTTTGGTTCCAAGAAATAAACACACGTTGTATCAAAATTAACTTGGATGAGCATTCAATGCTTCGTAATAAACAAAAACAAATAATCATAAAAAAAAATTATATTATTAGATCATAGAGTTTTACCCAAATATTTTGGAAATAGAAAAGATCTTATAATTTATTATTTTATTATAAAACACCATGAGTAGATTGTCTTTTTTAAAAAAAATTCTTAAAAATTAAATAATGGAGTCGAAATCCTTATAGGATTAATAACTAAATTTTTTTTCTGAAATGGTTTTTCATTTATATAGTAGTAATTCATACTCATATAGAACATATGAGTAATTATTAACTATAATAAACATAATAAACCATGTTTTTGAAGATGATAGTACGAAAATGTTCCCCAAGTATAAATTCACAACTGAGAAACCAATCCATTCAAACTAGATAATTAAATTTATACACTAAAGGACAATAACATATCCAATATCCTTTGTATATATTTATTAATCATATTTAATAAATACACATTTTTAAAAACCCCTGATTTAAAGTGAATTAAAAAATTTATTATGCATTTTTTTTATTATATATTGAATGGGTTGACTTTTGGGGACTGCTGAATTTTTACAAAATTTTTTGGAAGTGGTTTGAAGGGTAAAATCATTGGGAATGATTAGGGGAGACGACACAAACTGTGAAAAGTGTTGACAGGAGTCACTAAAATGTTAATAATTTTAGTATATTTTTTCTAAACCATATGAATACTAGGGGAAAAATTTATGTGAAGATAGTGGGAGAAACATGGTTTGTTTACTATTTTTCAAATAATGTGACCAAATAATTTGAGTATTTGGTCTTGAGATATTTACACTAGACTTTTTGCTCATGGTTTACCAAACCATGGGTTGAAAAAGTGCAGCTAACTGGTTGATTTCAAATATATTGTTCTTGGTTAGTCCATTGATTAACAAATGTTATGGATCAACCATGCAATGGGAATTAAATGTAGTGAAACATAAAATATATTTATGATTGATTACACTGAACTATAATTGTTCCCCTCTTCTCCTAGGAACTCAAATTCCTTTTCAACCAATGGTCTCTAATGTTAGTTCTTTTGATTTAAAAGATATTTTTAATAAATTAGTGTGTGTTGGATCCCTATAATAAATTATAAGTCATCGTTATTCTTTGTTCGTATTAGATATAATTTTCTCCACTCTCTCTGAGCTGTAGATATAATCAATTATATAATGATCTATTTTTAATTATGTAAATTTTAATGGAAACCTGTTGGATCTATTAATGACAATAACATTGATGTGTGGATCCAATGTTTTCAGGTGTTATTTCTAAATTTATTTAAATTTTGTGGGGTATGCGGAATGTCTCCAATTATACTAATTGAATAGCATGAAGGATTTATATTACATTCATTTTTTAATATTTTTTTGGAAAAAACATTTGGGTTTATTACTAAATCCCTGGTTTTATAATAAGTAACATAAGGTGTTGGATAAAACTCTTAAAATGATGTGCAATTAAAAAGAAATTTTTTCTGTATAATATATTTAATTGAGACATTAGAATAAATCATAGTTTTTGTTTATATAAAATTGTTATGTAATAGTTGGTGAAGTTCCACTATCAATATGGGGTGGAATAATGGAGTGAGAGTACTGAGGATAAAATGGTATGGAGTAATGGAATGAATGTATTCCCTTGAAATTTGTTCACCAAGAGATGACTTAATGAATGAGTGAATGAAATTCATGAGAATATAGTGTTCCATGGTTTGATTGATTGTTTTTGTGGGGGGGTTTGGGAGTGGATTGATTATTCCTAGATGTATGAAATAAATGATAAAAAAATTAATGATTTTTCATATGTGAAACTTGTTTCGAGTTATGAAGTACAAATTTTTACTACCAATAATATATTTTATATAAAATATTTCTACAATGTTCTTATCATTGGGAAATGTAATAGGATGTCTTTTAGAAATGGATATTTAGTTATTACTCACCCCACGATTGACAGTTTTGGTACATTTATTGATATCATATATCATGATTGGGGTAAAATATTAGTGGTATATTCCACCAGTGGTGCACCTTGAAATTTTCCTCCTTAATATTAATTTACATCATGTATATATATATATAATAGCTTCATGGTTTTGATTCCACATTTTTGTAACTGTATTGGATTTCATTAGTTTCCCATACTCATTTTTCTTAATTGTTACTACTAATTTAATGATTCAGTTTTTAGTTTCCTTTGAGTTGAATTTTTATTAAATACACGTCATATTCGTGGTTTGGTTTTTTATATATTTTCTCATTTATTAATATTTTTATTTAGTAAAAATAATCCACTGTCATTCTTATAATTCCCTTGGAATTTATTTCTATCTTTTTTATCTTGGTATTGTCATTTGATGTTAGTGGAACACAAAATATTCCCAATATAATGAGTACGGGGTGGGATGTTAAAAATAAAATCAATATTGTTCAATCCATTTTTCTTTTTCGGATAGTATCAAGCATATAGATATATTACAAATTTCATAAAAATAAATTTCAAACGTTTTTATGCTAAACATCGAGTTACTAAGGTAGTCTAGGTATACCAAGTGACCAAAAACAATTATACGTGTGTTTCATCTCATCGTCATGGGTTTATCAGATGATTGTTATATATTGTACATTATAATTGAGAATTAGTACTAGGAATCAGAAGTTTATTTTTCATATTATAATTTATGTAAAACGTATGAAGTCATGATAATGGTTGGATTTAGAAAATGAAAAATATATTGATTGTTTCAGAGGTTGATTCAAAATTTTCAGTGTCCCCAGTTATTAGTGAGTGATGACTATGTTGTATTTTGATAGTATGATAGAAAAAGGAACTTTTTAGGGATTTTTTCATGATTTTGAATCCATTTATAATGAAAATTATAATGAAGAACCCCAAAAAATTGATCACTCTGTATAATTTTATAAATATAATCTATTTTTATTTTCAACGGACTACTTTCCTTAATAAGTGGTATTGTGCTTGAAATGAAATAATAAAATCATTGATTACCTTAGTTCACTAATCAAGATTATGTTAATTTTAGTGTGGTAAATATTATATGATCTTTCAAGAGAATTTTTTGATTTGTTTATACAAGCAACATTTTTACAAGGTCTTACATGGGATAAATTTGAAGAATTTTTAAACAAATAGTTATATATTTAAACATAAAAATATCTCAAAAAATAGAGTTAATAGTCTTTAAATAAGATAATATATCATCGATACAGTATGCATATACATTTATGAACTTATTTCACTTCATTATGGAGGTGACTGCTAGTGTGTCCTTAAAGGTGTACAACTTTAAATCTGATTTTTTTGCAGATTCATTCAAAGATAACAGTATAGTATATTATTGACTATATATAAATGGATAATAAGGATATTTCTGTGAAAATGGATATTCCAAAAAATACTTTAAGAGGAAGTATTATTTTCTTTAGGGGATGAGGTGGAGACTCTAATTATTGGAAAAATAAGTAGAGGGACGTCAATTATCCTAGAGGTGCTGCACCTCAGACTCAAACCACAATATTATTTAAAAATTATCTAATATAAAATACATGTGTTTCCTATTTAATATGGTGTTATTTCACTGACACTATGTGAGACTATATGAAACTACATTGAGTCTATCACAATTGTAATTGTATTGGGCATATCCCTTATCATTATCATGGAACTAAAAATACATTTGCTGGAGGTACATCTCATATATCTCATACATCATATTCTATTTATGAGAAACCACATGATATTAACTCGCAATCCTAGAAATTAGTGACATAAGGTAATTATAGGAACACAATGACTCCATATGAAATGCAATATTAATAATGATGTTTGGATCTAGGAAATAAGATAAAAAAATTTGTATAAAGATAAGTATCTAATCCCTAAGGATTAATCTGTTACATTAATAGTTCTCTTTTTAATTCTCTACTTATACAATACAGGTTTGATATGGGTTTATCCCACACATTTGTTCTTTATTTTTTGGTTGATCGTATGTGGTTGCATGTTGAGATGATGCCTTATGTCTTTAGACATTAAACTACTATGAGCCAATGAGAGCATCGACCTAATAAGTTTACAGCATGTGCTATAACTATCGATTATATGGAATTTTTCTAGTATTTATATGTTCCTGATATGGAAATAGAAAAACTTATTTTGGGAATGTTTAAACAGAATCCTTTAAATCCCACATTGATTGTTATTTCAAATAGGTTAGTTTCACATATTCGAATGGGATTAAGAATATCATAAAAAGATATTTTGATATGAATGAATGGAGTGCATGACATATGTTACCAGTGGTTTCAACCATCACTTATTAGTTAGTGGGGGGACTCTTAAATATATTATTTCAATCAAGAATTGTGATTTTATAACCTTAATGGATCAATTTAATGATGTGTTCCTATATTATTTCATTGGGTTCCCCCTAAAAAGGAATTTGAATTTACTATTGTTCTTATAATAGGGACTATCCCTATTTCACATTTCTCTAATAGGATGGAACCATCAAAATTATGGTAATTTAAATTTAATCTTGAAGAGTTAAAAAGAAAAGGGTTCATATGACCTAATACATCCTCATGGGAAGAACCTATTCTTTTTTAGATTTATATTTTTTCAAATATTCTACTTTTTTTAGATAATATTATGCTCAAAAATGTTATAATAATGAAATGATATCCTCTTCCATGAATTATATATCTATTTGACCAATTTATGGTAGTCTGGTTGTTCCCTAAAATTGATTTATGAAAAGAGTTCCATCAACATTTATTTTTAATGGTTGATATTCCCAAATCAATCTTTAGGTGAAATTTTGGTCATTATAAATATGTATATAAGATATTATGTCTTATGACTTATAGTTACCCTATCCACTTTCAAATATTATTTGATTATTTTAAGCATAATTATCCACTAAATACAAACCAGGGATTGTAAATTATGATTTCTTTGGAAGAGTAGGTACATAAAACTGATTATGATGAAATATTACAAAACAAATTTATATTAATCATCTATATTGAGCTCCAAATATCCATTATCCAATTAAATATAAATAGGATAACCTGGGGAATACATATCCAAAAGAGATGAGATAAAAATCCCTATAATGGAATAAGAATAGAATTAAATCATTGCAGAAGGGTTAAAAGTCCTAACATGATGAAATGAAAGGCATGGTACAATAATAATCATATTAAATCATGACTTATAGAAGATGGTATCATGTAATCTTGCAAAAATAGGAATATGGAAACAAGATATAACATCACATAAAAAAAGTTTAAGGCTAACTTCCAACACTATATAACATAGTGGAGAAAGACCCATACGAGAATTAGGATTACTCCATGTCAGAAAATGACTTCTCATGATATGATATATTACCCAATGCATTATAGTACTATATGGGTTCAAACATCATAACTTGTTCATTCATATGGGTTCCACATGAAGAATCAAGTACAAGGGTTACCAAAGGAAGGAAGTGGATTTAATAAACATGTCATAAGGAATAACCAAATGGTGTATCAAAATGTTCAAAAATAAGTAATCTATTTAAGTCATACAAGTACATTAATAATGGAAAATACACATATATCAGGATAAATTATTTCCATCTAATGTGAAGTGTAAAAATAGTGTTTAATAAACATTAAAAATGAGCCTCTTTGGGGTGGTTTAGGGAAAATATAAATGAGTATTTAAAGAAGATAAAGGAATATATTTTCCATAAACCCTAAATGAACTAACATTGTTTATCATAATAAATACAATATTTTAAAATAAAATATGGGAGGTTAAAAAAATTATGAAAATTACATGATAATGGGATAGAAATTGAGATGTTCCCTTTAATCCAGTTTTCTTATCAAAAATAATTGAAAAGGAAACCTTCTAAAATAGGTATTTTTCCATCGATGAATGGATAATTGAGCCAGGTAAATATTTATGGAGAATACACATAGGATTTATTAAGAGTTAATAAGAATAATTAATAATTTAATATGGGTAAAGAGTGAGAAAGTGTAAGCCAAAGGAAAAAAATGGGGTTTGGATAGAATCCATTACCTTATGTCCAAAAGTGTTCTGCACATATAATTAATGTACGAGATAATTAGATAAAAATAATTGATTAACTAATCCCGAATCTTATATAATAGTATTTATTTTATTATAATTTTATGATGTTAATTTATGTTTTTTTTTGTTCTATAGTTGTAAATTTCTTTATAATGAAAGTGTTCTATTCATGGTTTCATGGTCGGTTCATTTGTGTATAATTTTGAACCTTCATATAAAATGGAAGAAAAACTCAAGAATTGGATTGATATGGAAATATTATTTTTATATAAATTAAATGGTACCATATATCACTTTATTTTATGACATGAGAATGATTCATTAGATAAAAAATTAATGAAAAAATATTATTTTTTTGGTGGGTTTTTTACAACCATTATGAACAAGAATCATTTTTTAACGTTATGTTCATAAAATGGTTCCAGAACATTAAATATGATTTAATAAACATATCATAATCTTTATTAACTATAAAAATTAGTTTTTGACTATACTTGAAGGTTATAATAAAAATAAAAACTTTTCATCCATTAATATAGTGAATCTACACACCAGGAACAATTATTTCATTTTTAGATCAAAAGCGGAAGGAAATATATTTGATGATAAATATTCCATTAAAAAATAAAATTATAGTATAGGTTTGATAATCTAGTTATCATTTCACTTTTTATAGTGGATGTTAAGTATGGATTAAAATATAATTGAAAATAAAAGGTAAATATGGAGGGTTTTACCTCCTGAGTATCGTCTCCTTATGAACCTCCTTAAGGCACTTGGTAATGGTATTTTTGTCTGACCCAAAAATACAGTATGTGGGGAAGAGGCTTGGGAGATTAACTCTTTATAATATTAGAAATATTAAATTCTTATAAGGTTTTAAGAGAAGATTTTGTGAGGGTGGTATTTATAGAGGGAGCAGATGGGTGTTTTTTTATTTTATTCATTTTATTATTATTTTTGCCCAAGGATATCAATAGTGTCCATTCATATGAATAGCTATACTAACTAGAGAAGGTTAGTTCGATATAATGGTCACTTACATTTTCAATGACACAACCCTGACTCATGAAGTTATTTATTTACTTATAATTAATAATATGGTAAATTACTGTATTTCACTAATCACCAAAACTCATCTATTTTAAAAAATTCCAAAAAAATCACAATAAATATTTTTAAACATCTAAATTTGAATGATAGACTCCATTTTTTGGAAAATAATATTCTATTTTGAGATATTCATTTTTAATTAACATCATCAATTTCTTGAAAAATTTTGATTATAATATTATATCCGATTTTATGACACTTTGAAAACATAATTAAGGCCTCATTAAATTATCTTAGATTAATAAAAATATTATTAATTTATTAATCCATTTCATGAAAAAAAATCTTCTTTGAAACCATTATATTAATTATAAAATTGTAAATAAATGTTTATATTTTTTAAAATATATGAACAATTACTTTTTCATTTCTAAAACATTTATTTTCTTATACCATGATATAAAGATATCATATTTTATTTTATAAGATGTATAGATTTTATTTTTCCATTCATATGTGAGGTTAATATTATATTGTCTTGATTTCTATTCCTAATGGTAATATTCCTATTCCAACAGTCATGTAATTATTCCACATGTATAGGTTCCTTATATTCATTCAATAACACTTATTTCATTCTTAATTTATGAGAATAATATTTTAATTATTTTATCTATGTTATCTATACATTTTATACTTAATAATTTAATTATTAGAATCCAAATATTATTGATAAATATCTAGTTCATTACAAGAATTCACCAACATCTGTAATATAGTTGGTGAATTGAATATTTTAAAGGTATCTACACTTCTTTTTGGTGGTATATCTAAAAATTATTCTACTGTATTCTAGGACAATGAATGATCATGAGAAACACATTCTATAGTTTTGGGTATCTTTTTGGAACATCTCATTTTATCTTATCTTTAAAAGTGTGATTCTTGGATACAATAAGTATGTTTCTTTTTCCATTTTATCTCAGAAATTGAAGTATCTATATATCCTGAAATGATAGAAGTTTTTATCTCTTAGAAACCACAGAATAATTTCATTGACAAACAAATGATAATTTTCTTAGTAGGATTTTTCAGATTCTTTTTAAAGATTTTTCAAGACCAGACTCGCTGATAAATGCTTTTTCAAGAAACAACACTCTTTTTTAATTGATAAATGAGTTCCATATATCATTTCACGAGCCTAGGGGTTTTCTATCACTATTAACTATCATTATGTTTCAATATTAATTACAAGGCTATGTAGTCTATTTTGATGCATCAATATATGGTATGGGTCCCTATGAAAAATATAATGTTGTCTCTCATTGATCAAGATAGTTACTGGTGCATGAGAAAAATATCCCAACACATGATTTAGAGTTAATTATGATAATACATGCATTAAAAACATTGAATATTTTTCTTTTTGGTGATAATTTTACACTTTTATCGATCATAAGAGAATTAAACCAATATTCTTTGAAAATGATACAAATATATGGAAATGAAAATGGATTGAATATATATAATTGTATTAATTTTAAAATATATATACACCAGGTAATGGGAATTATCTGTCCATTAGATTGAGTATGAATTCATATAATCAATTGAATAAACATTAGTTGGATTAATGGAAGTTAATTTTAGTGTATTATATATATATATGGATTGTTTTGATAATGGTAATTTTGTGGTTATCCTTCTAGTTTCTCTTATTCCTATGTTGGCTTTGTAGGTTAAATATTTTCAAACATATGATCCAAAATTTATAAACATGAGATCAAAACATAATGGTGGGCACACAATTGAGGGATGGATACTATTTTTAAATGTTTTTCTATAATTTAGAGATCATTTTGGGTTCCCCTAGTCTAATAAAAAACAATTTTTGAAGGTCTATAATCATTTGTGATGAGTTATTCATCCTGGAAGTAAAAACAATGTATAAGGCACTGAGAGAATATATATAGTGGTTAATCATGATGAGGAATGAGTGGGAAGTTTTATTGAGATTCCTCTCCTATTTTAACATCAATTGGGAACACTAATTATAAACTATTATGTTTACTTTTGTACCATACCATGTGAAAATAGGATAATATAGGTCTTGATTTTTTTATAGGTCTACCAACAACATTTTTGAAACATGATTCTTGATGGGTGATTTTGGATAAACTCCTGATTTTGGCACACTTAATCCATATTAGTGAATCCAAAATGGTGGAAGACATATCAGAAATATACATTCAAGAAGTTTTAATGATTCATGGTGTACTGGTATCAATTTTTTTATGTCTATAAAACTATGATATCGTCTTATTTTTTGAAGCCCATATAGAATTACCTTGTATCCCAATTGGAAATAATCTAAAATAATCATCATTTTTGGATAGTCTTTCAGAATGGAGGATTAGAACATTGGAATGCCTGATTAGAGAATTTTTTATCATTTTGGTGGATAGTGTGAGGATAATATTCTTAGAGTGCAGTTCTCATAAAATAATATTTATCAACACTCTAAATATATGTCTCCTTTAGAAGCTGTGTATGATCATCGTTAACATTCTCCATTTTATTGGGAGTCAATAGGTGAGAGTTCACATATCAAAAAAAATCCCCATGCATGAGAAAATGAAAATATTAATATGACTATAAATTGGATGATGATAGCTTAGAGTCATCAAAAATCATATAATAATCATATTCATTGACCTTTATCATTTGAGGTGCGTGATCAAATGTTCTTAAGAATATCTCTAAGACTGTGACTAACCATTTTAGTGAGAAAGGAAATGTGAATCTTCTATACATTGTCCCCATTGAGATACTCTAATGACATAGTGATATGGATTAATGATCGACTTTAGTACAATGTTATAATTCAATGACCAATGTATTTCATATATCTCTATTGATTACATTTCAAAACTTATTCTTATATTGTGATTCAATGGGAAATTTTTTATCTTGAAATGGATTCTATACTTAATTTTGAACAAATATTGATTACAGATATACAAGATAAGATATTGAAATGGGCAAACATTGATTAAGTATGGATTTTTTGGTAGTATGGTCATATTTATGAAGTGAAATGGGAATTTTAGAAGAATATTCTAAAACATGGGATTCATATATTCCCAAGTAGTGTAGATGTATGACATTCTATGGATGTAATACCAAATGGTAAAGAAATATTAACACCACCAGTTTCATTTAATTTAACTTTTTATTTTGTATTTTGTGCTTATATAATTACTGGGAAATGTTTCAGAAGTTTTTGGATGGTTTTTATGGTCATTGAATGTTTTTTAAAGAATTTATGTTTTGAGAATAGATCGGAGAAACTAAAATCTATCACTAGTGATCCATGCATGGTAATGTTATCAATAACCACATAGGTGCATTGTTAGAGACCAATTTCTCTAAATATTTTATGTGGAATGGAAAATAATATAGGTGGATATATTTTTAGAAGAACTGATGGTTCATGGTTTTTTAAACCGTGTGAGGACATGGCATAGAGAAAGTACAACCTCATCATTGGTACATATTTTTCCAAACCATGTGTCACAAAATACGAGACTACTGTGGTGATTTTGAGTAATAGGATCATGGTTGGAACATATTTTTGAAAACTATGTGACCTAAACATGTTAAAGGAATTAAATATAAAAAAAATTAAAATTAATGTTTTATTAATTCCCATAAAATCTCATTTTTATCCTTCCATCATAGGATCTTGAACAAATATTCCCCCCTTGGAGTCCAAAGTGATTCATTTTGATTCAAAAAAATTAATTTACGAATCAAAGTGTGTTGGATCTCCAGATTCAATGGTATGCCATTTTTCATTCTTTTTATTCTTATATCTACTCTTCTAATTTATATTTTATCCATATATCTAATATATGATAAATTGAAATATTTCATATTATATTATTATTCATTGTATATTTTTTTAAATATTGACGGGAAATGAATTAATGTCTTAATATTCTATTTTTATGTAAATATCTTTGATTTTATAAACCTTTGTGAGGTAGGCGGTTTCAATCTAATTTATCATATTCAATAACATGATTTTATGGAATTTAAAATATATTTTCTTTTATTTTTTATAAAACACCTTTAGTATTTGTACCAATGTCCTTGTTTTTTGAATTATGTGTATATGGTGTTTGATAAAATGTTTCAATGAACATGGTTTCCAAAGTAATGGTTTCATGATGAAAATTTTGATACAAGAAATTTCTATACTTGGTAGTTTTTGTTCATATAAATTTTGGATTCAATAATAGGATTAATTTATATCATTAAAATGATATTGAATAATTTAATAAATGTACAATTATCATCATGGGACAATGTATGGTGTGAAGGTACCATCGTAAAATTAGTTCACTAAAAGATAGCTTGGTAAAAGGATAACACACCACTCATAGGTACTGGGTCTTCCATGGTTTCATTAATTTTTTGTTTGTGGGTAATGAAATGGGGTAATTTTTCCACATATTGTGAAATTTAATAAAAACATTGTTTATTTTTATATGTATGTTGAAAATATTTATTTTTTGAGTATAAACAATTTTACAAAATCTCTTATATATTATATTAAGTGGTGATTACTTATTATTTTAATCGTATAATGTGTTTTAAAGAATTTGGGGAATTCCTATTGTGTTTAAAATCACCCCATACATTATAACATTGTTGGGTTTTTGTATATTATATATTGGTATACAAATAATGAAACAGTGTCACATATCTCTAGTGGTTCATCTTTACTCCTTCATATTTGGATAGACTATGACGCTTGGTGATATCACATAATTTATTGGGTGTGATTCCACATCAGTTTTATAGTATCAGATGTCCATTGGTGTCTTGATGTAATTTTTTACTTCTTGTTTCTTCTACTCTCATGTTTTAGAATGGTTTGTTTCCATTGAGTTGAATTTTTGTTAATCATTCCATGTATTTTTGGTTTGGTTCTGGGTATTTTAATATTATAGTAATTTAGGTTTTTCATGTCATATTATTCCTCAACCTACTATTAAAACTGTCAGCTTTTATTTTCATCATTTAGTGTCTTGGTGGTGTAACCTAATGTTAAGGGAACTCTATATCTTCTAAAAAAATGGCTGAGGGATAGAATTTTACACATATCCATATTCTAATGGTGTATCTACATTAACTGGTAATGTTAATATATTTGGTAGTGGGACTTGTGGGGTTAACGTATTCTCATAATATAAATTTGATTTCTTGGCTCATCCATTATATTATTTGAATTTTTCCTTTTGATTCCAATTCATTTTATCCATTTGAAATAATATAAATAATTTCTGACTATTTATTTTCAATAATAAATGGGTTTTAATTTGTGATAAATTTTAAATGACATACATCATTATCACCATGTTACATTATATGATTAAATGGTCATTAATTCAATTTTTCTAAATCATTATCAATAATTATAATATCAATATCATCAAGAAGGATATGATAATGAGAATTTTGATATTTATCTACATCAATCCCTACACTCATGTGTTCTTTTCATATATTTTTATTATGTATAATGTCCCCTTATATATTATACATCATAACCCTCAAAAAAATTTAATCGGTCGGTGATGATAGATAAAAATCAAATAAAGTTTCCCTATACATAATGTTAGACATAACATGTTATCGGTATTTTTATTAATGTTTATTATAAATTTTTAAAAAAAATTTACATCTAGTAAGGTAAAAAGTTGAGGGTAATGTGTAGCCTCAATTTTATTAGGTTCATGTGAAAATTTATGGAATGATTGAATATAAGGCCCCAGACTTAAACCTTACTTAATCTTGAGTTATTACAAGATTACACATTGAGGATCTTTTCAGGTTTAGAGTTTTAGAGAATTAGATCATGAAACTTGCATTACATTCCACATTTAAACAAAGTGGTTACATAAAAGATAGTATCCATTCTTCCCATCAATGGAAACATATTGAAAATAAAACATGGATTCTTTCTTAACACATCCTTGACTCTATCATCTTATCATGTACCTTTCCTTGACCTGAAAGAACATTTCAAAAACTTGGGATGAGCATAAAAATCTCAGTAAGGGATATAAAAATATGGAAAGGAAACATGAGTTCATATATACATAAGAATGAAATCATAATTTACCCATAAAACATAGGCACTTTAACCTACCTCATCAAATCATAAATAAATCATAGAAATCGTAAGACATAAAGGTAAATTGAGGCATTCATAACATTCTTACGTAGGGAGTAACCCTCTTGGTTACGTTTGGAATACCCATCACAGTATATTCCCTAAAATCTCTTCGGAGAAACCTTAACGTTTCACTCCTTCGCATTACCCAATGCATTGGAGAGCTATATCGGGCTCACCCGCCCTTAGTCTATCACGGAACCACCCGTCTTCATAATAATTCCCAAGAACCATAACATAAACGTATCACATAAAACATGCATAAAGGAAACAAAATATTTCCACATTTCAATCACAATATAACATTTTAGTATTTTGAAATAATGAATCCATACAAAAAGAAACCATTTCCAAAACCATTTAAAACATTTAATAAAGAGATTTTTGAATCAAAGTGTCCCATACCACCTTGAAGCTTAAAATTTTAAACCATTAATATCCATATAAATAAATCCTTAAAACCATTTTGAAAACATGGATATTAAAAAGAACAAATAATTAAAATATTTAAAACAATATTTTGGTTAAAGGGGTTTTACCAAAATTAGAGACACATGAATACAATAATTGAGGAATAACATTTAGTAAGAACTTTATAATATCATGAGAATAAATGGATTCATGATATAATACTCCAGAGGACAGTATATACACCATATAAGAGTGAATTGGTGCATAACAACAATGAACCCTCAATAGAAATGTCAAATGTGATGAAATCCCTTATAAAGAAGGTATCCTTAAATTAAGGACAAATCAATCTCAAAAATATGTGTGACAATATAAATACACCCAATATAAGTGGATATTAAGTGTAGAAAAATAAAATTTCATTCACACATATTCAATAGATGACATATTCAATGACTACATGTTGAACCCAAAGAAATCAAAATTGGGTTAAAAAGTTCCCTTGACAGCCTAACGGCATCACATCAAAATGAGTTGATGAGAGATAAAAAGTGTATCTCATCACTTGGACATAAAATTTACATCAATAATCATATATGAGAATATATCCCAACATAACAATATGTAAATTAAAATACCCAACAAAAGAAGTCTTTTAAAAAAAAAGGAGGGTGAAAGGTTCCCTTACCGGCTTGGGTATCTTTCAAAACATACACCCCATGAAAGAAGGAAAATAGATCATTGATGTAAATACTCATAAACGAAAGTATATTACACAAAGAGTAGAATAATGGGCAGTACATACACCACTCAATGGAATTTGTGGAAAATGTAGCATAAATCTCACGGAAATAAAAGTGAGATGAAAAATCCCTTACGAAAATTCGGCAGCCTAACGGCGCCACTCAAAACTTCCAAAATGGATTGATGAGAGGAAATAGGGTCTCTCATCATATGAACATAATAAGTACAGTAGGATTAATATAAAATAACATCCCAATCATAAGAAATATGAGCTTAAAAGGAATGACATAAAAGGGTGTACTTAAAAAGAAAGAGAGGTGTAGGATCCCTTACCTCGGGTCCGACTTGACTCGATCGTTCTTTAATCTCCTGAATAATTAACTTGAGTTAATTTCTACTTCCTTAAGAACATTTTTCAAGTTAATTATTCCTTTTATATCACTTATTACCATGTCATAAACATTATGTAATCATTTATGTTAATAATATTTGTTTTGCCGATATTTGGTTCTTAAGTCAAAAGTGGACTTCTTACAATTACATGTTGTTCATGTGGTCAAATGTTTATTATATCCAGAATTGTATTCATGATTTAGATATAATATATGTCATATATATCCAGTACATTCATGCATTTATAACATTACATAATCATTTAGAGGTAAGAAATGAAATGCACCGTTCATGGAGACGGTAAGCCGTACGTACGCATGAACGCTACTTTCATTTATATTTCGTATTTTATAGATTTGAATAATAATGATATAAAGGTATATTATAATTCCAGTATAATATCATATACAATATCATAGTTCCATCCTTTATACGTCCCACATATGGTATTTAACGAATCAAATCACTTTGAGGGGGCGGTAGTCCGCACTTCCTTAAATGAAGATATCGCGTCTACCCATAATGGAAACCATAAAGGTATGACCAAATTGAAAAAAACAGAAGCTTAAGAAAAACATAAACATATTATATATCATATATAAAAATAGTGACATCATAATGGCCACCTTTGAAGGTGTTAAATGAGTATTGAACAATCATCGTTTCGGGAGGCAGAATTTCGCCATCCACAGAAACCGTATGTTCTTTAACCATTTGATGTAGTTGTGTGGGAGTGTAGCTCGAATAAATATTATAACAACATCCTAGAATATTTAAGATACTGGTGTTGTTACAAAATAAATAAATAAAAAGAGTTTAGGGGGTTGGAGAAGCAAAATAAAACAAATGAGCATGAGAGAATGAATTACCTTTAAAAGTGTAAGTCCTTTTGATTTGAGCCTAAAGGCTTCCTTCGAAAGGATTCTGACCAAAGGGAATACTCTAGGATGAGTAGAGGTGTGTGGAGAGAGTAAATGGTCAGGGGTTGGCCGAGACAAAGGCTTGAGGAGTGTGTGAAATGAGGTAGAGGTGGGGGCCTTTTATAAGAGGAGAGGAGGGGCACTTTTGGAAAGTAAAAAAATATTACTTTATTTGAAAATGTGTTTCGGTTTTAAAAGGTCCCACATTGATATAATTCGGGGATAAGGTTATAAAGGTTCGAAATCCACCCATCCAATAAGTTTTGGACATGTGTAGTTCATAGATTTTACATTATCTTTCCATTTTATTTTAATTGTTAAATAATGATGTCATCACTGCATCATTATGATGTCATAAATAATTTAATGTATTTAATGTCTAAAAATTATAAAAAAAATACTATGATGTATGAAATCTTTTTAGCCTTCCAATTACTATTTATAATCAAAATTTGGACTTGTATAACCCCACTTAAAAGTTATTTTAGTAAAACAATTCATGTTAGTGTCATTTTCACTTTAACATTAAATAAAAATATATTAATGTCATTTTCCAACTAAAGTGGCTCCATGGGGTCCCCAAGTTGGTCCATGGCTTTTCTTGGTCGTCCATGACTCACCCAATAGGTGTAGAACAAGTGTCATGGTGTTTTCACATTCTTATAATATCATTTTTACCTTAAACTACACTAATTACCTCTAATCGCAATTAATGAAAAAAAGTTACTATTCACCAAAAAATTATTTTCATCCCATTGAACCACATTTTACATACTAATGACAACCATGTATGTCGGATTTTCAAAATTCAATACACATTAGTGGTAAACTTTCATTTAACTGAAAAATAAGTTTGCTTGATTACTACTTAGTGGTTTCACTATTCATCAAAAATTGGAGTTTTTCAGAAAATTACCAAAAATTCACCCTAAGCTATATTTGATATTCCGAATTCAAAAATGAATTATGTTTTACAAAATTCAAAACATATTAGTCACATTAATTAATTTAATAATTAATTCCCGCTGTCAGAGCAAATAGCGTGTTTTTATAAAACAATAATTATCAAAAGATTGACACTAGTTTAAGTCCGATTTCAAAGTGAAATTATTTCCAATGACCACTATTGGATTTAATGGTAAAAATATTTTCTAATTTCACTTTAAAAACAATTCAAAATATTATCTAATCATATAAATAAATTATATTAAAAAGAGGTTTTGAATTAAAACACAACATTCTACACTATTCATTAAAAATTGAACTTTATCGGAAAAATACCAAAAAATTACACAAAGTAAAATTTGATGTCCCGATTCTTAATAAGAGTTTTATTTGGTCCAAAAGAATGTATAAGAGTGATCAAAACTATATTTAATGACAGTTCTCCATTAAAAGGCGATAAGTGAACCTTTAGTGAAAACTAGGGCATATACACCTAAAATTTAATTCTTTCCGTATTTTAAGCCTTTAGCTTTTATTGGATAAATGTAAAAACATTAAAAAACATATATAATCATATTTCAGTTATTTATATCCATTCCCGCCATTATAACGGCTACATGTTAACTACCATTTAATATAATATTATTTTATTATTAGAGTGCAACGTAAGATTCCCAAGAAACTCGTTGTTGCGTGTTGGGTACGCCATCGAGCATAGCGTCCCCTTTAAAGTCATATTAATATTTTATTCACAAATATGGATAAATATGAAAATTTAATATTCATTATTTACCTGGGGTGTTAAATTGAATCCCTACTACTGGTCCAATTGTATCCTTTCATATATACTAGTCGACACAACTATAGTAGAAAATAATTATTTTAAATCATATATTGGTGTCTGCATGTCATTTATTATATCATTTGTCGGTCTTTGTGCCATTGTCTTCACAATATATGCTTAAGGAGAAACTCCATAACCTAAACCGTTAACATTTCAAAATTTGTCTATTTTAATTAAATCAACTAATTTTTTTTCATTTAGCACAATATATTACGAATGCTATGTTTAAAACATAAAAAAAATACAATAATAAATATATATTTTTATGCATTACTGTTATAAATCATAATAAATTTGAATTATATAAAACTTACAGATTATTCACATACTTTTTTGTGTGTTTTTATCTTGTATTTTCCATTTTTTATTTTCATTATCCTCTTTCTATAATATTAAATATTGAATGAATGTGGATTTATATTTTGATTAATCAATTAGTATATAAACTATGAAAGAAATGATCATTTACATCACATAAAACAATTAATGTTGATTTAAAATACATACCTTTTATTTTTCAACTGAAGTGTACTCCATCATTAATTTATGGTAGTGTAATATTGGTTTTTATTCAAATACATTATTTTTAGTACTCTTTTTGTATTAAATAAATAAAATAAAATTATTCAATGTGGATTATATAAATAATGTCAAATAAAATAGTATCCATTTTAATGTACCTAAAATGAATCTTCATCACATTTACTAATGAAATTTTCTATGTAATTTTTTTATAACTTGTGAATATGTAACTATTGGGTTGGGGTTTACATTCCCCACATCATCCCTAACATGATACTATTTTAGACTTTTCTGAATGGATCAATTATCTTTTGCTGTGACCGTTAATATATATTTTCCATGAAAATATTCTCAAATAAATAAACATTATATGGGATAATGACAAATAAATCAACATTTAATTATATGATTTTTTGTAAAATGGATAATCTATATCATAAAATTACACTAATATATATAAAAAATATCTTAATGGATTCACAGAATTGTTCCATGTATATATATCAACGGCCACATAAATTCACGTTGTGGAATTAATACGACAAATGAACATTGACTTGGTGGTGTGAATAGTTTAGGTATGTTTTTCCATCCAAAATAAAAATTAATACATTTTATTCATTCCATATTAACAATTCACAAAACATCAATGCTAAAATACACTTGTTTTTTTATCCACAAGATATTGATCCTATAAGAATTCCTCAGTTTTAGCATTGATTGTAATTTCTTCCCCGAGATCAGTAAAATCACAATGTGGAGAATTTATTATCTACTTGAGTAGTTTTACATTTAATTTAGACTACATAAATGTCATAGAAAACACATAATATTATTACTAATAGAATGATATGTTAAATACACTTTAACCTTTTCAAGTGACTCTATTTTCTACATTAATGGTTGAATGGATTTTACTCTACTATAGAATAACCAAATCCCCTCATTGTAGGCATTGTTAACATAAAAATAACTTTTTACATTTTCATCATATTTAAATGATTATGATCTCCCAATGAGTGGTTCATTCTCAATTGAATTTTCATTTTAAATTTTAGTTATTTTAATTTACCTTGGAGAAATTTAAAAAAAATATTTTTCCAAGATCCAAGAAATAAAATACTTTCACTAAAAACAATTCCATTATAAATGGTTTATCCATCTACTAATTCACATAAAAAATAACATTTATTAAAAAAAATCATAAAAACTAAAAGAAATCCTTTTTAAACCCATTTTTTATTAAAAAAAATTCACTTAAATTGGGTAAAATCCATCTCATATATTTGTTTATTTATATCAAAGAATGAAATATATTTATAAATTTTATTTTTATCAATGGAATTGGTTTTTTACATTAATACATTCCTATGTGCATCTATAATATTCTTCATCATACTACATTCATTTTGTTACTTTGTATAAAACATATAAACCATAATTTTATAACTATTTTGTGACAATACATTTACAATTGGTCCTCTAGAAAATCATGATATTTATTCTCTAATTGAAATCAGGCATATAGATATCTTTATATTAATATGATCTCAATACCATCATATAAAAATTTTATTTTATCTATTTGATATCCAATATTTCAACCACTGATAAATTATAATATCTATGTATTACGCCGTGGGATTCAATGTATTGATAAATATATAAACTACTATGAAACATGTAAATGTAGACATTCATTCACTTGGTTATGGTAATTGTATAAAAATATATATCAAAAATCAATTACATCAAAAGTTATACGCTATGATAAAATTTTAAGGGATCAAGTTATTAAATTATGATTGGTAACCACTACAGAAATAAAAAAAATTCTTCAATGCTAAATCATTAGGCAATAAAAACCTCTATATTACATTGATCATGACATAACCATTAAAAATCATTATTTACAATTTAATGGGGGTACATCCATATAGAATATATAGGAAAAAAACATTTAATCAGTCTAAAAAATTGATCCATCTGGGGGACTTGTTTTGTAGTTAATTGTGGTGGGGATGACATCACCAAGCCACATAATTAGAATGTAATTTCATCATTCATGATTAGAAAATTCATTAATTATATAACCTTACTATATATGGCTTTTAAAAAGAGGAAATTTCTAGATAATATATATCTTATATTTTTTAAGAAGAATAGAACATAAAATAACAAACATTAAATCTTGCATAGAAAGAAGTTATTCCTTTGTTTTTATATCCATTAACATTAATTTAGTCATTGACAAGGCATTATTCATATTTTATCAATACACTTATAGAACATTTTCCCCATTAAAGAAGTAGGAAAATGAAAATTTTAATTTATTGATAGATTGTAAGTTTTTTGAGGATAAAATTTCATCATTCACCCTTCACCAGTGTCAAAACTTCCCCTATCCTCACATTAATCATTTTAATCCAAGCATTCATTCCATATTATATTTTAGCTTGTGAATATATTAATATTTAAATAAGTAAATCATATACCTTATTATTTCGTATGTCCATGATATTAAGAAAAATTTTACATACAATGAATTATTGTATTGTAATTAAAAGAAACTAGTATTTTATTTGAAATGATGTTGTTATGTTTGTTTAGGAAGGATTACAAAAAATAGTTTTAATATATCTTAATTTGCATGACTTTTTGATCACTTGTTATGGGACAATGTTTTGTACTTTTCAATATTTTGATTTTTTTAGATATTATTGGATGAGTATTTATAACATTATGGTAGAAGTTTTTGATAGCCTAAAAATATTCTTTTTAGGGTTGTTTCAACATATATTAGTGTACACATTCTTCATATATGGGACACAAAACCATTAATTTAATCATATAGACTGAAAAAATATCCAAAAAAATGAAATTCAGGTATAGTCTAAAACAATATTCTTATGAATGTGAAATGTTTTCTTATGTGGGAATAATACAACATAACACATTTATATCACATAAATTTAGAATAATTCATCAATGGATTAATATATAAATTAATATCATTATGGGTTTTTTAGAATATAAAAAATAGAGAAAAAATAATATATTTTCTCATCAATCATAAACCTAGTAAAAACTTATAATTCACCAATATGAAAATATATATACTATGAGTCCTACCTTTTATACCTAATGATTCATTCCATATATAGATAATGAATGATGGAGTTTTCTCAACTAGTTTCCAAATTAATTATTCACTTATTAAATTTTCTTCCATGAAGGATAGTTTCTTATGTAGTGTAGATTCCCAAAAAAATTTCATGTATCTCTATTTTATATGAATAATCTAGATTTTTTCTGATAACCATATAGTCATCTAAACATTGTAATTATAATAATTAACCATACCTGTGTCAAATTATAGGATTAATCATTCTGGTATCAAATCATGCCACACATAGGGAATTTTTTAATTGAGTCCTGGTCCTTGAAAAGAAATATACAATCATTTTTATACATGTATATCTTCTCAAAGATCGTACCCATTGAATATAGAATATATTTTTCATTATATGTTCAATAAGGAAGAATATTTTCTTCTTATAGTATATCATTCTAGAGTAAATATTTTTTTTCATTCATAGGAATCCAACGTAGTTGGAAAATGGCTAAAAATTTCATTGAAAAAACATGTTTTTTCATTAATCACATCTTCCATTTAGAATACTTTTTGGATGCTCATTAAAAAATATAATGATTAATTAATCATAATAATTTTTTTAAATAAGTTATTATTAATGAAAATGAATTTCCATCACTAATAAACTTTTGTTATGAAATCATATTTCTATCACAAAAAAATATATATCAAAATGAAAAATTACTAAACAAATATTAATAATCTAAATATATAAAATTGTTAAAATATAAATTAACAATCATATTACATATAAGATGTCCCCCGTAAATTATGGTAATATGTTTATCAATAAAATATTATTGATCATTATGGAGGGAGATTTTTATATGATGTTCTAGGGGGAGGAAACAACATCCATATTCCTTGTGAAAATCATTGCATATAATCCATCATATTCTCATGTGGTTTCTCCAGCAATCGACACTTCTCCTCCTACTATTGTCTATGAATATTTTCCTCGATATGAATGTTAATTATGATCTCATTATGAGATCACCACCACTCTTTATACTTAAGTGATTATAATGAATCTTCGTTAGATCACCTCGTTCTGGATGATGACCACACAATAGTACCCTAATAAATCAAAGGCAATAACATAAAACCAATTCTAATCACCTGGAAATTATTGATACCATGTTTGTTCAATTGAATCTATGCTTCCTCAACAAATCTATACTCAAAGCTGTCATATCCCATAATATCAACATGACTATCAATTACATGAGAAGATTTTGTCTCATATGCCTCCATTAAATGAAATCTGAAATTAAATTAGTAAAAAAATAATTTATGTTAACTCTAAAAATACAAAAAATTATACAAAATATAATCTGACACATTCAGCCACAAATAATCTATTCATTGGTAGTATTACAATACATATTCTTAAAAACACTTAATTCAGTAACATCATGATTATAAAATAACTATATTAATATAAAATAATCATTTTATATTTAATATTAATATTAATTTTTTAATAAAATTACTAACCATATATTTTTGAAGAATTCTAATGTTACAATTATCACAACTATATGTGACCTACTATCACCCCCAGTTCTTTTAACAAAATGTTTATCTTCTGAAAAAATATCTATTATCTTATAGGACCACAATCCACCCTAAACGTTGGATGAGATGTTATCAAGTTGATGACCATAGGAATAATGATTAAAAACTGTGACTTCTTCACTATTAGTGGTTCTATTTCTTATATTGTGTAAAAACTAATATAATTTCTCACATTTATAAATATATCATGAATTCTATATAATGGATCTAAAGTTATTGTTTTTTATGTAATAAAATTCCTATAAAAAATTTATAATATAATTTAACTAATTATATAAATTTAAAAATAAATATTATTTATTTATGAACAATCTATTTTCCTTACATGTGATTGAAAAAATAAATGAGAAACTAATATCTTGTCATCCATGGCCTAGAAATAATAATTTCATAGAATCACACCCCATATTAAAAATCTATTTGTGAATAGATGTGGGAAAAATAACAAATAAACCACAAAATTAATTTGAAATAAATTATTAAAAATTCATAAAAATTATTTAAAATTCACAACTGAACATACCTTGATAGGAGTTGATTATAATCATGATACATATATCACTCATGAATAGTGTCATGAATAATAAGTCAAGATACACCACCACCCCTAAAATCCAAAGATACTATGGTAGCAACTTGATGGTCTAAAAAAATTAATTGGGTTAATGACCAAGAAGGAGAACATCTATGAGGGTATGAAATATATCATCAATATCTTCTCCATCTATATAAAACAAGAAAATAATGTTGTCTGTAAATAAATGAAAATGTATATTATATATTAGTTTTAAAAATAACTAGAATATAATTGTGTCATTAATTACATTCATCCTTTTGTTCATATTCAAAAGTGTCAATATATTTTTCTTCCACCTCATCATCACTAACCTCCAATTAATCATTAGGTTTATAATCTCGTGTTATATCAAATTACTTTATTACATCACTAACATTGTCAATACCATCAACCATTAGCTATGGGCTTCCCACATTGATATTTTTATCTATTCAAGTGAAAGAAGAAGTGGGAGTTGTATATTGAAAAACAAAATTTTTTAAAACTTTAATAGAAAAACGTGTACTTTGAATAAGCTGATTTTAACAATATTTAATTTTTATTAAACTCTCATAGAAAATTAAATTTGATTACATTGAATAAAAATTTTCATAATAACTTTTATGTTCTTCATAAATTATCATAAATATTTCATTTAAAATAATAAGGATATTATATTTAATTTAAATGAATTCATGGTTTTCAGAAACATGAAATACAATATTAGTATAAATCCAATTACTTTTAAACATTGTTCCATAATTAATTCCAAGATAACATAAATCTATTATTTCATCTAATATTCTTCAAAAGACAACATTAGATTCTTTATGATTATATCCTTTCAAAAAACACTAATATCGTATTTTTTATTTACCATATGGTCTTTTATGAAATCAGGACCCATTACCAATATATGCATTATATGATATAACCAATTTTATGATGAGTTACTAAATATGTATAATAGATTATTAGTTTTCTTCATATACTTCAATACATTTAAAATAATAATAATATAAAAAATAATAAATTGATACCATATGTTAAACCAAATATAATTTTCATTCTCTATCATTCAAACCAAAAAGTAAAATTATGTTGTTGGATTTATTCAAGAATAAAATTATTAATTTGAAAGAACTAATTATTGATATGTTCATCATATAATTTTTTTATATTTTTCATTGAAATAAATATATAGTATAGGTGAAATTATAACTCACTATACAAGTCATATCATTTGTTCACAATTGTTAAGAACATATATACGATATTTTTATTTTTCTTCATATAATAACCATCATTCAAGAACTCCACTATAACTATGTTCATTGTGATAAAATATAGATGGTTTTATTCATTGCATCATTAACATTTCCCTCATTTTTACACATTATATATGGTTTTTAAATATAATTGATTGAAAATAATATGTAAAAAATAAATATATTTAATATTAAAAATACACATCTACAATTGATCGTTTAACTGAGGATTTTAATGTACTTTTTTCATAAATTTCTACATGCATTTTTCTTATGGGTACAAATTTTTGAACATTATTGATCATATTTTTCATCCTGAAACATAAGCAATCAGTAAATTTTAATTGAAACCTTGAATGATGATTGATTTAGAATCCAATTTAAATAAATTTAAAATTGAATATTGATAAATCATAATCAATGTATCATTGTCTATGTCACCATAAAAATTTATCAAAAAACATATGTTATTTCTGTAAGAACGTCACCAATAATATAATTCAACAAATCTCTAATGCCAATTTGTATTATTCTATCCCATATAACCAGACAATTGTATCTATTTAAACTGTTAATATGATCATTCCTCATAAATTTATTCATATTGGAGACATAAATATCTTGTAACATCAATTATAAAATCCTATTATAAAGTAATATATTATTTTATTTAGTAAATAAATAATCCACTTTTGGATTCTTTATATTTTATTATATGTTATTTTAAAATAACTCATGTTATGAACACCTAAAACTTTAGGAAATATTTAATTATGATATAATATAACATTTAGTTTTACCAGGAATGAATAAATATTTATAAAAAAATTCAAAATGGTTCTCTAAATATCAATGAATTCTAACAAGTGGTAGAAAAAAATGAAGGCAATCTATCTTATCCTAAATATTAATCAACATTAATCGACTTTGATCTCACCAAAATAAATTTTTTGTTTTTTATAGTCATTATAATCATAATAGGGAGATATTGTGAAAAAAAAACAGTATACGTCAATAATAGATATCATTGTAGGAGGTCTGTGTCTATAAATTGTTATTTTTTGGAAATTATTTTTCTTCCATTTGAAAAGATTTTATAGATGTATTAATCTATCATAATGGTCATAAAAAGTGTCGTCTTCCATTTATAAGGTTAAATTAATTGTATTTATTCATCCAATTTAAAATTGATTTTTCACCAAGAATACTCTAGATAGAAAAAAATTCATTTGATGTAAAGTAATTTATTTTTAAAATTAATTTATCATTCATTAAAAAATACAATTTTACAACCTCAGTAGATTTAATTAACCCATTAAACCACAATAAATTAATTAAAATAAAACATAAATATTATATTTTGGATGTCTTAGAATTAATAATTGTAAAAAGATTTATGATTCCATCATCAATAAAAATTTATGTAGGTTGTACAATGTTTGAAATATGGAAAAATAAGAATATTGAATACCATATGTAAAATAGAAGTAAACATCACTATAAAGAACCAATGGAATCTAATGAGATTCTAATGAAAAAAAGAAAGACTCACTTGATCAACATCATTCCATAAATCAACATCACAAGTATTCTTTATGTTTTTACAAAAAAAAACTATTTTATTATGTCATATCTTCAATGTAGAAGTATCACGAGACACAAATAAATTCTAATGACAAGATAAATGTGGGAAATACATCAACTACTTAATAATAAATAAATTTCAATTTATTTGTTTGTGCATATTAATACATTATTTATTCACATGTAGTAAAATTCAATAATGACCCATATTCACCATAATATATGATTCCGTCATATTAAAATGCATGTATTTTCTCGTAACCAATATCCTAATTAATGGCCAACGTCCATCATTCATAGATATTTTAAGGAAACAAATTTCCTTCAGTTAAAAATGATTTCAACAAAGAAAATATTAGATAAAAGTACTTAGTTTATATTCCATTATATGATTTATTAGCTATAAATTTAGTAATATCATCTAATTTACTTATTTTTTACTGGGATATATTTTATCCTCATTATTTTTTATAAACTCATAAAAGTGATATATTTTGAACTCGAGATTTGAATTACCTTTTTATGTTTATGTTTGTTGAAAATATGGTCTAACCACATCGTGTATTGAATTATAAAACTACGATGGATCTGGTACCAAATTATTTATATCTTATCCTGAATTACATTCAGCATATTGATAATAAAATAGTAATCTTTCTGAATATAAAAATACAATAAATAAATTATAAGGCTCTCAAATATCTCATGTCTCCTTACATTACATTTCTTACATGGAAATTTAATAAAATATTCAACAAATAAAAGATATTTTTTTAAACCCTAAAAAATTTATAACACCCATAATATATGATGGATTTATACCAAGATATTTTTTATTTCTGTGATGATTTATCTAAAAATGATTTTATAATAATTTTTTTCCACTTCCTTGACAAATAATTTTCACAAAAAATTAGAAAATATATATATATTTTGTACAATTCATCTGGTAGATAGAAGGGAATATCAAGAGAAGAAAACTAAATTAGACAATTAATAATTACTTGAGATTATTTCCAATGACGGATAATTAATAGATATCAATAATAATTACAAATTATTACTAAATATCAGTAATCATTATAAATTATCATTGTTATCATATTTATTAACACCACGTATCAATAAAAATTACTAATTATCAAAAATTATTAAAAAATATTGCTAATTAATGGTAATTATTATAATTTTTTATTAATGAATATTAATTATTACTAACTAGTTGACATTATTAGAAATTATTAAAAATTATAGATAATTATCAAAAATCATTACAAATTATGACTAATTATTAGAAATTAGAAAATAATTATTGGTAATTATTACTAATTATTCATCATTATTACAAAATATTTCAATTTATTGATAATTATTACTAATTATTAGTAATTATAACTAATAATCTGAAATTCATATTAATTGGATATTATTAACTATATTTTTTTTAGAATTATCATCAATAATAGATAATTATTTATAATTATTACTAATTAACCACAATTATTACAAATTATGATCAATTACTACTAATTATTGGCAATTACTCTAGTTATTGGTAATTGTTCTAATCAATGGAAATTGTTGAAAATCCTCAAAAAAAATTCATAAATTATCTATATTTTTAAATGTTAATCGATAATTATTACTAATTATAAGTATTTTTGAGAAAATATTAATAATTATGGGTATTTATTGCTACATATTGATAATTATTACTATTTATTTGTAATTTTCTAAAATTATTGAAAATTAATACATATTATCAGAAATTATTACTAAATAAAACAAATAATCTGTTAGTATTACTAATTATTAATAATTATTACTAATTATTACTAAGTATTGAAAATTCTAAGACATTATTATTAATTATTTGTAATTATAAAAAATTATCGATAATTATTACAAATTAACAATAATTATTACAAGTTATTTAATGTCATTAGTAATTATAACTAATTAATGCAAAGTACCACTACTTTTTAATTTTTTTAAGAACTATCATTAATTATTGCTGAATATTACTCATTGTTTGTAGTTATTTCTATTTATTACTATATATTGATAATTATAAGGAATTATCAGTAAATATTTCTAATGATCATTAATTATCTGTAATTATTACTACATTTTACTGACTCTTACTCATTATCGGTAATTAATTTAAATTATTACGAATTATTACTAATTATTGGTAATTATTTGAAATTATTGCTAATAATTTGTACTTATTAGAAATTAGATTCAAATTAGGAGTAATAATTACTAACTATTGTTAATTATTACTAATTATTAGTAATTATTGTTAATATCAATAATTTTTTCTATATTTTACTAATTACTACTTTTTTCTATAATTATTACTAATTAATACAAATAATCTATAATAATAACTAATTATTACTGATTATTGTTAATTCTTATTAATTATTAATAATAATTTCTAACCATCAGTTACTATTTATAATTATTACTAATTATTAACAATTTTTGTAAATTATTACTAATTATCGATATATCATACTAATTGTTTGTAATTATTACTAACAAACTATATTTATTATTAATTACCAATAATTACAGGTTATTACTATTAATTTCTGGTAATTAAAGAAAATTGCTCTTAAATACTTTTAATTACTGCTAATTTGTACTAATTATTTCTAATTACTGCTAATTAATGTTAATTCATACTAAATAATAATAATTAATAGTAATTATAACTAATAACTACTAAGTGTTACTAGTTACCACAATTTAATACTACTTATTGGTAAATATTACTAATTTATGCTAATTTTGTTTAATTATTTGTAATTATGGTAAATTAATAAAAATTATTCATTATCATTAGCATTTAAATATATTTATTATTAGTATAAAATAATGTAAAAAAATTAACAATTCTCAATGATTATTATATATACCTCAAAATGGACTCTTTATCGGAATAATGACATTTAAGTGTTTCTTAAAACGTTCCTTAAAAATTTTAAATATATACAAGGAAATATGAGTGAGGAATATGAAGAGGATCTCAGAAAATGTATCTATGAAATTGTGAGGGAAGTATACTTCTTGGGGGCTTATATAGGTTATATTATGGGAAATAGATTATTTATTACCCAAATCCCATCACCAATGACAATTTTTATGATGGTTTTGATTAATAATATTACCCATTGTAAATACTTATGGTGATAAATGAAAAAGAATATGTGGTGGATGTCTATATCTGGCACAAATTATACACAAAATAATTAATTATTATTTACTATATCAACAATATATGTTTTAAGAGATGAAATTTCCTTGATAGATAATATTATTTGTGAATAATTGTGATTTTTGTCCCAAATAGTCCTCCCCTACCACATAGCATGTTTTTACTCCAAGACTTTTTATTATGTGATATGAATTACTTCTCAAATACCAAAAAAATCAAGAAATAATTTTTATTATAATCTTATTCACTATAAAATATCATGATATATTTTCAATTTTTGTGAAAGATTCCTATTTCATCAAAAATAATCTTTCTCAAAAGCCACTTATTCTAGTAGTATCCATCCACAGACAGTTTAAAAATTATATAGTTTCAATACAGCTAGGATTGTGGAATATTTAGAATAACCCACATACATTATTATCACAGCAAAACACTTTAACTTATCAATCAACTTTGTAAAATCATAGAGGTTATCTTCATTTTTCTTTATCATTTCATCTATATGATCTCCATAATAATTTACAGTAGTACTCATATCAAATGATCCATAAATCTTATTATCTTCTCAGTCAGTATGCACATTCTGATGTTCTTAATGATTATCCTAATATTTATTGTTTCGACCTATTTCATAACAAATCAAATTTTCTTCCTACTCTTCAGGATGAATTGATCTTGAATAATTTTAATTCAAATATAGTCAAAGGGTTTTAGATGGGTCATTTCCATGCTCTATTCTAAACATAACACACTCTTTAACAGTATCCACGTACTACTTTTTCATACAATTATCATTCACCAATATTTTATTCATATCAATCCCATTATTTTATACAATAGTCATGTTAAACAAATATTCAAAAGATGTGCATATACTGTGTATATACATTGATACATAAGTAATATATCTGATTTTGTGTTAAATTAAAATTTTTTTATTTGTTTCTATGTATAAACATATGTATGTATATATATTTATCCTTCGTTTTAAAGAATAATAAATCATCATAATCATAGGCGGGAGTTTTTTAGACATCTAAAAAAATTGATTACTTTCCTACGAAAAATGTTACTC
Organism: Viscum album; assembly: GCA_963277665.1. Classification (NCBI taxonomy): domain Eukaryota; kingdom Viridiplantae; phylum Streptophyta; class Magnoliopsida; order Santalales; family Viscaceae; genus Viscum; species Viscum album. The sequence goes on from OY728131.1 coordinate 1,517,566,085, forward strand.
ACATTGGGCACACAAGTATGAAATGAAATCAAATGATGAAGTGAAAAAAGGACTATAAATTAAATATTTAATGTGATGTAGTGTTATATCATTATAATAAATAGTTATCGGATTTTGAATTTTTTGTAACACTACCCTTAAATCATTATTTCTATATATAATATATATATATTTTAATATATACTTATTTTCATAATTTATATTAATTCATTATTCATTTGTCAATACATACATATATGAAAAAATACTTAAACACACACAAGAACAATACCTCAAATCGAATTGAAGAGAAGTCATGCATTCCAAAATACCATGATGAGAGGGAACCCTAGAGAACCAACATGAAAAACCTTTGGATCTATGGAACCAATTCATCAACATCTAATGAAAATTATTTTTGAAAAAACAGTATTCGAATATAGAGAGATCAATTATAGGGGATGGAGAATAAAAAATCGGAAATAAAGCAAGATTGATTATAGAGGAGAAAAAAATATCATACCATCGGTTTCAGAAGGTTTGATCCATCCAAAATATTCTTGGGGAAAATGTGGTATAGGTCGAGTTCCATGAAATATTCAATAGAGAATGTGAGTGGGGGTTTCTCTTAGGTTTGATATTAAATGAAAATAAATAATTATGATTGAACTTCCCAAAAATCTCTCAAAAAATATTATTTTAAAATAACTATAAGGAAATAGACTTATTAAACATATATTTAGGAGTAGTGACATTTTATCACTGATACAAATATGTTTTGTGAGATATTTTCATTTTAGCACTGAATAATTACCTTTTATCAATATGTTTTTATTCTATGAAAAAAAACCTATTAAAATAATTATAAAGGAATTAAAAAAATTAATATTAAATTCAATAAATTAGAAATATTTAAAAATTTAATTAAAAATATTAATAAATAAATAATCTTAAATTCATGAATTTAAAAATTGAATGAATTTTAACAATTAAATATGAAGGGGTTATGTTTTTTAATGAATATGTTTTTTTGTTTTATATATTAGTAAATAAATTAAAAAGGAATACATATTAAAATAAAATTTAATACATTTAAATTATTTATTTTACACAACTATTAAATAAATTTATGTTTTAATATTTAAATATGTATAAATAAATTTCAAAAGAAAATAAATTTAAAAAAACAAATAAAAATTATAAATGAATAAATTATGAAGTAAATAAAAAATATTTAACATTTCTATATAATATATTATTTTAGATGATTGAATATATAAATATTCGTGAAATTTTATAATTTAAGAAATCAATAGATTAAAAAATATTTAACAAAATAATATGTTATATTAATTATATATTTTTTCTTAAAAAATAAAAATGAATTAATATTAATATAAAAAGGAAAATATCTTAATTATATAACTTATCATTGAGGGATAAGGCCCTGGATTTAGAATCCCCAAACCCATGATCTAAAAAATTTATTAAATAAAATTTTACAAACACATACAAAAAAAATAAACATGGGGATTCAGTTTTATAGAAACTGAAAAACTCCACCCAAATTAAAGAAGTATCAAAGAAAAAAAGTATCCACATATTACAAAAAGGTATCCATTTTTCCTTAGTCACCCACCCCCACCCAAATGACTACCCCTAGAATATATATTCTAACCTCTCCTACATTGAGTAGCCTATTATGAATTCACTAGATCATTCATATCATGTGCATCCTCTATATTTTGGTCTTCATGAGAATCCTCCAATGTAGATCCAAGATGGGTTGGGTAAAACCATCCAATAAAATAATCCCCATCCATTAAAAACATTGAGGTAGTTTCCTTTGGAGATGCCTTTTGAACATCCCTATCAGTATGAGGAACCATCAATGAAATATCTTCATCTAGAGTGGCAGATTCACTTGTGCACGTTTTTTGATCCAGTGTAAAAAAATAAGGGGATAATAATTAGGATACAAAAAGTACCTACATTTATGATTGATCCATGTTTTTGAGCCACCCATTATGATCCAACCATTGGTGTAAACTTTGGGGGAATAATCCCTTCTCTTGGTATATCATCACAGATTATGGTGGGATTCCCTGATTGATTCCCCTAATTAGGGATGCATTCTAGAGAAATGATTCCCTCACGTAGAAAATCATCTCAATCATCATCCACATTTCCATTAATTAGAACATCCTTATATGATGTATCATATAGAAAATAAAATTGCGAGGATAACTTTCAATTAGGAGGATGCACCATTGGTAGAGTTTGTAGTCTCTACTTTTAAAACGTAAACATGATTATCCTAGAGCATATAGTTACATTATTACAATAGAATAACATACTAAGAATCATATCCCAAATAATATAATATTTTAATAGTCATGGTAAACTAGATACAAACATGAAATTTTTATTACAATTGTAAATATAATATACACAATTTATTTTATTTAAGAAAACCATTATTTTTCATAGTATATCCATGCATATCATTTAAAAAACACTTCCACGTATCTTGGATAAAATAAATAATAAGAAAGGGGTGAGATCAAATGCTCGGTAAGGGTTATTATTCAACAGAGACAATAAATAAATAAGTTATAATCAATATAGAAAGGTAAATAACTTAAACACATTCAATTTAATAAATAACTTGAACACAATATGGAAGAAATAAATAATGATCAACTTATTCCATATAAAAATACACAAGATACTAAAAATATGAAAATGGATGTTATAAATAATCAAATATTCACGTAGAATATAAGTAAATGAATTAATATTTTTTGAATACATAATTTCAGTCATCTAAAACTTTTCATCGAGGTGTTGTACCAAGACATCTAGAAAAATGGATAAGAACTTAACCAAATACCAATATAGTTTGTCTTATTAGACCAATTGATTCATATTAAGGATAAATAGGTCCCGTATAATCAATTAATAAGCCCAATATATTCCCCATATAAAACTGGTTAATCATAATCCACATAAATGGACACATGGAAATACAATCAAAAAAATGTTAATACTTACACTATTCTATAATCATAATCATATACCATCCTATGTAAAATGGGGAATGGTTAAAAAAATATTCATTCCCAGTAAAAATGATCATAAATAATCTTGAGAAATAATAAGGTTGATATAAATAAAATATATCTCCAATTGAACATAAAGAAAATAGAGGTTTTATTTCATTTATGAATAAAAATATCATGAAAAAACACACAAAAACATTTTCCAGAAAAATAACCTTTCCATTTGGAAAATGACCTTTTAAAATAAAAAAATTCACTACAAATTGTTAAAATAATTCTCATTAATAATATGAATTTAATTTTTTTAAATAAGAATAAAAATATTAATTGTTCATGATAGTGGAGAATCCTATTCATGGCGTATAATATAAAATAATGATTCCTTTCACATTTATGGTAAATACCAAACATACATTATTTTGAAAACAACATCAATATTCCTTTCATAAAATATTTTAAAATGTAAAATTGGGTAAAAATTTAATTAATATGTATCTTTGAAAATGTAAAAAATACTTTGGAATTTTTTTTAGAAAACATGGGTTTCAATGAAAAATTATCCCCAACTGATGAGAGAAATAATGTCATATTTTATTAAAAACATTATACTTATAAATTTAAGTACCAAATAGTTAAGAAATGATTCATTTAATTGAAAATAATAATTAATAAACATAGGTTAAAAAAATATATTTATTTTAGTGTATTAATATCAATTAATTTTCCCAAGGGAAACATAATCATAATCAATCTTGAATATTGATGAGATTGTGTAGTATACCCTTACAACATTGGTAACATCGGAATTGTATTTTCCATAAAATAAATAACATAAATTAAAATTTTAAATACCATAACGATAAATAGATTTATGATATAAAAAATATGAGTTCCATTATATATACTACCCAAATGAAATAAGTGGTGAATATGGAATAGGTCTAATGGATGTAAGAGTGAGGTGAGAAACCCTTACCATTTGTTCAACTTCCTTCATATGAGTTTAAACCTAATGGATACAGAATATAGGATTGTTAAAAATATATTAAAAAAACTAAGCATATATCTCATACGAAATATTTTTAATTATATTCTTTTATATACTGTATATAAACAATTCATTGTAAAAATCACTGTTTTTTGTGATAACTGTTCAATTTGTCATGTATGTTTTGGTTCTATATCAATTTTCCATAAAAATAAAACCTCGATATATAATATAAATAATGTTAATAATTTTATATGTATCATATTTATTAATTATAATTTTATTAGTTTCATTTATAAATGTTATATATATATAATGGTTTACACGGTTCACGGAGACCATTGGTCATATATATTAAAGAAAGAAGATTCCATTTTTCTTGAGTGATGGAATGAAGGTAAATAAAAATTTATTCAAATTTAAAAAACCATTATTATGTAATATATGTCATTTATATGAATAAAATCAATCCATGTTATCATCCATGAAAAACATTATTGAAAATAAATCAAATCACTTCGTGAGGTTTTAGTCTGCCAAATAAAAGAGGGACATTATTGTATCCCACACGAAATGGAATGTAAGATGATATTTGTCATATTATAAGTAAATAAGTATAAAAATATAATAAATATTATATATATATATATATGTTAAATCAATAATTACTTACATCTTTGAAATGTGGGGGTGGAAAAAACTATCATCGGTTCGCGAGGCAATAGTGTGTTTTACACATTAATGATGATTTAATATCCCATTTAGAGGGAGGGGTAATGATTTAGGTTATTCCATTAACATAATAAAATATTTATTTAATTAAGATACTGATGTTTTTATATCATCATTTTCTAATAATAATTAATGGAGGTTGGAGAAGAAATAAAATAAAACACTGGATTATAGATGTTACCTCTATTTTAGACAACTTCTATGGTTTTCACCAAAATAATAATTAGGATTTATTTCTAACCACAATAAATATTCTAATATTATATTATGTATATATATAAGTGATTTGGGTAGTTAATTTGATAAATTATTTTTTTAGAAGTATTTGGAGGAGGGGAGAGGGGTATCCCTTTATAAGAGAGTTAAATGGCACACAAGTAATTTTTGAAAAGGAAAAGGTGTAACAATGTTTTTCACATTCCAAAAGGCACTAAATTATTCCATTCATTATCATAGAATAATAAATTAGAAATACATACACCCAATTTGTTTTGGATACATTTTGGTTCATTTAATACTCGTTTCCTTTAATTTTACCCCTGGTGAATCATTTTTTAAAATAATCATGGTAAACAAAATTATCTTTTTTTAATATTATTTAATAAAAAAATTATGTTGAATTATTTATATAATATAAATTATTATGATTGAAAATATGGAATCCATTTTTTGTATATTCAATTAAAATAAGTAAAAAATATAAATTTATAATTAAACACACATAGGTGATGACCATGACGGTTTACAAAGAGAAAATGTTCAAAAGTTTAAATTTTTTTTACAAAAAATAAAAATGAAAATTATATAATTTAACTAAATTGGATTAATAGATAAATTATTGAAATTAATTTACAATAAATTCAATTTATAAAATAATAATATTTTGTAAAAAATTTAAATGAAAAGGTAGTTTTCAATTAAAAATCATTAACATTCAATATTCATTAAAAAAAATTCAATTCAGAAAATTCATGATCTTTCAACCAAATATAATTGTGAAATTATGATTTAAAAATTGAAATTTATTATATAAAATATCATTTCAACATATGGTAAAAATAAATTTTAGATTATCTGTGAAAATAACTCTACAATACATTTTATAAAAATAAATTTTTCCAAAAAACCATTTAATTTTTTTCAAATGATTGTTATTTTATTTCTAATCAATAGATTACCATTACAATTATTTTATACATGTTTAAACGAAAAATTAATAAAGTTTTAGTTTCTATAATTCATATGCACTAAAACAATGACTAGGTTATTATGGAAATGATTAAATAAAAACAATTTAATAGAGTATCATGTTTTGTTTAAATTCGGTGTCATGTGAATCACAAGATATAAAAGAGATTTAATTTATTTTAAATGAAATGTAATAACAAAATCTGTGTGTTATATTCCAGTCTATTATTCTTTTTTTGTTTCATACATTCTATTGAATGTGGTATTCCAATTTTAAAAATACTAGGGTGTTACATTCACCCCCTTAAATAATTTTTTCCTTCATAATTAAATATAATCTCGATAATCAAGGTTTTGAAATTTAGAAATAAATTCACTGAAACCCCGCATCATAAAAATGGTAAATAAAAAATCATCTTAAATATATAGAAATGTAACTATTAAGGTCCTATAAAAGAACAGATAATTAAGTTTCTATGTAAGATAAAATTAGTGAAAAGTGATGATTTAGACATGGAATTAAACTGTAAATATTTATATGGTGTGATAGATTTCATTCATCAAAATAAGGAAAATGACAAATGGATTGTAAATGAATTAAAATACCTAAAAATTAAATAATCATTAAGGCCATCAGTTCAACATAAATGAATGTATTAGGATAATAGTTTTATTCAATATCATGTTCAAAAAAATGGGAAATTACATTCCCTTATTAACTAATAATATATGAAAATATAATTACATGATATATTTCTATTTTATAGGAAAATAATCATCTTCTGGTAATTTATAGATCATTTTGAATTCATTTATTCTAATAATTAATGAGTATCGGAGAAGAATTTTATTTTTCCCCAAACAACTAAATTTGACTATTAATTGGTCATAAGATACATAAAATAGTGACAAGAAATTCCATCTATTTGTAATTATTTCCAAATCTAATATGGTTATAAACAGTTATCCAATATAAGACATTAACCTATAAACATCAATAGTAACACCACTATTAAAACATTAATATATATCTGTAAATTATTTTTAACTAAATATAAAGACATATTAACTCGGACATCATGTATGATAGTGGTAAGTGATATACCCTTATCATCATTTGTTTGTGGGCTTAAGTTCCATGGCCTTTTCGTATGCAATGAGTTGTCACTTAGATTGCGGGTTTACCTTTTTCTAAACCTATATTAATATAATTTATATGATGATACCAAATTCTAATATCCCATAATTATGTCAACATTAAATGTTATATAAACCATAGTGGTTAAAAATACAGTCATAAAAACTACTATATCATTGTTATCTCAACATTGTGTGAAAATTAATTGTTATCCTACCTCATACATGGGTTTTCCAAGAAGTTCAACATTCCACTTAATTACTTTTCATGGTACCTATCTTGAACCCCTATAACCAATGTTTTTTTCATCAAGGGATGTAGTTAATGAGCCATGATTCCCCCCTCAATTAGGCCCTAGGTTTTCGACTAGAACTGAGGGTATAAAAATCTCACAAAAATGGCGGTGTTACCTTCAAAAAATAGAATACCATCTAGATATAGGATAAAAACCCAAAAAAATCTATATCTTAAAATGTATAGGTAAATAAAAAATAATCCTATAATGCATGGATAAATAAAATAGATACATAAAAAAGTGTTCAATGTGAATACTGAAAATAAATGTTTACAACGTCAAATCAACAACTCCAACCCATCTAGTAATGTAAATATGAATCCCCAAAGTCCTCCTAGAAACTTGAAAAAAATTAATATACATAGGGTGAGAATAACATGAATACTCATAAGGTACCGAAAAGGGCCTCTAGTGTACATTTTGAATTTTAATAGTAATGCACAACTGAAAAACTATAGAACCAATAAACACCTATAATGGTCATCTATCAAAATACAGCCTCGCTATTGATCCATCAAAAAATGATGCATCAAATGAAATAATATATCATCAAGACCATAACAAAGGTGCCATAAGACCTCTTCCCCTCTAACTTTACACTCTCACACCCCAATGTCGAACATCCTATGCTTCCATCCCTACAACACATATTATATCACATGACATCGCATCCCACACATAGATACCTACTCCACTCATCACATCAAATCACATCACATCACATTCCACACGAAGACACATGGGCCACACATCACATCACATCTCGAACTGGAGTTGTACGGAATCATGAACATGAATGAAATCAACCATGTTCCCTCCTCCTACCATGCATGACCCCCACCATATAACACATCACACCACATCACATCTCCCCAGTAGATAATTGGGATAACACAAACATATCACCCATAGACACATAGTCTACACATCAACACTAATGGAAGAGTGGAGGAGAAGTGGTATCTTACCATCTATATCACTACCATATCGATGATGGAGAAAACACTAGAAACTCATAACCTCTGAGCAGTTGTATGGATATGAAACCAGGGTGAGGTGCATATAAAATAACAGAAACATAAATGATCTAGAGATATCACAAAATCCCTAACATAAGGGTTAAAATCAACAAAATTGTTGTTCACCACTGCACCAACACATACTATACATCATTTCTCACATCCACTACCACTATTATACACGACACAACACACAAACACCACACAAGTTTCAAAAACATTTTCCAATTGAAACATACATGTTTCACCTCATTTATTCATTAAGACATTTACCATACATCAAATTCCAGCAAATTATATTTAATTACAATCCCATTAATTTATTCATTTCATTTATCATCATAATTTATTCAAATTCTAAATAGAAAACTAATAGAACCACACCACACATCCATCCCAACACACATTACCACCACCAAGAAACCAGAAATCCACCACCATCATCCTATCACATTTCCCAAGCCATGCCTCCATAAAAAACCACTACAATACAAAAACTACCCCCAAACTACTATGAAACACCACTCCACCAAAAACCATTACACCCAATCCACTATTACAAAACCACTACACGATAATGAACAACTACACACATCGCATCCATTCTAACCTACCACGGAATCACTTCCCCACACATCACACAGCCATTCTGATCACATATATCATCAGACAACATCTCATACCATGAAGCGCAATACAAAAAAAATAATCACACATCACAAGACACTTTCCAAAATCCATATTTTTATTGGAATTATCACATATCATATTTATTTATGATGGGTATTGTCACCCAAATAAGATACCCATGGGAAACCAATTATAAATCATATATATGTTCTCTAATCATTTATTAAGGTTAGATCAAATAACTATAGATCATGGGTCACCACGACATAACCCCTAGAGCTTAAAAAATCATCACATCATCATTTATATTTATAATTGTAAAAATACATTCAAAACAATCTCAAAAATATGTAAAAAAGATGTAAAGCATGTAATAACTCCACATAACCATCGATTATATACATTAAAATTAATTATTTGATTAGTTATTCCCCTAATATCCACTCAATGGTAATAAGAATCATGGATATCCCACACATATCACGTTAAAGGGTGATAATGAGGATCCCCAACCTTAAATAAGGTTTTCAAACTTGTTGTGAACCATATAAAAAATAATTAACTTCCCAGAATCCATCACCACACAATGAACATTCATATCACCGAACACCACACCCAAATATCAACAAAACCTAGCCCCACTTTCAGCCCAAAACAAAGAAACATCATAGTAGGGAATCCCTAATAAAAAATGGAAGGAAATTCACAAGAAATAGATAATAACTCACCATATATTGATTATGGGACTTCAATGACCATTCTCGGATAAAGGAATCTATATGACGCTACTAGGATATCGACTGGGTAACATGTAAATTAGATGAGAATATGGTTTTAGTAGAAACTCACTTTCTACATGCTTTAATAGAGTAATTGCATAGAGTGTACCCAAAACATGTCATTTAAATGTTAGGTTTGATGTCCTACCAAAAAAATGTGTTTCAATAGATGATTTGACACCCTAATTTATTACATGTCATGTGACACCCCATAAACTATTATTTACAATTCAGGGAACATTCATTAATGTCACTTAAATTTTATACAATGAGTATTGAAGTTTTCTTTTTTTTTAACATTCAATACCTCCAGTATCACTCCAGGGCTCTTCTAATGACAACAAAACCTCATGAAGCCTCTCCTAAAAGATCCCCAACACCCAAAATAAACAATTAAAAAACATAGAGGACACTGACCATTACATAAGATATCTCTCAAATAATTCTCTCTATCAAGAATCGAAAACCAATTCTTTATGGAAAATTGGTCTCAACAATAAGCCTGAATTATAATTTACAAGGATCTCTATACTCCCCAAAGCTACGAACATCCAAATGAGAAAAAAAATGGCCACAGAAAACATTACATAGCCACATCCCTGCACACCCACATCTCCTCATCATCTGATACCAACCACAAGCCACTACACACCTGTATCCACATGCACATCCATCCAACCTCCACACACCTAAAACCAATAACCACCACACAAAACAAACATCACTTTTCCGGCCAAAGAATTATTGAATTACATCCTCCATGTCAAGAAATTATTTACTATTGTAGTATAGAACCACATGAATGATTTTAATCACTTCATAGCCAATTTTTCTATTTTTAGGAATTAATTCACCCATTTTCAATATATAGGTAGTTTTATTAAACATCGAACATTAAGGAAAAAACAATTATTTAAATGTAGAAAGACCAGACAATCACATTATAAGAAAAAGGGAACAAATAAAAACACAAAAAAATCATTAGGTACAACAAAATCCTATGAATATCTCTCTCTCGTGTACTCTCCTATAGGCCACCATGCCTCAACAACTCTGGAACAAAGTGAATGGTTATCTCATGACACACTTTCTATCGATGATCCTAGATCAACAATGGATGCTCCATGAATGACATGTAATCCTCAATATACAACTATCACTAGTTATTAATGTGGGAATAATCATGAAGATATTAAAAATGATAGGACATGTGAATGATTTTAAAGATCATATCTAACTATGGTGGCAATGTTAACTGGTATGTTGCCTTGCCAAAACCCCGAAACACCTCCAAGGGCCCAAAAAACCTTGGTGAACGAATACTCCCCTACCATACCTCCATTTACCACACAATTAGGAGACACTAAAAAACACATGTTCTACATATTCAATCTTCATGTTCCTCATCCTATGATCAGCACATGACTTATAATTGTCTTTCATTACCTTCATATACTCAAGAACTAACTAGATATATTCAGTCATTCTCCTAAATACATGAAAACCAAGAACTTCTGACTCTCCAACCTCTATCTAGAACAATGGATAAAGACATGGCCCAAAATAGAAAATGTCAAATGGATCTATAAAAATGGATTGGTGATAAATATATCTGTTCTCAAACTCTACCAAAGGTAGGTGTCATGCCCAAGATCTACTAAAATACCAGACCCATGCCTGCAATATATCCTCTAATGTTTAGATGGTCCTCTCTATCTGAAAACCTTTTTATGGAATAAATCAATGCAAAGGGACAAATAAGAGCAAAAATAATGCTAAAATACCCTCTATTATCATGAGGAGAACTGAGTATCCCGATAAAATATGATGGTCTTATGTACCCCAAAAATCTTAATCACATCATCCATGTACCACCATCCAAATTATTCCTTCACAATTAACTCATTGATTACTAATAAGTGTGCATATGTTTTTATCCCAAAGACTATCTACCAAACCACATTACAACCTCCCAGAGATTGGGGTATCCATATAAAAAAATCCATCAAGATGTTCTCCCATATTCACTTAAGAAAATCCAAGTGCTATAAATAAAACTCCCAAAACATGGTCCTCTAAAATCACCTACTGAACTTCCAGACATCTTAATAAAAACTCTACCACTGATCCATTAATCATCAACTACCAAATTTGTATCATCGAGACATGATACACCTTTTTTACCCCATCATATATTGATAATGTTGATATTTGAAACTGAAATATAACTTCCACATGCATTACCTATAGGACAAACATCCTCTCTGGGAATAACACATAGTTCATACCATCTTCTTACCATCCCTTAGGAACATAAAAATGGACAACAAAATCATTTATCACCTCTACCTATGATTCACCCAATTGATACTCCTCTACATACATCATCAAATATGACTCCAAAATCAGTTGATAAAAGAAAACCTCATTCAATACACTCCATAACATTTAGATGAATCACTGTATGCTCCTCTACTCCTTTACAAACATACATAGACATCTAGGAAACATACTCTTGGGACATATGACTCAATACATCATTATAAACATTTAACATCCCTCGAGCTTAAGATATGAAATAATTGTAATACTTGAGAAAACTTGTCCACTTCTTTTGGTATAGATTCAGAAAACAATGAGAAAAAACATATCTCAGGACCTTGTGGTGTATAAAAACCACAAAATACTCACCAATGAGTAAATATTACAATAATATTAGTGTGAAAACAACTTCTAATAAATCAAAATCAAGGGTTGTATAGTCATTCTCATTGGGACGTAACTTACTTAATCCATAAGATATAATTTCTCTCTGTTACATCAAAATAGATCCCAATCCCAGATGATAAGAAACACTGAAAACCTTAAAAAACACACCCATCCCTAGAAACTAGAGCATTGTAGCATTGAACAACTTATACATTAGGTAACTGAATGCTACCTTGTACAGATATTTCTACACAAATGTGTGGTCTTTTCTAGTCAAGACCATAAATAGAGTTGTAACTCAATAAAAATTGGAAAAAAACCTCATATAATAACCCATGATACCAATGGAACATTAATAGTCTTCACAATGTAGGGTAATTCCAAGAAATAACTACATCAAACATCAATAGGTCCACATCCACGCCCTACCAAGAGACTAAATATATAATGAAACACACCTATAGTGTCTATGACAAACACATTGACTACATGCCATAAAAATGGTGGTTTTGAACAGTCCATATTCAAACTATAATTTGTTCATCAGACTCATCCTCTTTACATGGGTAGAACAAGTTATCTCCCAAAATACAATAATGAACTAGTATAAAAACTCATAAAACATGGGGTTCAGAAGACCCCTGAACAGAACTGGGGAGTTCATAACACTGAATGGCATAAACCAAAAATAAAAGTTCCCAAAAATTAATATGAAAGAATTACCTATAATATCCCCATATTTCACACCCATCTAGTGATATACCAACCACATATAGATCTTTTCAAACCCCATAACACCTCTCAACAGTTCAAACAAATAATCATTCCTTGGAAGAGTGTAATGATACTCTATTGTTACTTGATTCAACCTCTAAAAGTCAATAAAAACCCTTAGACTAATATGTATTTTCTTGGTGAATATCAATAGAGCCCCCCATGTATATAATCTAGTTAGGATGAAACACCATTGTATTTTATCATCCACCAAAATCCTTAAATCATGAAACTCCATGGGTTCCATCCAATAGGGAACCATCAAAATTGGTGATGCACCCAACATAAATTTTTGTCCACTAAAATATTACAGTGTGTAAATTTATAATATATCTCATGGTGATACATCTAGTGGTCCATTGGTAGTACATATGAATAGATTTTTATTTTATAGTTTACAGATCGATTCTTGTTTCATTCAAAATTGAGAGTCAACTGGGTAACAAAGTATCCAATATTAAATTAATGTATTTTTAGGACATGTTAATTTTCAAGAAGTTCATTTACATCCTTATATTTTTATAAAACATGGAATTATAAAAAAGTATCAAAAAAATTAGAATAACATGATTAATATTTCTTATATTGAGTGACGGCACACATACTGGATTTTTGGATTGATTGATTTCCCTTGATAAACAATATATAATAATTTTTATAGGAATGTATATTTTTATAAATAATACCCATTTAACTTTGTATTCATTTAGAATCATTAATATGACAAGTTAGCTGATTTTATTCTCATATAAAATAGTTCAAGGAAAAAAATGTTTTATAAACCTAGTGTTTCTCCATCTATTCCAGCATTGAAATTATATAGCATCAATATAGAAAAAATTGTTTCATATTTAGTACAACCATTATACAGTGGTCTTTTTATAAAAATATTTAACTTCTCCAACAACATTGGAGAACTAGGAGGGTCAACTTCATTTTCTATTATCATTTATTCCAATGATATCTATCATCATTTACCACATTTTTCATATCAAATGATATATAATTCACAGTTTCATATCAGTTAGTATATACATTCATTTATTCCCCATGTTTAGTAAAATATTTCTAGATTTTACAATTACATGAAAAATAAATTTTTCTTACAACTCTATTCGAATAATTTATATTGAATAATAAAAATTAAAACATGGAAAGATGATTTTATAAGTGTTTTATATGGGCTTTGATAAAAACATTATGAACAATTTACCTCCATACTAATACTCTATAGTCATATGATTATTATTTAACAATTTTTAATTCATATCATTCCTATTAGGTTCAACTATATTCAATTTGTATAAATAATAAATAAATGCACAACAATTATGCATATAATGTATATATAAATTGAAATGAAACATAAGTATCCAAATTATACTGTAAATATAGAAAAATATATTTGTGTGTCTAAACATATTTCGGTATAGATATATAATTCCTATGTTTTAATGAATCATGGAATATTCAAAGAAGAAATGGTATGAGAAATGATTTTTCCACCCTATCCATTCCTCTAAAACTTTTACTGACAAATACATGAGATTTATTGTATACACAATGTGTAATGAGATTACAAAATCTTGAAACAAAATGTGGTTACACAAAGACTTACTAACACAAACCATGAAGATAAATAAAAACCACATTACTTCATCATAAAATGCATCCATCATTCTTTATTAGGAGATCCATGATTTTTTAGGTTATCCATACTCTTAAAATCCAATGTTTAACCTAGTTAATTATTTTAGTAGTCTTCACAATTCAGTGATTTCCATCTCAAAAAGGATTCTAATTGAGTTGGAAGTTATTCTTTTAGTAAATATAATATAAAATGTCTTAATTGAGTTATATAAGATAAGTTATAACCATTTCCATGATTTTATCGATATTACCATGAGGAATATTGTTCTAGGGATAGAAGGTCTCAATAACTCCATAAATTAATAGATAAAAAAAATAATATCATCGTAGTATCAAGTCCATATCCTTTAGGGACAAACATGAACTTTTTCACACAAGGAATTAACTAATTATCTTAATTGAAGATTAATATTAAATAATTACTATATAAAAATAAGAAACATCCTCCACTAATATGAGAAATTCATGTGTGATAAAAATAAAATTCTAGCTTCATAGAGAATACTCAATCGAGGATTCATGGTATTGTTGTAAAATAATTGAAAAACACAGCATCAACCATGGTTTTATTGTATATGAAACCATAAAAATAATAGTAAATAAGGTAAAATAATTATGTATACTACTGAAAATCTTCATCTAATAAAAAACAAGAGAATAATTTGGATATTTATTCTATAAGTGTAGCTTGTATTAGAACATAGTACCTTCACTAAATTTGAGAATCACTCATAAACTATATGCCATTATCTTGAACTCAAATAATGAGGAGAAACATAAATGTTGGGCGGAACAACGAGCGACAAATATTTTGCTCATGAATATCATCTTTGGAACAACACTATATAGATCTTATCAACCATTACACCCTTTTATGGCTATGAACTAAGAGTAATACAGTGAAAATATTTTTCCATCCACTTCTAAATCATATAAAGGGGTTAATGAAAATAAAAAATTCATTCCATTCAAATCCATTCCATGAAACCAAATTCCAATAGATAATATGCGATAAAAGTGTAGATGTGGGGACCAACAAATCAGTAAAAAAAGAATATACAATATAAAACTATTCACACTAAAGGTGAATATAATATAAATTGGGATTTAGATCTTGATGAAATTCAACTATGTTAAACATTCTCTCCTAAATAGTTAGATAATCATAGATTATTGTATCCCTATTAACATATATTCTAAATGAAAAACTTTCATTCTCCTCAATATATGAAAATAATGTCTCCTTAAGTCCCTATTAGGTAATATGATTGGAATTTTTAAGAATAATGTTATCCTTTAGATCATTCTCATCCAAGGATTAGGAAGAATCCTCTTCACCAGATCATACAAAGAGATCATTATTAGCATCTGGTTATAGAGGGTTGTTTTCTTTCTCTATGTGAATCCCTAATGATCTATTGAAAATGGTTCACTCTAAGTTAGTTTATTCAATTAAGTTCTGAGTCCTCCAATGATGTTGAGTGATAAAACTGTTTGAAATAATGATTTTATTCTTACATTTTATGGAGGTAGATTGTAGGCATTCACTTATAGTTTGGTGTACTTGAACATGATTGTCTTGATTAGATTCACCAGAAACATAGTGTCTGTCTTGGACCACCTTTTGATTGGTTGAAATTGATCATATGGTTCTTATAAGGCATTGATAATTCATAAATTCAACCAAAAACCTATAAAAACATCAACATGAGTACATTGAGGAAGACTAGGATTAGAGACTCAGGTGGATTAAAAATTTTCTAGGTATTTATCAAAAGAGGGTTCATCTTCGTCATTTGGAAACATCTTATATTTATCCACCCAAACTGACTTTTCCTTATATTGGGGGAGGGGTTTGGAATTTTCCAATGATATAATTTCTCGTAGTGTGATTCCCAAAGTCATATTATTTATGAATGTGTCCATGGTACAAGAAATTAGAGTAGTATCTTGGTATGTTTTCATATACTGATTTTTTTTCATAATATATTGTCACAATTCAAGATCAAAATAACTAAATGTAAAGATTGAATAAGGTAAACCTAAACACATACATGTGAAACTAATATCTTCTTAAGAATTTTAGTATATGAATCCAAATTAATTAGGTGACAATAAGATATTCCATAGAGAATATGGGGATTTCTTGAGGATGTGAAATGGTAAGGCTGGGAAGCCTGATTAGTTAGGTAGAATAGGGGATTCAGAATTCAAATTAAATATGGGAGACCATTTTTAAACATTAATTGAACATACTCAAAATATTCAGTGACCCTATAATGAATTCTGAAAGTTATCATTCTTAGATGAAAAAAATATCGCAACATTCATAAATTTTTTTTCCTTTCACCAAAAAAAATCCAAGGATTATGGAGGATTTTTGTTGAAATTTTAATAACTGACGTTTCATTAATAATTTATTAGTAATAATGATTATGATATTAGAAGATTGATATTATACCTTATTTTTATAAAGGGGAATGGTCGTGTTTCCCTGTACATGGAATAACATCAGCTGAAAGGATTCCACCAACACAATGGTGACAACATGATCAATACGTTTGGAATGATAATTACTTGAAACCATGCATATGAAACTTCATGATTTGATATAATTATGGCATCTTTATTGATCACCATTAGCAACTTCTATAGGCTAGTCCATCACTTTCTAATTCAAAAGAATATTCTTAATCTAAGGAAAATGATATTAATACTTCTAGGAAATATGATTGTTTTAATAATAAAAATATTATACTCAATTTATACTCTCAAGTAAGTACTGAAAAAAATTCTATTGAAGAAAAGATAGAATCTTATTTTTCTATTAAGAGATAATGACGTATCATTACAATAAATATTTTCCTGATAATGTATTTTAATTACTCAACCCTAAATTAATTTTTTTAATATATATATAGTGTATATATATTTATATATATATAGTTTTAACTTAATGTAATTTATTTATTTTATATTTTAAAATATTTATATATACATAAACATACAAAATAAAAAAACTACAATGTGAAGTGAAGGGAGGACCTATATTCCAAATGCTAATAAAAGATGGAACCCTAGAGATCCAATGTGAAAACCCATTGGATTTACGAAAACCATTTCTCAACACATATAATGAAGTACTATTTAATATGGGGATTCAAATATAGGGTATCATAGATCAATTAAATGGAAATAAGAAATAAAAAACACAAAACAAATTGAAATCGATTAAAAAAGGAGTATTAAGAAACATATACTATCAGTTATAGGAGGGTTTATTATTATAAGAAATTCAAGGGGGAGTCATCACAATGTTTGAGTTCTGTGAGAGCTTGACTGGTGCGAGCGAGTGCAGTTTCTGTTATGAATTATTTTAAAAGAATGGAATGAGTTTTGTGATTACTATTTTTATACGCTCTTAAAAACTAGTTTAAATTAATTACAAAAATATGAATTGAATAGACATTAATAATGACTACTTTATAAAAAAACATAAAATAATTATCAGTATTAAATAAAAAATAATATTAAAAGAATCAATGTTAAAAATTAGTGAAATTCAGTGATTAAAATTTCATAGACATTTAAAATATTTAAATAATTATTATGTTTTATTAATTATATAAAATATAAAATTAAATTCAAATAAATAGATATTAAAATGAAATTCAATTCATATTAATTATGTCAATTAAAACCTTGTTTAAAACAATATATTTTAATAATTAGATATGTATATGTAATTATTAAAATGTAACACTTATAAATATATTAAAAAATCAATAATTAAAATGAACTCATTATAAAAAATTTAAGAGAAATTAACATTATAAATGAAAAAATTTTATTAAATGAATAAATGTTAAAAAGAGTGAAATATAGTGGATAAAAAATCAATAGATTTCAAAAATATTATAAATTAATACGTTTTATTTATTACATATATTATTGAATAAATTAAAAAAGAATATATATTAAATTTAAAAATAATGCGCATTATTTATTAAAATAACCCCCATTTTGAAAAAATTATATTTTAATGGAAACTATGAATTAAAAATATTTCAAATTGTTAAAATTAAAAAAAATTTGAAATAAACATAATTGAAAATATTAAATAACAAAAAATTTAAAAAATAATTCATATTGTTCATGTATAAATATTATTAATAATGAATAAATTTTATAAAATATCTAAAACTAATAAATTTATATTACAAATTGAAAACATAATATATTAAATTTTAATAAATAAAAAAAATTGAATATTTAAAATTTAACATGTTACAGAAATATTATGTGTCTGTGTGATTTTTTTATATAAAATTACATTAATTTATTGGCGTTGTTTTCAAATGAATTTATAAATATATAAGATATGATTCATAAAATTAAAATTGAAAAAATGAAATATATATAATATATTATTAATTTTCTATTACTTCATACAGATTAGTCAATATTTTTTATAACTCCTTTCACTAAATATTTGAATTTTTAAGTGTAGAATGATATTTTATATTATATAAATAAAATATTCGGAATTATTATATATATATACATATATATACGTATATATGTTACTATATAACAAATTTGATATATATTAATGAGTAAATATGTATAGAAAATATAAAATATGTATAAATTATAAAATATTAAATGTATATATTTAAAAAATAATAAAATTATAAAAAATAAATAATATTTAACATTTTGAAGGGATAAATAATAATAAATGAATTAATATTTCAAATGATAAAAATTTAATTGATAAAAAGAATTAATTGGAAAAAATTTAAAAAATAAAAATAATTCATAATTACATAAATTTAAAAAATTAAAAAGGTATTTATTTAACATGGAATGTATAAATATATCAATTATGTAAATTACGCATATATTAAAATCATTAAATACAAGATAATAAATATTTATATATAAATATGATAAATTAATAAAATTAATAAAAAAGTAAATATAATTTTAGATTTAATAAATTAAAAAATATATTTAAATAGTTATTAATGAAGTAAATAATAAAACTTGAATAAATTTTAAAAAAAATTGTTTAAAAAATTATTAAAAAGGTTAGATAAAATTAATATTAAATATAATGAAATTTTAATAACTAAAATTATAAAACATAAAGTAATAAATACTAACAACTAAAACATTTAAATAATAGTATAAAAATTATTTTTTTATGTGTGTTTCTATATAAAATTAAATTAATTTCATACATGTATCTATTAAATTAATTATAAATGTACAATTGGGTTTCATATATGTAAAATTTTGAAAACATATCGCATTTTTATAAAAAACTATTTTTAAATATTTATTATTATTTTTTTCCAATATTTTAAATTACCATTGATTTTTAATTAACATGAAAACCATTTTTTCTTTATATATATGAAGCGTTATGTGTAAATACATATTTCTTCTATTATAAATTATATTTAAGGAAATGATAGACATATATATAAATATAAATATAAATACATTTCTATAATAAATTTTATTATTATTAATATATGTTTTCTATAAATATCACCTTTATCAGTGCTAAAACATGTGCCGATATACATCACTATTATCATCACTATATAAGAATGTTTCTAAATAAAACCTTTATACCCATTAACAAAGAACTAATAATGGTAATAATTTTTTCATTTTTTTTGGCACCCATAAAGATATCCACTATCAGTTTTTTTATCTAACACAGAAAGAACAACCCCTTTATCAGCACTCTTTTACATTGATAAAGAGTACCGATCTAAATTCTTGTTTCATTACATGATCAAAAGGAATTCATAATATATTAATAAAATCTAGTCAGACGATATAAATTTCTCTAAATATGATAAGAAAACTAAAATCGGGATGGTCAAATACATCGATACATTTCTTTCTAATCTCTTTTGACATCTAGGGATATTTAAAATCTGAAAATTCTCCAGGCCTCATTTATATTATTTATTATATTGATCCTATATTACTTATAATAGAATAAAAAATTTACCAACTACTTCAGTTCATGAGGATCGTTCTATTATTTTAGGTTTGGAGTTTTATTATGAGAAGGGTCAGTTGAAATTCATTCCCAAATCTAAATGTTTAATTTTATTTATTGTATTTTAAAACATGATGAAGTTCTGCCAAGGATTGGATTAATGATTTAGATGATTAAATCTATAAATTATTAGTTTCTCCCATATTCTTTTCCTTCATAAGAGTTGAATAGAAGGAGGTTTCTCATGATTTGGAAGGTTAAAGCTTAGATGGTGACACTCGAGCATGGATGCTTGATTTTCATAGATGAATTTTATCTCTTATAATGAATGATTTTCAATGAATTAAATTGGTCATTATATTTCCAAAAAATAATACTATCTACTACATTTGTAAATTAATTTAAGGAACATATTGAATTTAAAACACATATAGATTTATCCATTATAGATGTATTAAGTCACCCTGTAAAGACCCGTAAAATTCAAGGGAAATTTTTTCTTAATTTTCTTTAGAATTTTACAAGAGCGCGGTTTCAGACGGCACCTGATTCCGAGGCCCGGAGTGCCCGGAATTAATTTCCAAAGTTTGGCTCGGGTACGTTCAGTGAACGAACGAGCGGGAATTCCTAACTTTTGATCCGGTGCTCGGAATTGAAATCCGAGGGCACCGATGAACTCGCAGCGCCGATATTCGCTTAATGAGACCTTTTCGGAAGTTGCGTTTGTTGCGGGTTGAAAGTTAGTTTTTGGGTTTTTAGTTTAAGTTAAATAAAATTTGTGAGGAACAAATTTTATTTTTATCTAGTTAAGTCCTACCAAAGGGAGTTGGGAGTGGGACCCACATCTACTTAACCTCCCTTGGGAGGATTAAGTGAGGTGGGGTCCACACGAACCCCAACTCCTCAAATTCTCTCAAAACCTCCCCTTTAACTCTTTGCATTTAATGTTGTCAACTTGAGTTATTTAATTAATTATGGGAGTTTAACCTTTTTGAATTTCAAACATTTGAAATTCTATTGTGTATTGTAATAATAAAATAAGAAGATGTCTTATTTTATTAGGGGTTGTTTGTTTTGTCTCCTTGAGAGCTTTTGGAGAGCCTTTTCTTCTTCTTCAAACTCAACGAAGAACGCGAAGAACGTCGTTCTTCAACGAAGAACTTCTCCGCCGAAGAACACGATCCATCCGCGACGCCGTATCCGCGACGCGACGTACTTCTTCCGCGTCATCTCTTCCGCGACGGTTTTCCGCGACGAACGCCTTCGACAACGACTCTTCCTCCGACGTCAAAGGAATCGACACCGATATTCCACGACTCCGTCAACGTGCGACTATCAAGGTAAGGGTTCTTGAGTTCGTTGTTTCCTTTTTATTTGACTTTCCTCGAGACTTGACGTAGAACGCTCAAGTTCCGACGAAGAACGCCGCTCCGCTCTTCTTCGTCTTCGGTGTCAACGAGAGAGAACACCGCACCTTCCTCGGACAACCTTCGTCGGCGTACAAGGATTCGCCAACGACGTGCCACTTCGGACGCGCCTCTTCGTCGTTGAATTTGATGAACGACGACCGCGTCGCCCGACCTCCGCGACGTCGTCTTCCGCGGACATAGTCAAATCCTTGAACTTATACCCGAGGTAGGGGATGTTGATTTAATATTTAATTATCTCATTCTTGCTCGTGGTTCGTATGACTAACGTGAGGATGTTGTTTATTTAAAGTTGCGTTTATTAATTTAACGTGAGGGGGCCGGACCGTACGAACACGGCCGAACCCCCTCCATCGTTCTTGTTTATTTTTTCGGATGGAAGCAAGTGGCGTGGTGCCGTCGCACCACGCGGATGATTGTTCGTTTATTTTACGCAACGCCGTCGCGCGCACACCATGGAAGAAACATCAAGAACGCGACGCCGTCGCGCCGCGTTGAAAGAACTTAAAGTGCGGCGAAAGGGGCGCGGTGCCGTCGCACCGCGCCGGACGACGAACACCGCGGCCGGTTCCGGGCCGCGGCGGGACGAGGAGACCGCGGCCGGATCCGGGCCGCGGCAGGATGTGAAGACCGGCGGCCGGGCCGCCGGCATCGGAAGCCGAAGAAGGGGACCGGAAATTCCGGTCCCGTTTTAGAAAACCGGCCGGCCAGCTGGCCGGCCGGATGTCTTAAAAACCGGGGGAATTAATCCCCCGGCCTTCCCATAAAAACCCCCCTCTTAAAGAGGGGGGCGGTTCTTGAAGGAGGGGGGCAGCCGGCCCCCCTGGTTCTCTTAAATAAACCGGCCCCCACGTGGGGAGCGGTTTCATTCAAAGGGGTGCGGCTATATGCCGCGCCGACACCCAAGAAGTGGGGGCTTAGCCCCCGCGTGCCACCCACGTGCGGCGCCAGGCGCCGCCGCCGCGGCCCGCCGCCGCCGCCGCGCCGCCGCGCCGCCCCAGGGGGGGGTCGGGCCGGGTCGGCCCGGACCCGGACCCCCCTGTTTCGTACCAGATTTGGTTTTTGGCCCATAACTTGAGCCTCGGACCTCCGAATGACGAACCGTCTGCGGCAACGCGATCCTTGGATCGAGACGGTTGTTTCGGTATATCGCACTCAAGGTTTCGGTTTACTTTGAGTTCGGCCGGGTTGGTTCGTTCACGGAACCAACCGGGCCTTCGGAGCAGAAATGCTCATATCTTGAGCTACGGACGTCCGATTGACGTGCCGTCAGCCGCGTTGTGTTCCTATTAGAGAGACGGATCTTTTGGCATACTCCGCCCGAGGTTTGGACGCAGGTGGAGTACGGTCGGGTTGGTTTTTCCTTAAAAACCAACCGGGCCCCGGAGACGAAAAAGTCAATAACTCACAGACCGGGCGTCCGATTGACGCGCCGTCTGTTTCGTTGACTTCCTCTTGATGAGACGGAACTTTTGACTTACTCCGCCCGAGTTTTGGATACAGTCGGAGTATGGCCGGGTTGGATTGTACCCGAAATCCAACCGGGCCCCTGGAACGGAAAAGCTGATATCTTTCAGACAGGACGTCCGTTTGACGAACCGTCAGCGGCGTTGGTGTTTACGTTTAGTAACGGTCCCTATGAGTATACCCTATGGGAGTTCGGGGTACAGTTGAGATACGGCCGGGATTGGTTCGCACTCGAAACCAACCGGGCCCCTGGGACGAAAAGGCTAATAACTCACAGACCGGGCGTCCGATCGACGTGCCGTCTGTTGCGTTGAGACCCCTGTGACAAAACGGACTTTTGAGATACTTATTTTCGGGACTTTGAGATACTTGGAGTATCGACCTGTAGCTCGTGGAGCGGACCCTCCCAGTGACGAGCGTGCGATGTACGGAGACCGTGTAGCTGGCTGAGACCTGACGACTGCTTGACCGACTCGACTTGGAGTGAGTCGACTAGCCCAGTGGACGGAGCACTACTTTCTGAGGTGCAGACCCATGGCGGACGGAGCACTACCTGTGTGACAGTGCAGACCCGCGGTGCTCGTCCGGAGAGTACCTCAGCAGGCTACTAGGGGGTGTGCACTACTGAGTTTGGGTGACATACCTCGGCGGGAAGCACTACTGTGTCTGGGTGGCTGACCCGCGGTACTCGACAGGAGGAGTACTTCAGCAGTCTTAGGTTAGTGAGCAGTACCTCGGAGTCGTGACAGGACCACTGTACACTCTAGAGACGGAGCTCTTCAGCAGTTACGGTTTCGATAATGAAAATCCTGGTTTGAGCTGAGACTTTTGACCTTGTGTTTACTTCATGATTGAGATGGGTCACTTGCTAACTTTGGTATATGTATGGGCATATACCCGAGTAGTGGTTATCCGTTGTTTTCACAATCCTTGTGTTTCCTCATGATTGAGATGGGTTACTTGATAACTTAGGTATATGTATGGGCATATACCTAAGTAGGGTTTATCTGTTGAGATCTTCTTGTGTTTATCCTTGTTGGTTTTAGTGAGACCTTGAGGGTCTCGGGGTCCCTACTGAGTATCGTTATACTCACCCCTGCACGGGCTATGCCCGCACCTCGTTGTGTTGGTTGCAGACGACGGACAGTGCTGACAGAAGCCGAAGGTTCGAGGACTGGACGGTACCTGGAGGTGGACTATACGACGAGGCGGTACCCGGAGGTGGACCACTGGGCGGGACATACTCGGAGCGGATGGCGGGACCCGAGGAGCAGAGGAGCTATCTGTACCCACCCTTCAGGTGGGATTTCCAGTGGACATCTCAGCGTAGCAGCTTTACTTTTCAGTCGCTGTTTTCCCTTTTCGAGTTGTACTTTACAGTTGGGCTTGTATTTCCGGCCCCTTTTACTTTTCAGCTCTTCTTTTTGTACTTAGTGTTTTACTTCCGCTTGCTTACTCTGTGGTGTTTGTTTACCTTACAAAGGCAATGCCTTCCCTTTTTCTGGGATTTACGCTTTGGTGCTAGTCGCCAGCCCCTGGCCTATGGAAGGCGGGCTTGGGGTAGTCACGGCACGGACCCCGAGGGCGGGTCGTGACAAATTGGTATCAAAGGTGGTCGGTTCTACCGCAGACTCTGATCTTTCTTTCTGTGAAGCAATAGTGTTAAGGGTACCGAGTGTGGTTTTCAGTTTAGGGAGTCCAGTGTTGGTGCGGGCGGCCGACGTATCCATACACCAGGACCCTGACAACTGATTTCCGACTTTGTGCACGAAAACACTGATTGCGTGTGTGTTTTCAAAGGTTTTTCCCCTTAAAACAGCTCAAACCAGGTCAGCTCACCAGGTATAATCGTTTGATCGTGTTACGTTGTTTCTTTCAGGATGTCTTTTCTCAGACGACCAGCTAGAGCCCGGAGGGATGAGCGTGCTGACAGTCTGTCGAGCGACGAGGCTTCGGTACAGGGCCCTCTTGCAGTTGAGGCACCAGCGGAGGCACCAGCGGTACTACCATACGTTGGGCCACCGATGCCACCAGCCCCAGCAGTAGGCGATGCACGACGCTTGAGCGCGCTGCACGAGTTCCAGCGCCAGAGGCCACCCAGGTTCCGGGGAGAGACGGACCCGCAGGCGGCTGAGGTTTGGCTGGAGGCTGTGGTGAGAGTCTTCAGGCTAGTGGGGACGCCGGCAGACTTCATGGTGATCTTTGCTACCAGCCTCCTTCAGGCAGCAGCAGGTAGGTGGTGGAGCCACTTGTTTCAGTTTTGCGATGAGATGAGATTCGCATGGGAAGACTTCGAGACCTTCTTCAGGGTGGAGTTTGTGCCAGTATCTCTACACCCCGAGCGTGTACAGGAGATTCTGCCTTTGCCGCGTGTTTTTCGATCAGAAGTCGAGTCATCTGTGGGCAGTAGACAGATGATGCAGAGGTCCAGGAGGACCAGACCAGCAGTTGGGTGATCTCGGGTTTTAGGACCGGTGGTGCAGGGCACCCGAGGTGGGGTCAGAACCAGGCGTGCCAGAAACGGACAATGTTACTCCTGTGGCGGAAAGGGTCACCTGGCACGTGACTGTCCGACTCCTCGATCCGCAGGCTTGGAGGGAGCCACCGAGGTTGAGGCAGCGACAAATGCTGGAGCTCTGGGAGCAGGTGGACAGGGGAGGAACTAGTGGATACGTCTTTTGTACTTCTAGTTCCATGTTGATGTTGCTTTTGTGTAGCGTCTTGTAATATGAGCTGCAATAATAAAAGACGCATACCTTTGTGATGTTTTCTTTCCTGTCCTCTTTTGTGATGTTACTAAGAGGTTCCAGTTGACTGTTGACTTGACCCTCACTTGTGAGACATCTACTGGAGGAGACCCAGTTACCACACACTGATGCCGACAGTGTGACTCAACCCTTGGAGGCGAGAGTAACGGTTGGATCTCTTAGTAGTAGCGTCGAGGCCTTACGACGTCATCCTTGGTATGGATTAGTATCATCCATGTTAGGATTGACTGTTTTAGGCAAAGAATGTGGTTCATCCAGGGGATGAGACCAGGTTTCTCTTATCGGCAAAGAAGAAATCTTGCAGCTCATGTGGGACCAGAGATGGTCCGGGCCACGTCAGAGGAGGTCCATGTCATCCAGGAGCGGATGAGGACAGCACAGAGCCGGCAGAAGTCATACGCTGACAGGAGGCGGAGGCCACTAGAGTTCGAGGATGGTGACCACGTCTTCTTGCGGGTCTCACCTCGACGTGGTATTCGGAGATTTGGCCGAGGCGACAAGTTATCTCCGCGCTTCATCGGACCCTTCCAGGTTCTCAGCAGGATTGGCAAGGTGGCTTATCGCCTGGCTCTACTACCTCAGTTGCACCGGGTGCACGACGTCTTCCACGTATCCCAGCTGAGAAGATAAGTGCACGACCCGACGCACATCATTGACCATGTGGAGCTTGACGTTGACGATGGGGTGACTTTTACGGAGATCCCGGTGGAGTTAGAGGATCGACAGGAGCGGGTCCTACATGGACGATCGATTCCTCTTGTGCGCATCAGATGGCGGCACGGGAATCTCCAGGAGAGCACATGGGAGCGGGAGGCTCAGATGCGTGCTCAGTACCCTCTTTTGTTTCCCTAGTTTTTGTTGTATCTTTACGGGGACGTAAAGCCCTGAGGGGGGAGTAATGTAAAGACCCGTAAAATTCAAGGGAAATTTTTTCTTAATTTTCTTTAGAATTTTACAAGAGCGCGGTTTCAGACGGCACCTGATTCCGAGGCCCGGAGTGCCCGGAATTAATTTCCGAAGTTTGGCTCGGGTACGTTCAGTGAACGAACGAGCGGGAATTCCTAACTTTTGATCCGGTGCTCGGAATTGAAATCTGAGGGCACCGATGAACTCGCAGCGCCGATATTCGCTTAATGAGACCTTTTCGGAAGTTGCGTTTGTTGCGGGTTGAAAGTTAGTTTTTGGGTTTTTATTTTAAGTTAAATAAAATTTGTGAGGAACAAATTTTATTTTTATCTAGTTAAGTCCTACCAAAGGGAGTTGGGAGTGGGACCCACATCCACTTAACCTCCCTTGGGAGGATTAAGTGAGGTGGGGTCCACACGAACCCCAACTCCTCAAATTCTCTCAAAACCTCCCCTTTAACTCTTTGCATTTAATGTTGTCAACTTGAGTTATTTAATTAATTATGGGAGTTTAACCTTTTTGAATTTCAAACATTTGAAATTCTATTGTGTATTGTAATAATAAAATAAGAAGATGTCTTATTTTATTAGGGGTTGTTTGTTTTGTCTCCTTGAGAGCTTTTGGAGAGCCTCTTCTTCTTCTTCAAACTCAACGAAGAACGCGAAGAACGTCGTTCTTCAACGAAGAACTTCTCCGCCGAAGAACACGATCCATCCGCGACGCCGTATCCGCGACGCGACGTACTTCTTCCGCGTCATCTCTTCCGCGACGGTTTTCCGCGACGAACGCCTTCGACAACGACTCTTCCTCCGACGTCAAAGGAATCGACACCGATATTCCACGACTCCATCAACGTGCGACTATCAAGGTAAGGGTTCTTCAGTTCGTTGTTTCCTTTTTATTTGACTTTCCTCGAGACTTGATGTAGATCGCTCAAGTTCGGACGAAGAACGCCGCTCCGCTCTTCTTCGTCTTCGGTGTCAACGAGAGAGAACACCGCACCTTCCTCGGACAACCTTCGTCGGCGTACAAGGATTCGCCAACGACGTGCCACTTCGGACGCGCCTCTTCGTCGTTGAATTTGACGAACGACGACCGCGTCGCCCGACCTCCGCGACGTCGTCTTCCGCGGACATAGTCAAATCCTCGAACTTATACCCGAGGTAGGGGATGTTGATTTAATATTTAATTATCTCATTCTTGCTCGTGGTTCGTATGACTAACGTGAGGATGTTGTTTATTTAAAGTTGCGTTTATTAATTTAACGTGAGGGGGCCGGACCGTACGAACACGGCCGAACCCCCTCCATCGTTCTTGTTTATTTTTTCGGATGGAAGCAAGTGGCGTGGTGCCGTCGCACCACGCGGATGATTGTTCGTTTATTTTACGCAACGCCGTCGCGCGCACACCATGGAAGAAACATCAAGAACGCGACGCCGTCGCGCCGCGTTGAAAGAACTTAAAGTGCGGCGAAAGGGGCGCGGTGCCGTCGCACCGCGCCGGACGACGAACACCGCGGCCGGTTCCGGGCCGCGGCGGGACGAGGAGACCACGGCCGGATCCGGGCCGCGGCGGGATGTGAAGACCGGCGGCCGGGCCGCCGGCGTCGGAAGCCGAAGAAGGGGACCGGAAATTCCGGTCCCGTTTGAGAAAACCGGCCGGCCAGCTGGCCGGCCGGATGTCTTAAAAACCGGGGGAATTAATCCCCCGGCCTTCCCATAAAAACCCCCCTCTTAAAGAGGGGGGCGGTTCTTGAAGGAGGGGGGCAGCCGGCCCCCCTGGTTCTCTTAAATAAACCGGCCCCCACGTGGGGAGCGGTTTCATTCAAAGGGGCGCGGCTATATGCCGCGCCGACACCCAAGAAGTGGGGGCTTAGCCCCCGCGTGCGGCGCCAGGCGCCGCCGCCGCGGCCCGCCGCCGCCGTCGCGCCGCCCCAGGGGGGGGTCGGGCCGGGTCGGCCCGGACCCGGACCCCCCCGTTTCGTACCAGATTTGGTTTTTGGCCCATAACATGAGCCTCGGACCTCCGAATGACGAACCGTCTGCGGCAACGCGATCCTTGGATCGAGACGGTTGTTTCGGTATATCGCACTCAAGGTTTCGGTTTACTTTGAGTTCGGCCGGGTTGGTTCGTTCACGGAACCAACCGGGCCTTCGGAGCAGAAACGCTCATATCATGAGCTACGGACGTCCGATTGACGTGCCGTCAGCCGCGTTGTGTTCCTCTTAGAGAGACGGATCTTTTGGCATACTCCGCCCGAGGTTTGGACGCAGGTGGAGTACGGTCGGGTTGGTTTTGCCTTAAAAACCAACCGGGCCCCGGAGACGAAAAAGCCAATAACTCACAGACCGGGCGTCCGATTGACGCGCCGTCTGTTTCGTTGACTTCCTCTTGATGAGACGGAACTTTTGACTTACTCCGCCCGAGTTTTGGATACAGTCGGAGTATGGCCGGGTTGGATTGTACCCGAAATCCAACCGGGCCCCTGGAACGGAAAAGCTGATATCTTTCAGACAGGACGTCCGTTTGACGAACCGTCAGCGGCGTTGGTGTTTACGTTTAGTAACGGTCCCTATGAGTATACCCTATGGGAGTTCGGGGTACAGTTGAGATACGGCCGGGATTGGTTCGCACTCGAAAACAACCGGGCCCCTGGGACGAAAAGGCTAATAACTCACAGACCGGGCGTCCGATCGACGTGCCGTCTGTTGCGTTGAGACCCCTGTGACAAAACGGACTTTTGAGATACTTCTTTGCGGGACTTTGAGATACTTGGAGTATCGACCTGTAGCTCGTGGAGCGGACCCTCCCAGTGACGAGCGTGCGATGTACGGAGACCGTGTAGCTGGCTGAGACCTGACGACTGCTTGACCGACTCGACTTGGAGTGAGTCGACTAGCCCAGTGGACGGAGCACTACTTTCTGAGGTGCAGACCCATGGCGGACGGAGAACTACATGTGACAGTGCAGACCCGCGGTGCTCGTCCGGAGAGTACCTCAGCAGGCTACTAGGGGGTGTGCACTACTGAGTTTGGGTGACATACCTCGGCGGGAAGCACTACTGTGTCTGGGTGGCTGACCCGCGGTACTCGACAGGAGGAGTACTTCAGCAGTCTTAGGTTAGTGAGCAGTACCTCGGAGTCGTGACAGGACCACTGTACACTCTAGAGACGGATCTCTTCAACAGTTACGGTTTCGATAATGAAAATCCTGGTTTGAGCTGAGACTTTTGACCTTGTGTTTACTTCATGATTGAGATGGGTCACTTGCTAACTTTGGTATATGTATGGGCATATACCCGAGTAGTGGTTATCCGTTGTTTTCACAATCCTTGTGTTTCCTCATGATTGAGATGGGTTACTTGATAACTTAGGTATATGTATGGGCATATACCTAAGTAGGGTTTATCTGTTGAGATCTTCTTGTGTTTATCCTTGTTGGTTTTAGTGAGACCTTGAGGGTCTCGGGGTCCCTACTGAGTATCGTTATACTCACCCCTGCACGGGCTATGCCCGCACCTCGTTGTGTTGGTTGCAGACGACGGACAGTGCTGACAGAAGCCGAAGGTTCGAGGACTGGACGGTACCTGGAGGTGGACTATATGACGAGGCGGTACCCGGAGGTGGACCACTGGGCGGGACATACTCGGAGCGGATGGCGGGACCCGAGGAGCAGAGGAGCTATCTGTACCCACCCTTCAGGTGGGATTTCCAGTGGACATCTCAGCGTAGCAGCTTTACTTTTCAGTCGCTGTTTTCCCTTTTCGAGTTGTACTTTACAGTTGGGCTTGTATTTCCGGCCCCTTTTACTTTTCAGCTCTTCTTTTTGTACTTAGTGTTTTACTTCCGCTTGCTTACTCTGTGGTGTTTGTTTACCTTACAAAGGCAATGCCTTCCCTTTTTCTGGGATTTACGCTTTGGTGCTAGTCGCCAGCCCCTGGCCTATGGAAGGCGGGCTTGGGGTAGTCACGGCACGGACCCCGAGGGCGGGTCGTGACACACCCCATATTTTATATATCTCTTATAAAATAATTACATTTAAAAATGTACAAAAAGAAATATTATATTATTGAATTATACTTTCTTGAATTTATATACACTCTATTATAACAATATATTTCAGATTTCATAGAACACAAAATTCACTCACAACTAAGATTATCATCCTTTAAAATTCATCTTAAATCATACTTGAATTTGCAGAACCAATATGTGAATTCCCTTTCAATTGTCTATATAAATCATCCTCTCTGGAAATTTTTTTCTAAAAAATTATATTTTTATCATAAAAATTTACTAACCAAAATAGAAAAATTCAAAAAAATAATTACATTCAATATAACATTAAAATACTAAAAATAACTACAGTTGTCCCTGCAAAAATTTTACCCATACATTAATGCAGAAACACTATGATTGAATATAATTAATTGAGGCTATGTAAAATACCTATGTTTTTTATATGAATGGAGCGAAATAAAATTAAGGATCTCAATTAGGAGGACTGAATTATGGGAGGGAGGAAATGATCAAATGTGGATGGATTAAAATATAGAGTTCGCTGGATTATGGAAATGATATGATGTGTGTAATTATTAGATGAGGGAGACAATCAAGATTTAATCATCATAGATTCCTTGCAAGTTTATAATTTTTAAATATAATTCATATAGAATTTGGGAATCCTGAATCATAATAAAAATTATGTTTTTAACTATTAATGGTGATGAAAATATTGGATATTTTTATGAGATGGTGAAATAAAATAGATAATCAGTAGAATATATGTTTTATTTAATGATAAGATCCTATAAAAGGATTATAACTTGGTGGATTAAGCTGTTTAAGGAGAATAAAAAATCAAAATCCAAGATGATCATAATACTAGTAGTTCACATAAAGTAGAGAACTCATTTGTTGATGATGAAGGTGTTAAAAGTCCAAATATAATTCCATTATAAATAGATGAAATTTTAAGAGTAGCTAAATATTTAGTTGGAAAAAATATATATGAACAAAATAATTTCAATTACTGAATGATTGTGTATCAAGATAATCAGAAAAACCTAGAAGCACACAATAACTAATTCAGTTGACAATATCAACTATAATCATGAAATTGATATAGAGTTTTATTCACAATTTGATCTTTCTTCGACTAATGGGTACAATAGAACAGGAAATATAGAAAATAAAGCTTATATTAGTTAATATAAGTAGTGGTATTCATCCCTGAATGCAAATATAAATTAATTTATTTTCAATAGAACATGATATATGGATGAATACAAAAAGCTAAAAATGAACAAATGAACAAGTTGGTTTACTAATCAAGGAAGAGGATGGTGGAAAGTAAATATATATAGAATGTCTAGTAGTCAATGGGATTCAAGATAATGAGTATGTTTATATCTCAAATATATTCTCACTGTTAGTTAGAAATTATACCATCCAAATAATACATTTTATAGTAGAATAAGAAAATATATAAAGAGATAAAAATTATTTCAATTAGGATTTCCTTCATGGTTATTTACTATATAAGATTAAAACATAATATCCAATATGTATATAGGGAGATGTGAATCAGAATTTAGTATATAAATTTAAAAATATCTTTTCAACATTAATAAAACCACCACAATAAAGGAATTCAAAAAATGAATTTTTCAAGTTAGAATAATTGTTTATAAAGTGTAATGAAAAGAACTGAAATTATCAAATTCAATATCATGATGAAAAATTAATCATATTTATGTTGTATTTTTTTATAAATTCTATGTAGTAATAGAATTTTTTTGAAAATAGGAATATTGAAGTGTGATTTTTTATATGGTTCAAGATTCAAGAAGTTGAAACAGAAATATTTCTTGGGGATAAAGATCAAGAGATGTTGGAAAACAAGAGCTTTTCATCTATCATAGAAATATTTTATTCCTAATATTATTTATTTGATTGGGATGAATATAAATAAACCAGTCCCCAATCCAACTTTTAATTTTTATTTTTCCAATACATAAGTTCAAACAATGGAAGTTGAGGCCAGGAATATATAGAACTTTCTATATGCATGTACAATCAAAAAATTTAATGTATAAAATTTTTTTCTCTTTTCTAAGATTTTTTCATGGTGTGAGAGTTGTGATTAAATATATAAATAATCTAAGTAATGTTTACTCGGCGGTTGTAAAGTGGATCCTTCAGTATTTTAAAGGATTGCAATATCTACCTATCAATTTTTGGGAAGGATTATATGAAACATGGATTTATAGAATCCAATTTATCTATAGATTCGAATACTCAGAAGAATACAATAATTCTCATCTTAAAATTTAGAGGAGTTATAGTCAATTAGATTTCATAGTGATAGAATATCATTACAATGAGTATAAGAGAATCAGAGTATGTAGCAAGAATAAATGATGGAAAATAAATGGTATGGTAAAATATTTTCTAATATGGATTGAAAAGAGTTAGGAATTATAGTACATCACTATGATTGAAAAATGTGAATTCATTTGGATAAAAGTATGGTTTTCTATTCTATATAAAATATATCCACCTAAAGTATCATTTTATTCAAATCATTTCCGAGATAATGGAGTTGGACCTATGGAAGAGAGAGAATGTGAAAATATGGAATGAATATTCACAAAGGGAGTTGTTCAAGAAAATATAATTCATGATTGATCATATGTAAGACATTTGAGAAGGGAAGAAATACATGAATCATTGATTATTGATCAATTTTTTAGGGCTACTAAAGGTTTTCCTCGAACAATCCCAAATGTTAGAGATTGTTGGGATGTTAAACCTTGTTCTGAGCACTATATGTTATGATCACTAAAATGTAAAAGCTTCGAACATTTGAGAATAATAATTAAATTTACATGAATATCGGTTAACGCAATGAAATTTGACATGATTTGAAGGTAGAACCAATATATCTTATATAAGAGTGGTTTTTCCATCAAATGTACTCAACTAGAAATGGCTCTATTATGAAGCATTGAGAGGATTGTAATTATTGAATATGTGATGGGTCATAAGGTTAGTAATCATTTTCAGATGGTTATATCTCATGATCTAGGGTTTTTAGAGACAATTTTTATGTTAATTCATTGATTTTTCTTATTATTATTGTATGTGGCACATTCAATAAAAATAGAGGGAAATATAATTACTACTAATGGTTTGACTTGATATTTATTAGATAATTGATATATTGGATAGGATTAAATATATTTTTAATATATTTATTCCATTTCCAATCTTATGGTTATAATAAAATAAATCACCAAGGCAGTTCCCCATGCGCACATTGAAAAAAATTCAAAACCATGTTAAACAGTTTTTCATTCACTGTTTGCAGGTATTTCCAAGGAATGTTTTACTATTGGATGGATTTATGATACATTGTTGGTTTGAAATGATATTTCAATATGTGTCAAAGGATAACATTGTGAGGCGAGTATGGTGAAATGACTACCTACTTCTAGTACACTCATTCAAGTGGAAGTAAAATTGTGGTGATTCAGTTTTCCACAACATTTAAATAACATGAGTTTATTTGTGGATCTATTAATCACACATATGATTGTCTATCTATATTATAAGAATATTGATTATAAATCCATAATTCTCATATTATTTTCCATTTCATTCCGAATAGAGAGTCTTCTCTGTGACATAGTGTACTATGTTTAATTTTTCAATCTGTGATCCATTAAAATTTTATAGCAGTTTCTTGACCTCCATATTGTTATATAAACCATATAATTATAATAAATTACAACAAAACATATGAAAAAAAAGATTCAACTTTCCAATATCGACACATGTAACACTTATTTCATTTTATGAGTGATTCATAGTCTTTGAGAAACAATATACAATCATTGGACATACATATTGTTTTACATATATCATACCCATTAATGTTAGTATTCATTTAGAATTACATATTTATTGATGAATCTCATTTTCTTCTAGTACCATATCATTTTGGAGAATATATAGTTATGTAATGTTGGAGTCACTCAATCAACTACCATGTATCAAATTATATGGATTCATTACTACTGATAATATTGTATATTTAAAATACATATTATATAATGGTCACTTTTCATAGCTCATGAACTTCTCCATAAACATTGAAAAATACTGAATGCCATTTTCAATTTCCATTCTAATTTCATCCATATGATCTAAATCATCATTTTTATTAGTGTTCACATCAAATGATTTATAAATTGTAGTTTCATCTGAGTTAGTTTGTACATTCTATAATTCCCCATGATGGGTACAACATTTGTATCTTCGGTTTATTTTCGGACAAACCAAATGTTCTTCCAACTATTTCGAATGAATTATTCTTGAATTAAAACAAAATAAACAATGAAAAAAGAATTAATAAGGGTCATATTCATTATCTACTTAAAACATAGTGAACACTTTATCTCCAAACTCATACTCTTTTTGCATATGATTAGAATATTTCCATTTTTTATTCATATCCATCCTATTACGATTAACAATATTAAATTATTTATAAATAATAAACAAATAAACATAAGTTATACATATAATTTATATATAAAATGATATGTAAACAATGTATCATAATTTGAGTGTAAATACGAAATGATGAATCTCTCTGTCTAAATGAATTTGGGTATAAATATACAATACCTATGTATTAATAAAGTTATTAATCTTCATTATAAAATGATAATGTTGTTGATACATAGAATAAATATATTTATTTTACAATGAAAAAATTCATAGTCACTTTAGATACTGAAGGAATCAATGGAAAAATGTTTCAATGACAAAAAAAATTAATTTTTTAATAGAAATTATAATATCATTATAATTAATAATATAATGATGATGTAGTTTAATTACTCTACCATTAATATATTTTATTATATGTATAATTCATATATATATGTATATATTTATTTATTTATTTTAATTTATTTTATTATTAATTTACCTATATATACATACATATATATATATATATAAAAGTAAACACACACAAGAACAACCACGAAAATCGATGTGAAGGGCTTCCCTGCATTCCAAAATACCATAAAGAGAGTTAACCCTAGATATTCAAAGAGAAAACCCCTTAGTTTTAGGTAAAACAATTTCTCAACACACGTTAATAAATATTATTGAAAAAGGGGATTCAAATAATGGAGATCAAAGATCAACAACCTATGAAGAAGAAATTAAAATCATCAAACAATGTAATATCGATTAAAATAAGTTATAAATAATTTCATACCATCGGTTGTGGTTGGGTACATTCATTTGAAAAATTAGATGTGTTGTGGTGAAGAAAGGTTATGTTCTTTGAGTGCTTGAGCGACACGAGAGAGTGGTGATTGAGTTGTGGTTGATTTTAAAAGTCTTGAAACTATTTATTAGTGCTTTTTTAAGCACTAGTAATAAATATAATAAATAACTTACAAAAAAATTAAAAAGAAAAATATTTAATATAATATGAAATAAGAAAAATTATTAAAATTATTAATGGATAAATAATATTAAGAAAATGAATGTTTATATTTAGTAAATTTTATTAATTAAAAATTAATTGACATTAAAAATAAAAAAAAATTATAGTATTAAATAAATAAATTTATATAAAAATTAAAAATAAATATATATTAAATTGAAAATTTGTAATGATTAATTAATTACATTATACCCACATTTAAAAAATAATATGTTAACAAGTTCATATGTATAAATAATTACTAGAATGATTAAATTTTAATAATTCCAGACAAATAAATATTAGAAATGAATAAAATTATAAAAAATCAAAAAAATAGTAATATTATTAATAAATAAATAATATTAAATGAATTAATATTGTAAAAGAGTTTATGTATTGTAACTAAAAATTAAATTTTTTAAAAAAATTTAGAAAATAAATATTTTTTATTACTTGTATATATTATTAAAAAAAATTAAATTAGTATATATTAAAATGAAGACAAATAAAAAAAATTATATAAATTAAAACCATATTAAAAACAATAATTTTTTTTAATCATAGAAAATTCTATGCATTTTATTAAAAGGAAAGAAATAAAACAAAAGTAAGATTACATAATGAGTATGGGAAAAAAGCATAGCCCAAGGTAGAAGCCTACCTACCTATCTTTTTCATCAATCTAGCAGTTCACTTTCTCTCTTCTTCTTGAATTACATGCCATTCAGCCCTTCCGTGACCACGCCCCAACCTCTTGATCTTCCTCGATTTATATGAAGAGCTTGGAGACTTTATGAAAGAGTCTCTGCATCAGTGCAGTCAGAATCAGGTCTTTCTTCATGCTCTTTTCCTTTTCCAAGAGAAGAATCTCCCTCAATTACAGTAGACTGGGTAGGGATCTTCTACATCTCATCAGGAGGGCCCATGGTGGCATCCTGTATTTTAGTGGTATTTTAAATATGTTGACCAGAGGAAGGATTACATTTATTCAACCCAGCTACAGATTTTTCCTTCTTGTAAGAGAAAAGATCATTATCCACAATAAATTTTGAAGAAGCATGAAAAGGATTAGAAATGATTGGATCAGTTTCTAAAATTTTCTCACCCTTTTGGATATCCAAATCCATTTTTGTTGACCATCTTTGTAGTTTTCATCATGACCTGGCATTTGAGAAGATGAAGAAACTTGAATTTGTTGCAAACCAGCCCCTTTTCTTTGATAATTTGTATCAATATTTTGTAAGTTTGCCTCTTCAGAAAATTTGGAAGCCCAAGACATTGATGTATTCTCAGAAGACGAGGCATGTATATTGGGTGTGATACATGATCGATCACCCTCCTCTTCAACTGCAGGATTGACAACATCATCATGGACCGCTCCTTGCACATCAGAAAAAAGGCAGGTCCAGCCTTACCCTTACAATGAGTCTTCAGAACATGTGTACTTTTATTCTTTTTAGAACAATTTGTCCACTCAAATCCATGTGATGAACAGATGTCGCAAACTGTTGAGCGCCTACAAGTAGACGAGTCATGACCTATAATTTTACAATCATTGCAAAACATTGGCATTTTTTCATAGATGATATTTAATTCAATAATGGCATCATCAGTTGCAATCATAACCTCATCAACCAGGGTAGATCCCAATTCAACCTCAACTAAGAACCGGACGTAGTGACCAAAATGAGCCACTTCTGTTTCCTTGTCAATTTTGATAGGAGTCCCAATTGAGAGAGAAATATCATACAATAATTTGGGATGACAAAGAATCTAATTCAATCCATACACTCTTACCCAAATTTGTGTGGTGGTGTTACCAACCTCAAAGGGATTGAAATTTTTATCCCATTCATGAAGGTGAACAGTCCCTGGTTTGAGAGTAATAGAACCTAAACTCCAAGCTTGAACATTCATTTCTTTCATAGGGAAGACCATATAGAAGTATCCTCATCCTAATGAGACACATTTACAGGATGTAAAGCCCCAGAACGATGAAATACGCAGCTTCAGTTCATCAATTTTCAAAGGTTGAGAGCCTTTAGGATGGAATAATTGGGAAATAATAGAGAACTCACCCATTTTAAGCCATTCAGAAATAGCATTGGGATCTTTTTTGATGTGTTTAATGTTTCCCTTTCTTCGAATATAAGAGTCTCATGTGCTTTTAAAACCAACAAAAGTCCAATTTAGAGAAATCCCCTCATCAAGAGCATGTCTCGCCTTCTGGTTCAATAGTCCTGCGTTAGAATCAGAGTGCAGCTTGTTGTGTCTTGCAAATCGTTCTCCGGCCATCTCAGATGGAGCCTTTCAGAGATAGTCTACATAGCCAGCATCCAATGAAAAATACGGAGCCCATTTAGCACATGTGTCATGTTGAAAACATATAGATGGGGCCTTGAGAGCATCAACCAAGGGGGTCGTCACAACAGGCTTCTCACCCATAGAAAGAGGTTGCGCCAAAGAATCCATGCTTGTTGTCACACTATCTCCATTATTAATAACCTCAACCACTATCATCAAAGAAGCTCTCTCACCTAAGCGATTTGTCGCTGCGAGATCTTGATCATCTCGAGCCTCAGATGTCGCCAACGCATATTGTACTCCTATAGCATAAAACGACGCCGCCACATTCTGCTCTGCCACAGAAGCCGGGATCGCATTCTTCCAGTTTAGTTTCTCTATGCCTTCAAAAGCCATGACTTCAGCCGCAGTCGGTGTCGTAGCCTTGGAGGTCTCGATTCTATTAAAAACAATAAATGTTATTGAATATATCTGAATAAAATAATTATTATAAAATTGATAAATTTTAAATAAAAGTAAATGAATTAATATTAATATTTATAAAATTACTAAAATATTAAAAAACATGTATTATTAATTATATGTAAATAATATTAAAATGAATAAATTAAAAAAATGTAAAACTATAGTAAATAATATATCGTCAATAAAACTATAAAAAAATGAATGAAATTTTATTACAAATGAAAAATAATAACATATTAAATAATAAATATCTATAAATCAAATTGTAAAATAAATAATAAAAATTGAATAAAATACAAGAATATGATGTGTGTTTGTGTGTTTTTCAATATAAAATATCATTAATTATTATAGGTTTTTGTGAAATGAATTACTATATATAAGAGAACCTTGACATATGTAAAAATAAAAAAAATTAATGTTATAAATAATATTTTGAAATGCTTATTAGTCGAAACTAATTACTAAATATTGATAATTTTTTTTATTATTCTACATATAGTTTTCAATAAAGATATTACTTATTATGTGTAATTACTTATTTTTTATTACATAAATAATATTTAACAATAAATTATATATATATATATATATTTCTATTTCTATTTCTATTTCTATTTTAATAATAATAAAAATATTACTAAATGAATATGTATGAAAATATTAAAAATGATTAAATGAAAAAAAATATTAAAATAATAAATATTAAAAAATAAATTAAAACAATATTAAAACAATATTTAACATTATTATTGAATAAATAATATTAAATTAATGAATATGAAAAATGAGAGAAATTCTTATTATAAAATTAATATATTTTAAAAATAAAAACATTGAATAATTGTTATTAAATATATAAAATTTTAAAAAAATATAATTGAATATTAATTACATGAAAATGAGTACATATATTAATTATGTAAATTACATCCATATTGAAATCATTATATTCTAATAAATAAATATGTATGAAGAAATATTATAAATGAATTAATTAAAAAAATAAAAATAAAAATAAATAATGATGAAATGTCAAAATATTAATATTTTTATTGATAAAATAAATTATCAAAAACAAATAAATTTTAATTTACATACAAAAAATAATTTAATATATTATTTTATATAAAAATAAAATATGAATAAAATTAAACAATTAAATATATATATATATAATAAAAATTTTAATTTTAATTTAAAATGATAATATAAAAATTTATCATTCATCTATGTTTGTTTCAATATAAAATTGAATTATTATCATATATGTATGTGTGAAATTAAATATGTCTATTCACATAATTTTAATATATGTCAAATTGAATAAAATGACATTGATATGAATAAATGTTATTTACTACCTATTAATATTAAATATCCAATATTTTGAATTAACATTAATTTCTAATTAATATAAAAAACATTTTTCAATAAATATATGAAACATTATGTTTAAATACATAACAAATTTTATATAAATCTTATTTAACAAAATGATATATATATATATTAATATAAAAAAATCTATTAAAAACATTATTAGTAATAGATAATATTTCTAATAAGAACACATTTTTTCATCATTAAAATATGTACGGATATAGGTCACTATTACCATCACTGGATAATAATACTAATAAATATAATAATTTTTTACCCAAACAAAATACTAATAAAGGTGTAAAATTTTTTATCATTTTTTATGGCTTTGATAAATTTTCTTTTTCATCAGGATTGTATCTAACACTAAAAAAACAACCCATTTAGCCATATTTTGTTCATTGATATAGGGAACCCCTTAGTTTTTGATATTCTATAGTTTGAAAAATGGAATTCATATTATCTCATTAACATCTC
This sequence comes from Viscum album, assembly GCA_963277665.1. NCBI lineage: Eukaryota > Viridiplantae > Streptophyta > Magnoliopsida > Santalales > Viscaceae > Viscum > Viscum album. Next base: position 1,517,607,763 of record OY728131.1, read on the forward strand.
TTAAAATAAAATAAATTTCTTCTACTCTAATTACTATACTATATGTAGGGGTAAAATACATTTATTGGTATCATTCATATATTCTATGACTTGTGTGGATATTTAGAATGCAAAAATTCGTAAAATTATAATTTTTATTATTTATTCTCTTGATATTTCATCACACTTATTATAATCAACAATGCATGAAGCCCTTTGTTTGATCAAGCTCACACTATTCTTTTATGTTTCTAGTTTTCTTCTGAGTTTGGGTAGGAAGGAATTCATTCTTGAGTTTTATCATCAGGTAGTTATTAATTCTATTTTCAAACTAGATGAATGATTTAATAGGATTTGATTTATTATGAATTACATCATAGAATTGATTGATCTCTATTCATCTTTTTTTCCATCATCAAAGGAGAAGGGAACTGTGTTTCTCAAAATTTGGCAAGTGAAATTATTTATTGGGACACTCGGTCATAGATTTCTAATTTATAATGATTACATTGGTCAATTATAATAAATGATTTCTAATCCATTCAATTAGAAATTTTAGTTATACAAAGGTTATTATAATAAACTACATCAATAAATATATTTAGTGAACATATTTAATTTAATAATCATTAGGATCTAACATATCTAAATATCATAAGATCCATCTTGTTTTTCTCTCACATAATATTTTCTTTTCAGTTATAGAATAAATTGAAAAATGAATATAATAAAATTTAATCAAGACCATTTTTAATTAAATACAAAACATTATAAAAAATTAATATTTCACACTACATTGAACATTAAATAAAATGAAAACTCAAAATATCATCAATTAAAACATCAAATAAAATAATACCAAATTTTATGGAATCTAAAAAAATCATTTACTCTCTATTATAAATATAATGCTTCACCTATTGATAAATTGTGTTTCAAATATAATTTTGTTTTTCATAAAAATTTAATAAATTTATTTAAAAATAGTGGACAAAAATAATTACATTAAAATGCAATTAAAACACTAATGGTATCAAGAATGATCTTTAAGAAAAATTTCCTTGTTTAGTCATCGAACAATACTATATGTATATACAGTTTATGGAGTCCATGTGATATAAAGATGTTTTTTATAATAATGGAGGGAGAAAAAAGAAAGGATGTCAATTGGGAGGAGGAGATTGGGAGAGGATGATAACAATACGAGGTGGATGTTTTAAAATATTGTGGTTATAGGGAAATAATTATAGGAGAAAAATTATTGGATGAGAGAGACAACAATAAGTTCATCATCATAGTGTTATTTTTAGTTTTGAACTTTGACATGTATATGCTAAGGATCATGGAAAATTTGAATTATAATAAAAATTATGCTTTTCCCATAATTATGGTGATGGAAATTTTGGATATCATTTATGAGATGGTGGAATAAAGTGGGTCATTAGAATAATGGATGTTATATTTGATGATAAGGTTATGTGGAAGGATTGGAACATGAATTATTATGATGTTGATGATGAATAAACTATCAAAATAATGGTTGAACAGAATACTAATATATTACAAAAACTAGGGAAATCATATCAAGATGATGATGACATCATATTTATAGATGTTAAACATTTCGGAATAATAATATGTTTAATAGAAGTATATTCATGAAAGGGAAAATATAATTTACATGCATTTGATATTGTTCAATGATATTTCATATATCAACTGAATGAGGATAACCAAGAAGCTCATAGTAACAAATTTATTTTGGGAGATAAACCAGAATCTGGAGATTGTTGTATAGGTTCACGAATTATTTTTACTATATAATAATTACAGATGTAGGAGTGTTTTCAAATCTTGAAGCGGGTGATTTTATTTTTGAGTCTCAGTAGTGGGAGTCATCTATGAATGTAGAGATGGATTTATTTATTTTAAACAGAACATGGTAGATGGCGTAAATAACATTAGGTAAAACTGAACATGACAACAAGTGGGTTTACCTAATCATGTATGTGTCAATTGGAAGGAAAATATATACAGTACAACTAATAGTGTAATGGTTTCAATATAAATAGGGTGTTCATTTTTTTTAAAAAAAATCTCACTCTTATTTAGAAATTTCACCATCAGAATTGTACTATGTATTTTTGCATTAGAAAATCTATATCTAGAAAGTATGAATGACAATATATATTTTTTAATGGTTATTTAGATTATAATATTTACATAGAATAATAAATAGGTTTATAGGGAGTTTGAAATCATAATTTAGTATTTAAAATAAAGAATTTATATTTTGGGTTGAAGAAAACACCACAATAGGGGAATTGAAAATTTTAATTGTTTATATAATATGAAGTTCTTATTTAGTGTATTTGAGATAAATACCATAATCAAAAGTAATGTGAAGATAATATATTCATCATATTTATTTTGTATGTGGTTGGAATTATAATTTCAAGATCAAAATTTTAGAAAATATTATATATTAATTTTGATTTTTCTAGAATATTCAAGGTGAACATCCCTTGTTAGGAAGGGAATATTTTTGTGATAAAGATCAATAGATATAAAAAATTATGACATTGGATCTATCTTTGAAATATTATATTTATAATATCATTAATGTTTTTAGGATTATGATAACTAAAATAGTGTCAATCACTATTATGGCTCACTTCATTTTGTCTAATTCATAAGTCCCAAAAACAAATTTAATGGCCAAAAAAATAGAGAAATTTGTATATCCATCAATGGTATGAATATTGATGTTTTTAATGAATTATAGTTGGCTTGGAATTTCCCATGCAATTGGAGTTGTGAGTCTGTATATGGAGAATCGAGGGAATTTTTACTTGGAGGCTGTAAATTGGACCCTTCAGTATTTCAAAGGATCAAAAGATATAACTATCTATTTTTGGATGAAGTATATGTTACATGTATATCTAGACAAGGATTTCCATAGATATTTAGATACATAGAGAGTGTATACTAGGTTTCATGGTAACATATGGAGGAGATATTGTTAGCTAGATTAAATGTTGATAGATGATAATTACATTGGGTACTATATTTTTTGACTACATAAATACATTGAATCATCGAAAATAAATTATAAGATTCATAAATATCTATAGTTTCAAAACTATGAAAGGGGTTGTACAATAATGTGATAACAAAAGTGATATCCATTTATCCAAAAAATGTGTTCTATTCACATAAAAGGATTATAAAACTGAAGTATCATTTCCCCTGAAATATTCTAGAGAAAATTGTGATCAAGTTATAGAAGATATAATAAAATGAAAATCTGGAAGGCATATTTTCCAAAATAGATGTTTAGTAAATTTTGATGCACCATTAAGCCTTAGTAATTATTGGGTAATATATATAGAGAAAAGGGGACGTTGATGAATGATTAGCATTGGATGGAAACTTTGGTTTTACTTGGAACAAGACAAAATGTGTTAGTTTTTTGGAAAGTAAATAATTATTCTAATCATTGGATGTTTAGATCGTTTGATGTTTAGTGCCTCAAAATTTATAGCATCATACATAAATTCACATAATGTCCAATTATTGGCTGGAAATTGGGATCGATGTGAAGGCAGTATAATTATTTAATTTATAATTGTTGTAGGTCCATAAGAAGTTTTCATTAATTGATGGTTATATTGTGATATATCGGTATGTTTAAATTCATAGAAAATATGATGGGTCGCTAATTTTATAAACTATCTCAGTAGGTTATGTCTCCTAATCCATGTTTTCAAGATACTAGTTTGAATTTTTTTGATCAGTTTTGATTGGTTTTTATGTACATATGGACATAAATAAAAATTGAATGAAAAAATTGATAACTATGGATCAAATTGGATCTCAATAGAGATATGAAATTTTGGTGAGGATTATATAACTTTTTAATAAATTTTTTCATATGTAATATTTATGTTAGAATAAATGAAATATGTAGGGTGATTTCCCATGTGCGTGATGGACAAAAGTTCAAATCATGTTAAATTTTTGTTCATTCTCTTATTTTAGGTATTTTATTCAATGTTATATTATTTTATAAATTTGTGAAAGTTGTTTTTTTTTAACTCATGTGTGTTTATGTTAGGAAGGATGACATTGTGCGGTGACTAGAGTGTAATGACTTCATACATATTGTACACTCATTCTATCGGAAGTGAACATAAGGATAATTTTTCTACAAAATTCTAATATCATAAGAAACTATAGTGAATAAAATTGTCATAAATTTGATTGTCTATCTTTAGTATATGAAAAGGGTTTATAGAACCACATTTCAAGGATCTGTTTCATTTTAATTGACAATAAAGAGTCTTTCAGGTGATGTTGATTCCCACATTTAATTCTTATATCCACATTCATTGTTAATTTTATACCAGTTTCCTAACATATATATATTCATCTAAGCCATGTAATTTTAAGAATGTACCTTAGAACAAAAGGACCTAATAATGCATTCCTGTATCAATTCATGAAACGCATAGAGCATTTTCTGTGTGATTCATAGTGTTTACAAAATTATATACAATCTTTTGGATGGACATAATTGTTTTCGATATCATACCAATTGTATGTTGAATTTGATTATAATCTTATGTTTAATGAGCAATAAAATTTTATTGTAGTACTATATAATTTACGATATTAATTAGTTATATAAGTGTTGTTTCACTCCATATAATAACACTTATCAAATTTTATAGATTTATTTTTTTGGTTTTTTTTTAATATTTAGAACAACTAGTGTCTAATTTTATATTTGAACTGATCTTTATCCTATCAAACAACATTGGATATTCATGAATTTATTTTTCAAAATCCATTTTCATTTAATCCATATGATATACATCATCATTTACAATATCATTCATTACAAAAAATCAATATATCATAGTATCATCCATGTCAGTATGAACATGACCAAAGGATTTGATAGTCCTCATGTGAATTCTTAATTCTTAACATGGGGAACTTTATAAATCCATCCTTATACACATTTGGAATATTATTAACATCCATACAATTTTTATTAATATATATCCAATTTTTTTCAAATACACTAATTTTGTATAAATAATATATAATGTTTCACAAGTGATAAATATAATGTATATATACATTGAAATGTAAATGGAGTGTCATAATTTTAGTCTAAATTTGAATCTATTTATGTGTTATTGTCTAAACATGTTTTTTATCAATATATAATGAATATGATTTAATAAAATATTTAATCATCATAGTGAAAGTAAACATTTATTGATACATCTAATGAATTTTATCATTTTACTATGAAAAATGTTATACTCACTATAGATACTCAAGAACGAATTGAAAAAAAAATTAATGATAAAAAAGATTTAAAAATTAATGTTTTATTGAGAAATAATTTCATATAATTATAACATCTTGTTTTCTGCTGATATAGTTTATTTACTCTAGACATAATAAATATAATTATATATATAATATAAATATATATTATACATTTTTTAATATTTACATATGTTCATATATACATAAACAAACAAAAGAAAATACCTGAAAATCGATGTGAAGTGAAGCATTGAATTCCAAAAATACCAAGAGAAGAGGGAACCCTAGAGATTTAATGTGGAAACCCATTATATTTAGGGAAAAAATTTCTCAACACGCATGTTGGCGCTAAAATATTGCACGAAAGGGACGAAAAAGAAGGTCGGCACGCTGCCTCGCGAAGCACCGACGCTAAGCACCGATGCGAAGCACCCCGAGCATCGCGGTCTCGTGAATCTCTAGAGGGGGTAACTCTCCACGAATGCATTTGACGTTCGCAAGCCCACCGCGAAGCTCCAGAGTCGGTAATTCTCTGCGAACGCATTTTATGTTCGCGAGCACGCCGCGATGCTCCAGAGGCGGTAACTCTACGCGACCGCGTTTGATGTTCGCGAGCGCGTCGTGAAGCATCTGAGTCGGCGCATGAGTTCTGCTACGCGGCGGCCCTTGCCTATAAATACTGGACTCCCCCTGAGTCCCGACGATGGACAATCCGACCTTTCAGCTTCTTCTCTCCCAAATCGCGAATCACTCTTTGCCCCGGGAATCATGAGCTCCGCTAGGTACTTCTACTTCGCGTGACGCCTTTGCTTTTTCTCGTTTTGATCCCCTCTTCCGAGAGGGATTCCCTTCGCGAAGCTCAAGGGCCTTAGTGAAGGAAGAGGATTCCCAAGGGAACCCGGGCAGCCGCGGAGCGTTTATGCTTCGCGAAACACCCAACATGTACTAGTGATCCCTATGCTAAGGCAGGATCGCTACACATCGCGAAGCACACTGCTTCACAGCACACTGCTTCGCGAGGCACCTCTTCTTCGCGAGGCAGTGCTCCGCGAATACTGTTCCACTTTATGAAGCACCCTCTACTCACACCTATGCCCCATACTAAGTCCAAGGCACTCCGCTTCGCGAAGCACACTCCTTTGCTTGGCAATTCCCCTTCCCGTGCGTCCCTCCAGGTATGCACGATGTGATTTCAATGTCCCATGGACAATACCACTCACAGTGTTGCTTCGCCTAATGCTTCTTCGCATAGGCACGCTAATGGATATTGCTTCTTCGCATAGCTACGCTAACGTGGACCCCTTGATGGTTCACTCCATAACCCCCCTTGACCATGGCCTTGCCAGTACCTTCCCTCCCCCAAGGACCAGAGGGTACCAGTTATGTATGTCCTAGGGGTGTGGAGTGAACCCACCTCGTCCGAGCTGCAGGACGTTAAACTGCAAAGCATCACATCCTCAACACATGACGTTAAACTGTGACCCGACCTCGTGCCTCGCACGAAGGGTCCCCCCAGCTCAAACATTCTTTACACCACTCGTATCTACAGGAGTGGAATCACCCATCCACAAGGGATGATATCCATCTTATTGGAGTGGAATATGTTCTCAGGAGAAGGGAGAACCTAGTTCCCCAACGGATGGCTGCACCCATGCATCTCCGTACTTCCCCACTACCAAGGTCAGTAGAGGGCGTGATATGGAACGAGGCACCCCCCCTCATTGGTCCCAATTCCCTCTTTCGTTGCTCTTTTCCGCACCTAGGGGCTCCATCCTGGAGTAAGTCGCAACACCATGGGCCGCCTAATGCGTAAGCCCCTCTTCGCTTCTCACGAACGCATCCTTCGTGATGTGATCATCAGGTCCTTGCAACCTCTTGTTTCTCACATCGAGCATGACTCACATGGGCTTAGAGTGAGCACCGACCCCGACCCACACCTTTTGAACTACGAGGTCTTTGATCCATGTAAAGGCATGGTACGTAGGAAACCTCCACGAGGTTCAAGCCCACCGCTCGGTCGTTTATTCACGTCGAGTTCCACCCATGTCCAGCATGACGTTAAACTGTATGCCCTCGTCCAGCATGACGTTAAACTGTATGCCATTGTCCCGCATGACATTAAACCGCACACCCATTTGAACTAAAAGGTATTTGATCCATGTCAAGGCATGGTATGCAGGAAGCCTCCACGAGGTTCAAGCCCACCAGTCATATAATTCACGTCGAGTTCTACCTGCTTCCAGCATGACGTTAAACTGCATTCTAGTCCGACGAAAAGCCGTTGAGACCACCCTTTGAACTACGTGGTCTTTGATCCATGTCAAGGCATGGTACGTAGGAATCCTCCCCGAGGTTCAAGCCCAACAATCATTGGCCCAGACCGTCTCCTTGTCGGTGTGCCAAGCCCCCCCTATTTTCACCCGAACTATGAGGACTTTGATCCATGTTAAGGCATAGTATGTAGGAAGCCTCCCAGAGGTTTAAGCCCATCTCCATCAGACAGTGGTCCCTCATTTATGTCGGTTCGCCAACACCCACCGCCTGTCGTTCATTCACGCCAGGGTTCACTATCGTCTCGCATGATGTTAAACTGTATTCCACCATTCTGAACTACAAGGACTTTTATCCATGTCAAGGCACGGTACGTAGGAAACCTTCTCAAGGTTCAATCCCACCATTAGTAGACCCACGGGTCCAATTTCATGTCGGTTCACCGATGAAACCCTTTGAACTACGAGGTCTTTGATCCATGTCAAGGCATGGCACGTAGGAAGCCTCCCGGAGGTTCAAGCCCATCCTTCATCGGACCAAGGTCCACCTTCACGTCGGTACACTGACGATGCCCATCGGACCAAGGTCCACCTTCACGTCGGTACGCTGACGATGCCCATCAGACCATGGTCCACCTTCATGTCGGTTCGCTGATGATGCCCATCGGACCAAGGTCCACCTTCACGTTGGTTCGCTGACGACATCCATCGGACCAAGGTCCACCCTCGTGTCTGTCCACCGGCACCATCCCGAACTACGCAGACTTTGATTCCCTGCCACGGGGATACATAGGAAGCCCCCTTCAAGGCTCAAGACCAACTTCACCATTGCCCTTGCGATGGTTCCTTTCCATTCCCCCTTCCACTTCATTCGTATATCCATCATCCACCCTGATTCTCGCCCTGGGCGTCATATCACGGTGATATCATGTCGGTACGCTCCTCTTCACAGCTGCCCATGGGATGGTCCTGGTATCGGCACCCCTTCAAGGGAGATCACTCAATCCGATCCATTCTAGCTAATGCTCTGATTGGGATGGTCCGTCTCCACTGGACGTTAAACTCGAGGAGTACCCTTTGTTAAACACGGGAAGCTGAGGAAAACCTCAGATATGTGTCTATGGCATATAACTCCCCGCGCTCGATGTGGGATGCCTCGGGCTTCCACACCCTCGAGAATCCCTGTGACCAGGGATAATAGACAGACATGCCAGGTTCCCCAGTATCTAGACATGCTACTGATGCCTCAACGTGACTACTCCCCCGACTGAAGGTTGATGCCCTCACCAGACCCTTTGGAATGTCCCGACAGAATCAGTGTAATTAACCGGCGTCCATGGAAACATGGAACTAGGAAGAGTTTCACGAACAACGTATTAAATCTATGAGGGATACCAGGACTAGGTGACGAGTTCTAAGAAGGAATCCACAGAAGGAAGAACCGCCATTCCATAATCTCGTTTCGATCAAGGATCAGACGTCCCTGGATAAGGAACGAATGTTGCTCGCCTTTGGAAAGCAGGAATGTGCGGCAAAAAGCAGCGCATCCTCCACAGACAGATAGGCGCGCCTCGGCAAAAGCGTCTGAAACAGAAATGGTGAACCCGACGTGAAATTCTTCTCCTCAATGTGGAGATTAGTAGCGTTCGAGACACCAATAGATTGACGTGTCACCAGATCCAGATATTCGGTGCCTGGTCCCACCAAGCAAATGGCGGGCCTGTCGTGAAACTCACCGGAAGTCGGGGCAGTAGAACGTGGGGCACTCCGTTCTACAGCGTGATGGCATGGATCCTTCTTACAGACGTGGAGAATGGAAGGACGCTGGGGCACTGGTTTTCAATCCTTTTCCTCATAATGATGATGAGTTGATCCCTTCATTTCCCAGGAACCAGGTTGATGTTATAGGGACACGATCACCGTCCGCTCGCCTACGCAGGGGTAGGGGAAACACCGCCACAACCACCCCGCCTGGCGCCGCTACTGCCACTATGGCTGCCACATCGCAGAATACGGGGCACCCACGTCCCCTTTCCTTATCAGAGGTCATCTAGCGAAGGGTGATCAACAACCTCGTACGCAGGTACGAGGAGGAAGGGGTCATCCCAACTCGGGTTATGGCCCGCTTGGACCTGGAGGCCTCCAGGCACCACTGTCAATGCCACCATAACAGGCCGCGTAGGGAGCACCTACTCCCCACCCCATCGTTCAACCGTTTAGGGAGCCTGTCCCCGGAATTCCTTGACGACTCCTCGCCTTACGCTGATGAGGTGAGCGTCGTCCGACTCAGCCCGCTCAGGGTCCCGACCCAAGGGCTCCATGCAAGAGCTCCCGTCCGGCCACGTCAACGCCGTCGTCCGACTCTGCAGGAAGAGCAGGCAGGCCATGCCCCTGCACCACCTGCACCAGCTCGCCTGACCCGACGTCAGCGCCGGGCCCGGGCTGAGGACGCTTGCCCAAGTGTGTCAACGTCAACAGCTACAGTGGCCCGAGCCACCGCCGACATGCATCATGGGGCCCATGCATACATTGAGTAGGGGCACTCCTTCGGCCAACCAGGATCGAGACCCCAACCGCCCCACAGGTAGGCTGGGTTGACTCTCCGGGTTGTAGGACTGAGTGGTGATCACCGCGAACTAACCCGTGGTGATGTCACCTCATACGGAGGCCCTCCCCGTACCACTACTCCACAAATCGAGGGCCTTCCCCGCTCCGAAGCTCGTTATGGAGGTATGCCCCGTGCTACCCCCATCCCGAAGGAAGACCTACCCCGCGGCAGTGACCCTCAGCACAGAAACCTTTCCTGCTCCCACTATAAAGGGTATAGAGTCCATCCTTCTGCCCCCGACCGCCGATCTGAAGGCACCGTCCATCTGGTCCTTCTCCAACGTGGGGGCCCAACCTACGTCCTCTCTGCAACCGGAGAAGGACCTCCTCGCCGCGACAACTCAAGGATTGAAGGTCAGCATCGCTCCGCCCGTATCGACCATGGAGGTCCTCCTGCTCCTGCCGGTTCCAACAAAGGCTCCGCCCACATGGGTGTTGTCCATGGAGTTCCTCCCCATGTACCCTTCGACATTTTCCCTGGTTCCCCTCGTACTTCGGCTATCTCAAGTGGGGCCCCCCTCCGCCTCGGCGCCAGCGCTGCCCCGAGGCTACATGATGAAAATCAATCGTGTCCGGAAAAGCCACCTCGGGGCAGGAGAGCGGGTCATCGCTGCCACAAGAAGAGTCATGTGAAGGACCGGGTGGAGATCAAACCTTCCCACTTCTCCGAATCTGAAGCAGAATGCGACTCAGCGATGGAACCTTCTCCCCGCTCCTCTGTATCAAGGACTGGGGTAGGAACCAGGCGCATTAGCCTCATTCTCCCAGAATATGAGGTCCACCAAATTCCCATATCTCTCCACAGGTATATCCAGGAGGAATAAGTCTTGGGAATTCTGCAGGTCTCGACCACGCAATCACCGCCATTGTCACCAAAAGCGCCCTCTACCTCTACCAGAGATCACGAATAGCTATTTTGGGGGCCAACGACAGTAGAGCGACGACATAACCTGTCACCGGTAGCCGCGACTCCTGTGCCGGAAGCTGTGGCTAGCAGCCCGTCGTATCTTGACATCGTGGCCAGGTCACCTCACTTTTTAGAGGATGGCCCGAAATTCGGCGGCCAGTCAGCTTGTTCGTCGTATTCTCCACCGCCGAGTTTAATATCCCAGAGGTCCGCCTTGGTACCGCTACCGGTCTCTCAGCCGACCCCAGTTGACGTGTGGGGAAACACAGGGCCAGACCCCGAGTCTGAACCCAGGAGCTTCTGGAGTATTCTCGCAGTGGATCACTTCTCGGAGAAATTCTGGCCGACGGCGGCGCTGAACTTTTGCGCACCAGAGTCACTTACCCCTGAAGAAGTGTGGTGCTTTTGTCGAACCCTATGGGTGACACACTTCCGCCTTCGTTATGAGTGGGTCAAATACCCCAGATGTTGAGAGAACTTCGAAGAAATCGGTGAGCAATGCCACCTGATTCATTTGGCCGTACTCCTTATGGCCCAGCACCCTGAGTCGCCAGGCCGCCAGAGCGCCCTTCAACGAAAATGTGTTCAGAGTTTCAAAGTACTCCGCAGAATAGTCATGGAAGCTACCCCCACCCCCCATGTGCAAGTCCGTGGTTGGGGACACTATGCTCCTCTCTTCTTCGACCCTATCCGACGGCAGCCCGATTCATTATGTGACATTGAGGACATGCCCTCGAGAGGAGTCGCGGTCCACATGGCTGACGTAGTGGACAAGGAAGAAGATCTTGAATTCCTTGATAGAGACTTACCGCCTGAGGGCATACCGACACTGCTGGACCCATCAGGGAGGGTTACCCATTAGCAGAGGAACCTGCTAGGCCTCCCCGTACCCACCGAGTCGCTGATACTCAGTCAAAATACCGGAAAGGGTAAGGAGCATGTCAGAATTGTCAAGCACTCCGATCCGTCTGCCTCTGTGCAGAAAACGGACGAAGATCCCGAGAAGGCCACGTTACGCCAGCAGCTTGCTGAGCAGAAGAGGCTGGTTGATGAACTCTTGGCTGAGCACGCTGTAGAGCGGCGACCCAACTATGGTAATCACAGGCTGGGGCAGCAGGGGCAGGAACAATTTTCCCCTGGTGAGATGCCTCCGGGCAACCCTGATCATGCTACTTCCACAGACAGGGTAGAAGCCATAACTTACAGCAAGAGGGCGTGATACGTCTCGCCAAACCCCCCCGAGCGACGGGGCAATCTGAAGAATCCAGTCCGGGTTCCCCCAGTCGCCCCAGAGGTTGTTCTGCCAGTTGATCCACGAGCTGCCAAAGCTATCTACCGTGTTGAGGAACCTGGCAACACACTTGTGGTTAGGGATCCCCATCAATACAGGGACCCCCACCCGGATGATCTTATAGCGGCACTCACATCCCGCTTCGAAATGTTGGAAACGCGGCAGGTAGCGGTCCCACCGGATGGCAAGCTGTATCCCGCATGGGTGGATGATATGCCCGCACCCTCAGGTTTTGGGAACCCCACATTCTCACCTTTCAACGGGACAGGGGAACCGCCGTAGCACTTGGCTCATTGTTCTTCCAGGTGTGGCCCCATGCTTGGGACCCCGGCTCAGCAAGAAGCCGCCAAGCTCCGATGTTTCGTACAGACATTGGAAGGTCCAGCATTCGTCTGGTACAGCCAGCTCCCTATCGGATCGGTGACCGGTTGGGAGGATCTTCACCGGCAGTTCCTATACCAGTTTAGCTCCACCACGTGGAAGACTAGCATTGCAGACCTCTTCAAGTGCAAGCAAAGGCCTGATGAGCGAGTCGCAGATTTCATCACCCGTTGGAAGGGACTTACATATTCCCTGGACATGCCACTGACTCAGGATCAATTACTGACGATGTGTGTGGGGAACTTCAAGACAGAGAATGTACCCTCCCTAATTACCTAGAACTACCCTGGAGGTTTCAGAGATTTCTCAGATAAGGCTCAGTGCCTTGAGGAAGCTCTGCAACAGGCTAGTCAGGCACGTTTGCTGCCCCCTATGATCCCGGCCTGGAGTACCTCCAGGGCTGAACCCGCCGCGGTGGACCAAATAGAAGCCCCTAGGCAGCTGGAATTACTGCTAGAGGCACCATCCCTGCAACCCCGCAGAGGTCCTCCAACTCAAGCACAGGCTCCTACCCAGCAGCGACCGCCTTATAACCGACAGGCTCCCCCAGGAAATGCACCACTGCCACCCAGGCGAGACAATCAGGCACCGCCTCCTCGGCAGGCCCCTCTGGCCCCTCATTAGGGCCAGGCCCCCAGAGGCCCCTATCCGGAAAGAAGGCACCAGACTTATTTGTTCAATGAAAATCAGGTCCCTGGCTACTTCCGATGTGCTCTAAAGCAAGGGATTGTGCGCCTGCCCGAGTGCAGAAGGACGGCAGAGGCGAATCTCACCGATCACCCCAAATATTGTCCTTATCATCGGAATCTGGGGCACACCCTCAAGCAATGATATGTGTTTAAAGACTAGATTCAAGACCAGGTCAACAACAACATAGTTAGGTTGGGCCTAGAACCAACACAAGTGGTGGGTGTCTTTACAGGGTCAGAGATCGGTAGTGACAGTGAAGGTGAGTGGCAGCAGGTTCCCAGCCACGGATCCCAGAAATACAATGACTGGATGACTTGAAAAACCGTCGTTCGTGCCCATGGTATGATCCGGGCGCACCTGAGGCAGCCATAACCTTCAGAAGAATTAGCTGGTACCTCCGCATCGTCTTCACAGTCGACCTCTTCCCAAAAGGGCAAGCACCGGCGACGCATGAAGAAGTAACGCGCACCGCCGATGCCATCGTCATCCCATACTCTCAGCGACTTTATGCCCCCTGAAATGGGGATTCCTCCCAGAATTCGCCCGGTGGTGGATGACTCCTTGAGTGACAGCCAGGGGTACACTTCGGTTAACACCGTGGAGCTGGTAAAGCCCTATATGACTCCCGACGAGGGGGAGCGCCAGGTGAACCTCCCCAACCTTTCATCCAATGTAAAAATCAACGGAATCGCAACCGTGTCGGTCATCATGGTACATCAGCATGCACTTTCAGCCAAGTCGTGCATGCTACTGAGACCAGGCAGTAGGCTCAGCGTAGAGCTCAGCACGCACAACCCAATCTAACGTCCTCGGCTCTACCTCCACCGCCGTTTGTGCTACTAGACCAGGGAGAGCTGCCCCGTTCGTATCACAGTCTGTCTTTCCCGGCTACAGGCCAGCCTCCGATGTCCGATCCTAGTCCGGCGACTACTCTCCAGGCTTCTACTAGTAGGCAGAAGGATTTACCTAGTACTAGCCAATCGCTGGTTCAACCGGCAGGACCCGCTATTCCTGCAAATGTCGAACGACCTCATGTAGGCAGAGGTTCGTGTTTGGCACGAATGTATGATGTCCTGAAGCACCTGGTCGGCATTTTGGAAAGGATTTCTATCCTTGAGGCCCTTTTCCTATCATCTGAAATGCGCGAGGCACTTTCCGAGGACCTAAGGATCCCCCTCCAGTTTGAGACGGAGGTAGCAGCTACAGAAGCCATCGATACCGAGACAATTGTGAACGCCGAATGTCAGGCAGTTATCTCGTTCTCCGGTGAAGATGAGGACCCTCCTATATACGGGTATATTCGTCCGCTGTACATCACTGGCCACATCAATGGTGTGGAAGTCCGCCACTGCCTCGTTGACACGGGTTCCAGAATCAATCTAATTCCGACTCAGACATTGAGAAAGCTGGGTCTATCTAAAGGTTATTTAACTCCCTCTGACCTCTGAATCCAGGGGTATGACAGGACCAAGCAAACCCCAGTCGGCAAGATCTTCCTAAAGACTCAGTTCGGTGGCTTAATTTCCAGCACCGAGTTCATGGTAGTCTCTCAGGACACCGCCTACAACGCGTTGATGGGTAGGCCATGGCTCCATCTGCATGCAGTGGTCCTTTCGTCGTATCACAAGTGCCTCAAATAATCACTCAACGGTCAAGTAGGCGTGCTCCAAGGAGATGCCTCCCCTTTCGCTTCTTCTGAGGCCCGCTACCTGGATGATGGTTATTACAAAAGTAAGGATAAGAAAATTCTATTAAGTGAGGATGAACCCGCCCCGGTCACAAGTGATCCCTGGGAAAGCATGGATGACGCCTACATCCTCCCAATCCACCGATTGGAGGCCACGACCCCCGACATGGGGAAATGTTTTGTTGTTTCGGGTACACAAGGAAGGCATGTTCCTGTGTCCAAGCGACGGTGGAAAATCACCTCTTACTCCTACATCAACCAGGCTCCGGTGATCCCGGAACCTCCTAACCCTATACGGTACCAAAATTCCATGTTTATGACAATGGCGGTACGCCAGACGTGTCTCGTCCGTCGGGCTAGAATCCACCGACTCAGGCCGACATGTCACCACTGCTTTGATATCATCAAACATGACCCCTTAGGCTGAAGGACAGATGGGATAGGATCAACTTCCTTCATTTCTATGTTCTCAATGGCGAGTGAGTCTCCTGATATGATGACCACTACTTCCCGAGCCGGCACCAGCACCCCTCAGGCTTTGATAGCCTAGAAGTATCTCCCGTCACGGGAAATCCCCCCACGGGTGGGGAGGAAGACCTGGAGGATGCTCCCCCCCCTGCCTTTGATGAAGGCGTATCTACCACAGTTGATTAACTGGTACAGGTGAACCTTGGTAGCAAGGAAGATCTGAAACCCACATTGATCAGTTCAGCCATGTCCCCCGAGGAGTGGCAGCAGTACGTAGACTTCCTCAAACAACACCGTGGTGTGTTTACCTGGAGTTTCAAGGAGATGCCAAGACTAGATCCCCATGTATTCGTTCACCATCTAGGCCTCCCGGCAAACCATCGGGGATTTAAGCAGCCTCCCAGGAAGATGCACCCTTCTCATGGTGCTATAGTTGAGGCCGATGTTGACAAGCTTATCAAAGCCAAATTCATTAAGGAAGTCCAGTACCCCAAGTGTCTTGCCAGCATTGTGCGAGTCAGGAAGAAGAATGGTCAGATCAGAGTCTGCATCGACTTCCACGATCTTAATCGCCACTGCCCAAAGGATGACTTCCCACTCCCGGTGACGGAGTTATTGATTGACGCCATGGCCTGGTTCCAAGCTCTCTCTTTCATGGGCGGGTATTCCGGGTACAACCAGATCCGAATGGCCCCTAAAGACGAGGAGTCCACTACCTTCAGGGCTCCCCAAGGTACCTTTTGCTACCAGGTTATTCCATTCAGTTTGAAAAATGCAGGTGCCACTTATCAGAGGGCCATGAACCGCATATTCAAGACGATTCTTGGAACGTTGGTGGAATGATACATAGATGACCTAGTGGTCAAATCATGTCAGCTCCAGGAACATCTCAAAGACCTCGAGAAGGTGTTAGGTTTCCTCTGTTCCCGTCACCTGAAGATGAACCCGTTGAAGTGTGCCTTCGGGGTCACCTCTGGGAAGTTTTTGGGCTCTGTTGTCAGATACCGAGGTATTGAGATCAACCTAGAGAATATCAAGGCCATCAGCCAAATTCCTCCCCCGAGAAACATTCGGGAACTTCGAGGCCTCATAGTCCACTTAGCCTATATACGCCGATTCATCGTGAATCTGACCAGCAAGTGTAAGCCCTTTTCCCAGCTCATGAAGAAGGGCACTGCCTACGAATGGGATGAGGAGTGTCGGACCGCCTTCGAGGAAATCAAGTAGTATCTACTCCAACCTCCGGTTTTGATGCCACCCGTCTCAGGAAAGCTACTGGTCCTTTATGTGACTGCCCCAGAAAGATCCCTCGGTGCACTACTCGCCCAAAAGAATAATGAGGGTACTGAGAACAGTCTCTACTATCTCAGTCGCATGTTTCTCGATACGGAGGTCAGATACTCCCCTATCAAAAAGAGCTTCCTTGCGCTCGTATTCGCCGTGAAGAAATTGCGACATTACCTACAGCACCATGAGGTTCAATTGGTCTCCCTGGTAGACCCACTTAAGTACATCCTGAACAGCCCCATGCTGACTGGCCGACTAGCACGTTGGGCAGTGATTCTCCAGCAGTTTGATATCAGGTTCGTAACACAGAAGGTCACTAAGGGACAGGCGTTGGCAGGCTTTTTATCTGCCCATCCAACCTCCACGGATCTATCCCTAGACCTGGATTTTCCTGATGAGACTATCCTCTCAGTCGATCATGCCATCCCGTGTTGGAAAATGCATTTCGACGGCGCCTCCCGGAGCCCCACCGTTAGGTGGCCCAATGATCCTAAGCTCAACAGAGTGGGCCTGGGTATTGTCTTCATTACCCCGGCACAAGCCGTCCTCCCATACTCGTTCCTGTTGTCATAAGGCTTTACGAACAACGAGGCAGAGTACCAGGCTCCCATCACCGGTCTTGAGTTGGCCCTTGAGATCCATGTGCCCCATCTACATGAGAAAGAAGATTCTGAGCTGGTAATCAAACAGGTTAATGGTGACTACGTCGTCAGGAAGCTGGAGCTTGTACCATTGCTGGAGTACACCCTCCGCCTAATGGCCGAGTTCTTTTCTCGACCAGAGGTTACCCATGTCCCACAGTCACAGAACGGTCAAGCAGACTCCTTGGCTGGATTAGCTGCGTCGCTCACAGAACCTGAGCAAGAGGATTTGATCATACATGTGGCACACTGGAGAGTCATCTCCCCCGTCACCCAATATGACAATGATGGCCGGCAGATAAGTCATCTCACTGCCAGACCCTCTATGTCAAGGGTCCTAGGTTCTTTAGACACAGTGGATGAAGCCACTCCCGACTGGAGGGAACCTTTTGTCGAGTATCTCCAAAATGGTCGCTTCCCGGACGACCGGGCTGAGCGTGAGTGAATCCAACGCCGCGCGCTACAATTTACCCTCCAGAGCGGCCCCAGCCTTGAACAGATCCTTTATAAGCGGAGCTTCGATGGTGTCTTCCTCCGTTGCATTCAAGGTGTAGAGATTCCTCAAGTTATGCAAGAGGTTCACGCCGGTTCTTGTGGCACCCATCAAGCTGGGCCGAAGCTGTCCCATCAAATCCGGAGGTTGGTGTACTTCTGGCCCTCTATGATCCACGATTGTATTGGGTATGCCAAGAGATTCCATGCATGCCATGTTCACGCCAACGTCCTGCATCGGCCTCCGGAGCCTCTCCACCCCACCAAGTACACTTGGCCATTTGCAGTATGGGGACTTGATGTAGTGGGACCGTATCCACCGGCAACAGCCCGCCAGTGTAGGTTCATCCTGACTGCTATAGATTTCTTCTCCAAGAGGGCAGAGGCAGTTCCACTCAAAGAGGTCAAGGCCCGTTCCATCGTCGAATTTGTGAGCTCCAATATTATCCACCGGTTTGGGGTCCCTCATGCTGTCCTCACCGATAATGGCACCAACTTTCGAGCGGCTGAACTAAAGAAATTGTACGCCAAGTACGAAATCTGTTTTAACCATACCTCATGCTACCATGCGTAGGCAAACGGATAGATCGAGTCATTCAACAAAACCCTCTCTAACATTCTGTAGAAGATGGTTGGTCAGAACAAGAAAAGTTGGCCGGACAAGCTCCCCAACGCCCTCTGGGCTTACCGGATGATGAGTCACAACTCTACCCAGGTGACCCCATATTCCCTGGTGTATGGATCTGAGGTCGTCCTACCCATTGAGATCCAGCTTCCATCGTTACGCACTGCAGTCTATGATCACCAGACATTAGATGAAGTAGGTGAAATCTGTCTAGCTCAGTTAGAAGCACTGGATGAGAACCGGCTTCGTGCCCTGCACAATCTGGAAAGGCATCAGGATAAGATAGCGAGGGCCTTCAACAAGAAGGTTTGTCTCCATTATTTTCTATAGGGTGACATAGTACTGGCCCTTCGAGTGACAATGATTCCTGGTAGGAAACCGCAAAAGTTAGAACCCAAATGGGAAGGGCCTTATGTCATCCATAAGGTTTACCCAAATGGAGAATACTCCTTGGTGACCACAGATGGAGAGTGCATAACCCCTCCCACCAATGCCAAGTTCCTCAAGAGATACATTGCCTAGGGCAGAAGGGTCCTGCAAGACGATAAACTGCAAAAGGGTCCCGCACGACCTTAAACTGCATCTTCGTCCTGCAAGACGATAAACTGCAAAATGGTCTCGCATAACCTTAAACTGCATGTTATGGTCCAACACGACCTCAAACTGTAAGTTCCAACACGACCTTAAACTATAAGGTCCTGTATGACCTTAAACTGCATTTTCGTCCTGCAAGACGATAAACTGCAAAATGGTCTGAGCTTGATGACCTTAATCTAGGATCTCCCCCCGTCCTTAATGCAAGACGTTAAACTACAAACCAGTCAGGCCTTCCTGACCGAGGCTCAGCCTCAGGACCCTTGGCCTCCTCGGGCCCACGGCCCCCGGCTTACTACAAGGCGTTAAACTACAAGCCAGTCAGGCCTTTCTGACCGAGGCTCAACCTCAGGCCCCTCGGCCTCCTCGGGCCCATGGCCACCGTCTTACTGCAAGACGTTAAACTTCAATCTAGTTAGGCCTTTCAGACCAAGGATCGGCCTCAGGCCCCTCGGTCTCCTCGGGCCCACGACCCCCATTTACTGTAAGACGTTAAACCGCAAGCCAGTCGGGCCTTCCTGACCGAGGCTCAGCCTCAAGCCCCTCGGCCTCGTCGGGCCCACGGCCCCCGTCTTCACCGCAAGACGTTAAACCGAAAGCTGGTCAGGTCAACCTGACCGCGGTCTGGCCTGAGGCCCCTTGGTTTTTGCCGACATTCCCTCTTGCGGGATTGTACGGTATGGTGTGAGTTTATTTCCTCATTCACATCAGATTACTTGCCATACCTTACATATCCCCAAATGAGATGCAGCCTCATCCCGCATGATGTTAAACTACATCTCAAGAACTACGTGTGGCTTGATTCTCATCTCAATGGGATATGTAGGAACACTCAGATGCCTCGTCATGAGCCCAGCCCCAAGATTTTCTCTTCCACTATTCCCCCCTAGGAATAGCTTCCATAGAGGATCTTTGTGTAGCAGGGAGTAGGCTTTCTTAGCCCCGCTCATACAACCCCGCTCACACAAGGATTTTAATGATCGCACCATGTGCCCACTCTCATTCTTCTATCCTCCCCCGACCTCACCGCATGACGCTAAACTGCATGGCCTTCAAGAACTACGTATGGATTGATTCCCATATTAATGGGATACGTAGGAACGCTCGGGCATTTCGTCCGTTGGCCCAGCCCAAAAGCCAAAATCTTCCCCCCAGGTCAAGACATATGGCAGGGTGCACACTTTTTCCCCAACTCACATCGAGCAAGCCTCGACCCAGCTGCATATCCCCCTTGGAGATGTTTTCCTCTTTCGTGGATGGATACAGCTATGCTTCACCCACTCCTTGACTGGGATTCCATCATTTTTTCACACCCAGAGGGACCCCAGGAACGGCCTGGATACTATTCTCAAGGGCTCTCCTACTGATAGGGTCCAATGCCCCTGAGGGTTTTCAAGCAACAAGCCGATACAAGTCCCGCGTTGTGAATTTGGTCAGTGGTCGACACTCATTTGTTGCTCCCATATCAGGTCACCATAAGAACGCTGTGTTTCGAACATGGTCAACAGCGTCCTGGATCTTCGGGTCCACCCCGAGATGTCCCAGACATCGAGTGCAGTGATTTATTCTACCCCATACCGATGTGACAAACTTCCCCTCAGGTGATGCTAGCGGTCGGGCCCACATCCCCGATTCCCCATAGGGGTGTACAGTGTGGTGTGGTACTATGTCCTCATTTACGTAGGGATCAGGTACCAGGCCGTACGCCTTCCCTTACGAGCCCCAACCTTAGGCCCCTTGGCCTCCTCGGGTCCCCAGCCCTCGTCCTTACTGTAAGACGTTAAACTAAAATCAGGTCAGACCTTCCTGACCAATGCCTAACCATCAGGCCCCTTGGCCTTTCCGGGCCCCGGCCTAGGTCCTCTCTTGTAGGAGTGTATGGTGTGTCGTGAGGTTATTTTCTCATTCACGTCGGTCTCGTAATGACAATGCCATGCACCTCTCCCTACTATGCTTTTTCGTCGATCCCTTTTTGGCGGCTCACCAATGTGCCTAAGATTACTCTGGTTTATTACCTGGAATGCCATGCTTTACTCGGACACGTCCGCACCCACTCTCCAGGCTCTGTGTATCCCTACATCAAGGCTTCCATCATCTTTCACACCAAGAGGGACCCCCAAGAATGGCCTGGATACTACGCCCAAGGTCTCTCCTACCATTACGGGCCAACTCCCCCGAGGGTTTCGGACAACAAATCGATAAAATCCCACGTTGCAAATATGGTCAGCAGTCGATGCTCGTTTGTTGTTCCCACCTCAGGCTAAAGAGATATGGACGCTGCATTTCCACCATGTTTAACAGTTTTCCTCTATCTCCACACCAATCCATTAAGCCCAAAATGTCAGGTACAAAATTCACACCCTTCATCACTTCATCGTGTCCAAGTAGAGTCTCGGAACTCCTGCTACATTTCCTCTGTGCACGTCTGCGTGTTGGAGAAACAAGCCGCATCAAAGGTGTCCTTCGGGGCTCTCTGCCGACTCCCCTCTGATGGACGCCCCAAGTATTGCGATGAGGATTCCCCCCCTTGTTTCCCACACCGAGTTTAACTCACATGGGCTTAGGGATCGGGTTGACGTCTGCAATAACTTTGGAGGTTGTTACCATTCATGGTCCGAGATCTAAGACCATAAAATAAGATCCATCCAGAACTACGTTCAGCTTGATTCCCATCCTCATGAGATACGTAGGACCGCCTGGACGCCCTTTCTTCGGGTACAACCCATTCAGGGAGCCAGTCTCTCCCTCTATTTCACCTCTTACCTATATATCGGCCCCTCGGCCTAAGGTCTCTCTCTCCGATTGGCATACAATGTGATGTGGGATCATGTCTCCATCAATTGTGTTTTATAACACTACGCACGTTCCCCGCCTAGCATCGTCTCTACTACGCCTACGCTGCATGACGAAAAAATGCACGCTTGGTCCTATCATACGACCCTAAACTGTGACATTATCGTCCTGGCCGCACGATGAAAAAATGTCATGCATTTTGGTGACCTCATTGTAGAGGACATCACGTTGGTTATTGGTCACGTTCCATGCCATTTGTCAATGCCTATCACGGATTGATCCTTGTGGCGACACCACGACCTACTACTGTAGGCATGTCCCTTCACAAAAAAAAAACCACTCACCTTAAAGAACAAACAAGATTTATCAAATTCTGCTTCTTTTAGTGCAAGGTCCACACCCGCACTCCCTTATTCCTTTGGAACTTGTATCTTACCATGTCACCATCATGAACTATGTATGGCTTGATTCTCATCCTCATGAGATACGTATGAGCGCCCGGGCACTTCCTCGTGGGCCCAGTCTAACTTTCTATTTTGTTCCCTTGACCTAAAGCCTATCCCAAGGGGGTCATGCGGTGTGATATGGGATTACATCCTCATTCACGTTAGGTTGTTCACCGCACCGTATATACCCCCTATTCCCATTCACACCAGGTGTTTGAGTTACTACACCATGTGCCTCTTATGTCTCCTCCCATCCATGGTCCGAATTCTACGACCTTAAACTAAGATCTCTCCATGGGAAAGGAATCTGATCCCTCTCTCAAATACATCTCGTTGTCATATTCAGATGTGTTTCGACAAAGAGCCCAAAGTGTGGGACTTTCATACGGACATTCCCTTCGTCCCACGACCAAGCTTCGTGAGCTCGCTATTTGGGTCCTCATCCTCTTCCACATCCAAAAGGACCCTCGGACGACATGGGTACTAGGCTTAAAGGATCTCCATGAATGCTGGACCTAAGGGGCCTCCAATTGTTTTGGGCCAACATCCCTACGGATATTTGACAACATTTGTGACATGTTCCTGTTTTTCGAACATGGTCAATGGTCAACCCTCATTTGTTTGTCCCCATTCTAGGCTAACGCGATATGGATGCTCGGTTTCCGCCACAGTCAACAGTTATCCTCCATCGTCACGCCGCCATCATCGTGATCTGAATCTCGAGGGCCATGATTCACACATTTCCACTTCCTCATGTTCAAGTGGAATTCCATCTTCTCTACTCTTTCTCTTCGCGCATCTAGGTGCGCTAAATGACCGGGTTAGTGTCATTGGGTCGGTATTCACCAAGCGTCCCTTTTCCCTAACCTTCCCCGTTTTGTGTCTGGAAATTCCCACCACTACTTCTTGTTTCCCACTCCGTGCACGACTCACGTGGGCTTAGTAGTTTTGGTGGGATGTGTACCAACATGGCCAGGCTTCTCATCATCCTGCATGACATTAAATTGCACTTCCAGAACTACGTATGGCTTGATTCTCATCCTCATGGGGTACGTAGGAACGCCCGACCTCTCTACTTCGGGCCCAGCCTAATCCTCACTCTCGGTCTCTTGACCTAGAGAGTTTCCTCCGGGGGTACGTGGTGCGATTTGCACTCCAAGTCCTCATTCACGTCGGTTTCATATCTACCTCACCACACTTTCCATGGGATCTTCCCTTTTATTCCACGTCCTATCGTATGACGTTAAACTACCGGAGTCCATGTATCCTCATCCCGCATGACGTTAAACTGCCTCCCCAGAACTACGTATGGCTTGATTACATTCCTTATGGGATATGTAGGGACAACCAGGCATTTCACATAGGGTCCAGCCCTAGGAATCGCAAAATCATGTTCCTCCCAATTTCCAGCCCTCTGGCCTGACCCCTCGGGGGGAACTATGTAGCTGTGATTTTGCCCTCAACAAGTTCAGGATGCCCCAAGATCCCATTGGGAAGAGGTAGGCCCCCTCTCCAAAGAGGCCCTATCCCAAAGAAGGAATGATCCATGATCAAACCAATGTGCCCATATGGCATACTCCCTCACCAATCTGAAGGCGGCGGTGGATGGAGGCAATGAAATTCGCATCTTCCCATCTTCCCGTGTGAACATGAGCCATAGCTGCCTCATCACACATGGGTGCTCTTTGTGGCGCACCTCCCAGTAGACCTGCTGGGTCAGCCGCTGGAGGCACCGGAACTGCCTAGCAAACCGATGCGGGGTGTATGGTTTGCAGAGTGGCTCACGATCTACTCGTTCCACCAAAACTCCTCCTAGAAAGTCTAGGATGTAAGCCCGATGTTCTTCCGTTCCCCGCCCGTCGTCAGTAAGTATCCCCGTTGGCAATGGGAAGGGTGGAAATTAAACTCATCCGCCCTCCACACCCAATTCAGCACCATCGGCATGGCTATCTTGAACAGGAAACTCCAGACCACATATAGGATGGAGGGGCGGAAATTTGATCCCTGTGGCGAAATAGGGTTTTGATACTCATAAATCCCCCTGGTGTGCGCTGCGATCAACCCATACAAGAGGAGGAAGGGCCCGCATATCCTTGGTGGCTTCTTTCCCTTGCTAATGTGCCGCAACATTCTATATAGTTTGGAGAGCATTGGAATCCCCAGATTGATCCGCTGCCCCATGGCCAACATGGATGCCATAATAAACGAGTTGTGCCGCACCCCCATGCTTGTATCCCTCACCGGTAGAATCCAATCGTATATGAGAGCCGCGATGAACGCCTCCAGCCTGACTATCGGCTGTTGTTCGGTGCTGACACTGAAACCCCAAGTTTTCCACTGGCTGTCCTCCAACACCCGCTAATATGAGTGACCCTTACCCCGTTGGGCCGCCCTTGGACATGTTCGAGGCCTCGAGGGAACTCTCGATTTTCTGGGAAATTCAGGAAGCACTTGAACCATCTCCTAAAGTGGACATCCCTCACCGCCTCCTTGTCCTCTCCAGGGACGAGTGCCATCAGCACTGACGCCAGTCACGGCATTTTCTCTATATCCTCCCACACGCTCATGACGGGGAGGAACTCATCATACATGGCCCCCAAGATCGGAACCCTAGGAATCTGGTGGACATCCCACAGGCTGATTCCCACCTCCCGGTGATGCAGGTGAAAGGTATTGGTCATAGACGACCATCTGCTCAGCAATTCTGGAATCAGTCGTTTCGGTTGGTAAATGTGGAATTGCGAGGCCCATGCCACCTCATATAACCCCACTCTCTTCAGCTCGACACCAAACTCCTCACATGAGGCACCTACCCAGTAGGCCCGGAACCAGTCATCAGTAAAGTTGCCGCCCTGGCGCAGGTCCCACTCATCGGACCATCCCTTCTTCGAATCCTGCAAATCCGCCTTCAGCATGGTACGGTAGAGAGGAGGGGACGTCTCTAGTTGCAGTGGCTTCCTGTCAATATCGTTCAAATGGTTGTAGAGACAGTCAGTGGTGATGGGTGTGAAGTCCTCTTATGTATGACCATCGGCCTCCCTAAACCATTGGCGCTGGCATGGT
Source organism: Viscum album (assembly GCA_963277665.1). NCBI lineage: Eukaryota > Viridiplantae > Streptophyta > Magnoliopsida > Santalales > Viscaceae > Viscum > Viscum album. The sequence goes on from OY728131.1 coordinate 1,517,633,330, forward strand.
GTACTCATGAACCAGCAAGTTGGTTCGTCCCTACTCACCTCAGGGATGAAGACATCATCCCTCAACCTGAAGCCGTACAATGGCAGCTTCTTACACTGTAGATAATCTTTCTGACCCTCCGATAGCAGATCTGTCAAAGAAGCGTGGTCCGAATGGCTTCGGACCATCTCCCCAAGGCCTGGACAGTTTTCCATCTCATCTCGATGGGTGGCATCTACAAGCACCCCCAATACAGCTTCTTGATGGGCCATTTTGATTCTGGCTCTCAGAAAAGAATTTTTTCAGAATGGATCGCAAAGCTGGATCACGAAGCCGGATCGCGAAGGTCGGTCACGAGACCAAGCCGCGAAGTCTGGCCTAGGTCGACAAACATAAGTTCAATTGGCACGGACGCGGAGTCCAAGACCCACGGTTCGCCGCGAAGCTCGATTCGCGGAGGGCTGTCGCGGAGTACGCAAAGCTTCGCGAAATCGAGAGAAAAAAAAGACAAGTAAGTCGCGTGAAGACAAAAGAGTTCGACCCCCCCAATTTATAGGAGGTGACCCTAGAGCATCGCGGTGCGCCTCACACGTGCGGAGCATCGCGGCGCGTCTAGATCTGTTGCCCCGGTCAGCACCGCGGGCCCCCTCTGCGAAGCCGCATCGCGAACCAATGACAATTTTGGCGATTTTCCCTCATAATTCAACCCTTCACCCTCCACGGCTCCATGTTTGAGGGGGGGCATTTGTTGGTGCCAAAATATTGCATGAAAGGAAGGGACGAAAAAGAAGGGTGGCACGCTGCCTCGCGAAGCACCGACGCGAAGCACCCCGTGCATCGCGGTCTCGTGAAGCTCCAGAGGCGGTAACTCTCCGTGAATGCATTTGACGTTCGCAAGCACACCACGAAGCTCCAGAGGAGGTAATTCTACGCGAACACATTTGACGTTCGCGAGCACGCCTTGAAGCTCCAGAGGTGGTAACTCTCTGCGACCACCTTTGACGTTCGCGAGCGCACGACGATGCACCTGAGTCGGTGCGCGAGTTCTGCTTCGCGGTGCCCCTTGCCTATAAATTCTAGACTCCCCCTGAGTCCCGAGGATGGACAATCCGACCTTTCGGCTTCTCCTCTCCTGAATCGCGAAGCGGTCTTTGCCCCGGGAATCATGAGTTCCGTGAGGTACTTCTACTTCGCGTGACGCCTTTGCTTTGTCTCGTTTTGAGCCCCTCTTCCGAGAGGGATGCCCTTCGTGAAGCTCAAGGGCCTTCGCGAAGGAAGGGGATTCCCAAGGGAACCTGGGAAGCCACGGAGCGTTTATGCTTCGCGAAACACCCAACCTGTACTAGTGATCCCTATGCTAAGGTAGGATCGCTACACATCGCGAAGCACACTGCTTCGCAGCACCCTGCTTCGTGAGGCACCTCTTCTTCACGAGGCAGTGCTCCGTGAATACTGTTCCACTTCGCGAAGTGCCCTCCACTCACACCTATTCCCCATGCTAAGGCCAAGGAACTCCGCTTCGCGAAGTACACTCCTTTTATTGGAAATTCCCCTTCCAGTGCAACCCTCTAGGTATGCACGATGTGATTTCAAAGTCCCATTGACAATACCACTCGTAGCATTGCTTCCCCTAATTCTTCTTCTCATAGGAACGCTAATGGCTATTGCTTCTTCGCATAGGCACGCTAACGTGGACCCCTCGATGGTTTGCTCCACAACCCCCCTTGACCATGGCCTTGCCAGTACCTTCCCTCCCCCAAGGACCAGAGGGTACCAGTTATGTAAGTCCTAGGGGTGTGGAGTGAACCCACCTCGTTCGAGCTGCAGGACGTTAAACTTCCAAGAATCACGTCCTCAACACATGACGTTAAATTGTGTCCCAACCTCGTGCCTCGCACGGAGCGTCCCCCCATCTCGAACATTCTTTACACCACTCGTCTCTACAGGAGTGGAATCACCCATCCACAAGGGATGATATCCTCCTTATTGGAGTGGCATATGTTCTCAGGAGAAGGGCAACCCTAGTTCCCCAACGGATGGCTGCACCCCTGCATCTCCGTACATCCCCACTACCAAGGTCAGTGGAGGCGTGATAGGTAATGAGGCACCCCCCATCATTGGTCCCAAATCCCTCTTTCGCTGCGCTTTGCCGCACATCGGGGCTCCATCCTAGAGTAAGTCCCAACACCATGGGCCGCTTAATGCGTAAACCCCTCTTCGCTTCTCATGGATGCATCCTTTACAACGTGGTCGTCAGGTCCCTGCAACCTCTTGTTTCTCACACCGAGCATGACTCACGTGGGCTTAGAGTGAGCACCGACCCCGACCCCCACCTTTCGAAATACGAGGACTTTGATCCATGTCAAGGCATAGTACGTAGTAAGCCTCCATGAGGTTCAAGCCTACCACTCGGTTGTTTATTCACGTCGAGTTCCACCCTCGACCAACATGACATTAAACTGCATGCCCTCATCCAACATGACGTTAAACTATATGCCCTTGTCCCGCATGACATTAAACCGCACACCCATTTGAACTACAATGTCTTTGATCCATGTTAAGGCATGGTACGTAGGAAGCCTCCATGAGGTTCAAGCCCACCATTCATCCAATTCACGTCAAGTTCTTCCTGCGTCCAGCATGATGTTAAACTGCATTCCAGCCCGAAGACAAGCCGTTGAGACCACCCTTTGAACTACGAGGTCTTTGATCCATGTTAAGGAATGGTACCTAGGAAGCCTTCCCGAGGTTCAAGCCCAACAATCATTGGCCCAGACCGTCTCCTTGTCGGTGTGCTAAGCCCCCCCCCCCTATTTTCACCCGAACTATGAGGACTTTGATCCATGTCAAGGAATGGTATGTAGGAAGCCTCCCAGAGGTTCAAGTCCATCTCCATCGGACCAAGGTCCGTCATTTATGCTGGTTCGCCGACACCCACCTCCTGTCATTCATTCACGTCAGGGTTCACTATCGTCATGCATGACGTTAAACTGTATTCCACCATTCTGAACTACGAGGACTTTGATCCATGTCATGACGTGGTACGTAGGAAACCATCCCAAGGTTCAAGCCCACCATTAGCGGACCCACGGGTCCACTTTTGCATCGGTTCACCGATGAAACCCTTTGAACTACGAGGTCTTTGATCCATTTCACGGCATGATACGTAGGAAGCCTCCCAGAGGTTCAAGCGTATCCCTTATCGGACCAAGGTCCACCTTCACGTCGGTACGTTGACGATGCCCATCAGACCAAGGTCCACCTTCACATCGGTTCGTTGATGATGCCCATCGGACCAAGGTCCACCTTCACGTTGGTTTGCTAACGACATCCATGAGACCAAGGTCCACCCTCATGCTAGTCCACCGGCACCATCCCGAACTACGCGGACTTTGATTCCCTACCACGGGGATACGTAGGAATCCCCCTTCAAGGCTCATGCCCAATATCACTGTTTCCCTTTCATTGGTTCCTTGCCATTCCCCCTTCCACTTCATTCATCTATCCATCATCCACCCTGATTCTCGCCCGGGCCGTCATATCCCAGTGAGATCATGTCGGTAGGCTCCTCTTCACAGCTGCCCATGGGCTGGTCCCAGTATCGGCACCCCTTCAAGAGAGATCCCTCAATCCGATCCATTCTAGATAATGATCTGATCGGGATGGTCCGTCTCCGCTGGACGTTATACTCGCGGCATACCTTGTGTTAAACACGGGAAACTGAGGAAAACCTCATATATGTGTCTATGGCATATAACTCCCCTTGCTCGATGTGGGATGCCTCGGGCTTCCATGCCCTCGAGAAGCCCTGTGACCAGGGATAATAGACAGACATGTCAGGTTCCCCAGCATCAAGACACGCTACTGATGCTTCAACGTGACTACTCCCCCGACTGAAGGTTGCTGCCCTGACCAGAACCTTTGGAATGTCCCAACAGAAGCAGTGTAATTAACCGGCGTCCATGGAAACATGGCACTGGGAAGAGTTTCACGAACAACGTATTAAATCTACGAGGGAGACCCGGACTAGGTGATGAGTTCTGAGGAGGAATCCACAAACGGAAGAACCGACATCCCATCATCTCGTTTCGATCAAGGAGCAGACGTCCCTGGATAAGGAACGAATGTCGCCCGCCTTTGGAAAGCGGGAATGCTGGGCAACAAGCAGTGCGTCCTCCGTAGACGGATGCACACACCCCGGCGAAAGCGTCGGAAAAAACACATTAACAATTATTATTTCATATGAGGATTCAAGTCTAGGGTTTTTGGGAATAATTACATGGGAAGAAGAAATTAAAAACAATAAATAATGGAATATATATTAAAATTGAGTTCAATGATCCCCATACATTACGATTTTCTTAGGATTGATTCATCTAAGAAATTTGAGCAGGAGCTGAAGTAAAGGTTGTATTCTGCTAGATATTGAACAGTACGAGATATTAGTGTTTTAGATAGGGTTGATTTTTAAAGTATAGAAAGTGTTTATTATTTCTATTTTTAAGAACTTATAAAAACTATTTTAAATAAAATTTTAAAACATCAAAAGAATAGATATTAAAAATGAAAAAAATTAAAAGTTAAATAATAATTACAATTATTAATGAAATAATTATCTAAAATGATTGAATGTTAAAATTTAGTTTAATTTATTAATTAAAAATGAATATATATTAGAATATTTATAAAATGAATATGTTTTATTAATTATATAAATTAATAAAAACATATAAAATTAATATATATGAAAATAAAAATGAATACATATTTTAGTGTAAAAATTAAAATCATATTAAAAATAATAAATTTAAAATAATAAATATGTGGAAAATAAATTTTCAAAATGGATAAAATTAAAAAAATTGATTTAAAATAAAAAATGAATAATATTCCAAATTAGAAAAAATAAATAATGTTAAAGATGAAAAGATAATACAAATAATAAAAACTAATACATAGTAATAAATAAATAAAAATATAAAAAATGTGTTAAATTATATTACCAATTAAAAACATAATATATATATATTGTTTGGGGGTATAATTACACTCAAACACACACACAAAAATCACACACACACAGGCCGGAAAGGTTGGCCATGCCCCCCAAGGATAGTGTACCCATCAAGTAAAATTTATTTTGTACACAGACCATAGACATAGTGGGAAGAAAAACCATTACATGGCTCAAAAGTCATGAGCAATCTCCATCGTGTAGTATTTATAAATTATTGCATAATACATTAATATTATATGCCCTGTAGCAACCAAGGATTTTAGAACAAGGATACTACATCATTTTTGTGGAATATTTCAAACATTAAATAAACACATAATCGAAGACGTTAATAGTTTAGTGCCTTTGGAAACATGGATCAATGGATTCTAATCGGGTGATTGAACATTAATGTTTACTACAAATATATTCCATTGTAGTGTTTCAACCTAAAAACGTTCCTCGTAGTTTGTGGAAAAAATCAAAAGAAAATTATGGGATCAATTGTCATGTAAGGGTTAAGATAATCATAAATCATAAGTACATAAACAAAAAATATGGAAAACATATCATGCATATAAAATATCATGTTATCATTCTATGGAATACATCATAGAATCCCCTAACACAATACAAATAACAAATCCCATGAGATAATAACGTATGACATGAAATTTTGGCACACTCATAGGAATAGAAAAACATTTCCATATTATTCAAGGATTATTTACAAGACCATCATAGTGGAAAACATCCTTTACGAAGTCAGGTTAACTACCCATTCCATCCATGTGTGACTGAACTGTGTTATCTTCTGATCCAAACCATGTATTAGTGAACTGAGATCATTTCTCATTCCATTCAAGTTAATCTCAAAAGATATAAATCAATATTTAATAAATTGGAATGTTATAAAGGTCCCACCCATCAAATAATTAAAGCCATTTATAATTGTGCAACAATTACATAAATCATTTATCATATTAAAATCCATGGAATTAAATGGGATTCATAAACATCATTCAATCATAACATTACCAAAGGAAAAGAAATTATCTTTATAAATATGAATTGATCAGTCAAATAAACCATTCATGAAATGAATAAATTTTATTGCATTGAAGCATACCCCTAATAAAAAATATGTAATAAGAAATAATTTTTGCATGGAAGAAAAATATTTTTGAGAGATCACATTGAAACAATTCTTGAAGAAAACATCTTTTATTCTTTGGAAACATATAGTTTTCTTAAAGTGTTACACAATTTATGAATAAAACATTTTCTTCTAAAAGAACCCCAGAATATTCTAATAGAAACATAAAATATTTATAGTGTCATGGTAGAAGAAATCTATATTAATTTTGTATAAGGTAAAAACACTCTATTAATACTTTTTCAATAATTTTCACAAAGTACCGCTTTAGGAAAACGAAAAAAATATTATTTTCAAATAATGTAGTAAAAAGTCAAAATGGGTAAAATGAAATTGAACATCCATAGTGGAATATTTAAAGAAAAACGATATATCATTATAAATCAAAGACATGGAAGATAAATATTCCCCATTGGATACATAAAACTAATCAATCCCCGATATTGATGAGATTTTGAAATAAATACACATCAAACTATAATAAATAGAATTTTATTCCCCATGAACGAATGAAAAATTTTTGGATATAGAAATTCCATAATATTCTCGATAAAACTCATAACATACATCAATGGTTTGTATATAAAAAATGTTGAATAATTAATTAATGTATATTGTATGTGTCCCTCAAAAATTAAAGCAAGGAAAAAATCTCTTACCATATGTCCCGACTTCCTTCATATTTTTTCAAACCTCATGTGTAATAAATATATATTTATTGTACATCTAAAAAAAGCATATTGATATATATATATATATATATGATAACATATATGATTTACCTATGGCTTTATTTTACTCTATAATTAACAATTTCATATTAATGGTATATTTCAGGTAACAATTGCTTTTTTTCCTTTAGGATTTGAATTCTTATCTAAGGACCTCTTATATATATCATTATTTAATCAAATTTAGAATGGTGTTAATGATATAGATATCATATATATAAATAATTAATATATATTTATGGTGATTTATAATGTTTACAAATAGAAATTAAAATACAACATTCGTGGAGATAGTAGGATGAATGTACACATGGCCGTTGTTTTCATTTTCTATTCATATTAAAAAGAAGAAATTTAAATGATTAATTATCATTAAAGTATTATTTTGATGTTATATATATAATATATAAAAAAATTCAACCTTATTACCATTTATGTGAAATATAGATAAAGAACTAATCACTTCACATCCTGAAGATGGTAAGGCATAGGTACACACGAGCGACGTAATCATTTCCGAAAAGATTAGGTTATAAAATGGTAGATGTGATATTATAATTTCAGAAGTAAAATTGTTTAATAAATATTATATATAAAAATTAAACCCATAATAATTATCAATCATAAAATATGGCAATGGAAAATTAATTGTATCGTTATGCGGAGACGGTAAGCTGTACGTAGACACGAGGGATACTTTCATTTCTTATTCAATAAGAAAGGGGATGTGTAGTGGTATGCTCATAATCATAATAATATTTAAAAATATTTGATATTATTAAGGTATTATTTTATAATATATATCTTATATTTATAGCAGATATAGGGGATATTAATAAATAGAGTTATCAGTTAGAGCGATTAACTCTTCTTCAAAAATAAATCCTTTAGATTTCCTTTAAAAGACTATGGTGTTGTAATTTTGGGGGGACCAGAACCTCTAAATTGTGGATGTGAATGTTCAAAAGTGAATTTTTTATGTGATGGTCATAAATTAACACTCAACGTGATGTGAATAAGTGAGGGAGGAGGTGACATTTAATAATTTCCTTGAGGGTCCCTTTTGGAATATCAAAAAATATTAATTTATAATAAATTAAATAACAACAAAAAATTTTCCAAATGGAAATTTATTCAATGATATTATGGAATAAGGTTCTAAAATCACCGAACAATTTATTTTTGACTTTTATGGTATTATTTTAAACCTTGTCATTTGGATTTACCATTAATTAACATTTTTATTAATTTTAACTAGGGTGAACAAAATTACAATATTTAAAGGTTTCACTTTTTATTTGCGTGAAGTCAATAATATCATAAAGGAAAAATTTATTAAATAATAGTTGATATAAAAAAAATTTAAATATGTTTTTTCATTATTAAATAATTTAATAATATATTAGTTTGATAAAGTCACATTACTTTCAATTTTAAAACTATTCATTATTTAGAATTTTATGTCTCACCCCAACCACAGACGCCTATGTTTTTATTATTTTATTGGTCTCGCGACTCTGGGTAGAGTCGGGATTTGGCCCAAGTTTGAATGTTTGAAGCATTGATGTTTTTGGTGGGTCTCGGGCCACTGCGCAGTCACCGCACTACTAGCGGTCACCGTGTATTCAGTCCGGGTGGGTGCGCGGTCACCACACATTTAGTCCGATCATGCGTTCAGACCCGGTGAGTGCGCGGTTGCTCAACTGTTTATAAAAATAATAAAATTAAATGAACAAATTATATTGAAAAGAATTTTATTAAATGTTTAATAATAATAATAATTTATAATATTGTAATTATTATTATTATTAGTCAAAATTTTATTATTATTTCCTATTATTTATTTACACTTCTTTTTATTTTATTTTATCTATTTATATTTACTTATTATTTATTTCTTCTTTTCTTTTTTTCCACCTGGATGTCCTACCTACCTCTTCTTCTCCCGCACGACCCACTCCCTACTTCACTTCTCCCCAGCCAGCCCTCCTGCTTCTTTGGCACAGCAGCTCCCACCAGCAGGACACAACAGCCGTGTCTGGCACCTCCTGCTGCCGACTCCCCCTTTCCACTGAGCCCTGTGCTCTTGCAGTGCCAGCAGCACCACCCTACAACTGCCTCCCTCCCTGCCTTCCAGCGCATCGGCTGAGCCTCTGCCCTGCAGTACTGCCCTCATGCCCCCATGAACACTGCTCAGCCATAGAGAATACATGCACTGTCTCAGGACCAGCCTCCCGAGCAAGCCACATCACCTCTGCTCTGCCTCCACCCAACAGCCCTTTGCAGTATCCTGCACACAAAAACTCCTCTGGCCAATGCGCTGCAACCCGTTCGGTCTTCCCATCACCTTTCCCACATGACCTGCTACACCACCACCGGCCATCGTCGTAGCAGCCCACACCCTTTTCTCGCAGTACCGCTTGTCTACTCACCACCTCCTGTCCTTCTCCCTTCGGCGCGCCAGTGCCCTCCTGTTGTCTAGCCCCCTGCTTTCGGCTCACCCGCACCAATGACCCCCTCCCTCATTGTAGCACCCATCACCTGCACTCCATAGCCCTCATTCCCGCCGGATTACTAGAACTGCGGAGACCCCCCAACTCCCTTGTTGAAGCATGAGCAGGACCTCCCTTGGGATCTTTCTGCGCGCCACCTCTAGCTGGTGCACCAGCCTTCCCCTCCTCCGACCAGCATCAGCTGCCTGATCTCTAGCTGGCATGCTGTCTGGCTTGTAGCAGTGCAGTGCCCTTGGCGCCCCTCGCACCACCCTCTAACACCCATCCAATCGGTTGTGATGTCCCGACCCCTTTCTTTACTCCGGCTGACTTGCGTGCACCGCTCCAGACGTGCGGGACCTCTTTCTGGTCGCCGTGAAACTCCGACCACCTAACTACCTCTTGTCGCGCACCTTCCGACCTGTCCCGCACCCTTCAACCGGTCACGCGACATCCCAACTGGACCGTGCCCACATCCATAGTCCTTGCTGCCCCTTTCGGGCGGTCATGCAACTCCACTGATCGAGCACCTCTCCACGCCGAGGTGACATTGTGTTGATTCATAGTCATATTGTTGTGAAATAATGTTTTGTGTTTTTAAATATTTTTTCAGGTGTTGCAGAGTATCAACGTGGTTTTTCTGCAGTTCTACAGGCATTGTCTTACGCATTCTTATTCAACTGTGTGAGGTGTGGTGCGCCAGCATGTTCAAGCTACGAGTTGAGGTAGTTCCCCCACAACAATCACCCTTAAATTTAGAATTTATTAATTTCATGATATTCTATTAATTGTAATAAATAAGAAATGATACAATATAATACAATTTTAATTGATTATTTGGCGTAAAAAGAGACATTTATTTTATACACGACACCTGTAATATTTTATGGACTAACTGACACCTAGTAGTGAAAATTGCATGTTTGGATTTTAAACATAATTCACGGAATTTAAATATAGTTTTGGTTTAAAATATAAATGATTTCTTCTAAAAAAGTTTTTTTGGTTTTCTTGAGAAGTGAGGTTTTTCTTTGACGTTGGTGATGGCCCGTTTGGCACTTTAATAAAATAAATTATTTTGGAAAAACTCACTTTGGGGTTAGTAAGGGGTGATATTTGGTGTGTGTTGGTTACGTGAGTTGTGTGTAATATTTGTGTATCGTGACTGGTTGATTTACATTGTGGACGCACCCCTTTTATTATATGTTTTGAAATGGGAACCTGACATAGTGAGTGAATATTTTGAGAATGATTTCCGCACTAGTTTATATTATGCACTGGCTAGTGGGCCCATAGTAGGAGAATACTGAGTTATTGCTGCTATGGGGATTGGGAACCTCGGTTAGGCCATGTAGGGCTATGCCGAACATTAGGGCGTTATGGCATCATCGAGATAGAGCATGCTTTCTGGATGAGTCACATGTATCGTATGTTCTGGATTGTTCACAATCACCTAGGTTCGACCCATGTTTCTTTTAGTGTTTATTTGTATGTGGAGGAAAGTTGAGAGGTCTAGTTCGGTTTCTGGCCTTTATGTGCCACTTTTTTAATTTCCCTTGGTCTGTGTTGTGTATTATGTGTGGTTTCCCCTTTTTGGCTAAATACAAAAGTTGAATTTCGAAATGGAACGTAGAAAATGTTTTTTTAAAATAAATATACATATTCCTTTCAAACATTAAACTTGTTGTTAAATTAAAAAGGGAAACAAAGTGATACTTTTTTTAGAATTGAAAGTGTGTGTGGAAACTAATATTCTAAATAATTTAGTTTAATCCGTGAATTAGTAAATATCATTATTTAAATGCAGTGCATTGGGAATAGATATCAAGCTAGCCTACTGAGTTTTAATACTAACGCCTATAGTTATTTTCTTTTTTTAGTGTTTGTGTAGGCTACATCATGGGTGCGTTCACCTTGGGCGATATTTGGTCGAGATTTGGAGAGTGACCCATGAGGTCACATAGTGATAGTAGTTGTCTCTTTCGGTTAGTTAATTTTTTTATTTCTTTTGTTATTGTTTAGTTACTTTACTTTGTTTATTTATTTTTTCACTAATTTGTTTTATTTCTACTTTTTTTATTTATTTATACTGGGAGAAATCGTTCCCACAACCACTATTGATGCCCTATAACTTTTTTTCATCCCGGGAGTATTGGGAACGCCTCTCGGGCCATGTTAAGGACAAGCTCGGGTGACCGGTTTAGGGTCGACCCGGGTTGGTTCATGAAAAAATGGTATCGGAGAAGATTTTCCCTTAATAGACCTTGCTTTTGAGAGTGCCCTTTGTTATTTGGGATGTCCAGTAGATGGAGATTAGGACTGTCAGGGCTCAGGAGGTAGGTTAAGGTTCGGTGCCTCATCACCACTGCTTTTGACGAGACCTGAGTTACGAGGGTTAGTCTGGGATTTGAGTCACTTTTCCTTGGTCTTTTTGGGTTGAGGGATGACAATGGGGGCTAATCGGTTCAATTTGTGGAATCACATAGGGTGTTGACCCATGTGGAGTCCAAGTGACCATTTTGAGGTCCTCTTAGTGTTATGCCTTACATGGGGCATGGCTCACCACCATGTCGATTGGTCATACATATTCACTAGTTTTTCATTCCAGTGGGTAATTACTGCTTGTGTTTTGTTTTAGTCTATGATGATTTGAGTGTGTGTTAAAAGTGAAATTGGTTTTTAAATGGAAAAGTGTTTCTTCCAAATTGTTTTTGAAATTACTAAAGTGTGTTATTAAAGAGGAGGTGTATCGGTTTGGTAAAAAACTTGGTATGTGTTTTGATTTGTTAAGGAAAAGAAGTGTTTGAACCTTTTCACTTCTTATGGAGGGTCACATGTGCATGGGTATGTATGGAATGTGCGTGGGGGAACTTGTTCACATGTTATGTGAATGGGGTTGAATGAAAGCATGCGTGACTTTCATAAAGTGTCAAAGGTGAGTTTTGAAAATTTTAAAGAAGTAACAGTTTTGGAAAAGTGATTTCTCCTTGTGTTGTATATGTTTGGCTCATGGGCCTATTTTCTTAAGAATGTGTTGTTTCTTTGATTGAGTTTTGGATTGATGCCAGTTTCATGGGTTTTTCGCATGTTGTCATGAGTATGCCGCCCAGAAAGCCTTCAAATGTTGTCGATGAGTTATGCCCAGTTTTTAGTTCCCTTTGTGTGTGGCTTTCTTTTCGAGGTAATCATAGTCTGTTAGAGGTAGTTATAATGTTCTAAAAGATCATGTGTCTTCATGTTGTTGGGAACTCCCAGGATAGTAAAGGTTAGTAACACCCTAGAGTTATATGAGGGTTCAGTTTTGGACTAGTAAGGATGAGATGTCACATCATCGTTGGAGTTTTGGTTGTGATTAATGATGGTCGACTTCCACGAAGGTTCCCCACCTAGAAAGGAGTGCGGGCTAGTGGAACATGTCTCCAAGGAACCAACCTCGTCGGTATCGTCTCCTAGTTCGTCGGACCGCTCTCTTGTACGCCACCTGTATGGCCTGTCCAGACATTCTAAGTCATCATGTTGCATCCCATTGAAATTGTACGACCATCATGGTTTTTGGAATCATCGAATGGAAGGAGTTAGAAACCAGAAGATGAAAATGCCTGACTGGGAGGTAGGAGACGCTTCAGCTATCAGGGCCCAAGACACGCATCTCGGGGTGAAGCTCGCACACTGTCAAGAGTTTCTAAGGGTGTGTGGATCCTCGGTCCAGATACTGTCTTAGACTTTGGAATGCATATATCCAAAATTTCCTTTCTTCTATTCTCATCTCTGTCGTAAGCTCATCCGTGTTGTGGTGGCATGGTGAGCTAGTTCCCCTCATAATCCAGGTGGTATTATCTGCTCTCAATGGGGTTCTTAAGTTGTTTGGTCTCTCTGAATGGTGTGGGCCCATTGAATAAATAGACCTGATCTATCTTTGAGTTGGACCTAGATGTTTTTGATAGGGGAATTTTTGTTTCGTGAAATTGATTAATGGTTTTGAGTTAATTTTTTATCCTCATGTTGTTGGATTGTTCTGTAAAAAACATTTCCTCAAGTCTCAGGTGTTTTGTTCCGTACATGTGGGAAAAATATGTGTGTTTGGTTTGGGAATTCCCATGTGCCCCCCCCCAGGAGGGGTGGTTTGTTTGGGATTCAAGGGTTTTTGTTTTAGTAAATTCATGTGGTGGGGAGAACCCTCCCGTGTTCTCCCGTAAACCCCGGTCTTCGATTTTCTTTTGAATTGGGCGGGTGTGATGTTTTTTGGGAATGGTTACCCTGAAGCTATCAGTTCTCTATGATTTTTTCGGGGAATGAACTCAATTTGTGTCAACTGTTGGCTTGGTGACTTTCTAGGGGCATAAAGTGTCTGTGGTGGGGAGAATTGTCACACCCCGACCATGGAATCCCGTGTTTTTATTCTTTTATTGGTCCTGCGACTTTGGGTAGAGTGGGGTTTTGGTCCGAGTTTGAATTTTTGAATTTTTTATGTTTTTAGTGGGTCTCGGGCCAGTGCGTAGTCACTACACTGCTAGAGGTCAATGCACATTCAATCTGGGTGGGTGCACGATCACCGCGTATTCGGTCTGATCAGGTGTTCAGAGTCGGTGAGTGCGTGGTTGCTCAACTGTTTAGATAAATAATAAAAATAGAAGAATAAATTAAAATAAAAATAATTTTTATAAAATGTTTAATAATAATAATAAAAATAATTGATAATATTGTAATTATTATTATTAGTCAGATTTTTTTATTTACTATTACTTATTTAATATTCTATTTATTTTATTTTATCTTTTTATCTTTCCTTCTTCATTTGTTCTTCTTTTCCTTTTTTTCATGTGGATTTTCCCCAACCTCTTCTTCTCCCACACGACCCGCTCCCTGCTGCCCATCTCCCCAGCTCTCCCTGCAGCTTCATTCACATAGCAAATCCTAGCAGCTAGACACAAAAGCCTTGTCGGATGCCGCCTGCTGCCGACTCCCCCTGTTCGCTGAGCCATGTGCTCCTACAGCGCTAGCCGCTCCACCCTACTGTAGCTGCCCTCCCTGCAATCCTGCTCCTCGTTAGGCCTCAACCTAGCCCACCACCGACCGTGCCTCTTTGCCGCAACAAGATCGCCTCGTGACCCACCTGCACACCACCCTCACTCTGCCTTCCTACAACACCTCTTCCCTGCACCTCTGCCCCGAAGCACCACCCTCATGACACCATGCATGACGCTCAGCCGTGGAGAAGCCCCGCACTATCTCAGGACCAGCCTCCCGAGAAATCTGTCGCACCTCTCCTCTGCCTCCAGCCAACATCCCTTTATAGTAGCCTGCACACAGCAGCCCCTCCGGTCGCCGCTCTACACCCCTCTTGGTCTTCCCGTCATCACTCCCGCATGACATGCTGCACCACCACTGGCCAGCCTCGTAGCAGCCCGCACCCTTCTCTCGCAGCACCGCCCGGCCGCTCACTACCTCCCCTCCTTCTCCCTTCGGCACACTAGCGCCCTACAACAATCCAGCACCCGCTTCCAAATCACCCACACCAAGGGCCCCCACCCTCATTGTAGCTCCCAACACTAGCGGTCCACATCCCTCCTTCTCACCGGATGACTAGACCTGTGCAGAAACACCCAGCTCCCTTGCTTAAACACGATCAGGACCTCCCCCGAGCTCTTTCTGTGCACCACATCCAGCTGGGGTCGCAACCTTCCCCTCCTCTGACCACCGACGGCTGCCCAATCTCCAGTCGGCATGCCGTTTGTCCTATAGAAGCACGGCACCCTTGGTGCCTCCCAAATCTCCCTTTGACACCCACTAAATCAGCTGTGATGTCCCGACCCCTTTCATTACTCCGGCTGACTTGCGTGCACCGCTCCAGAACTACGGGACCTCTTTTTGGATGTTGTGAAACTCTGAACACCTAGTTCCCTCTTGCCGTGTGACTTCTGACCCATCGTGCGCCCTTCAACTAGTCACGCAACCTCCCAAGTGGACCGTGGGCACTTCCAGTGTCCTTGCTGCACCTTTCTGACGGTCGCGCAACTCCGTTGATCGAGCGTGTCTCCGCGATGAGGTGACTTTGTACTGATTCTTCATCGGAATGATGTGAAATAATGTTTTTGTGTTTTTAGTTATTTTTCAAGGTGTTGCAGCATATTGGTGAGGTTTTTCCATGGTTCTGCAGGCCTTGTCTTACGCATGCTTATGCACCTGTGCGAGGGACAGCGCGCCAGCCTGTTCAAGTTTCAAGTTCAGGTAGGTCCCCCACTGCACTCACCTTTAAATTTAGAATTTATTAATTTATTGATTTTTTATTATTTTTAATAAATTGGAAATGATATAAGATAATAAAATTATAAATGATTATTTGGTGTAAAAAGAGCTGTTAATTTTAAACACGATGCTGGGAATATTTTATTAACGAATGGACATCCAGTAGAGAGAAAAATACCCGTTTGGATTTTAAACATAATTCACAGAAATCAAAATTTATTTTTGGTTTAAAAAATAAATTATTTCTTTTGAACAAGTGTTTTGGGTTTTCTTGAGAAATGTGATTTTTTTGAAGTTGGTGAAGGCTCATTTGGAACATTAATAAAATAAATTATTTTGGAAAAACTCACTTTGGGGTTAGTAAGGGGTTATCTTTGGTGTGCATTGATTGCGTTCGATGTATGTGATATTTTTGCTTCGTGACTGATTGATTTACATTTTGGACGCACCCCTTTTTATTGTATGTGTTGACATGGGAACCTATCATAGTGGCTGAATCTTCTGAGAATGATTGTTGCACTAGTTTATATTAAGCACTAGCTAGTGGCCCCATAGCAGGGGAATACTGAGTTATTGTTACTATGGAGATTGGCCCCCTCGATTTTCAATGTAGGTCTATACCGAGTGTTAGGGAATTATGATGTTATAGAGTTAGAGAATGATTTCTAGATGAGTCACATTTATAGTACGTTCTGGATTGTTCACGATCTCTTAGGTTCGACCCATATTTCTTTTAGTGTTTATTTGTATGTGGCGAATGATTGAGAGGTCTAGTTCGGTTGCTGGACTTTGTGTGCCACTTTTTCCATTTCCCTTGGTGTGTGTTGTGTATTATGTGTGGTTTCTCCTTTTTGGATAATAAATAATATTGGATTTCTAAATGGTTTGAAAAAAAATATTTTTAAAAATAAATATAAGTATTCCTTTAAAACATTAAATTTTTTTTAAATTAAAATGGGAAACAGACTGATACGTGTTTTAGAATTGAAAATGTGTGTGGAAACAGATATTTTATATAATTTAGTTCAAACATGGAATTAGTAAATTTCTTTTTTTAAAGGTAGTGCATTGCGAATTTATATCGGGCTAGCCTACTGAGTTATAATACCCACGCCTATAGTTTTTTTCTATTTTTAGTGTTTTTGTATGCTATATCTTGGGTGCATTTGCCTTGGGCGATGTTTGGTCGTGATTTGGAGAGTGACCCATGAGTTAAAATGGTGATAGTAGTTGTCTCTTTCAGTTAGTTTATTTTTTTTGTTTTGTTCTTGTTTAGTTACATTACATTGTTTATTTATTTTTGCGCTACTTTATTTTATTTCTCCTTTATTTATTTATTTATACTGGGTCAAATCATTCCCACACCCTCTTTTGATGCTCTGGCTCTTGTCGCCAGCCCGGGAGGATCGAGAACGCCTCTCGTGCCCTGTCACAGACTGGCTCGGGTGACGGGTTCAGGGTCGACCTGGGTTGGTTTTTGAAATTAAATATATCAATAAAACAAGTAAAAATTGTATGAAAATACTTTATTATATCACTAAGTGGTAAAAGTAATCTATAAAATTCATTCAACTCATTAATTATCCATAAATTTATTTATTTTAATATTTTTAATAATATTTAATTAATATTTTCATTAATAAAAAAATTACTACATAAAATATGATTGTCAAGATGAAATTGATTGTATTTAAGAAATTAGTTGAAGTTTTTTCTGTGGATTGGATTAATTATTAAGAATTTTGAAGCTATGATAGATCCTTTTCCCCCATATGTTTATCCATCATTAGAAGATAAGGGAATTAGTTTTCTCATAATTTGACAGGTCAATGCTTTGATGGTGACACTCAGGCTTGGATTTTGGTTTTTTTTAAATGATTTTTTCCTCTTATAATGAATTTCATTTAATATAATCAATTGTTCATGTTACATCCCAAAAATATTATAATCAAATATCTCTTAAAAAATTTTTGGGAAAATATTTAATTCAAAACACATTCATGTTAGACCTTTTATGATCTCTTTGGATCCCTCCTATTTTTATCTCAATTTTGATATATTTATTTTCAGATTTTGAATGATTCTAATGGGAATATTGTATGGTGGAATTAATATCCATGGTATTTAAATAGACTCCTTTATTATAACAATTCATATTAATAAAAGTATAAAATTCAATTAAAACTCCAAATATCATCTATTAACACATAAAATAAAATCAACCCTAAATTTTCAGAACCTATAATAAGATTTTATCAATATTTTTCAGTAGTTTTTATCACTAATAATGAAACCCTTTATCAGTGCATTTATCTAATCTGAAAAAAACCACTTCTTTACCATCTATTTGTATAGTGATTTCAAAGTGTTCCTCTCAATATACAAAATTTATTTTGTAGTGAAAAACTAATTCATAATATATAATTAATATCTCTTAATCTAATATAAATTTCTTATACTCTAACAATTATAAAACCTGGAGGGTTAAATGCATTTATAGGATAGTTGAAAATATTCTTTGATAGGTTTGGATATTTAAAATCAAACAATACATGAAATCTCATTCATTTTGTTGATTCTATTTATCATTCATCGTATATAATATAACAAAAAAATACCAAGACCTTATTCGATGAGGATCATGAAATAATTTTGGTTTTGGAGTTTTCTTCTTAGTAGGTTTAGAAGGACATAATTCTCAAATATGATTTTCAGTATGAAATTGATTTTATTTAAGAAATTAGTTGAAGTTTTTTCTATGTATTGGATTATTTATTTAGAATATTGAAGCTACAATAGATCATTTTCCCATGTATGTCTCTCCATCAATAGAAGATAAGGGAATTAGTTTTCTCATAATTTGACAGGTCAATGCTTTGATAGTGACACTCTGGCTTGGATTTTGGATTTTTATAAATGATTTTTTCCTCTTGTAATGAATTTCATTAAATATATTCAATTGATCAGGTTATATCCCAAAAATTGTTATAATCAAATATTTCTTAATATAAATTTTGCGAACATATTTAATTTAAAACACATTCATATCAGACCTTTCAAGATATCTTTGGATCCCTCCTATTTTTATCTAAATTTTGATATATTTAATTTCATATTTAGAATGATTCTAATGGGAATATTATATTATGGAATTAATATCCACACTATTTAAATACACTACTTTATTATAAAAATTCACATTAATAAAAGCATAAAATTCAATCAAAACTCCAAATATCATATATTAACACATCAAATAAAATCCACCCTAAATTATCAGAACCTATAATAGAATTTTATCTCTATATTTTATATAAACATTCCCCTCTTGGACAATTGTTTACCAAAAAAATTATTTTGGGGAATAAAAATTATATAAACTACAAAATAGTTGTTAAACGAAATTAAATAGAAAATTATCTTAAAATCAAGTCAATCCCAAGAATGATATACATAAAAGGTTTCCTTTTATAGTCAAGGAACAAACCTATGTTTCAAAATAGTTAAAGGGGTCCATGTGATATTAATATGGTGTTCATAAGTATTGAGGGTGCTAAAATAAAGGATATGGATAGGGATAAGAAGTTTTCGGGAGGACACAAACGATAATAGGTTTATGGATGAAAATATTGATATTGTCGAAGTAGGGAAATGATAAGAGGTAGTAAATTTTGGTAGGGGGAAGAAAACAAGAGTTCCTCATCATATATTCTTTGGTAGTTTATAATTTCTATGTGTAAATTTTATTGATCATGGAAAATATGAACCATAACAAAAAATTATGTTCTTCTTTCATAATAATTGTGATGAAAATTTCAGATATCATTTATGAGATGATAAAATAAAACATTTCATGTGATGAATTTATATTCGGATTGATTATAATAACTTGGGGAATGATAGAAAATTAGTGGATCAGGATTTTTAGGAAGCATCAACTATAAACAAAATAGGTTAATCAAAATACCGGTAATTCACAGAAACTGCAGAACTCATATGAATATGATGAAGGTGTCAGATATCTAGATATGAGACTGCCAAAAATAATATAATTTTTAAGATAAATTGAGGATTTTGTGGGAGCACAAAATGTATGAGAACTCGATGTTCTTCTAATTTGGATTTTGGTGTTGATAGAATTATCAAAACCTAGAAACTCACAGTAACCGATAGTGTTGAGGATATCTACCAGAATCAAGATATTCTTATAATGGTTTTGAATGATTTAATATCTTTAATCCTAATCAATGATCAGAGAATGAAAATATATTGGAGGAATATTCAGATAGTGACTCTATGTAGTGGAATTCATCCATGAATATAGAGATGGATTTATTGATGTTCAAAGGAAATTTCGAGGTGGTTAAAATACCAAAGTGTAAAAATTCACCTTAGAATAAGTGGATTTATCTGATCATGGAAGTGGTCATTGGGATGAATAAAAACATAGAAATGTTAGTTCTGAAGGTTTTTAAATAGTATTATTGTTTTTATTTCCTGAAAATATTCTCACTAGTAGTCATAAATAATACCATCTTATTAATACTAATAATGGAGTCATCATAAAATCTATTTTTTGATAAGATGTATGTGAATACAGCTTTATGTTATGTTTATTTAGAGGATAATATTTATATGGAATATCTAATCAGTGTACATGGGAGTTGGGGATTATTATTTTGTATGTAAATTTATGATTAAATTTTTTAGATTGGAGAATGAACGAAATAGTGGAATTAAATTTTTTAATACATCATATTATAGGAACTATTCAGAATATGTAATATATATATATATTATTATCATAAGTAATGTAAATATGTGATATTAATCATAATTCTTTTCTTTTTTATGTTTTATTTTTTAATTTATAGAACAAAAGATTGGGAAAAATGAATGTTGAATTGTGATTTGGTTAGAAGATTCTATATTAATGACATTGGAGAATAAGAGGGGTTTTAATGGATGAAGAATGAGAGATATAGAAAAATATGGAATTTGGATCTCTCCGAGAAGGATTATATTAATAATATCATAGGATTTTTTGGGATGAATAAATGTAAACTAGTCTCAAACCCTTTTGTGGCTCATTCATGTTATCATAATGAAAAGTTACAAGAACATAATTTGAGGCCATGAAAATATGTGTATCACCCTAACCTCAGATATCCCAGACCAGGTGTCTACTACTAAATACATTGGTATGATTATAAAGAATCAATCCCCAACGGAACGATCAATTTAGTAGTATTAGTAAACCAGATACATACATCAGTCATTTGGTACAAAATAATATACGAATTGTTGTATATTTTTTCCATGTAAATAAATAACTAATTGAAATAATTACTATAATTTATCTACTAAATCAGTTCATATCATTCACAGTACGCTTTATGGATTCAATGGGAAAGAAACCTAATAAAGGTGAGGTCAAATGAGCTGTATGGGTAACGTATAGTGAAAGAGATAATGAATCAATGTGAACTATAATAATGGAAGGGTAAAAAAATAAAACACACAAACCATATAATATAAAATTGAGAAGGTAGTGCATAAATAATATGGAGATGTAATTACATGAAACACATTCCATTCAAAAAACCAGATAAGGCAAAATAAATATGGAAAGGTAAGAAACTGAAATTCATTCCATTTAGTCAACGAACTGAAAATTAAATGCATCCCTAGATATGTGGATAAAAGATGTAATGGACGAATAATAACTAAAACTAAATATGGGATAATTTTAAATTAATGTACACCATGTTTCTTAGGTACATGAAACTAGTACCATCAATAGACAGTTTATCGACCCCAATTTTCCCAACTAATTCATCACATGAGACTAGTAATCCATCGAAGGGATTTCAATAACTGGTGCCCAACAATTTTATTAAATTCACTAAGCATTCTTGATATCTAATAAATTATATTCCTTATCAAATAACCATATTCAATAACGTATATAGTTTTATAAGTATTTTCCAAAATAATAAAATAAATGACAAAGTGGACATCGTACTTAAAATGGTATCTGATTTAGGTAATTGTAATTTCCATGATAAATAAAATGGATAATTTCTAGGAACATCAATATTCAATGATCACCAGAGATTGAATATTTATCGGGGTATAATAAATAAATCTTTAATTTTAATGTGAAAATTATCCGTCGAAAAATAAATAATAAGCCATCGAATGGATGAATAAGGATGTTATCCAAATAATATACCCAATATAGAATAAAATAAAGGGTTGTTATCGTTGGTGGATAGAAAAATTATAAATATATATATTAAAAACATTATTGAGGAAGATATAATTTTTTTAAACCCTTTTTAAAAACATTATAAATTAACATTACTTTCAAAAACATTTTAATATAACACGTTTTTAGAAGAAAATAGGTTATCTGACTAAAGAGAGAAACATAGTCATGTTTTTTAAAAAACATATTCAAAACACTTTGTGTGTCAATGAGTGGGAAAATAGTACTAATACATGATAATTTACAATAATAAACTGATAATAATGATGTTATTATTTAAAAATTGTTGTATAATTTCTTTTAATGTAAATACCATGAAAAGATCAGTAAATCATTTTTTAAAGAAAATAAAATTTTAACATTCCAAAGTGTCTCATACCACATTCAAACATTTTTAATAGTAAATGTCATGAAGGAAAAAATATTAATTTAAAGCCTTAAATATGATGAATATTAAATAATTATCAATATAATATGTAAAAATGTGTAGTAGATACATCACACCAATAATGTATGTGGGGAACAAGGCATTTCTCAAACAGATGTTAAAAGTTAGAGGATAATCCCTTACTAATATAGTAATAACTGAATTGGAAAACACATAGGTAATAATCCTTAAATAAAACATTGAAAACACATGAATTCAATATAATTAATTATATTATATTTCAATGTGGTAGTATGTAAACCATATATATGATATTACATTCACAACAAATAAGTATACATAATATAATGAAAATGAGACAAGAATCCATTGCATATGATTTCAAAGAACCGAAAGAAATAATCATCAATTGAAA
The DNA here is from genome assembly GCA_963277665.1 of Viscum album. Classification (NCBI taxonomy): domain Eukaryota; kingdom Viridiplantae; phylum Streptophyta; class Magnoliopsida; order Santalales; family Viscaceae; genus Viscum; species Viscum album. The sequence goes on from OY728131.1 coordinate 1,517,656,004, forward strand.
CATATGAATAACATAAATATAAAATAACTAATGATATTTCATTTCAATTTTTAATTATGTACATCATATATAATAAATTATAATAATAATAATAAATTATTCATTACGGAAAGAAAATTAAGACAAGAGTCCCTTACATTGAGTTTCCTTCTGGGTGAAAACCCATTAACATCCTGTATATAAAATTATGTTTATTTTAAACATTATTAAAGAAATTTTTAATGTTTATAACAACTTTTATTTAAATTATTACAATTTTTTATACAACTACTTAAACAATTATGTTTACATCGGGTGTTTTAAGAAAATGATTAATGTGTCAAAAACAGCCTTAGTAGGTAAACTATGGTCAATGGGGTCATTATATAAACATATATAGAATAATAATAATTACATAATCATTATATTTATTAAAAAATTATACATTTTAAACCAGTCATTAAATATAGTTATGAAAAATGGATCAATGTTACAATCATGGAAATTGTATGTCATATATACGCATGAGTAACATTCCAATTTTTCAATGATCATTACAGAAAGAATATAAGTAATACCATATCATTACATAATTATCATTATGCAAAAAATAAAATAATATTTAATCATACATACTTATATATAGAATTATTATGACGAAAACGGAATCACATTATATCGAGGAGGTTGTGGTCCACACGTCCACGAATAAAGTTATATCATTAAAAGTGTGTGAATATATAATAAAAAAAATGATATATATATATATATTGATATTTATAGAAATTTATTTATGTCATTAAAATAATATATATTTTATTGATGTCTCAAATTCTTTAATATAACCATCATTTATACATTCCTTGTATCGTGTCAATGAATCACATCTCTTAGAGAGGTGGTAGTCCACACTTCCTCACACTATGTTATCAAATTAATGTAAAATAGAATGTATTACATTTATGTGTAATAAAAATATTAATAAATAATAATGACATAATAAATATAATATAAAAAATATTTAATCATATATTACATCATAATGGATACCATGAGAGGCGGTAAAGAAGAATACAACAATCATCATTTCAGGAGGCAATAGTTTACCCTACACAGAAATTATATGTTTGTTACCCATAAATTTAGATGTGGGTAAGTTTATGTTTAAAATTATAATGAAAACATTCTTGTATATTTATTTTACTTTTTTTTATAAAATAAAATAATTATAATAGTCTAGGGGCGGGGAATGGAAATGTATCCAAATAGCTTAAGAGAATGCATTATCTCTTAATCGGATAACATCTTTTAGTTTGAACCAAATGCATCAAATTATTAATTTCATAAAAAATGGACGATAATAGGTATAGTATAAGGATTTTTGGAAATGTTTTTGATAGTTATTGGTTGATCTTATTATGTTTAATAGGTGTGATGATGTTGGAGAGTTGGGGGCCGTTTATATGGACGAAAAAGGACTCACATGGAATTATTGGAAACAACATCGGTGTACACATGATATTAAAATTATAAAGTCATAAAAAACAAATAAAACATACAAATGTAATGTTATTGGATAATATATGTCCATACAATAGATTTTTTTAAAAGTCGATAGGTCATTTGGGTCGTTAAATTTAGGGTTTAGTCCCTTTTTCCAAATTACACTTCAATCACAATAATTAATTCTAATCACATTCATTAATAATTTTTTTAAAAAAAATTCATTATTATTATTATAAATTATAAATATTAAGTCCCTTTATCATAACTGAAATCTGAAAATTGGTAGAAATTAATTTGAAATCCAACCTGCATGCGGGGTAACAATGCATGTTTTTAATGAAGAAAGGTTGAATCGTTTTATAAGTTTCCACATTTAATTTATAAGCGAAATTGATATGAGTTACATACATTGTTTCAATTGATAAAAATATAATCTTATTAAAAATTAAAAACAATATAAAACATAATTTAATCTTATAAATAAAATATAACACCAAGCATTTAAGAACTAAAATTTAGTATTTTTAACTATTCATTAAACAATGTTATGTTTCCAAAAAATATAAAAAATTTACACTAACGTAATATTTATATTTTTCAATCAAATATAAAGTTTATTTTGACATATTAAATCAATTATATTGTCTAAATTTATATTTAAAATAGCGCTCCATTAAAAGGAGTTAAAATTACCTTTAAATATTTTTGGGTTTTTTTGTGTAAAAACTGGTTTGTTCATGTCATAAACGTATCAAACCAAATGGAAGAACATAAAAAATATTTTATGGAATATATAAAATATATATTTCGATAAAATACTTAAATAATTATAATTAATATAGTTTATTTTGAAAAACTCCATTAAAAGCATAAAAATAGTAATAATTCATTTTTATATCAAATTGGTATTTATATTCATTTATAATTAATCAGAAACCAGTGAATTCATTTTATATTTATATAAACCATAAATTTCCATAAAATAATTAATATTATTTATAACCTACAAAAATTTTAGGCAATATCAAATTGTATTAAATTATTATATTTTAATAATATATAGTAATTTAGTGAAACTCATTTTTGCGGGTAACAAAAGGTATTGAGGAAGGTCTCTATTTTGGGAAATGCATGCTAACTCAGTGTTGTTTTCATTTAAATATATAGAAACTCTTTAAAAATCTAAATATATTATAAATTTTCAAGATATTAATTTCCCTTATGCTTTTGGTGTCACGTGTCATGTACACTATCAAATATATAGCTGTACATTATAATTTTAGGGTGTTACATTATCCCCACCATTATTAAACTGTGTCCCTACAATTTAAAAATGATATTGGTGATATATTGATTTATTTTTCCTTTGTTTAATTCCAAACATTGTGATAAGGGTTTGTAAAACATAATCTTTAAAAGAGATAATGTGAAGTACAATGGTCGCATGGACTACTATGTGACAAAGTCCTTATGTAGGAAACAATTAGTGGTATGTAGAGAAATATACTTATAGGAAAATAATAAATTATTATAGGGAGTGAATAAGGTCATCAATAAAAAACAATATAATGATATATAGAGAGTTTATTTCCTCAAATACCAAAATAATTTATGATTTATAATACCATTAGTTCAATAGAAATTATGGTATTAGGAAAAGATTTTATTTATAAATTAAATTCCTAATGTAGGGTAATTCTTATAATGAACAATAATACAATGAAATATTATTACATGATAGGATTAAAATTCACATGAAACATCCCGATTTAGGTTGTACTGTGATAAATTCTAATTCATCACATTACTCCTAAAAATTTGTTACCAACAATGAATTTTTAATTCCTGAAGCACAAAAGGAAACATTAAAGGATCATAAGGCCTATATAAGAGTGAAAATTCTAAATTGTTCTCTATAACATTATTCCAAAACTCATATCATTAATAGATTTTTCTATAATCCTCAAAAGTGATAATACTAGTCCATCAGTAACACTTATTCAATTTTTTACTAAATCAATGAAAATTTAACAAGAAAATTTCATAGGTTTATGGTTGGCGTGAAACCCTTATCATCCTTATTTCATGGGTTCATGTCCCATGACCTTGTTGGACATGATTGGTTGTGACATGGTTTACATGAATTCCTTTTATAAAAACAAATTAATATAACTTCAAAATATAAATATGATGACCATCCTTTGAATTAGGTTAATGACTAAATTTTCTTTTATCTAAATTTTTTAATACGTCCTCAACACATAAATACATCATCCACTTATTTTAACAAAATTATTTTTGTGGTCTAATGTTTATTCATAATACCATCTGTCTGATTTTTATATAATGAAACCTTATCATCAATCTAAATCACATTATGATTAACCTATGATATTCATTTTCATTATATATTCAAATTATTCATAATTATGTATTAATGAAAAATTGGATTATCCTATGTATATCCCTCAATATTGTTAGACCAGGTTTTTAGTGAGGCACGTTGTCATGTACCAGGATACCCTATGTATGGCCTGAAAAACCTTCATAGAATTATTACTCCTAGGTACATCTGTTCCAAAACAATTTCCTCTTATAGTTTCAAAATAGGGATGTATTCCTATGTGGACCAACATAATGTATACATTATTAAAATTTCTATATTGTTCATATATACTTGTCCTAAAATTATACTGTTGGGATATGTTTTCTAATATTTTTCCACAAAATCTAGTTCCCAACGTGTATAATAAACATACTATGATAGAAAATATAGCACCCCACCCCCAGATATCCTGAATACGGTGAATTATAATAAATAAATTGGCATGATTACAGGGAATAAATTCCCGAAGGACAGATTAATATAAAAGTCTTGTTAAAAAAGATACAGATGTGAATCTTTTAATAAAAATTAATAAAATAATTACAACATATTTTTTACCTTATTTATAAAAAATTACTTTGAGGATAACACTAAACTATCTAGTAAATCCCTAAATATAAATCATAGTATGATTTTTTGATTATAGGGGAATGAAAGCAAATAAGGGTGACCTCAAACGCTTAGTAAGGATAATGTATAGAAGAAGTAATAATGGCTAAATGATTGTAATAATTTTGGAATGGTAAATAATAGAACACATATACCATGGTATCAAAAAACTGATAATAAAGTTCATAAAAAATATACAAAGGTAATAACTAGAATCAAATTTCACTCAAATAACTAGATAAAGAAAAAGTAATAGGAAAAGGTAATAAAAATAAATATATTCCATTTAATCGATGAACTAAAAATGAAATGAATTCATAGATATATTGATGTAATTTCACAAGGATGAGTAATAACTGAAACTAAATGAGGAATAATGCTAAATTATTAGATTCCATGTTTCCTAGGTACATGGAACTAGTACTATCAATATATTGTTTACCCACACAAATTTTCCCAACTAATTCATCCCATGATACTTCTGATGCATTAAGGGTTATTCATTAACTGATCCACAACCCATGTATTTAATGTCCAAAGAATTCCACATATAAAATAAAAAATATGTCCTATCAAATATAAATATTAAATAAACTATAAAAATTTATCATTATTTCCCCAAATAATAAAATAAATTCCAAAGTAGACACCGTATTTAAAATGGTATACTATTTAGTCAATAGTAATATCCATGATAAATGAAATGGATAATTTAAGGGAAATTCAGTTTTCAATGATCATAGGAGATTGAATATTTAAAGGGGACTAGATAATAAATTGAGTAAGTTATTGTGAAAATTATCCTATGAAAAATTATTCATAATCTATCTAAAGGAATATTAAGGATGTTATCAATAAAATATACCCCGAGTGTAGTGAAACATATGGTTGTTTTTATAGATGAATGAAACCATTATAAAAGGAAATTTTAAAATAATTCTTTATTAAAATATCCTTTTGTTTTAAAATTATTTTCTTTGAAAATAAATCCTTAATACATTTTAAAAAATCACGGTTTTTAGAAGAAAATAGGTTCTTCGACTAAATAGAGAAACAAAGTCACATTTTCTTAAAAATATTTTTTGAACACTTTGAGTACCAAGGAGGGGAAAATTGTACTAATACATGAAAATTTAACTTCTTAAATAGAGATTAGTGAAAGTTTATATTGAATGATGGTTATATAATTTCCTTAATTGAAAATACCATTGAAATATAATTAATTTTATTGTTGAGGAAAATAATCATTAAACGTTCCATAATGTCCAATACAACATTGAAACATTTAAAATCATAATCCTCATGAAAGAATAATATTAAATTAAATCCATAAATACCATTAATATTAATTAATTCATGACATAATATATAAAAAAATTTTGATACCCCACACAAACAATGTAAATGGTGACTGTGACATTTGTCTCAAAGATGTAAAAACTGAGAGGGTAATCCATTACTAATGAAGTAAAAAATGGATTAGAAACCCCAATGGTAATAATCATTAAATAAAAAAAATAATTACCATGAATATAATATAAATCATGACAGTATATGTTAATGTGTATGTATGTACACCATATATAAGAAATTAGTTGACCAAATATTACGTATGCCTCACAGAATAAAAATGAAGAAAATATTCCTTACATAAGAGTTAAAAGACCCAAAAGTAATAATCATCAATTTAAACATATAAATACCATGAAGATAAAATAATAAATGATATTAAATGTAAATGTGGAAGTATGCACACCATATATAAGAAATTTTGTCATAATAATTAATAATGGTTCATGGAAAGAAGAGTGTGACAACAATCCCTTACCTTGAGTATTCTTTTCGTTGAACATCCATTAACATCCAATATAATGAACTTATGATAATTTTATACTTGATTCTGAATGTTTTTATTTTTTATTATTATTTTATTACACTTATTACTTTGTAGTATATGACTACTTAAAAATTAAGTTTATGTCGGGTGTTTTGACTGAATTAGATTTGTATTCCAAAAAAACATTGGTTGGTCAAATATTGGAAAAGGGTAAATGTAAAATCACAGGTAAATAAATAATAAAAAATTTTCATATTTATTAATATTTTCGAATTAAATATTAATTTTACTTTAAAGGGGTTTCTATGTTCGATAGCGTACCTGATACGCAATAAAGAGTTTCTTTGAAATCTTACGTTGCACACCAGTAATAAAATAATATTATTTTAAATGGTAGTCAACACATAGACATTGTGTTAGAGTTAATGAATAGAAATAACGAAAATATGATTATATATGTTTGTTAAATGTTTTTACATTTATCTAATAAAGGATAAAGGCTTAAAATATGAAAAGAATTCAATTTTAGGCATATATAATCTAATTTTCACTAAAGGTCCACTTATCACCTTTTGATGACGAACCGTCATTAAATATAGTCACTCTTATAAATTCTATTGGACCAAATAAAATTCTTCTTTATAATTGGGACACCAAAATTTACTTTGTGTAAATTTTTGGTGTTTATCCGATAAAGTTCATTTTTTAATGAATAGTCAAAAATGTTGTATTTTAATTCAAAACCTCTTTTTAAACTAATATATTAATATGATTATATTATCTTTTTAATTTGTTTTAAAGTGAAATTAGAATATATTATTACCATTTAATCCAATAGTGGTCTTTGGAATTAATTTCACTTTGAAATTGGATTTAAACTAGTGTCAATCTTTTCATATATATTGTTTCATAAAAACACGCTATTTGTCATGACAACGACAATTAATTATTAAATTAATTAATGTAACTTATATGATTTGAATTATTTAAAATAGACATCATTTTTGAATTCGGAATATCAAATATAGCTTTGGAATATGTTTTGGTATTTTTCTGAAAAACTTCAATTTTTAATGAATAGTGAAACCACTAAGTGGTACTTAAAAAAACTGATTTTTCATTTAAATGAAAATTTACCACCTTTGTGTTTTGAATTTCAAAAATCCAACATTCATGGTTGTCATTAGGATGTAATATGTGGTTCAATGGGATTAAAATAATTATCGATGAATAGTAACTTTTATGTTTTTAATCGCGATTAGAGGAAATTAGTGTAATTTAGGGTAAAAAATAGTTTTAATAATATGAAATGAACTTGACACATGTCCTACCCTTATTTTATGTGTCATGGCCGACCAATAAAATCCATGGGTCATCTTGGGGACCCCATGGAGCCACTTTGGTAGGAAAATGACATTAATATCTTTTTATTTAATGTTAAAATAAAAATTTCACGAACATATGTTGTTTTACTAAAACAATTTTTAAATGGGGTTATACAATTAATATTTTTGACTGTAAATATAAATTATAAAGCTAAAAATATTTCATACATCATGATATTTTTTATAATTTTTATACATTAAATAAATCAAATTATTTATGACACTATGATGATGCAGCGATTACCTCATTATTTAACGATTTAAAAAAATTGAAAATATAATGTAAAATATAAGACCAAAACATGTCAAAAAACTATTGGATGGGTGGATTTATAAATATTATCACCTTATCCTAGAAATATATAATTGAGGGACCTTTAAAAACCGAAACTCATTTTATAATAATGTAACCTTTTATAACTTTCCAAGAGTGCCCCTCCTCTCCTCTTATAAAAGACCCCCACCTCTACCACCTTACCCACACCTCTCAAGCCTTTAGATCAGCCAACCCCTACCCATTTTGTCTATACACATTCATCTATTACTCCTAGAATCATCACTTTGGTCATAATTATTTCCAAGGAAGCCTTTGAGCTCAAATCAAAAAGAGTTACCCGATATAAAGGTAGTGTATTCTCTTTTGTTCTTATGTTTTATTATGCTTCTCCAACCCCCTAAACAATTTTTATTCCTTTATTTTGTAAAAAAACCAGTATCTCCAATATACTGGGATGTTGTTATGAGAATTATTAGAGCTACACCTACACACACCTTCGTCTAATGTTAAAATAACATACTGTTTCTGTGGTTGGTGATTTTCTGCCTCATGAAACGATGATTGTTCAATATTCTTTTAACAACTTTCATGGTGGCCATTAAGATGTAAATATATTTAAATATGATACATATTATGTTTATTTTTTCCTTATTCTTCTGTATATTTCATTTGTTTCATACCATTATGGTTTCTATTGTGGGTAAACACGATAATTTAATTTTAGGAAGTGCAGACTACCGCCCCCTCAAAGTGATTTGATTCAGTAATGCAATATGTGGGACATATAAAGGATGGATTTAATGTTATTATATATGATGTTATATTAGAATTATAATATACCCTTATATCATTATAATTTAACTCCATTAAATATGAAATAGAAATTAAAGTATCGTTCATGTGTACGTACAGATTACCGTCTCCATGAACGGTGCAATTCATTTCTTAACTATAAATGTTATGTACTATTATAAATACATTTATATGAATGATATATATGATATATACGATATCCAAATCATTAATATCATTTTGGATATAATGAACCATTGACCACATAAACAACATGTAATTGTAAGAAGTCCATTTTTTGACTTATGTACCAGATATCGACAAAACGAACATTATTAACTTAAATGTTTACATAATGTTTACAACATGGAAATAAGTGATTTAAAAGGAATAGTAAGCTTGAAAAATGTTCTTAAGCAAGTAGAAATTAAATTTATTTTATTATTCATGATATTAAATAGCAATCGAGTCACGTTGGACACGAGGTAAGGGACTTCGTCTCAATCTCCTTTCATTGAGGCTGATTTTGTTCTAATACAAGACTTTATTTTATATGGTGTATAAACCCCTTTGACTTTTAAATTTATACAAAAGAAATATTTTTATACAAATCTTTATAAAAAATGACAAAAAGGAATGTTTCTTTTAACGTATGTGGAGACAATGACCTTTTCCACCGACACAGGTATTATTTGGTCTTTGGATTCCACAACAAGCCATGATGTTTTTTTAAAATGAAATAAATACCATATACTCTTTTATGTATTTTGGTATTAAATATGGTTTTTATAATGGATTTGTTATGTCAATATATTTATGTGATATATTGTGTTTGAAATGTGGAAATGTTTTCATTCCTTTATTTCTGTTTTATGTCTTATGATTTTATAACGGTATTGGAAATTTGACGGGTGGTTACGTGATAAACCATATGACGGGTGCTGCTGTGAATACTAAGATGTGTGGTTACGTTATAACATCTAATGCATTGGGTATGGAAGTCGGCTGTATGGCTATTCCATTAAGTGATATGTTTGGAAGTCGACCGTATGGTTATTCCATTTTAGTATGTTTATGTCCCAAGTTACCTTTATAGGTTATCTGTTATTTATATGGGTTTTATGGTAATATTTTGGTTACAATATGGTAAGTAATGATATTTTATTCAGTGAAGAGTAATTACTAATCCATAAAGGTGAAAAGTATTACTTTGATAAATTATTCATGGTTTACTTGTTTTCCTTTTTTGTGTATCCCATACTGAGCTTTTTATGCACACCCCAAGTTTTTTTAAATGTTTTTCACAGGGAATAATGTAGAATAGGGTTAAGGATGGGATCAGGGAAATGTTATGCTTTCTTAAAAATGGAACTATAAATGAATTTATTTTAGTTCATGTTTTGAAAAAAAGGAAACTTTGTAGAAGTGTCTACTGTGTAATCTTTTGAGATGTAATAGTTATGGTCTAATTCTCTAAAACTCTAAACCTGAAAATATCCTCAATGGGAAATTTTAATTTAATTCAATATTAAGTAATGTTTAATGTTAAGGCCTTATAGTTGGTATCAAAGGTCGGTTTAGACAACTTTAGGAGTTAGGAAATTGTTAAATTATAAATTCATTTATGGTATGATTGAAATGATATAGAATTTAAAGATTACCATGTTGCTAAACCTAAGATATTTCTGGGTTCAGAATGGTTTTCCGCAGAGGAAACAAGGAAGCTATATTGGGATGACATTTGGAGGAAGACAACCTTCTAAATCAGCAACCTGAGATGGTCAGAATTGGAACTGAATAGTTTGTTTCCGTGATGGCACAGTTGAATCAGACTAAAAATGGTGGTGGTATCCATGCACAAGATCAGCCAGATCAACCACATAGGTACATGTCAGTGGTGGAACATTTCATGAGGAAAAAACCCCAATCATTCAGAGGATCATCTGACCCTATGCTAGCTGAAGGGTGGGTTAAAGCACTGGAGAGTATTTTTGATGTCATGGGGTGTTCATAACATCAAAAGGATAGTCTTGATATTTACCGTATTGAATGCGAAGCATATCAGTGGTGGTCGGTGATGAAAAATATCAGGGATAGTGATGAGATTGATGATCTTCACTGGGATGAATTCAAAGGTTGGTTTCTTGAGAAATATTTTCCTATGGTGGTTCGTTTTAGGATGGAAAAACAATTCATAGAATTGAGGCAGGAGGATGAATCAGTGGCTGCTTGTGACGAAAAGTTCACTCAACTGGAAAGGTATGCTCCAAACATCATATGATATCTTGATAGTAAAATCAACCGGTTTTACTCAGGGTTAAAGCCAAAGTATTGAAGGGATTTAACTTCTTGTGTGTTCAAAAGTAATTAAAAACTTGTTCGATGTGCGGAGAAGGTGAAAATGGAGTTTGCCGATGATCAGGTGTTCTTTGAAAATCAATAGAATAAGAGGTACAGTTGGCAGGTAAAGGGGAAAAATTTATCAAAGAAACAAGAAGGTAAGAAAACCAAATATCCATCCTGTGAGAATTTTGGTAAAATGCATCCTGGAGAATGTTTATCCAAGTCTGTAAAGTGCTTTAGGTGTGGTATGTCGGGTCATATTGCTCGTAACTATAAGGAAGATGATCAAACAGGTAATGAAAAGCCAACAGTAAGATGTTTTAAGTGTAATAAAATGTGTCATTATGAAAATGAGTGTCTAACGAAGAACTCAACTGGGGGAAAGAAGCCAGACTACAAGTAGAAAGAGGTGGTGAAATCCTTTGCAACTACTTCAGCAAATGTTGGGCCATTGAATGAAGTAGTATTAGGTACACTGTTTGTTTGTTCAGATTATTCTAATGTGTTGTTTGATTCAAGGTCTACACATTCTTTCATTTTAGAGAATTTTTCTTGTAAATTGGGAATTCCATATCAAGATATGAGTCCAAAACTTATGGTAAAAACACTCGTAGGAAACGTTGAGACAAAAAGAAATTATAAAAACCTTCTTATCCTTGTGTGCAGAAAGAATCTACCTATAAACCTTATAGTTTTTCCTCTAGTAGAGTTTGATGTTATTTTGGGCATGGATTGGATTTCTGTTTATCATACTAAGATTGACTTCAGAGCTAAAATTATTTCTTTTTAGAAGGATTTTCAGTTTGTGTACAAGAATGAACCCTTGCTTTTCATAACATATCAGGAAGTTTAGAAACTAGTAAAATATGGAAATGATTGTTATCTTGCACATATTGTTTAAAATAAAGGACCTATTCATATTAATGATGTGCCAGTGGTAAATGAGTATCTTTATGTCTTTCCTAATGAGTTTCCTGGTATTATTCATGATCGGGATGTTGAAGTTACTGTTGACTTAGTTCCTAATTCTAAGCCAATTTCAAAACCCCCTTACCGAATGTCTCAAGTTAAACTTTTTTAGTTAAAGAAGCAATTGCTGGAGTTATTAGATAAAGGTTTCATTCAACCTAGCACATCACCATGGGTTGATCCTGTCTTCTTTGTTAAAAAAAATATGGTTAAATGAGACTTTGCATTGATTATAGATCCTTGAATAATATCACTGTTAAGAACAAGTATCCTTTGGCTCATATCGATGATTTGTTTGATCAGCTCCAGCGAGCTCAGTATTTTTCGAAGATTGACTTGAGGTCAGGATACCATCAGTTGAATGTCAAAAAATAAGACTTTCTAAAGGCTGCGTTTCATACTAGATATGGTCATTATGAATTTTTAGTTATGCCTTTTGGGTTAACCAATGCACATGCTGTACTCATGGACCTTATGAATAGAATTTTCCATGAGTTCTTGGATAAGTTTTTGGTTGTTTTCCTTGATGATATTTTGGTGTTTTATAAAATTAAAGAGTAGCATGAAAGTCATTTAAGGGTTATCTTAAAATTCTTAAAAGAAAAGAAACTGTACGGAAAATTCAGCAAATGTGAGTTTTGGTTACAAATTTTTTTTCCCTTGGTCACATTGTTTAAAAAAATGGAATAACTGTTGATCATGCTAAAAAAAGTTGTTGAATAATTTCCAAGACCCACAAATGTAACTGAGATCTATAGTTTTCTTGGTTTGGAAGATTACTACAGAAGGTTTGTTGAAAATTTTTCATGGATATCTAGTCCAATGACTATGCTAACTTGGGAGGGTGTTATGTTTATCTGGACAAAGGAATGTGAAGATTTTTTTTCAGGAGTTGAAAAGAAGATTGGTGAATGCTCTAGTTTGGGAACTTCCTTCTAGGAATGGTGAGTTTTTTATATAAAGTGATGCTTCGTTGAAGGGACTTGGCTGTGTCCTTATGCAGAATGATCAGGTAATTGCATATGCTTCATGTCAGTTGAAAACTCATGAGGTAAATTACCCTACACATGACTTGGAATTAGCTGTAGTTGTTTTTGCTCTAAAAATTTAGAGGCATCATTTGTATGGAGAAAAGTCTGAAATATATACTGATCAAAAAAGTTTAAAGTATATATTCACTCAAAAATAATTGAACATGAGACATAGGAGATGGCTAGAATTAATCAAGGATTATGATTGTACAATTCATTACCATCTGGGAAAAGCAAATAAAGTGGCTGATGCTTTGAGTCGAAAAAGTAATGCTTCATTAACCATGCTACATTTGGAACGAGATCCTTTGGTTTTTGATTTGATGATATTTGGGAAAGAAGTTGTTGGTGCAGGAAGTTCTGATGTTTTGTTTTAGGTATCAGTGAGATCATCTCTATCAGAAAGAATTATGCAAGCGCAGAAGAAAGATAGTGGGTTGTAGAAAAAGGTTGAGCTAGTTCAGAAGTGTAAGTTTCCTGAATTTAATATTTATAATGATTGTGTTTTGAGGATTGGGAAGAGATTATGTGTGCCCGGTGAATCATAGCTGAAGAATGAGTTGTTATGTGAGGCTCATAGTTCCCCATTTTCAGTTCATCCTGGTAGTACTACGATGTACAGAGATCTGCAGGAGTATTACTGGTGGGATGGAATGAAAAGAGATATTGCTGATTTTACTGAGAAGTGTTTGACTTGTCAGCAGGTTAATGCAAAGTGGCAGTTACCAAATGGGATTCTTTAGCCTTTACCTGTGCTAGAGTGGAAATTGTAAAATATATCCATGGCCTTTGTTGTGGGATTGCTGAAGACATCTCGAGGTAGTAATGAAATCTGGGTTATTGGTGATCGCTTGACTAAATCTACTCATTTCCTTCCTATTCGAGATACTTTCTCTCTAGATCAACTTTATCAATTGTATCTTAAGGAGATAGTCAGGTTCCATGGATTTCCTCTGTCCATTTTATCTGATCGTGATCCCAGGTTTACTTATAACTTTTGGAAAGTCCTTTAGAAGTTGTTGGGTACTGAATTTAATTTTAGTACAACTTTTCATCCTAAATTAGATCGGCAGTCAGAATGAACAATTCAGACTTTGGAGGATATGCTACATGCTTATTCGATGGATTATCAGGGAAGTTGGGACTAATATCATTCTTTTGTTGAATTTTCATATAATAAAAGTTTTCATTCCAGATTTTTGGGATGAAGTGGTTGAAAGGAAGATGATGGGACCATAATTGGTAGAAGAGATTGCAGAAAAAGTTCAATTGATTCAGAAACACAAGGGAACAGCTCAGATAAGACAGATAAGTTATGCAGACAACAGGAGGAAGGATCTATCTTTTGCGGTAGGTGATCATTTGTTTCTCAAAGTTTCACCGTGGAAAAGTGTGATGTTATTTGGTAAGAAAGGAAAGATGAGTCCAAGGTTCATTGGACCATATGAAATTATGGAGAGAGATAGATCAGTTTCTTACTGAGTGGCTTTACCTCCGAGTTTATCTCAGGTACACAATTTTTTTCATGTTTCGATGTTGAGAAAGTATATGCCAGATCTATCTCATGTTTTGAGCCCGGCGATAGTTCGTTTGGAATATAATCTCTCTTATGAAGAACAACCAGTACAGATTCTTGACCGAAGAGAGAAAATTTTGCGAAATAAGGTAATTCACCAGGTAATGGTTTTGTGGAAAAACCATATGGTTGAGGAGGCAATGTGGGAATCTGAAAATGCTTTGAGGGATAAATACCCCCACTTATTTTGATAGGTGAATAAAATTGTGAGAACGTAATTTCCAAAAGGGGGGAAGGATGTAACATCCCAGGTGAATAAAGAATAAAACATTTTCATATTTATTAATATTTAAGAATTAAATATTAATTTTACTTTAAAGGGGTTGCTATGTTCGATAGTGTACCCAATACGCAACAAAGAGTTTCTTTGAAATATTACATTGCACACTAGTAATAAAATAATATTATTTTAAATGGTAGTTAACAGGTAGATATTGTATTTGCGGAAATGAATATAGATAACTAAAATAATATTATATATTTTTGTTAAATTTTTTTACATTTATCCAATAAAGGATAAAGGATTAAAAAATGAAAAGAATTCAATTTTATGCATATATACTTTAATTTTCACTAACGGTCCACTTATCACCTTTTGATGGTGAACCGTCATTAAATATAGTCACTCTTATAAATTCTATTGGTCCAAATAAAATTCTTCTTTAGAATCGGGACATCAAAATTTACTTTGTATAAATTTTTGTTATTTTCCCGATAAAGTTCATTTTTTTAATGAATAGTGAAACATGTTGTATTTTAATTCAAAACCACTTTTTAATCTAATTTATTAATATTATTAGATTATCTATTGAATTGGTTTTAATGTGAAATTAGAATATATTTTTACCATTTAATCCAATAATGGTCATTGGAATTAATTTCACTTTGAAATTGGACTTAAACTAGTGTCAATATTTTGATATATATTGTTTCATAGAAACACGATATTTGTCATGACCGTGGGAACTAATTATTAAATTCTTCAATGTAACTTATATTATTTTAATTTTGAAAAATAGAAATCATTTTATAATTCGTAATATCAAATATAGCTTCGGGTGAAGTTTTGGTATTTTTCTGAAAAACATCAATTTTTGATGAATAGTGAAACCACTAAGTGGTACTCAAAAAACTGATTTTTCGTTTAAATGAAATTTTACCACCTATGTGTTTTGAATTTAAAAAATACGACATTCATGGTTGTCATTTGGAAGTAAAATTTGGTTCAATAGGATTAAAATAATTTTTTTTGTGAATAGTAACATTTAAGTTTTTAATCGCGATTAGAGGTAATTAGTGTAATTTAAGGTAAAAATAATATTTTAATAATATGAAATGAAAATTACACATGTCCTAACCTTATTGGATGTGTCATGACTGACCAATAAAATCCATGGTTCATCTTGGGGACCCCATGGTGCCACTTTGGTAGGAAAATGACATTAATACCTTTTTATTTAATGTATAAATAAAAATGTCCCAAACATGTGTTGTTTTACTAAAACAATTTTTAGATGGGGTTATACAAGTCATATTGTTGACAATGAATATTCATTAGAAATATAAATATATTTCCTACATCATGATAGTTTTTTTATAATTTTTAGAAATTACATTAATTAAATTATTTATGACACCATGATGATGCAGCGATTACTAATTATTTAACGATTTAAATAAAATGAAAAGATAATGTAAAATCTAAGACCTGAACTTTTAAAAAACCTGTTTTATGGGTGTATTTCGAACTCTTATCACCTTATCCTCGAAATATATAATTGTGGGACCTTTAAAAATCGAAACTCATTTTATAATAAAGTAACCTTTTATAACATTCCATGAGTTCCCCTCCTCTCCTCTTATAAAAGGACCCCAACTCCACCACCTTACTCACAACTATCAAGAATTTGGATTGGCCAAAACCTACCCATTTTGTCTCTCCACATCCATATATTACTCCTAGAAGCCTCACTTTGGGCAGAAGTCTTTCCAAGGAATCCATTGAGCTCAAATCAAAAAGAGTTACCCGATTTAACAGTAGTGTCTTCTATTGAGTTCTTATGTTTTATTTTTCTTCTCCAACCCCCTAAACTCTTTTTATTCCATTATTTTGTAAAAAAAACATTATCCATAATATACTAGGTTTTTCTATGAGAAGTGTTAGAGCTACTACTACACACACCTTCGTCTAATGGTTAATGAACATACTGTTTCTGTGGTTGGCGATTTTCTGCCTCATGAAACGATGATTGTTCAATCTTCTTTTAAAACATTTCATGGTGGCCATTAAGATGTCACTCTATTTATATATGATATATATTATGTTTATGTTTTCCTTATTCTTCTGTATTTTTCATTTGTGGAATGCCTTTATGGTATCCATTGTGGGTAAACACGATAATTTCATTTTAGGACGCGCAGACTACTGCCCCCTCAAAGTGATTTGATTCGTTACTACCATATGTGCGACGTATAATGGATGGAATTAATGTTATTATATATGATGTTATACTGGAATTATAATATACCCTTATATAATTATTATTTAACTCCATTAAATATGAAATAGAAATGAAAGTAGCGTTCATGCATACGTACAACTTATCGTCTCCATGAACGGTGCATTTCATTTCTTAACTATAAATGTTATGTACTATTATAAATACATTTACATTCTGGATATATATGATATATATGATATCCAAATCATGAATATAATTCTGTATATAATGAACCTTTGACCACATAAACAACATGTAATTATAAGAAGCCCATTTTTGACTTATGAAACAGATATCGACAAAACGAGCATTATTAACTTAAATGTTTACGTAATGTTTATAACATGGAAATAAGTGATATAAAAGTAATAGTAAGCTTGAAAAAGGTTCTTAATAAATTATAAATTAACTTTAGTTTGTTATTCATGAGATTAAATAGAAATCGAGTCACGTCGTACACAAGGTAAGGGACATCGTCTCAATCTCCTTTCATTGAGGCATATTTTGTTCTAATACAAGACAATATTCTATACGGTGTATAAATCCCTTTGAATTTTAATTTTATACAAAAGGAATATTTTTATACGAAGCATTTTAAAAAATTAAAAAAAGGACTGTTTCATTTAACGTACGCGGAGACAAAGTCCTTTTTCGCTGCCGTGAGTATTATTTGGTCATTGGCTTCATCAACAAGCCGTGATGTTTTTTTAAAATGAAATAAATACCATATAATCTTTTATGTATTTTGTTATTGAAAATGGTTTTTATAATGGATTTGTTATGTCAATATGTTGAAGCGATATATTGTGTTTGAAATGTGAAAATCGTTTCTTTCCATTATTTTTGTTTTATGTCTTATGATTTTATAATGGTACTTGGACATTTGATGGGTGGTTACATGATAAATCATATGACGGGTGGTGCTATGAATACCAAGACGGTTGGTTACATTATATCCTCCAATTCATTAGGTATAGAAGTCGGCCGTATGGCTATTCCATTAACTAATATGTGTGGAAGTCGAACGTATGGTTATTCCATTTAAGTATGTTTATGTCCCAAGTTACCATTATATGTTATGTGTTCTTTATATGGGTTTTATGGTAATATTTTGGTTACAAAATAGTAATTAATGATATTTTATTCCGTGAAGAGTAATTACTATTCCATAAAGGTGAAAAGTATTACTTTGATAAAGTATTCATGGTTTACTTTTTTTCTTCTTTGTGTATCCCTTTCTGAGCTTTTTATGCTCACCCCATGTTTTTTCGAAATGTTTTTCACAGGACATAATGTGGAATAGGGTCAAAAATGGGATCAAGGAAAATTCATGCTTTCTTAAAAATGGAACTAAAAATGAGTTTTTTTAGTTCATGTTTTGAAAAACAAATGAAACTTTGTAGAAGTGTCTACTATGTAATCTTTTGAGATGCAATAGTTATGGTCTAATTCTCTGAAACTCTATACCTGAAATGATACTCAATGGGAATTATTCATTTAATTTAATATTAAGTAATGTTTAAGGAAGGGGCCTTGTAGTTAATCATATAAAAATGTCCAGAATAAAAATTATGAAATAATTATTATATTTTTAAATCAATTATACTTTTAAAATGATTCATTAAATATTTTTTATTAAAAATGGTTCAATGTTACAATCACAGAGACAATGGGCCTTACATATGTATGAGTAAACTTCAAATTTTTCAATGATCATTATGGAAATAAGGTAAGGGATAAAAATCCTTTAAAGAATTATAATTATGTAATAAATACCACATTATTTAAGAATATATACTTAAATATATAATTCTTGTGATGGAAAAGGAATAAAATCATGTTGAGGATGCGATAGTCTAGACGCCCACGAATAACGTTATCACTTTTAAAGTGTGTGAAAGGGTAACAAAAAATGATATTTATATTTCCAAAAAAGTAATTACATCTTGAAAATCATTTATATTTAATTTATGAATTTTATTTCTAATTATAACAAACATTTATATATTCTATGTATGGTGTGAACGAATCACGTCACATTGAGGGGTGGTTGTATATACTTCCAAAAATGATTTTAACGAATTAACGTAAAATAGAAAGTATTAAATTTATGTGTTGGAAAAGGATTAAGTAAGTATAAATAATTAATAAGTATCATATAAAATATTTAAAAAAGTTTTTATATAATAATAGACAACATTATATGTGGTAAATTATAATTGAACAATCATCATTTCATGAGGCAGTAGTTTCCCATTCACAGAAATAGTATGTTCGTTAACCATTAGTTAATGGTGTGTGTAATTCTAGGTAAAAAACATATCATAAAAACATACTTTTATATTTATTATAATTATGTTTTTTATCAATAAAGTAATAATATGAATATAGGGGGGTGTACAATGGTAATGAATCTAAAATTTTTGAGTGAATGTGTTATGTGTTAATTGGGTGACATCTTCTAGATTGAACTAGAAGCTTCAATGGATTTCTTTCATCCAATATATAAGAATTTTTGTCCATGATAGGTGTGATTGGATACTATTTAGGTATTTATTTACTGATACAATGATGTTTTAGTGCTTGGAAGTAGTGGGATTTTTTGTGGCCTTTTATAGGGAAAGAAAAAGACTCACATAAAATTATTTCAAAAACATTTAGGTGTAAAAAGGTTATTACTTATAAAAATTCATAGAAAACCAACCATACAAAATAATTGAAGTTACATGGATAATATCATGCCTTAAAAAGGACTTGTACAAGTGGATAGGTCAGTTGGGACCTTAAATTTTGGGTTTTGTCCCTTTTAGCCAAAATACACCTTAATCACTTTAATTAATTTTATTCACATTCACTAATAATTTTGGTCAAAAATTAATTTGGAGTTATTACAGATTATAAATTATACTGATTATAAATTTAAAATCCATTATTCCATATTCCAATCACATAACTGGTAGAAATTAATTTGAAATTTGTCCCGTAGGTGGGATGACAATGTGGGGTTTTAAAGTAAAAATGTCTCAATGTTTGATAAGTATTTACTTTAAAGTTAAATATTAAATTGATATCTATCACCTAAAAGGTGGTAATGTATAAATATATGTTCCAATTAATCATTAAAACATAGATTCACTTAATAAATAAAATAGAAAAATATGTTTTGAACTAAAATTCAGTATTTTTATGTATTCATTAAAAATGGTATGTTTCTAAAAAATACAAAGATTTACCCTATAATAATTTTAATGTTTCCATTCAAAATTTTAAGTTCATTTTAACTTATTAAATCAATTATACTTTTGAAATTAATATTTAAAATGTGTTCTCAATTATAAGGTGGTAAATTTACCTTTATAAAAATATAAGTTTTAGGTGTACTATAGGGTTTGTACATACCTTATACAAATCAATCCTAATGGATGAATATAAAAACTATTTTATTGAATATATAAAATGTAAATTTCATTTATGACATTATCTAACTATAATTAATTTTGTTTATTAAGACAAAAAACCATTGGAAGATTAAAAATAATGATATTTCTTTTTATATCTAATGGATTATTATTTTCATTTTTACTTTATTTGTAACTTGTGAATTCATTTTATATTTATATAAACCTTAAATTTTTATATGTAAGTTATTAATATTTAAATTCCCTAAAAAAATTTCTTTGTTATACCAGATTATATTAAATTATATTATTTTAATAATACATTGTTTTTTGTGAAACTCAGTCTTGTGTATGACACAAGTTATCGAGGAAGGAATCTATTGCCTACAATGAAATATAACTCGATGTTGAACTGATTGAAATATGTAGAATCTATTTTAAATAGTAAATATATTATAATGTATCCATATATTATATTCCTTTATGTGGTTGGTTTCGTATTTCATGCATACTATCGAATACAATGTTGTAAATCATATTTTTGGGTCTTACAATATGGAAATTTCAACATGAATAAATGTTTATAAGATTTATATAAATAATGTTTTTCATTTTTCCATTCATTTCCCATATTGTGGGAGAATACATTCCATATATGTATAATATTGGGAAACTTTAGTATCATTTTTTGAAGTGGATAATGTGGTATTTAAATTGATAGTAAGATATAGCTATCTATTTTCATAAGGGAGATATAATACATGGATTTATAGACTTGCATTTATCTAATTATTTTGATACTTGAAGATTGAAATATTTTTACTTTTAACATATGTGTGGTCTCTAATTATTTAGATTTCATAAATATAGAATATCATTAAATTAATTAAAAAATATATAGCATGTAGATTTAATTAATTGTGGGAAAGAAATAGTGTAGTTGAAAATTTTATATAGTGGATTAAAATGAGTTATAAAGGAGAGTAAAATTTCTATGATAGACATAGTTAATTTAATTTGGATAAA
This sequence comes from Viscum album, assembly GCA_963277665.1. Lineage (NCBI taxonomy): Eukaryota > Viridiplantae > Streptophyta > Magnoliopsida > Santalales > Viscaceae > Viscum > Viscum album. The sequence goes on from OY728131.1 coordinate 1,517,677,619, forward strand.
AAGATAGTGTATCATGCTCAGATAAAGCATATTGGCTTGAAGTATCGTTTTATACAATGTTTTTAGGATAAAATGGAGTTTGAGATAAAAGATAGGGAAAGAAGAAACAATATGGAAGTAATATTCTTCAAGAATGAAGTTCATGAAAGTCATGGACACCATTGAGCCCTAACGGGACTTGGGTGAAGAATGTAAAGAAAAGATAACATTTATTAATGATTGTTTTTTAAGGTTACCGAGGTTTTCCTGAGAACAAGTCCACAAGATAGAGATTGTTAGGATGTAATATATTGTTATAAGTGTTAGATGCCCATATCATTATAAGATAATAGCATGTTAATTTAGATCATTAGAATTACCATAACCAAAATTGATGTTAGTTGAATAATGTTTCACTTAATGTGAAGGCATCAATAAAAAATCATCTATAATGGTAGTAGGTCTATCGAATGTTCTAATCTACCGATGGTTCTACTGTGAAGCATTGGGATGTTCAAAAGATTTACCAATATGATGTTTCCTTGGTTTGTTAAAATTTATCTAGAGGTTGTGTATCTTGATCTAGATTATTAAGAGATCATTTTTAACTTGTTTGACTGGTTGTGATGATTATTTACATATATAGGACCTTCAATGAAAACTATTTGAAACAAAGTGAAAATAGTGGTTCAACTGGGTGTTTATTATTGAGGTCCGAAGTTTGTGAGGATAAATTATCATTATAATATATTTTAATAATGACCTGGAAATTTCAAGAAAAATATTTTTTAAAATACTTTGGAATTTTATGAGTCTGTGGCTCTGACGGCACTTGATTCAGAGGCCCAGTGTGCCCGGAATCAATTTCTGAAGCTTATCTCGGATATGTTTAGTGAATGAACGAGTGTGGTTTTCTATCGTTTGAAACGGTGCCCGGAATTGAAATAAGAGGGAACCGATGAACTTGCAGTGCCGATAATTTCTTAAGGGGACAATTACAGTAGTTGTGTTTTATGTGGGTTTGAAGTTATTTATTGGGGTTTAATTAAGAGGTGAATAAAATTGTTCGTACAATTTTATTATATATCTAGGGAGGTTAATTCTTCTCATGGGTAGTTAAGGGTGGGACCCACAGGCACCTAACTACCCAAGTGTGGATGTTAGAGAGGTAGGGCCGACACGAGCCCCAACCATCCAATTTTCCTCTAACTCTTTAAAACCCACTCATTAAATTGGACCTCCCAAATTTTTATTTCCAACTTGTTTAATTAATGGGGACCTTTCCTCTCCATTCCCTTAATAAATTGTCAACACATTTGTTAAATGTGGTGATTTGAATTTTAGAAGTTTCATTGTTTGTGTAATAAAATAATAGGAGGAGCCTATTATTTTTTTGGGGGGAGATCTTTCTTTGTGCGATGGAAGATCGGGAGATCTCTTGGGATTTTGGAAGAACGCTGAACTACGACGAAGAATGACATCTCCTAAGACGAAGAACGCTGGTTCCATGAAGACCGACGACGCGCCACCCATTCTCTTCTCCACAACAAGAGAGGAGACACCTCTTCCTACTCGGCACACTCCGACGTCACCTACGATTCCTTACCCCGTGACGTCGACGTTCGACATCAATTGTTGAGGTAGGGAAAAATTTGTATATTTTTTATGAGATTTATACCCTCATTCTTGGTGTTTAAATTGTTGGGTGACGATTTTAACCTCTAACGCGGTGGGTGCGGGCTAACAAAAAAAAACTCGGACCCACCTCTATTTTTTTATTGATGGTTGGGGTGATGAAAAATGATGAAACAAGACCGCAACGGAAAATAGAAGCCTTTTTAGTGGAGCTTGGGTCCCGAGATGACCGAAGGCGCAGATAAGAGCAAAAACGGACCACTCGAATGACTCTGGTGGCCCACAGAGGAAAGCTGCCAGCAGAATCCCGCTGTGGCATCGGCTGCAACAACAAGGGAGGAGGATCTCGAAGCCGTGCGGGATCCAAGATGACCAGCGGTGCCACCATAGCGTCGCGTCCACGAAATAGGGGGTTGCACCCCCCCCCTCAACTTGCTGGCCGAGCCAGCACACCCCCCCTTGGTCGGGCCAGGGTTGGTCTCGTGAAGCTGGCCACCCCAGCTGGGCCAGGCCATGCCCAACCAGGCCGGACCCGGACCCGGGTCTGGTCGAACATGTTCGGGCTGACCCAGGGGGGATTGGGCCGAGTCGGACCGGTCCCAGACCCCCCACTTCGGACCATTTTTCGGTCTTTTTCCCATAACATGAGATAGAGACCTCAAATCTATGTACCATTAGTTCCATAGGAATCCATGGATCATGACGGTCATTTTGGTATATTATACATTAGGTTTCGGCAATGTTTGGGTACGGTTGGGTTGGTTCGAACCCGAAACCAACCGGGCCCTTGGAGCAGAAACACTTATAATATAAGGACCGGACATCCGAATGATGTGTCGTCAACTGAATTGAAATACCTTTTTTGTTTCAGTTCTTTTGTATTACTCCACATGAGGTTTGGATGTAGTTGGAGTACCGTCGGGTTGGTTTTAGCTTAAAAACCTATCGATCCCCTAGAACGGAAAAACCAATAACTCTCAGAACGGGCATCTGATTGACGCACCGTCTGTCGTGTTGGGTGTCTTTTAATGAGAAAAAACATTGGAATACATCAACTCTAGACTTTGTGAAAGTTTATATATTGACTCTCTTACTCAAGGAGCGGACCCCCCCACCCCTAATTGAGCATGCTGTGTGAGGAAACCCTAGAGTTGGTTGCGACTACATCGACTACTGTACTGGAATCCTCCGTGGGTTCAACAGCGAGGACTATCGTAATGGGATCCTTCATGGGTTCGACAATGATGACTAATGTTTTTGTATCCTATGTGGGTCCGGTAGTATTGACCTCTATACTTGTATCCTATGTGGGTCCGGTAGAGTAGTTTTGTCCTGTGTGGCTCTAACAGCTTAGCTGGACTTGTATCCTATGTGGGTCTGATAGCTTAAATGAATCAGGGACTACATCTGATCATCTATATCACTATACAAAATATGTATACCTATGTGAGTTGATTTTTGGATTTCAATCATTATCATCGATGTGATTGATTTGCTTTCCTGTGTTGACTGAGTTGTGCTTTCCTTTGTGGAATGGGTTATACTTGGGCTTGTAAGTTGGAGTCAAATTGGAATTGATGACTTAGGTATATATATGGGAATATACCTATGTAGAGTCAGTTGATAATTTTTTATTGTATCTTTCCATTGTGGTTTATCCTTTGTGGATTCTGGGAGACCTTCGGGGGTCTTAGGGTCACTACTGAGTATCGCATACTCACCACTGCACGGGCTATGTCGGCACTACGTTGTGTTGGATGCAAGCGGCGGGCAGTACTGATCGAGGTGGATGCTTGAGGAGTTGGACGATACCCAGAGGTGGACCACTAGATGGGGCGTACACGTTGCGAACGACCAGACCCGAGGAGCTGAGGAGACCGTATGTACCCACCCTTTAGGTGGGATATCAGGAGGATGACTCGGTGGTTGCAGGTTACTTTACATACTGCTGTTGTACTATCTTTTCAGTTATACTTTATGTCCAGTTGGGTTTATATACTAGCACATTTACTTTACAACACTTACCTTTGTACTCAGTTTTACTTAGTGCTTCCTTACTCTGTGGTGTTTTTTTACTCTTATAAAGGCAATGCCTTCCCTTTTACCAGGATTTATGCCTCGGTGCTAGTCACTAGTCCCTGACCTACGGACGACGGGCATGGGTTAGTCACGACACGAGCCTTGAGAACAGGTCATGACAAATTGGTATCAGATGAGTTGGTTCTACTCCAGAACTCAGGACACTAATATTTCCTTTCTATGAATAAATAGGGTTAAGAGTATTGAGTGTGGTTTTTAGTCTAGGGAGTCCAGTGTTGGTACAACGGCCGATGTATCCATACACCAGGACCCTGACCTCTGCTTTCTGACTCAGTTCACGAAAACACTGATTGCGTGTGTGTTTCCTTTCAAAAGTTTTCTTTGTGATTACATTGTATCAGCTCACCAGGTATACTTTTTGACCATGGTACATCAATTTCTTTTCAGGATGGCCCCAGGAATTCAGCCGGCCAGGGTTCCTAGTTTTGTGCGGGATGGCAGCCCACCGAGCGACGAGGCCTCGGTGCAGGGCCCCATTACAACAGAGGCACTAGAGGTACCACTAACCACTAAGCCACCAATGCTACCAGCCCCAGTGGTGAAGAGTGCACGCCGCATGAGCATGTTGCATGAGTTTTAGAGACTGAGGCCGCACAGGTTCTTTGGAGAGACGAACCCTCAAGCAGCTAAGGATTGGTTGGAGGCAATCGTCAGAGTCTTCATATTGGTAGTGACACCAGTAGACCTTATGGTGATCCTTGCCGCAAGTCTCCTGCATGCAGAAGCATGTAGATGCTGGAGCCTGATGCTTCAGATGCACGATGAGGCGTCACTAGTTTGAACAGACTTCGAGAGCCTCTTCCTCTTTGAGTTTGTTCCATCCACCCTTCATACGGTGCGCATCCAGGAGTTACTACAGGTGTGACAAGGCATCATGACAGTAGCCAAGTACTCGGCGAGATTTACAAACCTCTAACGCTACTCCACAGACATAGTATGAGACCCATTCTTCTAGGCCCAGATCTTTTTCCAGGGACTAAGGAATGTGATCAAAGCTTTGACGATTCCCCTCAGCATCCCGACGTAGGCGGGGGTACTGGAGAGAGCCCTTTTAGTGGAGAGCTTTCTCGCCGAGCAGCCACCAACAGCAAGACACAACGAAGGACGACACGAAGCAGAGTCTTCTGTAGCCGGCAGTTGATAGATGTCGTAGGGGTCCATGCGGACTAGGCCATCAGGTGGGTGACCTCAAGATACAGGTTTTGCTTTATAGGGCACACGGCATAGAGCCTGCCTTACGAGGAGTAGGTAGTGCAATGCATGCGGTGGGAAGGGCACATGGCACATGACTGCCCGAACCACCATGCAGACGAGCAGCAGATAGTGGAGGGACCTCCCAGGTAGAGGCATAGATTCGACCATGGCAGTCCGTAGGGAGCTGGCGGACGAGGCAGAGGAGATGGCTGAGCAGTGGGTGGTGGACGACATTTCGAGAGTCTACCACTACCACCCCCAGGAGGTCCACCCCGACGACAGGGAGGTGGTGGGTAGAGGCAGGAATAGCTCCAGGAATAGAAGGCTTATGACCACGGTGCACCTGAGATGATTCGAGGGAATATTTGTGTCTTCTCCACCCTTGTTGCAGTTATTATAGGCACAAGTTTGAGTCATTCTATTAATACTGCTTCCCTTATTCGGAGCTCGGGGATTCCGATGGAGCCATTGGCACGACCTTTACGGCTAGAGACTCCTACATGAGCAGATTTGATGATCACACACTGGTGACGGTTGTGTGAGCTTACTTTAGGAGGTGATAGCTTCGGCTAGGATCTTCTTATAGCAGCGTAGAGGACTTACGACTTCATCTGGGGTATAGACTAGTTATCTACAGTCCATGCTCAGATCGACTATATTAGGCGGAATGTGCGGTGTGTCCACACGGATGGGACCAGGTTCACCTTCACTAGCGAGAAGGGACCCTTCGCAATGTAGGATGTACTTACGCATAGAAGAGGGAAGACGATCACACATCAGTTGGCAAGTCTCATCCTCGGATCAGTTTATTTGCGGAGATTGAGTTTTTCTATTATGGAGGATCAGTATGCGGACGTTTTCCCTGAAGACATTCTAGGATTACCTCCTCATAGGGAGATAGATTTCTACATAGACCTGTACCCTAGGACATAACCAATATCTACTCCAAGATATCGAATGGATCCCTGCGAGCATCGTGAGCTGTGGGTAGAACTGGAGGACTTACAGGGGAAAGGTTTCATCCGACCTATTGTTTCATCCCGGGCTTCTCCGATTCTGTTCGCCAAGAAGGTGGATGGGAGCTTGCGACTGTGTGTCGACTACCATCGCCTGAACCAGGTGACCATGAGGAACAAGTACCCTCTTCCGAGGATTGACGATCTTTTTGATCAGCTCAAGGGTGAACGATGGTTCACGAAGATATACCTCAGGCCAGGCTATCACCAGCGCAGAGTTCTAGATGAGGATGTATAGAAGACGTCCTTCAGGTGTCGGTATAGCCACTATGAGTTTTTGTTATGCCCTTCAGCTTTACCAATACTCCAGCAGTGTTCATGAGTCTCATGAATAGTATCTTCCAGCCTTACCTCGATTGGTTTTTCGTAGTCTTCATTGACGACATATTTATTTACTCGACTAATGAGGAGGAGCATGCCTACCACTTACAGGTTGTATTGGATACACTCCGAGAGCAACAAATTTATGGTAATCACTCGAAGTGGTAGTTCTGGATTCGAGAGGTTCTCTTCTTGGGGCACGTCATCACAGAGGCAGGAGTTTTAGTGGATCCCGTGAAGATCGAGGTATTACTTGCTTGGGAGCCACCCAGGAGTGTGATGGAGGTGAGGAGTTTCCTAGGTTTGGTGAGGTACTATATGAGATTTTTGTTATACTTCTCCAGAGTTCCAGCACCACTTAAAGCTTTGACGAAGAAGTGGAAACCCTTTGTGTGGCCAGACAGATGTCAATAGAGCTCTCAGGAACTGAGACAGAGATTGACCAGTGCGCCCATCTTGAGGTTTCCGAAGTATGGTGTAGGGTACATTGTTTACTGTGATGTGTCAGGGAACAAAATCGGGTGTGTCCTGATGTAGGAGCGAGCAGCGATCGCTTACGGTTCATGGCAGTTGAGGCAGCACAAGCAGAACTACGCTACCCTTGACCTGGAGTTAGCAACATTGGTCTTCACCCTAAAGATGTGGCGACACTATCTGATGGGTGAGAGCTTATAGTCTACTCTGACCAAAACAGTCTTAGGTACATTTTCTCGCAGATGGACCTGAACCTGAGACAACAACAATGGCTCGAGTTCCTCCAGGAATATGACTATGAGATTGTATATACTCCTGGGAAGTGGAACGTTGTGGCCGATGCTCTCAGCCGAAGATCAGACATTCAGCTACTTGGAGAGGTGATGGAGCAGTTATCCACTTTTTATATATCCTTCATGGATAGATATGGGGAATCCTATCTATAGTCCCTCATAGTCACTCCCCCAGTACTTTATCGGGTCAGAGAGGAACAACTTGGGGACATTGATTGTGAGGCGCGACATGCTCAGATATCCTTAAGGCTGGCACCCGATGGATTTTCTAATGTCGGGGAGTACGTCATCCCATTTAGGGGTCGTACCATGGTACCAGATGCAATACAGGAGGAGTTTCTAAGGGAGTTCCACACTTCCCCTCTAGTGGTACATGTAGGAGAAGAAATAAATGTATCATGACCTCAGACGACAGAACTTGTGGTCGGGTATGAAGAAGGTTGTAGCAGAGTTCGTTTCTCGTTGCCTCCCTTGTCAGCAAGTGAAGGTGGAGCACCAGGTACCAGCTGGCTTGGTACAACCCTTAGAGGTCCCGGAGTGGATGTGGGACAGAGTATCCTTGGATTTCGTGATGGGTCTTCCACATCCTTCTATAGGGCATGACTATATATGGGTGATTGTCGAACAACTCACCAAGATGGCCCACTTCCTACCGATCAGGGAGTAGGGCTCAGTAGAGATCTTGGGACGCCTCTACATTCAGAATATTGTACGCCTTCATGGTGTTCCATCATCTGTCATCTCCGATCAAGATGATCGCTTTACTTCTCAGCTTTGGAAGGGGTTACTAGAGGCTTTTGGGACGCAGCTATGCCTGAGCACTGGCTTTCACCCTCAAACAGATGGTCAGACGGAGAGGACCATACAGACTCTTGAGAACATGATCCGTACATGTGTCCTCGACTTTGGTCGCAGCTGGGAGGATCATTTTACCTTGGTGGAGTTTGCATACAACAATAAGTACCACTCCACCATCGAGACGACACCATTCGAGGCACTATACGGTCGAACATGCAGATCAACTATGTGTTGTACTAACCTAGGGGAGTCAGCACTTGTAGGACCAGAGATGGTGCAGGATATGACAGAGAAGGTTCAGATCATCCAGGAGAAGATAAGGACTGCACAATGCAGATTGAAGTCCTATGATGATAGGAGACGGAGGCCACTGGAGTTCGATGATGGCGAACACGTTTTCTTATGGTTCACAACTTGGAGTGGATTACAGAGATTTGGCTGGGGTGGCAAGTTATCACCGTACTTCATTGGTCCTTTTCAGGTCCTCAGCAGAGTAGGTGAGGTGGCTTACCGCCTAGCCATTCCACCTCAGTTGCACTGGGTGCTCGACGTCTTCCACGTATCTCAACTGAAGAGATACTTGCATGACCTGATGCATATCGTCGACCACGAGGAGCTAGAAACCGATGACAGGGTGAAATATGTGGAGGTCCTGGTGGAGATCGAGGATTAACAGGAGTGGGTCCTATGTGCATGGTTGATTCCTCTTGTGCACATTCGTTTGTAGCACAAGAACCTCCAAGAGAGCACATGGGAGCAGGAGGCTCAGATTTGTGCTCAGTACCCTCATTTGATTCCCTAGTTTAGGTATCAGATTTACGAGGATGTAAATATCTGAGGTGGAAGTAATGTAATGAACCTGAAATTTCAAGGAATTTTCTTTTAAAATACATTGGAATTTTACCAGTCTGTGGCTTTGACGGCACTTGATTCCAAGGCCCTGTGTGCCTGGAATCAATTTCAAAAGTTTAGCTCGGGTACGTTCAGTGAACGAACGATCCAGTTCTTCTATCTTTTGAACCGGTGCCTAGAATTGAAATCCGAGGGAACTGATGAAATCACAACGCCAGTAATTTCTTTAGAGGAAATTTACCGCAGTTGCGTTTTATATGGGTTTGAAGTTATTTTTTGGGATTCAATTAAGTGGTGAATAAAATTTTTGGTACAACTTTATTATGTATCTAGGGAGGTTAATTCCTCCCATGGGTAATTAAGGGTGGGACCCAGAGCCACCTAACTACCCATATGCGGATGTTAGAGAGGTGGGGACCACACGAGCCCCAACCATTCAATTTTCCTCTAACTCTTTAAAATCTCCTCATTAAATTGGAAACCCACTTTTTTAGTTCTATCACATTTAATTAATGGGAACCTTTCCTCTCCCTTCCCTTAATCAATTGTCAACACATTTATTAAATGTGCTGATTCAAATTTTGGAAGTTACTTAGCATGTGTATTAAAATTATAGGAAGAGGCTATTATTTTATTTTGTGTGAGAGAATTCTTTGTGCGAAGGATGATCAGGAGAGCTCTTGGGATTTTGGAAGAACACTGGCCTCTGACGAAGAACGAAGTCTCCTTCGATGAAGAACGCCGGTTTTAGTAAGAACGACAACATGCCACCCATTCTATTCTCCGCGACAAGAGAGGAGACGCAGCTTCCTCCTCGGTGCACTATGATGTCTCCTATGATTCCTTACCCTGGGACGCCAACGTTCGACATCAATTTTTGAGGTAGGGAGAAATTTGTAAATTTTTCTTTTATGTGATTTATACCATCGTACTTGGCGTTTAAATTGTTGGGTGACAATTTGAACCTCTAACGCAGTGGGTGCGGGCTAACGAACAAAACACGGACCCAACGCTATTTTTTTCTTGATGTGCGGGGTGATTAGTGATGATGTAATGGGAACACAATAGCAAATCAGAGCTTCTGTAGTGGAGCACAGGTCTTGAGATGACTGCAGGCGCATACAGGAGAAAAAATGGACCACCTGAATGACTCCAGTGGCCTTCGGAGTACCGCGGCGGCGCGGGGCACCGGCGCGACGACGCCGCCGGCAGAAGCCCGCAGTGACATCAGTCATGGAGGCAAGGGAAGAGGATCCCATGGCCGCGTGGGATCTGGGATTACCAACAGCACCACCCAGGTATCAAGTCCGTGGAACAGGGGGTCGCGCCCCCGCTTGGCTGGATGGCCGAGCCAACGCACCCCCACCCTCGGCTGGGCCGGGGTGGGTCACATGGACCGAGCCACACCGGTCAGGCCAGGCCGCACCCCGCCGGGCTGGACCCGGACCTAGTTTGGGCCGACCCAGGGGGGTTGGGCAGGGTCAGACCTGGACAAGACCCCCCACTTCATACTGTTTTTTGGTCTTTTTCCCATAACATGAGATATTGACATACTATTGAGGCACCGTAAATTGAGTAGGAATCCTTGGATCGAAAAGGTAATTTCGGTATACTACACTCATATTTTCAGCAATGTTTGGGTACAGTAGAGTTGGTTCGAACCCGAAACCAACCGGGCCCTTAGAGCGGAAACGCTTATCACTTAAGGATCAGACGTCCGAATGACGAGTTGTCATCTGCGTCGAAATGCTTTTGTTGTGTTGGTTCATTTGTCTTACTTCAAATGAATATTGGACATAGCTAGAGTATGGTCAGGTTGGATTTAGCTTAAAAACCAACCGAGCCCCTGGAACAGAAAACCCAATAACTCTCAGATCGGGCATTTGATTGACGCACCATCTATCGCGTTGGGTTTCTTTTGACGAAACAGAACATTGGGATACATCATCTCTGGGCTTCGGGGTAGTTGATGTATCAACTATATTGCTTGATGAGAGGACCATCCCAAAATCAAGCATGTTGTGTGTGGGAATACAAGAGCTGGCTGCGATTGCATTGACTACTGTATTGGAATCCTTCGTGGGTATGACAGTGACGCCTACCGTACTGGGATCCTCCGTTGGTTCGACGACGATGACTAATGTTCTTGTATCATGTGTGGGTCCGGCAGTATTGACCTCTGTACTTGTATCCGGTGTAGGTTTGGCAGTGTAGCTGGTCTTGTATCATGTGTGGGTCTGACAGCTTAGCTAGACATGTATCATGTGTGGGTCCCACAACATAGATGAATTAGTGACTATATCTGATCATCTCTATCACTATATGAAAGATGTATACCTGTGTGAGTTGAGTCTTGTCTTTCAATAATTATCATCGATGTGATTAACTGTCTTTCCTATGTGGACTGGGTTGTGCATTCTTGTGTGGAATATGTTGTACTTGGGCTCATAAGTTGGAGCCAAACTGGAATTGATGACTGAGGTATATGTATGGGATTATAGATAAGTAGAGTCGGTTGATACATTGTGATTGTATCTTTCCTTTGTGGTTTATCCTTTGTGGATTCTAGGAGACCTTCAGGGGTCTCGGGGTCCCAACTGAGTATCGCATACTCACCTCTGCATGGGATATACCTGCACTACATTGTGTTGGATGTAGACGACGGGCAGCACTGATAGAGGTGGAGGGTAGAGGAGTTGGACGGTACCCGGAGGTGGACCACTAGATGGGGCATACATGTTGCGTACGGCCGGACCCGAGGAGCTGAGGAGACCATCTGTACCCACCCTTCTGGTGGGATATCTGGAGGACGACTCGGTGGTTATTGCTTACTTTACATACTACTATTGTACATTCTTTTCAGTTGTACTGTACTTCCAGTTGGGTTTGTATACTGGACCATTTACTTTATAACACTTACCTTTGTACTCAGTTTTACATAGTGCTTGCTTACTCTATGGTTTTTACTTTAATAGTGGCAATGCAATCCCTTTTACCAGGATTTATTCCTTGGTGTTGGTTGCCAGCCCCTGGCCTATGGAAGGCGGGCTTGGGGTAGTCACGACACGGGCCTCAAGAACAAGTTGTGATAATTTTTTCCACATGTAATCTTATGGTTAGGATAAAATAAATTACCAGGTTGGTTTACCATATGAAAATAGGGAAAATTTCCAAAGCATGTTAATTTTTTTGTTCATTATCTGATATTTGTTATTTTCATTTCATATTTTACGATTACATGAATTGATGATTCATTATATGTTTTATTTAAGGTTTCTCTTTTTTTGAAAGGATGACATTGATAATATAGTAGGGTTTAGTGACTACGAACATCAAATACATTAATTTGACGGGAAGTGAACTTCTAGAGATTCAGCTTTCCACTATTCATTAATGGAAAAAGAATTTTTGGTGGATCTAATGATCGTACATCTAATGGATTATGGGTAGTATTAGAAAATGATTTATTAGGCCACATTTAATTTAAAATTTTATATTTCATTCCCAATATATAATATTATAGGTGATGTTGTTTCCCATATTTAATTATTGTATATGTGTTCCATGTAAATGGCCAATTAGTTTTTGGACATCCATATAGTCATCTAAACAATGGAATTATAATAATGCACAGTAAAAATTTCCAAGTACATGAGTAATCATTCTTATATAAATTATGTCAACACTATAGGAATTTTTCGAGTGGTAAAATGTATTTCAAAATAGATATAAAATCAGTTGGATATGCCTATAAATTTTTGGATATCATACTCATTGAACATATAATTTGTTTAGCATCATATGTTCAATGTGGATGATCATTTCCATTGAGATTAATTTCATTTAGGATACTAAGTAGTCATGTAATGATAATTTCAATCCCTAAACTACCATCATTCAAGTAATATAGCTTCAATATAGCAGACATTATTGTATATTTATAACACCTAGTATAAAATGGTCTCTTTGCGCAGGTAATAAACATCTAAAAAACATTATACAACCATAGAAGTAATATATTCCAAATCCATTTTTATTTTATCTATACGATCTCCATAATTATTTACACATCTATTTAAATCAGAAGGTCTATAAGTTTTGGTATCATCCCAATTAGTATATACAACCAATTATTCCCCAATAGTCCAAAATGAATAGTTTCATTCTATTTTCTAAAAAATCTATTATCCTTAAAAAATATATTGACTGAATTTTTCTTCAATGACATCAACATAAACAAAGGCAATGGATTTGATACAATTCAAAAGCATACCTTATTGAAAACAAGGTGAACTCTTTAACTCTCTCCTCCAACTCCTTTGATATACGATTAACTTCTACGCATTTTAGGTTTATATGCAGCCTATTATGTTCAAAAATAATAATTTTTTATAAATAATAAATAACTAAACACATAGAATACTTATAATGTTTATAAAAATTAATATTTAATATAAGTATCATAATTTTATTGTAAATTTGAATTTATTTATTCTTGTGTGTCTAACTGTATTTTCTTATAAATATATAAATAATATTTTCCAGTAAAGGACATAAAAATCAAAATCAAAGCATAAAGCTGTTGATAATTCATTGAAATATTATTATTTTACTATGAATAAATTCATAATCAATTTAGACACTCAAGGAATAAATGATAAAAAAAGTTATAATGATAGGAAATATAAAAATTTACAATTTTATTGAGTGATGGTCATATCACTGTAATAAAAATTTTCAGTTGATGTAGTTTAATTACAAATCCCCTAATAAATTTAGCTATATGTATTTTATGTACATATATATATATTTAAATATATTTTATTTTATTTTACATTTTTTAATATATGCATATATACATATATACATAAATACACACAATAAAAACCGTGAAAATTGAAGTGAAGGGTAGCCCATCATTCCAAAACACTAAGACAATATAGAACCCTGGAGATCCTAATTGAAAACCCCTTGGATCTATGAAAATAATTAGTCAACACACATAAAAATATATATTTTTGAAAAGGGAGATTAAAATATTGGGTTTCAATGATCAACTAAATGGGAAGAAGAACTAAAAATCATTAATCAAGGAAATATTGATTAAAATGGAGTACAATGAATTACATAACAACAGTTATGGGAGGGTGGATTCATCTGATAATAAAGAGGGGGAGAAAAGATTAGGGTTTCTTGTACGTGAGCCCGGCCAACACAAGTGAGTGGTGTTTTTGTTATAGTTTATTTTAAAATACCATATTGATACTTTTTTACGCATTGATTTAAACTGTTCAAAAATAAATTACAAAAATATTAATCAACTAAATATTGAAAATGAAAAAATAATAGAGAACTAAGAAATAAGTGACATTATTAGTTAATAGATAATCGTAATTGATTAAAATATTTAATTCATTTAAATTTATAAATTTAAAATTAACAGATATCAAAAACATAAAAAATTTATTTTGTTATATTAATTATATAAATTTAAAAAAGTAAAATGGAATATATATGAAAATGTAAATTATTACATATTAATATCAAAATGAATGCATATTAAAAAATATAACATGTTTATGAGTAAAAATATATAATTACATACTAAATAGTATAAAATATAACAATATTGACCAAATAAATATGTAAAATGAATAAATTATATGAAAATGTAAAAAAATAATTAAAATAAATAATTAATAAATAATATTAAATGAAGTAATGTTAAAATATAATAAAATATAATAATTGACAATTATATAGATTTAAAAAAAATATTAAAAACATAAGTGTTATTAATTATATAGATTGTTAAAAAATTAAAAATAAATAAATATTAACATGATAATAAGTACATGTTTATTATATAAAATAATATAATATTAAAAAAATAAATTTTAATGAATTAATATGTATAAGTAAATATTAAAAATGTATAATATTAGAATATTAAATGAATTAAAATAAAAAAATGAATAAATTACTATTATATAAAAAATCATTAATATTATAAATGAATTAATAATAATAAATAATAATAAATTACAAAAAATATATTAAATAGTAATAAATAGTATTTGATAAATTAAAATTTAAAAAATTTGAAATAATAATTACCACTAAAAAATATTATAGTAAATATTAAATATTTATTAATAATATTCAAAAATGAATATTAAAAATTGAATAAAATACAAAAATATTATGGTTATTTTTCATTTTTTCTATATGAAATTACATTTACTAATATATATTTGGGTGAAATAAGTATATATATATTTCAAAAAATCATGATATATGTCAAATTGAAAAAAATGTGATGTATATAATATATTTTTAAATGTCTATTAATCGATATTAATTAGTTAATATTTTAATTAATTTTAAATTTAATTTATTATATATATCAATTTTCACTAAATATATTTATTATTAATTTAATTACATATTTAATATTGTTAAAATCATATTAAATGAAATATTCTAATTATATGTTTTAAAAATATTCAAAATATTAAATAATGAATGTGTATAAAAATATGAATAATGGATAAATTAAAATATTATTTATTAAATAAATATAAAAACTAATAATTAAAAAAAATAGTAAAAATTGATTGTTAAAATTAGTTAGTAAATAATGATTTTAAATACATGTTAAAAATGAGTGATTTTTAGTTATAAAGAAAAATGTTAAAAATATTTTTAAAAATTAATTTGAGTTATTAAATATATTATTATAAAAATAATAAAATTGAATATATATTATAATTAAAATGATTAAATATATCAATTTTTTAAATTACAACAGTATTATAGTCAGAAATATTAATATATAAATATGTATAAATTAATATTTAAAATAAATAAAATTAAAAATCAATTAAACAATGAAAAATTAATAAGGAAATTTTTTGGAATACTATTAAAAAATTATTAATGAAATAAATAATAATAAAATACGTCTTTGAACTAAGAGTTCGGTTACCTAAACTCATGGCTACTTTATTAGATTTTTTGAAAAATTAGTATTGGATATGACATCAATACAATATTGAATAAATCAATTCCTCAAGTAGTAAGAAGGCACAGTTGAAGATGGTAAACATGCAATGAAAAAAATCTTACCAAATCTATCTAGTCATTACCACGATCTACATTATCTACCTCCCTCTCTAGATCATGGGTGACTCCCCCTCCTCTAGAATTTATTTGTTTTCTTTTTTTATCATCATCAATTTGTGAACCATCATTTATCTTAACTAAATAGTGATCCTTAACAGTATTAGTGTTTTAGGTGTCATCCTAAATGGTTTAATGAGCCTTATCACATTCCATTAGTAATTATTCTATACTACTGGAAATATTTAGATTGTTAATCATGCCATATAAATTCATTTTCTGTAAACCACCACGAGGGTCTGGTTCGATCGTATCAGTTTCAACATGGGGCTCCATTAGGGACTTCTTGTATATCTTACCTGAATTAGTAGATATATTATTTTTTTCCTATTAATCATCTGAGGAAGTATATTATTCAGTGTGCATAGAATAATTCTTAATAGGGTTTCCCTTATACACCAATTATTTTTTGGACATCTTGTGTATGAGCCCAATTCCTCCATGAAGGATCAAATCCCTTTTCATAACTGTTAGTATTAAATTGATCATTATATCCATAAACAAGATACTCGTTTTTTACCCCTTTTAAGCACATTGTTTAGGGATTTTAAAGATAACAATTATTATATCTTTTATATAGTGTGATAAAAACACCTTTTTGTAGTGCTTAATTTATCACTGAAAAAGATTAAATGTCCATATTCATGGTTTTATAGTGATGAAAAATGAATTCATAAAATCTCATTAACATCCCTCCACTAATTTTATTTTCCTTCAATCTATTTGTTATAATACATGTACGATGGTCAAATACTTCAACATGTATATTTTATATCCCCTTTAACAAGTGTGGATATTTAAAATCCATTTATCATAACCACCTCCCCTAAAAGATGCTTCTCTTGGATAAGAGTGAATAATGAGAGATAATGGTCCCCAGTCCCACTTCTACTAGGCCCCAATATGAATACTATCATCTATAATATAAATATCTATTTATTAGTTGTAATTTGTCTCTATTATAATCGGATCATGGGATAAGAAAAATCAACTACATGAAAATACGTGGAATCATATTAAACGGAAAATATACCTTCACACACTACATGTATAAATAAAAAATATATAGATAAAAGTATCCCATTAAATATTGAATGAAAATATAATATATTAACACAAGAACAACTCCAAATATGTATGTAGAAATTTCTGGCATGGTCCTTGAAGTCAACCTAGAAATTGAAATTATTTTGTAAATACATAGGGTTAGAATATAATTTTACTTAGTTAGAACATAATTATGTCTCATGTTAATATTTGGAAATATCATTCTAATAAACCTATGAGTGAGAAATAGAACCAAATATAGAAAAAACATTCAACCATCCAATCCCATCCTCACCAAGGAACACTGAAAAAATAATGATTCCATCTATAAAACCCTAACAAGAATCACATTAATAATGTGTTCCCTAAATCAATTCCCCATTGGTTTACCGATCTCAATCCCCAATGTTGTATTTCGGGCTAACTAATCTCTTTCATATAACATCACATTACATCTCAAATCTAGAAACCTAGGACATCAAATCACTTCACATAAAATCACATTATATATGGAGACACCTAGGCAATCTCATCCTATCTCAGCGACATACACCTAGGTGATCCCGTCCGTTCATATCTATAAGAAAAATAGTAGGGTATCATGAATATAATGGACATCAACCTTGTTCCCTCCACCTACAAAAAATTACACTCACAATATTACACCACCTCATTTTATCACAGCCACAAATTTTTCACTTTTGACATCTGGTCATCACATATCGTACATTCCTAACTCTTATGGAAGAGAGAGTGGGAATGAATGGGAAGCCATCCATCTATTATCATCGCTGTGATATTGGAAACAATGCCCCAATATATATATATATATATATATATATATATATATATATATTGGTTTCGAACCATGGTTCTCAATGATTGTGGGGTGTCTATAGAAATCACAATAAAAAGTCATCGTATATATAAAACTTCACACATAATCTCAACCTATGGGTTCACAATAAGAGTCCCAAATAACTCACTACATCATCAAAAAACCTCAATACAACCACTAATACGAATAACAACACTAAATACATAAAACCACACATGAAAAAAACTTTCTTATTCCTTCTCAATTTATTACTTTTTCCATATTTCACATTACTAACCAATATCATTCATTTATCACATTTAATGTATCCCACTCGTGTAATTATTTCAGCCTATTTATTTATCATTAATAAGAAACCATCTAAGCTACACTTACCATTTAAATTTAATGATCAATATTAATTCAAACAATGTAATTTAACTTTTATTTTCAAAAAAATATTCCAACCCTTCGTACAAATCATGCACTACCCAACACAATACAACACAATAACCAAACATCATCAGGCAAACAAGCCAACATTACCTCCTGTTTACAGCCACGACCACTTCCAAATCACAATATTTTCCCACATCACACACACCATGTTCCATATCCACTTCTCATCAGATCACCACCCCGTATCATTACCACACATCAATTCCACATACCAAAACCACAACCAATTTTTTTAACACCATTCATATATCTTAATGGCTTTTCAAAAAGGTTTTTTCATCACATTCGTATCTTTAATTTATGATTATTCTCACATAATCTATAATTATAGGGTACCATTTCGTTAACTAATTATATGTTGTTAGTCAATCTCAATTTATGTTGAAAAAAACACAAAACAATGTTTCCATAAAAACAAGAATTATAACATTAGAAATACCCCCAAAGGCCAGGCTTTGTTGTAAGGCATTAATCTCATTCAATCGTAACATCAATAACTTCAATACATTTAAAACATGGGTTTTCATTACCCTTACCAATAATTTTCAGTTAATTTAGTTCATAATATTTATTAAGAATAATATGAAACATCCCAAATAAAAATATTTTTATATCCCTTATTTCATGATATAGTAGGTGTGAAATGAATGATTGGTTACCTCAAATAGATATTTTCAATTCATTGAACAAGGCTAAAATAATAGGAAAAAACCATCTAGAACAAAAAAAAAATAATACCTTGATTAAACTAAACCCACAACCATATATTTATCTCATAAAAACCACACCAAAATTTGATATTTATATTGATTGAAACGTCACCAGATATGAAAATGGGGTAAAAATAGGAAAATTAATCGAGGAACTTATCTAAACCATCACAGAATGATACATCAAGGTTGGCGTCAAAAGGAATTTAAAGGGGTATGAAATAAATTATTAGAATTCCCTTAGTTCACCCAAGGAATAAGAAAAAATTTGATATATGTTATGCAGTTTGAATGTATCAGAGGATTTAAACCCATTTGGGAAAGAAGAAGACCATATTGTATCTTATGGGCCAACGTTGCAAAACTGCTGGAAAAAAGAAGTAACTACAGTGCATGAGGTAGTCCATTCTTTTACAAGGATAGTTAAACTTGTACAAAATATTAATTGATTTTCATGTTCCATGTATCCTATAAAATAGTTGGATACCCTGTCATAGCCAATACCACTACCCCAAAAACACACAGCAACCCAGAAGAGGCTACTCTATAGCACCAACTCCCCGACACAACTACCCACCAAAATAAAATAACACCCCAACACTCACTCTAGGGATCCTCACAATATCTAATATCCTTATTTCAAAGCCCCCATCCAAATTGAATGTACTATACGACAACCATTCTATATAGAACAATTCCCATATTTTATTGCCTAATGATAGATGTCGTAAGACTCCTTCGACTAGATTTTACAGCTGCAACCTATCATTCACTATCCTACATCACCAGAATCCCCCCAAACACCTCCACCAATAGAATTCCAACATGGTAATATGAATGGTATGTATGGTTCATTACATCATATAAGTATTAATATGTTCTTTCCCTTGAAAATAAATACAAATCAGTGAGAAAAGAGGGAATTTTTTGAACAATCGTCGCTTGAGATATGCCTCAATGATCTCATTATGACCAAAACACCAACACCAACCAAACAAGTAAAAACCCAAAAAAAACATTTACTAAAACATTCACACTACCACACCACCACACTATAATGACATCATACCAACTAGTAATCACACCAAACCATTTCATACCTGCAACAAACAACGTATCATATAGAAATCAACTTTCACCAATATATCATCCCAACTCTGTCCCCAAAACCATGTCAACATTCCCTACAACCACCACATAATAGATCCCTAAGCACAATAATCAAGAAATTCCACATCACATGTAATGATATTATCTCTTTTCGGAGGCCTTGAATCACTTAAATTGTTTTAATCATGCCATAGCAGGAATTATATTGACATTGAGAAAGGTCATCCCCTTTTCATATATTTGAACATTTAAATCACATATCACATAAACAATTAAGAATATTCTATTTTATACAAGAAATATTCAAATATAAAATCATTATCTAAAACATAATAGGGGAAAATAATCCAATATCAAAAACACATAGTGTACTGGGAGACATATGCATCATTGGAACCCACGTACCGTCTTCAATTCCACTATTAATTCATAGTAAATAAATTAAAGGAATTGTTGATCCTCATTGAACAATATCCCAATTATCATCGATATCAATGGGATAATTCATGAATGTTTCTACATCCTTGATATCCAAATCTCCCCAGTCAATGATAAGGGAGTCATCATTAAGAAACTAATGGAGATGAGATATGGGGAAGACATCATGAATCAGGTAATGTCATAGCATAAGTGACAACTAGTAATCTACTTCTCCAATACACCCCAAAACCTTAAAATACCCAACAAAAAACAATGAGATCTGATCATCCCAACCAATCCTCCACTACCAATTTCTTGTGGAAATCATCAAGAACAAGTTGAATCTATCCTTTATCTATAAGGTCCTCCACCGATTATTGAAATAAGACATCTGCTGATCTGGAATTGATTCCACCCATTCATGGAATACCTAACCATTCACTATATATCTCTTTAGTACATTGAGTCCAAGAACTGATGAATCCACAACCTCGTCCAAAAAAAATAGAATGACATGAAATCCAATATAATGATATAGATAAGTTCAATATAATCGATGGGTGATTTTTGTAATTACAAGAACACTCATCTAAGGTAAACTGTTTTTCCAAGATCATTCAAATCACAAGACACATACAATACAAATATCCTCTAGTGTCGAGATAGTCCTCTCTATCTTCGCATCCCTCTACGGATAGAAAGTACAACTGTTGAAAAACTACGGTCTAAAGGAATGTTATTATCCCCTATAGACTCATAAGGTAAAAAATCCTCTTCATCCTTGATAATGGACCCCTATATTATATAAGGGATCACTACTTCAATAATATACCTCTTATCCAAAACATCTATGGCATTAGGCTCCCAAATTTCTGGGAAGTGAGATTATTTCATCCAAACATCCTTGATTACCCATATAACATCATAACCTCTCATAGACCATGGTATTATTAAGAATAATTACATTGATATGTCATCATTTTTTACACAAGAACTTCCAAGGGAAACAAAAAAACTCTAGTAACTCAATATTTTACCATTAATTACAAGAAAATTAAATGCTAAGATATAAACATTGCCACATTCCATTTCATCCATTGTCAACAAAAATATGTTTTCAATCTATGATATATGTTTGATATCCTAGGGTATACTACCAAAGGTGATTTAATAATCTGATGATTGACTCCCTCATGAATCTCTAACCAAAATAATAGCCACTCCTGAATGAAAATCTTGTTTGTACTATCCAATGATCATCCCTTCAAAACATCAACATTGGCAACTCAAATTACTCTAAATTTACAAACTATGAATCCACACAATATATATCTGAGAAGGATAAATTTTAATCTAATATAAGTAAACTCCACTACCAACATCCCTTTCATTCAGTTGTAAGGCATGAAACACCTATATTTCCCACAAATCATCTCTATTTTCATAAACAACATCCTTCCATGAATTCTTCCTCAATAATTGTGTCAAAAAAATTTATATTTTTTGAGGTTTAAGAGATCTCAAAGTAATAGTATTAACAAAACTCCACCCACCTCTATTTTTAAATATTTGTATCAGGATGACGAAATTAATACTTCAAACACTTGTGATTTGAAAAAAATATAAATTAATATCAAATGAGGTAATGTCCGTATAGTTTTAGAAAAAACCAGAACTGCTGCAAGATTAAGGACATAGGTGGTATAGTTAAACAAGTGGGGAGTAACTATATAGAACTTTTTTAAATCACCAACATATAGAACAAAAATATATATCCCAATACCAGTGAGAAATGTAACAAATCACTAAAAACATCACCCCTTCTATTGGAAACTAGAGCAGTATAACGCTGATCAATTTATCCTTAATGTAGTTAAACACTATAAGATACTAATTATTCTAGATTAAATAATGATCTTTTATGGTTAAAGCTATAAATATGGACATAATAGAAGAGATGATGGAGAATTGCCTTTTATAATAGTCTGCAAGAATCTAAATGCTTGAAACCTCCACAAGAATCTTTGGATTTGTATAAGTAACATCTTCATTACCATGAAAAAGTAGACACACATAACCTAATAAGACAACACATTTCCAATTAAATGGACATATCATTCCCATAACATACAATTGGATAACTTTATATTGTGATAGTGTCATCAAATAACCTTCAAAAAAACATTCAGATGATCATTATTCTCCACATATGACATATAGTATATCAATATCTCTTCGATGAACAATACTTCAAACTGATATAAGAATTCATAAAACTATGATTTCATGATACTCATCATCGCATCTGATGTTTCTATGACACTGAACGATATAACCACAAACCTGAACATCGCATACCAGTATCTGAGGGAAATCATGGTGATTTCATCCACCTTTACCCTCAACTGTTGATAATAAGACCATATATCAATCTTAGAAAACCACATACATCGCCATAACAAGACAAACCTAACTTCTATCAGCATAATAGGATAAGAATTCATGATCATAATATGATTCATCTTCTAGTAATCTGTACACTACTGTAGAATAATACCCTCCTTCATTGATAATAACATTGAAGCACCCCATGGAGACACATTGTGTTGAATGACACCCTTCTTCACTAGATAATCTATCTAAATACTCAACTCCTACAACTCATTAGGATCAAACATGTATTGAGCTTTTGACATCATAGATTCCTCAGGTGGGAATTCTATCTAGAACTCAACATCAAATTGAATGGGTAGTATCAAAAACAAATTCAGAAAAACATCAATAAAATTTAAAAAATAGTATCCTCTATTATCCCAGTGTCCACTAACTCCATAAATAATTACCATCAATTAATTTAGGGGATACATTTTCACAATACCAACATGAAAAATCCACTCCCTAAATAAATCCACATGATGACCATCCACATATCAGAGTGCAACACTTATATAGAATCAATTGATAATAAAATGTATTGAATACAACCAGTAGATTTCATAAATTACTTCTTAGGACTACATTAGAAGAAATAAAAATACACTCACAAGAATGATGTGTCCTCATAATGAGTCTACACCCCTGATACACATTGAAACGGATGGTATGGCCCCCAATTAGCATAATCAATATCATTGGAATGGGTAACCAATATATCTATATACCTAGATCATAGAATATAGTAGATAAAATAATAGAGTATGAGGTTATTGAATCTAATAAATAAAAAATAATTATATAGTCTATATTGATAACACCTTTATTGATATCTTACTCATCAACTGCAAACACCTCCACTTGATGTATCTAACCATGACAAACTCCTCCACTTCTCTATTAAGAGCCACCTCTATAGTAACATTAAAGCCGACATCCAAGAACATGATGTAAAACATGTGTAACATATTTTTACTATTTTTAGGTATTCTTAAACCTCTATTTTGATCATTATTCGGTTGGAATTATTTTGGGATTTAATCGGGTGAAACATTAAAGTATGGAAATTTTTTGGGCTATTGGATGTTCGGAACAGAATTTTCACAAACTGTGATCCCTCTCAGGGAAAATCATAAAATATAAAATATTTGGTGTTTCCAAGGATTGTTCAAGGTTTATAAAACTGGCTCCCATATACAAGAAACTATGAATAATATTTAAAATATTCATGTGGCCGATGTGTATGATTTCATCTAACATTGTGGCCCTTCCCATGAAATTGTTTCCATAGGTTATTAAATAAAATTTTATTTAATATTATTGAACGCCTCATTTTAGGTCTCTGAAGTGATTGTATGATCCATAATCAATTTATCCTTCCAAGAGAGCTCATATGAGCAGTTTTTCTCCCCACAGAACCCTCCTTGATGTAAATTGAGTCTAGTCGAACCTGGTTTCATCCTCTCCATGTTAGTTTTTTCATCATTTTTGTTATCTCCCACTATGTACCCTTTTATCAATGTGGTTTCATAGATATTTTGGTTGACTAGAAAATCTAATAACAATTATTTTGAAATCATAATATAATGTTTGATTCCAATATTCTATTTTCATTATTCCCCAAAGACATATCCTGGTTAGGGATTGGAGTTTTGAGGTCTAGTGATTCCAAGGTAGTTGGTTCTATTATAATGCCAATTTTTTTATTAACCCTAAATTTTTGTATTTAAATTCAATCGTTAGATTTTAATTAAATTTCTTGATTTATATTAAATTCAATTCAATTGGTTTGTTGTAAAAAACCCAGTACCATTATATTGTGAAATTAGTTATTGGAAATTTTATTTTTATCATGAAATTGGGGAGAAAATTCATATTCCATTGAATTTATGTGTCATTGTGAATTTAATGGATTTTGGTGGAATTAAATGGTTGTGTCTAAAATTTTAAAATTGATGGAAGGTTTTTGAAATTTTAATTCATTAATTTAAATTGAGATATTTAATTGTGACTTGATTTTAAATTACTATTTGTGAAAAAGGGATAAAAATTGTTTTAAATGAATCCTTTGGGTTTTATACTAGAAAAGGAATGTTTTTTTAATAAAATGTAGTTTTTATAAAAAAAAATATTTGAATATGTGATATGAAGAAATAGTTGATTTTTTTATGTATTCTTAAAGTAAATTTCCCTTCAGTGATTTGTACTAGAGCCCAGAATGCCTTAGAAAGATAGTGAGTTATTTGTACATATCTTTATGATCTACACTGTTCAAAAATATAAATATATCCTCTCACATACATGTTAGTATGGTAATGAAGTCTCTTTTTTTGATACCAAAGGGGCATGATTATATACATATTTTTGTGTCACCATGAATGTGTGGAGTCCTTTTTTCTAAAATCCATCATAAATTATATGAATATCAATATTTTAATCATTTGTTTGTGATTTTACTTTATATATTCCATTTTTGAAAATTGGTTTACATGAATTTTGAATTTATATAAACTATTTTTTATTAAATCATTAATTAGGAAATTTTCTAAAAAATATACCATCAATTGTAGTGTGGAAAATTTATTTAATTTATTTTCATAATTTGAGTTGTATTCATGTTTTTTTTAATTTTTTTTTGAAATTATATATATATTTATTTAAAATTGAAAGCCATTTATTTGGTTAATTAAATGTGGAATCTATTATTGAATCCATAATGAGACCCTACTAAACTATTATATCACACACTACATGTTTCTTTATGTGTTTATTGATTATATCATTCCACCATCAACCAAGGGAAATGCACCATATGGAGGTGGTTCTAGATGTTGATTCGTGGACTTGGGGAGTTGGGTCTATTGGGACTTGGGATGTTTTTTCTTATACTCTATGGATATTATGCAATACTTTGGGTTATTATACCTATTTGACTTGTAGTACACATCTCTCTCTAGAGTTTTTATTGTATACATACTAACTTGTTGGTCAATAATTCAACAATATTTGGGTTAATATCTTTCCCACGTTCATTTTGAATGTTTTTAGGCTCTTGTCGCTAACACATCATGATCGGAAAGGCCTTTCGGTACATGTTAGTTTCGGCTTGGGTATTGGATTACTAGGGTACCCATGATCGTTTGTGAAAATGTGGTATTTGGGATCCAGGTTGAGCTTCTTTATGGATGTCAGTATTTAGTTGTGTAAATATATTTGGTCTTAAGAGGTTGTTTTATTTGAGTTTCGACCAGATCTCACCGCAATAAACCATAAGTCAATTGGGGTGGTTTTGGAAATAAATTTTGAGGATTTGTTCTAGTGATTACCATTCTTTATATTTTGATATATTGAAATACCAATCTTCTTTTTTTCTGTATCTTGGGATTCATTTCCCTTGTTGATCTATTTTACTTTTAATTTGATGTATTATTTTTCTTATGCAAATGTTTTGTAGAATCATGACTATAAGATGATGTGTGAATATGATCAAGGAGGAAGATATTAATGAACATACATGAGTTAATCAGCTCATTGACCCTATCCTTTTTGAGGTGGTCATGCATACAATCTAATCTCTTGGATATGAACCACAACTATCATCCATTCAGGCTCCATATATAAAACCTCATAGAGATGTTCTCAAGATTAGTTCTCAATATTTTTTTTATAGAAGCCACCACTATTCAAAGATTCATATGATCCTCAAGATGATGAAGAGTGGTTGATCCAGATGGATCATTTGTTAGGGTTCTTGTAGATGCCCGATGAAATAATGGTGAAGTGTTCCACTTTCATGCTAGATGGACCGAGCAGGCATTAGTGGAACATAATGGTGATAGTGAATAAGCATAATGGATTAGAGTGGAAAGACATAAAAGTCATTTACAATGAATAGTTCTATCCAAATTTGAGGTTGTAGGCCAAGGAAATAGAGTTTTTTAAACATGGACCAGCTAAAAGGACCATAACCGTGTTCGAAAACCATTGTGTTCAGCTTGTTTAGTTTTCGACTGAGATAACATTGAATGAGAAGTTGAAGGTTCGAAGGCTCATTTTGGGACTATGCTTGGTATTCATTCTCATTTTTTCTAGATAAAGCTACCTTCTTATTATAGAATTCTAGATGGGGTGTTGATTGTCAAAATGGACCAGGATAAGATATCGGGTTTATTGGAGTTCTCTTTTCTCCCAGTGGCAGTTCTACATGTTCTATAAAAAAAGTGGAACAATGATGATTCTCATGGTGGTTCTCCATAGAAGATATTTTTTAAACCTCGTATTGTTCCTAGAAGAGGCCCATTAATTTGAAACATGGGTGGTTATCCAGGGAATTCATAGAGCATTTGCATTGATGTACCCAAGAAATGTAGCTCATATGGATGACTGGGTCACCCACCAAAGTTCTCCCATATCTATTCCACTCTTCCTAGTGGAACAAAGTCATCGATACCTACCAAAACTAGGGTACAATCATATTATTCATGATCAAAAGGGTTCCATCCATAGGAATCCAGAACCATGATTTTTCATGTAGTGGAAGAGTCTCTAGAGGAAGCACACAAGGGTCCACCGACAGTGAGATGTACCATTATTATAGCATCATCTTTTCATAATGTTTTATATGATACCGGTGAATCTATTTTTTTAGTCAAACTTGAATTGTTAATCTGATAAATTTAAATATTGATATTTTGACATATGTAATGGATATCACTACACCCCTTCGTATGAAGGGGGAGTAGTGTATACATAGACTTAATTGTGTTTTCTATCTTTCTTATGTTTAGATTTCATTGATTTTTCTAGTTATATACATGAATCCTCTTTAGGTCATATTCAGGTTGGATTAGTTTATATAAAATAAACCCAAATTGATGGCTATATTCAACGGGTCATTTTTACTTCACCCAATGGTGTTTTTGTATCTTATTTGGAGAATGAGACATGTGAATGAGTAGAGTATATCATTATTATCTAGATTTGAGGAAAGTGATATATGTGAACTCTTTTGATCTGGGGAGAGAACATTTTATCCACTACTACAAAACCGATTATATGAAGCTATAGGGATTTAATAGCACAAGAAAAAAATGCTATTAAAGACACCCTTTTTGAGTGCTAAAAAATCGATGTTAATGGGGGTCTTTAAGAGCACATTATTAGAACTATTCATTCGGGACTTTAATAGAGCTACAAAAGGAAATATTAAAGGGGGTCATTATTAGTTTATTTTTTCATGTGCTGATAAAGGCCCACCCATTATCAGTGCTTTTGAAAAAGTGTCGATAAATGGGGTATTTTAATAGTGCTTGTAAAAAAAGCACTGATAAAGAGCGATTTTAACAGTGTTTTCATTAGAAATTCTTATAAAAGACCCCCTTTATCAGTCAATTTTTACTATCATGTATAAAATAATATATTAAAAAAATATTTCATTACAAAAATTAAATTAATAAATTAATATATTTATAGTGATATAGATAAAATATATGTTTTTGAAACTATGTTTGATATAAGGTATATTAGAATTTACTCTTAATATATAAGATATCTAGTGGGAAAATATTATAAAATAACTAAAATAATATTTTTAATTAATAATATACTTCATATTACCAAGTATTGTTCATTTTCTATCAATTTAATGATAAAAAAATTAATATATTATTAAATTATCTAAAATTAGTTGGAGATGTAAGTAGATATTCAAACGGTCGTAACTTTTTATCCAGGTGTCCGTTTGGGGTCTACCGCATATAAAACTAAAGAATCTAATGATATATATGACATAGATTGTCTATGAATGAGGTCACAGAGCAATATCTAGTGTTTCATAACATTATGTCCTCTAAAATTGACTTTCTTTTCACCGCCCCCAGTTTCTTAACATTAAAATGGTTATTCCTTTTGATTTGAGTGTTTGTTTAGCATGTACTACATATGATATCAAATATTGTTTCATGATAATTAATTTGAATGATTATGGAGCTGAAATGGACTCTTGGATCCAATGTTATCTTCATTTCATTTTTTATGGGCCAAGTGTTTTCAGCGTTTCTTGATGGTTTTAGGTATTTTTAGGGATTTAGAGATAATATCAATTTTCAAAAAATTGATATAAATATGTATTTTTAAAAAATAAAATTAAGTATATATATATATTGATAAAAAATATAATGAAATGTATATTAATATATATATATATATATTAATTAGAAAATTTAAAACATAACAGTTTAGTGTTGTGGAAACGGTGATGGTGAATAAAATGGAGGTCTCAAATTTGAAACTCACTAGGGGTAGGGGCAGGCATAGGGGTGGTATTATCTAAAGAACTTATAATGGTGTGGGGTAATTTCTGATAAAGTGGCATGGTGGGGGATTGATATTAAAGTGGGGTGTGAAAAAAAGTATACCCTTTATTAGTGTGGCCTTTATCATCGCTACAAAATAACACCAATAATGGCACCATATAACAACACATTATTAGCACTATTAAAGGGGTCCTTTATCAGAACATCTTATGAGTTCTATTAATGCCAACCCTTTAACATAATTTAAATTATCAAAAAATCTATAGTTCTTATAAGACCCTCTTAATAGATTTGTTAATCGCCCGATTTATAGTAGTGAGTGGTGATCACCTTCAACTTGTCACTCTCATTCCAAAAATGGTTCCTAAAAACATTTATGGTCTTGCAAAGGTAAGGGAGTTGGATTTTTGTATCGAAGTAGTTCATGGCACTAAATGTGTTTCTCTACCATCTTAACACAAGGTAATTGAATAAGTGAATGATTTGATTACTCAGTTGGGTGATCTTCTAAGGAATGGATTTGTACACCAGAGTGTGTCACCTTTGGCAGTGTCTGTTATCTTTTATTAAAAGGATAATAGTTTATTACACCTTTATGTTCATTGTAGAACACTCAATCGAGTTATGATAAATAAAAATTATCCATTTCCAAGGAATGATGATTTTTCTGATCAGTTTAATGTGTTAAAGTTGTTCTTTTAGATTGTTATTTCTTATAGACACCAATAGTTTAGGGTAAACAAATATGATGTTTAGAATGATGCCTTCCAAAGAAGGTATTCCATTATGAGTACCTTGTTATACAATTTTGTATAACCAATGAACCTTCAGTCTTTATGTTTTTGATGAAAAATATTTTCCATGTATATATTGATACCTACATTGTAGTTGTTTTGGATGACATCCTTGATTACTCTATGTTCGAGTAGGATCATGTGCATTATCTGAGAGTAGTTATGAAATTGTTTAGAAATCACCGTCATTATTGTAATCTTATAAAACATGATTTATAGATTTAGTTAGCGAGGTTCATTGGAAGATTGGTCTAGGAATATGATATTTTAGTTGACCCTAAGAATGTGAAATTTTTTATGAAGTGGTGGAAACCATGATTTTTTTGATATTCAATGTTTCTTGGGCTAATCGTGTTATTGTCCCCGGTTTTTAATATACATATCAAATTTTGTTTCTCTAATGACAACTCAATCTTGGAAGCCAGTAGTGATTATTTTTCATGATAAATACAAAAGTTATTATTTTGTTATGAAATTCCTTTTGACTACTTCGGTGATGATGACTCTCTAAGAGGTATGGCAAGGATATCTGGTCTTCTATGGTTTGGGACACATTCTTTTGTAATGTGGTCATTTTTTTGCTTGTGTATCTCATCAACTAAGGACTCATGATAAAAATTATCAAAACCATGACCTTGAACTTGATGTTGTGATGCATTCACTTAATAGTTTTAGGAATTAATTTTTTGGAGAACTATTTACCATGATTATAGACCATGAGATATTCAATAATATCTTTACTCAAAAATATTTGAATCCCCCCTGGAGGTGTTGGGTGGAATACCTGAAATATTTCGACATTGACATTTCCTAGACCCCTAGTTATGGGAATTTCATTAGAGATGATTTGAGTAGGATACTTATGACCGATGTAGTGAATGAATCTTCAAAAGTGTGCAACTTAATGGATCACTTTACACTGTTGAATTTTGGAGTTTGGTAAAAAAAAGGGGTGAGGTTTTTTTATCCAGTATTTAGTTGTATTCTTCTCTTCTCAAGATGATTCTTTAGGATCAGTATCATGATGACATGTTTTGTAGAATTAGAGAAACAATTTTTGATGGGGAGACCATACTTGATTGGTTAATCTCTACTGATGGAATTTTTTACTATCCGAATCACTTTGTAGTGATGTTACCAGTAAGGAAATGTGTGATGGTAGATTTACATATCTCCCAGTGGGTATTTAACCAATGAACTGTGATGATGTTCTATGGTAAGTGGTGGTATTTATGGTGGATAGGAATGAGATTGGAATTTCTCTGTTTTTCACTTGGTTCTATTCATGCCAAAAGTTTAAGTTTGAGAACAATAAATTTTCAGGCTTGCGTCATCTACTTCCAGTACATACCTAGAAGTGGTCTTACATAACAATGCACTTATTTTCTTACTCCCACATACATATGGAAAGAAGAACATAATATGGTTTCTGATCGACCAGTTAACTAAAACGTATCTCTTTATATCCATTCATGAAACGACCAATGTAAAGGAGTTAGGAAGTCCCATTATGAAGGATATCATTCATTTTCATTGATTTCATTATTCAAATCCTCAAGAGGGATCCTTGTTTCACATATATTTTTGGATTGGTCTTCTAGAGGAACTGGGAACTGATAACCATTTGATCGTGACATACAATCCATAAATAGATTTTCCAATAGGAAGAGGTACAAAAATTCTTAAGGATATTATATAGCCTTGTGTTATCATCATGGGGGGGGGGGGGGTCATAAGATGATCATTTAGGTTTGGCAGAATTATATCAAAAAATGGTTACAATTTCATATTCAGAGAGGCTTCTTTTGAGGCCTTGTATGGACTCCATTAAAGGTAGATGATGGGTTGGTCAGTGATTTGTGAAATTTCATTAGTTAGAATGAGCTTATCTAAAGATACTTCCCCAATGATTCAGTTGATTTTTCATAGAATCTTTAAAGAACAGAGATGGTATAAATATTAACATGATCATCGATATTGTCTTTTGGAGTTATTAGTTAGTGACCAGTTATTATTTTATTTTTTCATTTCTGTAGGGTCATCGATAGTTTTGGAAGAACGTGAATATTGATCTTCATTTTATGGGCCCTTTGGATGCATCTTAGAAAGTGGGAAAGTTTCTTACTATATAACACTGCCACTCTAACTATCATCAATACATAAAGTTTTCCATCTATATCATATAATATTGTATCTATGTCATCCATATCATATTCAATGCGGGAGTGATGATGAGGTTGAAGCTAATTTTTATGTTAATGAACAACCAATCAGTGTAGTTGGATCTGAAACCAAGGAACTTTTTGAGACGATGATACTTTTTATACTATTGTTGCCTAGTGCTGATTCTCATGGGATGTGGTAGAGGGAGGAACTGATGAAGGAGTAGAGGAATCAACTTTTGGCCATGTGGATTTCAATATGGGCTTCCCGAGGAAAAAATGTATTTAGGGTGGGTAGGATTTAACATTATTTTATTGGTTTCAGATGTTCTTGAACCCCTCTTTTGATCATGATTTTGTTGGGTTTTGTTTAACGGTTAGTTAGTGTAAATTTTAATAGTATTGAAAATTCGTTTCCTACTGCATCGTTCACGCACAATTTTCACAAACCGTGCACCCTCCCAGGGAAAACCCAAAAAACCCATATGTTGGAGTTTTACATAGAATGTTCAAAATTTGAAAAACCATGCACCCATTGAGGATAAAATGTGTACTGCACTTAAAAAGGTCACATGACTAGGGTGCATGGATTTTTCTAACCCTATGGCTTTTCCCATGAAACCATCGATATGAAATTTCTTAATCTGAATTCTATTTCAAAATTGTTGAACCCATTATTTCAGGTCTATGATGGACCTATACAGCCCATAGCTGATTTCACCATATTTGAGAGCACCTAATATTTGTTTTTGGCCCCTTGAAACCCTCTTAGAGGTGAATCAAA
Source organism: Viscum album (assembly GCA_963277665.1). Classification (NCBI taxonomy): domain Eukaryota; kingdom Viridiplantae; phylum Streptophyta; class Magnoliopsida; order Santalales; family Viscaceae; genus Viscum; species Viscum album. Next base: position 1,517,710,513 of record OY728131.1, read on the forward strand.
TCTAGGATAATAGTTTTCAATCATCTCTCGGTTTGTTTTATATTTCCGTTATCAATCTCCCACCCTCTCCTGCTCCCACCATAGTGTTTCATAGATTTACTCATATATTGAAGAATCTAATAACCTCTATTTAGGTATCATAAACGTAGATTTCAGTCCCAATTCCCATATTCATATTTATTTATTGACACATCATGATAAGGGTTTTGAGTTCCGAGATCTAGTGATTATGTGGTAGGCAGTTCCGTTATGATGCCACATTTTTATTATCCCTAAATTGCTTGATTTTAATTAAATTTCTTGATTTAAATGAAATTTCATCATTTAAATTAAATTTCTATCAATTTTTTTATTGGAAAATGAAAATACAATTCCATTATATTAGGGATTTTGGTTTTAGAATTTGGATTTTGGTATGAAATTGGGACAACCACACAGAAAAATTGAATTGGGGTGTAATTTTGAAATTGACGGATTTAGAGGGAATTTAAATTGCAAAATATAAATTTTTTACCATTAATGGAAATTGATTGAAATTTAAATTGTAGAATTTAAATTGTGAATTGGAATTGTGAATTTAAGTTTTCAATTGATTTCAAATTATTATATTTGAATTTTTTTTAAATGGTATTGATATAAACCTTTCAGTTTTATCATGGAAAAGAAATGTTTTTTTACTAAATCTCCAATTTTGTTTTTAAATGTAAAATTAGAATATTTGAAATGGATAAATTGATATATTGTATTTAAACCAATCTTAAAATTAATTATCGATCATTTTTTCTTACCAGAGAACATGAAAGCCTTTGGTTGTTAGTTACTTATTCAGATAACACTCTATCATATATAATGTTCTAAACACAAATACAACATGTCACATCCCTAACAATATATTGATGATGTAGCCTTTAGAAATAAAAATGGAGTGTGTCTGTACTAATATTTCTAGGTAACATTGACTATTTAAAGTCATTCATCATAGAACAATCTTGTGTTTCGTGAATATGAACTTTTTTCTCCCTAGTTTTGACATGAAATTAATATATTCCATTATTGTAACATGTTTTACATGCCTTGTGAATTTATATAAACTATTATTTATAAAATTATTTGTTAGTCCATTTTTTATAAATATACAATAAATTTTACTATGAAGCATTGGTTTAAAGTATTTCCATCATTTGAAATGTTAGCATGATTTGATTATATATGTTTTTTAAATTCCAAATATCATTATTTAAAATTTAAGTCTCGTTATTTTGTTAATTAAATGTTTCATCTATTATGGAATCCTTAGTGAGACCCTATTTTACATTTAGCACACACCATGCTCGTACCTTTGGGCGTTTTTAGTTTATCTTCTCATAGGATCAAAAAAGGAAAAAACACCACCTTGAGGTTGTTCTATCTGTTGATCAATGGATATGTTGAGTTGTGTTTATTGGGAATTGGGATGTTTTCATGTTCTATGGTTGTTTTTTGTAGTTATTTGGGTTGTTATACTTGTTTGACATATAGTACACTTCTCCCTATAGGGGTTTTATTGTATATATACTAACTTGTATTTCTTTACTTACCAAATTTTACTACACAAAGTTTTCCCACATTCATATTGTATGATTCTAGGTGCTAGTCTCTGACCCATATAGATAGGTAATTCTCTTCAGAACATGTTATTATTTGATTAGTTTTCATGTTACATGGGTTCCTGATCTAGTTTGTGACATCCTGGGGTTGACCTCTTTCCTTCCATCTACTCTCAAAAAGGATAAAAACATGTTTATATTTTTACTGAAATAGTCTCACTACCATCTTCTTCTGAGGTTGATGTTGAACGTGTTCCCATTTACCAATCTATGCTATATGAACTATGGGTACTAATCAAAATAATGGAAAAAACCTCTTAGTAAAAAAATTGGAATGATGCACCCTAGAAAATTTTGAGAACCATAGGACCCTGAAGGTAGAAGTAGAAAATGCTAAGGTTGACTCCATTATTATTGAATCCTTGAAGGCCAGAGTAAATAAGACCTACAACTAAAAAATCTTCTGCTTGAGGTACCCTTCTAGTTTCAAATTCATGGTAATAATGCTTATGGTTTATTACTAGTGATCGCTTCCACCTATAATTGATAATCTATATATGATAGCAATGTAATGGGAGTAACCACAAAAATATAGAAGGACTGAGTGCATCTTCATGTTTCTATGCTTGGGAATCCTCATGAGAATAATGTATTGGGAAAAAAGTTACATATCCTTTAACTTGATCCCATGCCCCTCAATGAAAAGCCCCATTATAAAGATAAGGAATCCCATTCCACTTCATTCCCATCATAGTTTTTGATATGAACTGTACTTAGAACTACATTAGAACATTATCTTATGAAATGGAAGTCACCATTCACTCAACAAGATATAACATACAACATGAAAATGTTACTCCCTACATAAAAAAAACATCCAATATAACCTAGTACTCTTTCCGGGCCTAAATATAATAGAAGGTAATCTAAAGCTCTTTCAACTGTATCCCAATCTCTAGATTAAAAACATATCCTTCATACTTCTCCACATACAAACACTCAGATGTGTGTGCAATTTGTTTTTACATTGATCATGATAATCAATATGGTTTAACATATAGTGATGTACAAAATTAGCCTACTAAACCTCCACTATATAAACCACACACATATGATGAAAATGATCCATTTATGAAAGGGAGATAATTATTTCCTATTCCTAATATTATAGAATTTTTTTGTGATTTATATTACCCATTCTAAATTTCTAGAAACAAAACCACAAATTCAAACAATAACACATGTAAATTGCAATGGATGAACCTATCATATGCATCTGACCTACTACCATCATCAACTCACATGGTCATTCTATAGGATTAGATTCATTACATTGGATCATGGAGTACCCAAAATTCTAATGTCCTATTCAGACATCCTTGGCCTATGTCTCAAACCAGAATCAATTGCAATTGTTTCCTTTAAATCCCTTTCAATCCTCACTATGCATAACTCCAAACTCCATCCGATCTTGAAAATATAAACTTTGATAACACTCAATCATCACACCTTGCACCAAATATCCCCCCTAGGGCAGAAAATGAAGGAATTGAGTTACATACACTCAAGTCTCGCCTCTTGTAGTCCATGGTGTGGCGACAAGCACCCTGATTATTAAATCTATCAAATATAAGTAATTGAGCTATATAATAATAGGATCAAGAGATATGATAAATCAAACATAATAAATTCCACAAAATAATATTAAAAAATAAAAAGATACTATAATTCATTTTTAAATAAACTTGATATAGATAAATGTATAAAAATAAATACCCAAATAAAATATAGCATAGTGAAACAATAGCATCTCTAAATCCCAAGATGGAAATGTCCCACTAAGTCCCTAAAGTCTCACTAGAATCCTGAAAATATTTTTTATATATGTAGGGTGAGTATACACTGTACATAGTATGAACATACCAACGTCTCATATTCACAAATTTAATGTGATTACTAATTCACCCATGAGATAACATCTTATCCAAGAAAACCTAAACAAGTCAATAATCTAATCCCATCCTCATTGAGTCACTTTTTTTGAAAAACCTATCCAATAAAAATAAATTAATATGAAGTATATCGAAAAAGGGTACCCAACACCAATTTCCTACTAGGTTTAATCTCTCAAATCACATCATGTCACATCACGTCTCCCTTACATAGACCAAGGTCATCACATCACATCTCAACCATAATCAAAATAATAGGATATCATGAAATAATGGGAATAAACCTCATTCCCTCATCCTACCATACATGACCCCCAACATAATCCACATTATCATCTAATCACAAGTACCGGTACTACAATTTTAACATCAATCCATCACAGCCCAAGCATATCTAACTTTTCTAAATGATAGAGGGGGGAATATGATTATCCATCCATATTTCCTCATCACCAGGGTATCGAAAAAACACCCCCAATATATATATATATATATATGATTCACATCACCTAGTTCTTGACTAGAGTAGGGTGATTATAGAAAGCCATAGGATTATAAAAGTTGTGTATATATATATATATTACCACACACACATTCTCATCCCATGGGTTAAAAAAATTAAAAAACCAACTAATTATAACACATTAAAACCATAAAACATCTTCCAATTTCACAAACAACTATAAATGAATAAAAACACAAAAAAGTCATAGAATACATTTTCTCCTTATTTAATAATATAATCCATTTTCAAAGAATTATATGGCATGAAAATTTCGTTCATTATGTCCATTCATTTCCTATCCCACTAATTTGATTATTTAATCCTATTTAATTAACATTAATCAGTAACTTTCTAATCCATACTTTTGACTTAAATTTAAAATACATTAGATATTTCATCCCATGAAATATAAAATTAATTATTAATAAAATATTCTATAAATAAATGTTCATCTATTATAAAAAAACACAACAACCCCACACCATCATGCCAAAAAACCAATATCACCTCCATTTCACAGCCTAAATCACTTTCCACATCACAATCATTTTCTAAATCAAAAATTCTTCTAACAACATCATATTCTAAAAACATATTCTCACACATATCATCCACACATCACATACCTTATTCCATAACCACACACCAAAACACATTTACCTCAATTCACATTTTTTTATGATTTTGTAGAGAGATATTTTTATAACTCTCATTTCTCTATTTATTATGAATTCTTATAGAAACTGTTGATATAAGGGAAACTATTGCATTTACTGAAGGTAATTTGTCATCCAATTTTATTTTAGGTGATAAAAAACAAAAATATGATTGAAAGAGAATCACCCAATGTACATTATTTTCTATAAGGCATTAATCATATTCAATCCCAATGTCAGTAATATCAAAGGAGTAAAAATATGTGATTTGGATAACTAGACCGTTAAATTTCAATTTAACCTTTTATTTATATTATTTAGATCATGTTTACTTCATATAAAATTTAAATAAAACTATGTCCCCTCCTAAATGATACACTAGGGTAGAAACTAATGATCCCCTACTTCAAATAGATTGTCATGACCCATCCTAGTGGGGTCTGTGCCGTGACTCCCCAATCCCGCCTCTAATAGCCTAGGGACTAGTGACTAGTAATGAGTAGGCATATCACTTACATGGAAGGTATTTAATATGTACCAATACACACATACACATCTCCAAACCCACTGATTCTGAAAAGTAAAACCCATAAAGGAAAAAATGCATGCATACAACTAAACCCAACCAACATAGTACAATAGAATAAATGTGTGGAAAGTAAATAGGGAAATAATACATGCCCACCAAAAGAAAGAGTATGCAAACTAAAAAGTCCATTCATTCAGAAATAAAAGGTACTAGGACTACTAATCATAGTCGTAGGAACGCCTCAGAATATAAGGAACTCAGAAAGCTCTGTCTTGTCCTGGTCCGTCCTGGACTCCATCTGAAGGAAAATTGTCTGAAAAAGACACTACACATGTGGGAAATGCCAGTACATGGGTGAGTATAACAGCACTCAGTATGGGACCTAGAAAAAAAATAAATACACAAATTATAGGTACAATCATCTCTAAACAGTATATGTCTACTAAAAAAATAGGTAGATAAACACATCCATATATACTTGACACCCAAACTGTAGTCTTGATACAAGTAACAACAACCCCATACCCAATCTATGGATTCAGTTCGATGATTACAAAAATCACTCAACTGGGAGAAGTCACTCCATGAGTCTGGTAGATCTGATGACATCCGTCCGAGATATACTATTCATCAGGAAAAGTCATGGGAGAGATAGATGCAGTGATATATCTGAGGAGTGAACAAATAGACTAATTCATAGAGAACACACTCCAGTGTAGGGAAAATCACAATTCATTGATGGGTATCACTTATAGGGCATTGGTGGATATTATGAATCATATATATTTTACCTTCTATGTAGAGGATCTTCATCCTGTAAGATTAGTCATGCAAATACCTGACTCTACGTATGGTCAATAATGGATAAAGGATTATTCTCTTAGCCTCTCGAAGGGATTCCTGACCCTATATCAAGATGTCCTGCTGATGGGATCAGACTTTTATTGATAAAAATGATACATGGCCTTCAGGGGAACATGAAAAGGGGAACTAATCCAAATGAAACCATTCCAAGGAATAATATACAAGATGATCATAACATGTACTGACAAGTACAAGATGTGTAGAAGGGTCACACGTTGTCTCCTCTGACCTTGAGTAAAACCCTTGTACAATAGCCCATGTAATAAGGCTTCTCAGGTAGAAGAAGGTATACATGATGTTTTGGATAATGACACATCATGTTACACTATCAGGGGAAGAATCTGTGTACCCATGCCTTTTTCCCATAAACAATTTCAACCCATGTGCCCCAGAATTTCTTCAGATACATGTGGTATCCCGTGAATGCAGTTATATCTAGTTGTTTGGGGGAGTAGATTTTGGGTACTCCACCCTAGGTTCGTGTATCTTATGAGATACACACAGAGTCCATGTAAGGACCCACACACTATGTTAGTGCTTCACATCATCTGGAAGTGCAGCCCCCATTAGGTGGGGCCCACACATCATGTCCTCCTAAAATCATGCATTTTCCTTCACCGTGTGCAGTACGCAAACCCTAGCCACCGCCATTATTGTCTCACATGGTGTCTTCTTAAGAATACATGTTGTGTTCATCGGGATTTTCTAGAAATCATATTTTTTAACCGTCGCACCTCAGGTGACCCTCCAATAATTTTTATGGTCATCTGATCACTTTCAAAATCAAGGGGTGAGGTTTCCAAAACACCATAAAGTTGCTTCGTCTAGTTTGGACCTACAATTGGCCCTGAAAACATGTATCAATCACCCCGCATGAAGAACGCTCATAGAATAATCTCTTTTGATCTAAGCTGAATCGTCATCTGACATCGTCGTCGCACCTCATCTAGGTCAACGCAATGTCAGATCTCCAATTTTGGTTTATTGCATTGTGAAATTGATACGCAATGATCTGTTGTTCGTCGACCCATGAAGAACATGAAGATCTTGGGTGTGGGAGGAAGAAAACAATAATCAAAGGAGGAACAAGAATCCTCATTAATTTATCTCGACATTGATCTACTCCCGTTAGTAGGATCAAACTAATAAAATCAAAACAAATAATTATATCTATCATGGATTTAATCCAAGGATCAAAATCCCTGAAAGAAATGGAAATAATAACACCATTCTGTAAGAATGCATGATCTGAGGATTGACATGTTTGTGGGTTGATCCACGTTTGTCATTTATTCTATGAATAGGAATGAAGTAACTAAAATGTAAAAAACCTTACTTAATTTTATTGGAGAATGGTCACTAGATCACGTACATTGTTGAGGATCTGTCATATCTAAGGCATTTTGATCAATTTATCTAACATCGTCTACCAATGGTTTCTCCCCCACTACCACAACAATAGTCTTCAATTCATAGGGTTATGCGACTAACCCATCAAACATTCCATAATCAGGAATTTAATGGGATTAATTAAGTCATTACATTAAAAAGGAAGTCAATAAAGATGTAATTATTTATTTATTTAGTTTACATTAAAATATCTAAATACTATCTTTGGCAGCTGACCCACATAAATTAGTATTAGATCCCGCCTAAGGTAAAGTCACTAAAATGAATGCAATGGTGGCCTCATATTTCTGATCTAGGGATCCATTTAGAAGTTATTTCACTTTTTTGGGAAATCCACTCACACAGGATATTTAGATTTTAAATTATTTCAAACAATTATTTTGGGAACCCCAGACTTCAGAATCGCATGTTGTCACAAGGCCTGATGTCATAGTAAACTCATATAATCGTTAAAAAAACTAAACAGAAACTACAAGACATTACATTTTCCTCATTAGGTCTTTATGTCCTCGAACGCCAAAGCAAATGACTAATCAAATTGATGTGGGTACTCAACACAAATATCAGCTTCCTGCTCCCACATGCTCTTCTGAAGATTCTTGTGAAAACACCAGACATGAAAAAGGGTATTCTCTTCCCCATGAAGGATCCTCTCCTACCAATCCTTGATCTTCACTGGGTAATATGTAATGATCACTCCATCCCCAATAGAAAACTCACCCTAATTGATGATGTCTGATGGGTCATGCATGTAAGACCTCAACTGCGACACGTAGAATATATCATGTACCCCCATGCAATTGTGGTGGTAGAGTTAGGCGGTATGCCACCTCACCAAATATGTGGAGTATCTGAAAAGGGATGATGAACCTTAGAGATGACTTGTCGCCCCGTCTAAATCTCCAGAACCATCAATGAGTTTAGACCTGAAAAAAGACATGGTCCCCCTCCTCAAACTCAAATGGTCTCTATTATCTATCTACATATGGATTATTCTAGCTTTGTGAAGTCTTCATCCACTCTTGGATTATCTAAACCTTCTTTGTAGTAGCATGCACAAACTCTGGACCCATGAGTGCTGACTCACTAGGGTGGTTTCAGCAAATCGGTTACAGATAGCATCACCCATATAAAGCTTCAACTGGTCCCATACTCATGGTGGAGTGGTAGTTGATATTTTACACAAACTCCCCCAGTAGTAGGTGGTCCACCTAATTACGAAAAAACCCATGATAAAATCACACAAAATATCTCTTAGAAAATGAATGGTCTTCTCTATCTTACCATTGGTCTAGGGATGGAACACCGTGCTCAAGCATAACTGAGTCCCAAAAGCCTCATGTAATCACTTCAAAAAACAGGATGTGAAATCAGCATCACAATCTGAGACTATCCTCTATGGGACACCATGAAGCCGAACTATCTCTTGTATATAGTGACATCCCAAGCTCTCTACGGAACTATGGTCCTTTATAGAAAGGATGTGGGACAACATGGTGAGTCATTAGATGATCACCCAAATAGAATAAAGTACCTTTGATGATCAAGGTATGACTATCAAAACATTGATAAATATTCTATCCCACTTCCACTCTGGGCCTTTAAGGGGTGATCTAACCATGCTAGAACCTGGTGCTCAGCCTTCATCTGCTAGAAAGTAAGGTATCACAAAACGAACTCTGCTACAACCTTGTTCATAACTATCCACCAGAACTGACACTGGTTGTCCTGGTGAATTTTTTGCTACTCCAGGATTTACTTCTATGGGGATGTTTGAAACTCCCTCAGAAACACCTCCGGAAATTCCACTGGCAGAACTAAGCGTCCTCTTAAACGGTTTATGTTCTCCTCATCTCATGAATATAAATCAAGAGAATGTCCTATTAATAACTAAGCATGTTGAGTCGTGTAGTTTACATCCACTAGTTGTGCCTCTCTGAATCATTTTAATTGTGGATGGGTGAGAACTATCGACTAGAGATAAGTATCATCATCTCCATCCATGGAGGATAATAGTGGCGAGGCCAACTACTCCGTTGCCTCACTCTACAGCTGCGAAATTGATATCATGCTGAGAGAATCTACCATAATGTTCCCCGTCCAATAAGTATAGATGATCTTGAAGTCATAATCCTGGATGAAATCTAGTAATAACCTCTACATTATATTTAGATCATTCCGTGAGAAGATGTACCTGAGGCTCTTATGGTCATAGTAGATTTTAAAATGGTCTGTAATCAGGTACTGTAGCCACATATTCAATGTGATGACTACCAATTCCAACTCAATATCATTGGTCACGTAGTTCTTCTCATATAGAATTAACTGGTCATAACAATAAGAAATCACTACATGTATATGAATCAAAACATAACCAATCATGGTCCTAAATGCGTCGCAAAAAACTATGTATCCAACACCAACCTATGGAATCTCAAGATCGGTGTGCTCATCAAACTCTGCCTCAACTACTATAAAGCTTTCTAGAACTTCTCTATTCAAACAAATATTTCCCCTTTCAGGGAAGTTCGGTGATCAGTGATGATATATGGGATAAATCAATGATAAATATTTAGTAGTATCCTGCCAACCCATGGAAGCACCACACCTCTATCACACGCTGTGGTGGACCCCATAGTTACACCACCAAGACCTTTGTGAGGTCCATCACTACTCCATCTTTTTAGATAACATGTCCCGAAAAATGAAACTCATGTGTCCAGAACTGTTACTTAGAGAGCTTCTCATAAATTTGGTGTTCTTGTAGTACATCTAGAACCTTCTGCAGGTGTCTCATGTGCTCCACCTCCAATGTCGAGTACACAAGGATGTCATATATGAAGACCACTATGAACCGATTTGAGTATGGATGGATGATCTGGTTCATAAGTCCCATGAACACTACGGGGGGGGGGGGGGGGGGGGTTCCAAAAAGCCTAAGGGAATTACCAGGTACTCATAGTGACTGTAGTGGCATATGAAAGACATCTTTGGCATTTCCAAATACCATACTTGAATCTGGTGATAACCTTACCAGAGGTCAACCTACGGTAATGAACATTCCCCTCTTAGATGATCGAATAGTTCATTGATCCTTTCCAATGGATACTTATTCTTCACCATCACATAGATCAATCTTTAGTAATCTATGTTCAACCTCAAACTCCCATCTACCTTCTTTGAGAAAAAATTCGGCATGCCCTGGGTGAATCACTATGTCTTATAAAGCTCTTACTCTACATATCGTTCGACTACACCCCATGCTTGCGAATCCCTAAAGGAAACATGTAGAATGATCGTGAGTATATTAGTGTCATCCCTGGGTGAATGTCGATGGAAGATGTTGATCTCTCAGTAGGGAGGTAATCCTGAAACATATTCTGGGAAGACGTCTGTGTACTCCCCCAATACTGATGGGAACTGAAAGCTCACAACATCTACTACTCTAAGGGTAAGGCTAGAAAACTCATGAGTGACCAGCTATAACCTCCTATTAATGAGCCCATTCTCTGATACCTGGGATTCCCTTTCACAAACAAAGGAAAACCATGTTCCATCACTACAGATACACTGAACTATTTGCATAAAGCAGTCAATCCGAGCAAGGATCAAAGAAAGCCAATCCATACCGGGAATGACATCCTAAGACCATGAAGCTTCCATCAATTGGCTCCAACCGATACTCTCCCCTCCAAGGTAAATATCAATGCATTAGAAATGATGTGTGATCGTTGAGTCTCCTCATGTAGGTGTCTCCATGTGTATGGGTTGACTCAATAGATCTACTAAAATCCAATGTTTTCAAACAAGACATGTGTAAATGAAGGAATAACATGAAATTATGTCTATAATTATGAATGATAAGGTATAAAATACACATACCGTATCATGGATCATCCCTAGAGTCCATGAGTCATATGCCTTGACTACATGTATTTGTCCATGTCCTTGTCCCCGAGCTCCCTGACACTGGTGCAGATCTCATGGGGGTGGTGGTGGATGTAGATCATAATGTCCTCCACCACCTGCATCTCTCCCTACTCCCATTCCATATCCACAGTCATGTGTTTCTACCTTCCCCACTTTCTGCCTATACCTAGATGGACCATCCACCGCCTCCATGTCAGCAACTCGGCAAGTTGGACAGTCCATAGCGATCTATCATCTACCGTCTCATTAGTAATATCACATCTCCCTAGGATGAATGGATCCATCATGGTAGCCTTGGACAATTGATACCCTATCTTGGGTCCTCCTATGACATCTCTCACATCTTGATCTATGTGCCTGATTTTAGTTCCCTTCTAATGAGGCTTCCACCCCAGTCTGCATGCTGCTGACTAACACTTGTTGCCTTTGCTCTGCCAAGAATATATCTATCACCAATGCCCACTCAAGACCTATGTATTAGGTCAAAATGCATAGTTTCATGATTCTAGATCAAATTTCCAATTGTATAATTGGCTTGAAGATTCATACTCTGATGTTCTAATCCCTAACCATTACCATCGAGTACCTAGAGAGGTTGGTGAACATCGATGTATAGTCATCTACTGTCAAACTACCCTTCTAAAGCTGATGAAGCTCTGTGTTATGGACTTCTCTCAATGCAACTGGAGAGAACTCCACCCTAAAGAGTATCTTGAACTCCATCAATGAAAGATTATCCTCATCATTTGTTTGCATGCTAAAAATCCACCATTGTCTCGATGAACCCTAAAAGAAGGCTTGCTTATACGATCACCATTTAGTCTACTGGGGTCCTCACTAGATGAAAAACACTGGTCACCACCTCAAGCTAGTCATCAACCACCTGAGGGATGGGCTCTCCCTAGAACCCGAGGGGTCTTTGACTTTGAAACCCATTGGGCATTATCATCCAATGCTCCTCATATTTTGGTACTACAGGTACCATGTGATTCTCTACTAGTGGTGGCATAGAAGCTGAACCACTTAGAGGTAACACCTAGGGAACTGGTCCTTGTATCGAATCCTCATCACTATGATGGTTAGCCTGATGATCAAGTCACTGAATCCTTGTAGGTATACATCATAGAGGCAGTCGGTAAGGAAAAAAGTTATACAATGATCAATGAGTATATGTGGATAGCGGAAAAACATAACATAGAAAACACAAATCATTCCAATATGATGCATGTACAATTATTTTATTTCACTGCCACTAGTTTTTTAATTACCGAGTCGAAAAAGAAAGTTATCATAGTCATAGTGTATGTATAAGTCAACCGCCTACACCAACACTAGATTACCTAGCCAAAAAGATGAACTCAGAACAATTGAAACTATTTCCCCAAACCAATCTCACAGACTATTGGACTTATGGTAGAACTTACCTCCTCTGATACAACTCTATCACGACCCATCCTAATGGGGTCGGCGATGCAACTCCCCAATTCCACCTCCAATAGGCCAAGGGCTAGTGAAAATAAGTAATTAGGCATATCACTGACATGGGAGGCATTAACTATGTACCTCTACAGACACACACTTGTCCAATCCAGTAAATTATGAACTGTAAAAACAATAAACGAAAAAAATGAATGGATAAACAAAACCTAACGAATAGAGTACAATGGAAGTAATGTGTGGAATGTAATATAAGATAGAATACAATCCCACCAAAAGAAAGATTTTGAAAACTAAAAAGTCCAACATGTAATCATGAAAAGGTACTGGGATTTATGCTTGTAGCTGTTGGAAGACCACGATCTATAAGGAACTCTGAAATCTCTGTCCAGTCATGGTCTGCTGTGGACACCAGCTAAAGGATGATCCTCAGTAAAATGACACATTTGCGAATAACTCATGTTGGGTTGATTATAACAATACTTAGTAGGGGACCCCAAAAACCAAAAATTGATACACAATGTAAGGGTACAGTCCGCACCAAACAGTATATATCTACTAAATATACTGAAAAAAAACATATAAAGATATATTAGAAACCCATACTCGTATTCTAGAGACATTTTATAGTGATATATTACCCATTCTAGGGATTCACATCGATGATTCTACAAATCACTCATTTTTGAGAAGTCACTCCACTAGTCTGATAACACTGATGAAATCTATCCGAGATGTAAAATTCATTGGGAAACCCCATTAGTGAGATAGATAAAGTAATAGATAAGAATATAGAACATATAAAATCATTCCAAGAGAACACACTCCCTGGTGGGGAAAGATCACAATAAACGAATTATGGTCACATCCAAGGACATGGAGTATACCACGACTCATTTGGATTCCACCTTCTATGTAGACGATAAAAAACCTTTTATATTGTTCATGTCGATACCTAACTCTACCTAGGTTCATGAATAGATAGAGGATCTTGCTCCAGGCCTCTTGGAGAGATACCTGTCTCTATCTAGAAAATTCCTTCTAAAGGGATCATACTACAGTGGATAGAAATGATACCTTGCCATCAGGGGAACGAGCAAAGGGGAACTATCACAAACAAAACATGTACAAGGAATAGTGGAAAAAAATATCACATCATGTACTGAGGTGTACATGGTGTGTAGAAGGATCGCACGTCATGTCTTCTGACCCCAGGTGCTACCCATGTACAACAACCCATGTCATATGGCTTGTGATATAGAAGAAGGAATAAAAGACATGTATGATAATAAAATACTTTGTTCCATTATCCGGGGAAGACTCTGTATACTCTGGCCATGTTCCCACACATGGATTTAAACCGTGGGTCCCAGACCATGTACTCGTACATGGGGTAGCTAGTGTATCATGTTGTGACTGGATGTGTGGTGGAGTGTATGTTGTGTACTCCACCATGTGTTCGTGTATCTTCCAAGATACAAATCGAGTTTGCGTGAGGTCCCACACACCATGTTAGTGATTCTCATAGTCCAGAAATCTAGACAATGTTTAGTGGGGCCCACATGTAATGTCCTCCCAGAATCATGTCATGTACTTCATCATGTGAAGCATTGAAATCCTTATCATTGCCATTCTGGTCCCACATGATGTGTTCTTCATAATACAGGTTGTGTTCATCTGGAATTTCCAGAAATTGACATTCATCACCGTCATGCCTCCGATGATCCTCTAATCTTCGATATGACCTTCTGATCACATAGAAACATAAGGGTTGAGTTCACACCAACAATATGAATTATCTTTTTTGGGTTTCATTCCTCGGATCGGCCTCGATAAGACGTATATATCCACCCACACAAAGAATGATCAAAGAACGATCACCCTCGACCTGAGCCGATATGTCATCCTCCATCGCTGTCGCACCTCCTCTTGGTCATCATGATATAAAGTCTTTAATTTTGGATTGTTGTGTTGCAGAAATGATTCTCAAAAATTTATTGTTCATCACCCTTCGAAAAACATGAAGAATGCGAGGCAGGGGAGGAAGGAAACAATAAGAAAAGGAGGAACTCACCTTCATCCTCTTTCATCACAACAGTAATATGCTCCTATCATGTGGATCAAATGGAGAATATCAAAAAAATGAAATTTAGTTGGGATTTATTCCCACAACAAAAAACCTTGAATGAAATGGAAATAATAACACCCTCCACCAAAAACGCACGATCCATGGATCAACCTATTTGTGAGTTGATCCATGTTTAATGTTTAATACAATAATGAGGAAGAAATAGATAAAATAATAAATCCCTACCTCAATTAAAATGGAGAATGATAGTTACATCACGTTCATTGGAGAGGTTCCATCATATCTGAGGAACACCGATCGATTTCAATGAAATCATCCGCCAACAGGTTCTCCTCCACAACTCCAAAAAAAGTCATCAATTCACATGGTTATGTGGCTAACCCTGTGAAATTTCAATAATCATGAAGTTAAAGGGGAGGAATTTGTTCATTGAGTTAAAAATGAAATCAAAATATAAATAATTATTAATTTATTTTGTTTCCTTTAAAACGTCTGAAAACTAACTATTGTAGCTTACCCATGTTGGTGGATGATATTTCCAGCCTAAGGTAAATTCAATGCTTTTAATGCAATGATTCTTTTATATTTTTGATCTAGGATCTCATTTAAAAGATATTTCATTTTTTGATAGAACCACTTGTGAACACTATTTAGTGTTTAAATTATTTAAAAAATGTATTTTCGGAGCCCCAAGAATCGGAATCGCATGCTATAAGAAGTAATTTTCTCTTAATAATTCCATATGATATTAAATAATAGCTCCAAAAAAATATAAGACATTACAGATATATTTCGGATTCGATGCACATGGTTGGAATTAGAGGGAACAAATACCAGACACTATAATAAAGAAAAACAGTTAGATCACCATAAACAAAACAACCACATTATACTTCCATTGAAACAACACTGAAATATGAGATATATTTTTATAGAAACCTACCAAAAACAATAAAAACCACATAAATAGATAAAGTAAGAGAGAACTCACCTAAACCATCACAGATCAATCCTTCTAGGATGATGTCGAAACATACTGAAACGGGTCTAAATGATGTTCCTATGATGCACTTGGGTGGCCAATGGAATTAGATAAATGTTGTAAGATCGAAAAGGTTTGATAAAAATTAGGTATTTATACCCTATATTCAAAAAACAAGACCACAACGCATCATATATAAATATACGATAGAACTACCTGGAAAAAGGGACTATAAAAGAGTAGGGAGGACAAATCCACAACAAATATAGTCAATCCAAACTCTAAGATTCTTGCCTATTCAGATGATACAAAGCCTCTATACAAGGTGTAACCATAATTTATCCCAAATAACTATGCCACATACCCCTAGATACCATGAAAAGGTCGCACTATTTTCATAGCTTCACGGTGCAACTAACCCCCAAAACAACATAACCACCAAAACACTCACTCTTGAGATCCACACCATAATCAGCATCCCTGCACTGGAAACCTCATCCATATAGAAGGGACATTGTTGTATCTATGCTTCACGGTTCCATAATAATCGTCACAGTGAAACATAAATATTTATGATGCATGACTCCTCCATCTACAACATCCACTCTCTATCATCTCAAGACCACCCCTCCTCGAACACCTCTAATAATAGGATTATTCCAGGATTATTGGGTGAGATGTATGTGTTATTACACCCACAATGCACAAAATCCCACACATGTTATTCATTAATTTTATTCTTTTATCAGTTATATTATAATTATAAATGATTTAAGGAGGGTCACACTAATCAATTGGGTTTCTAGTTTTATTTTGAGACTGTTTCGAAGAATGTCATTATTGAGTTTAATTCTAAAGTTTTTATTGAATAATTTTTTTTGAAACTGGTGATGATTTTGTGAAAAATGGATTATTTGAGAATAATATTAAATCTATGATGGAGTTATATTCCTTCTACATGTTTTCCTCTTTCACAAGAGAAGGGAATCAGGTTTCTAGTCTTTTAGTAGGCCAAAGAATTATTGGAACCACATAGGATTATATTCCTATTTCTCCTTGATGTCTTTGTTATATTGTAATGAATCATTATCAATATATTAATTTTACCTTTTTTCATGCAATTTTTTTAATCAATATAATCAATAAATAAATTTAAGGAACATAGTGAATTATAACACAATTATAACTATCTTTCTTATATATATTAGCAATGATCTTATTTTCAATAACATTTAAATTTATTTATGTTCAAATTTATTGATATATGAATGGGAATATAATATGATATAATTATATTCCCTTGTATTTTTTTTCATTTCATCTTGAACAAAATTATAAGTAAATATTAACATGAAATTCACTCACAATTAAATATATCAGCATTTTATATAACAAATAAAATTATTGTTTTACTTTTACATACCAAAAGTACATTTTCTATAAACTTTCTACATAATTAATTCCCTATTGTACCTTATTTATTTTTCAAAATTATTTTTTTGCCTTAAAAAATACTAAACTAAATAAAAACAGTGGTAGAAAATTATTACCCCCAAAATGACTATAAAATAGTGACAGTCGCATTATTGATCTATGCAAAACAAGTATCCAAGTTTATTCATAGAGCAATACTAAGTGTGAATACAGACAGAAAGGCCTTAGGATATTCCACTATTATTGTTGAGATGGGAGGATACTAAAAGAATGGATCTTAATTTGGAGAAGGCAAGGGTGGGATGACATTACTGATCGAAGGTGGATGACTTGATGTATAGTGATGATCTTATAAGGTAAATGACAAGAGGAGAGAAATTATGGGTGAAGAGATATGAATATTAGTTATTCATCTTAGATTACTTGTTATTTTTATAAAATGTACATATGAACACTAGATATCATGTAAAACCAGAATTAAAATAAAAAATATGTTTTTACATGGAAAATGAGATTGAAATTTTGGATATCATATTTGACATGCTGAATGAAAATAAATCAACAATATTTTGGATGTTGTATTTTATGATAAGTTAATGGGGGAATGATCATAATTTGGTGTAGTATATTGTTTAAGAAAAAACCACTATCAAAATCTAGATTGATAAAAAAATTAGTAGTTAACAAAATATATACAACTCATTTGAAGCTGATGAAGGAAATAGAACACCAAATGTAAGTCCATCAAAAATACCAACAATTTCTAGGGAAGCTGATGCTTTAGTGGGAGCACCACAATTACATGCAACAAATATTCATGTATTATATATTCAGGTACTTTTAGAATAAAAAGAACAGAGAACCACAATGAAACAGATTCAGTTGAAGGGATTAACCAAAGCAATGAATATAGTGTAGTGATTCTGAAATTATTTAAACACTATAATTCTAATTGATTATGAAGAAAATGAAAATTCGGAAGAGGTATATTTTCTTAGAGAAAATAAGCAGTAGAAGTCCTCTATGATTGAAGATATGGATTCATTGTAACGACCCAAACTTTTACTAATAAAAATTTCTCTTGTTCTAATTAAATATATTATTATGTGAAATGGTTATATAAAATATGATCTTCTTTGGGTTTATGTTTTTGAATTTTAAAATACAATTATGGACTGTGACTGTTTCTATTATAGTTGTTGACCAGTGATCAAAATGATTTGTATACATATAAGTCTTCAAAAATCCAATTTACTTAGTCAAAAGAAGCGATGGCATCATCAAGTAGAACTACTCCATATGAAGCCCAATTTCTAGAGGTTGGAAAAGAGCTGGCATCATTGGGATTCGATCTTGACCAAGCCCAAGATATGCTTCAACATGTTAATATTGAATAGAACTGCATTTGGGAGAAGTGGAAGTTGATAGAGATTACCACCTGAGCGATGTTATCTTATCCACCCCAAGAGTCTATCACCATCGTAAACCTTACCCTTAGGTCATACACGGGTGTTATAAGGTGTTATGTAACAATAATCTAGCACTAGGATTATGTGAATTATATATATATAAAATATAAATAAATTTAATTGTTGTTACTTTGTAAATAGTATTTAAAGCATAAATATTATTTTTAGTAAATATTCGATTAAGAAATCTGGTTTGCTGAATTAATGGAATATTTTAATTAAATAATATTTAAATTAAATATAATCACTAAATTAATTTTCATTAAATATAAATTATCATATAATTTCAACATATACAATTGAAATTTTTTAAAGATCGAAGGATTATTTTGTCAAAACCCATGATTTTTTTTATAAATGTATGTTTTTATTTTAAATGTATGAATTTAAATATTTAAAAAAATATTCAGATAAAATTAATATTATTTTTTGACTCAGGAAAATGAAATTATCCAACAGTGAATTTTTCAAAATTTTCATATACAATCGATTTTTTTGGATAAAAATTAAATACCGATTAAATATATAATGTGTTTTATGACATCATAATGACCCAATAGTGTTGTAATAAAATAAAATAAACACTTTTTTCGTCCAATATATTTTTTACCATTAAAATTATGTGATTTTAGTTTTTTTGGTTTATTTTACAAATCTATAGTGGACCCTCTCAGACTTATAAAACATTTTATCATTTAAAATATATTTCCTTGAGAGTGTGACTCACCTCCACATAAGAATCCCTGTTATTTTAATAATTTCTACCATTTTGCATAGAATTTTTCTAACTCACCTTTGGAAAAAACCATTTTCAACAACCATGGGTTGGTTTGTGGTTGTGATTCGTTTAATGTATGGTGTCCCAAACCTAAATAATAAATAATTCCCTTTTCCTTTCCTATATAAACCCACCCAATATCCTATTTACTCTTCACTAAAAGCCTTTTGAGTTCTTCCAACCTCTTCCCTATTATCTCTATAATCCTCCCTTGGTTCCCCAAGCTCACAAGAAGCCTATCTGAAGCCTCTCCCAAGCCTTTGGGATCACACTTCCAAGTAATGTATTCATTCCTTTCTCATTTTATCCTAGTTTCTTAATATTGTTATTCCATTTTATTTTAAATTATAAATTTTAGAGTATTATTTAAAACCTACCCTATACAACCCTCTTTATGTATTAATAATGAGATACCACATTCTCTATCATTGATGCCTTCCATATATACACGTTACCATGCCGAAATTACGTAAGGGATTTATTTATTTCTCATTTTGTCCAAATTTCATTACATTGTTATGCCCTTTTATATACAATTACAAAATTTTGGGGTATGATTTCACAAATCCCTAGTAAATACCCCTTTATGTTTCAAATGATAATAGCCCCCTTTCCCTCTAATTGATTCCCCTCATGTACACTCGTGACCATGCCAAACTTTCATAAGGAATTTCTCTTTCCACATTTATACTCAAGAAATTCCATTGTGTTATGAGTCTAAAATACATTAATTATATTGGGACTTGTATGTATATGCCCAAAATGATTTCCATTTACGGTATATATAATGAAAAAACCATTTGTCTGTCATCACCCATTTTTTATGAATTCTTTTGTCATGTCGTTCTACTTCCGAAATTGCACCATGATTTTCCAAGACAATGTAGCTGGGTATTGACTACCACGCCCATTTCTCTATCAAGGGTATTTTACTTTATGAAAATTTACATATTTATTATTTATTTTCATGTATTAATTCCACATTCTTTTGTCTTTGAGTATATGATAGTGTTTAATGAAGCTATCTTTTATCATCTATGTGGCACATTTATGCATGAAATTAAACGATTAAAAGGTGTGTGCCCTGGTAGCGCTAAAATGCATTAGGTAAAGATTAGTATCATGATATGTAATGTTAAATGGAGGTTTATTAATTATAAATCATGTTAATTTATTGTTTACTCATGCTTCATTTTCAACAATCCTAGTATCATTCAAATACTATGTTAAGGGTTGTTGCCACATTTCCATGTTATCATAATCCTGCTATATCTAGCCTTTATGTTCACGTTTTTTATGCTCTATTGATATAAATATTTCCTAACATGTATTGTATTCTTAATTTTATTCATTGTTTACTCCCTTACTGGGCTTTACATCTCACCATTTTTTATGCATGTCCTCTAGTTATCCCATTCCATGCTATGTATGAGGTAATGTAGTGGTCATGTAAAGGAAGTTTTCAATAAAGATATTGTGTTTCATGTTTTATGTTGTTATGTAATGTTCCTAATACCCAATGACACTAGACCTATCGATATCCTATGTTGTATCAAGTGATTATTTTATGTAATAAATCATGATTTAGTGTGTAATAAATAGAAGGTTTGTTATAGTTTGTATCAGGGAATAGGTTGATTTATTTTCCAGATTAGGATTTGAAAATCCATGTTAATGACATAGGGATAAGAATATGTATTATAACAATATCCCTACATTTTTGTGAGTATTCATTATGTTTTTTATCATGAAAATAAATCCATATCTGGATATGAGAAGGTAGAGGCAGCTCTAGAACATATGTACTTATGTATGAAAACTCTAAAAAGGTGTTTTAGGCTTGACCAAGGGTATCCTGGAACACGAAAACAGGCATTCCTCCACTCTTCGTTAAGAAACTCCCAGGGGATATTCTTTGGTAAATTCATACGATTAGTATGAAACATTATAAAGGGAATAATAAAATTCCTGTAAGAATATATGTTGGGAAGTAGATCATGGATAACATAGGATGAATCCTATAAATTCATAAGTTAATGAAATAAAAGTTATTTATAATCATCCATTTTTTTCCCTAGATTACCCTTTATGTGGTACCCCTATCTACTCTTTTATTTCATACAAGGGCCAGTAATAGGAGGACTCGAGCTTACAATTGATGCGAAGATCAATGTGATGACTTTTCTAATGAGATGCCCAATCCGATGGGAGCAAGATTTGCAAAATTTTTCATGATACTCTCTTAGTAAACTCAAGATTTGAATAGAAACATGGGTCAAGAGGAATGTTGAACCCCCATAAGAAGCAACCATTATCAATCGATAGCATCATGGAATAAAGGTCTCTTACTTTTAATAGACCATCAAATCCTGCAATTGTCAAGCAATGGATAAACTCCATTGAAAAGATCATATCCATCCTAAAATGTTATGAATACGAGAATTTTCTCTTGGATGCATATCATATTGATAGTAAATATGATAAATGGTAGAAATTGATCAAAAATATGATGCTTGAGGAGGAAATAAAGGCACTGAAATGGAAGGATTTATGGAAGATGTTTTTTGATAAATATTTTTTGCACATCCTCTAACAAAAGTTGGAAAGGGACTTTCTTTCCCTCAAGAAAAAAGATGATGAATACATTAGACCATATGAGGAAAACATCACAAGGATTTCAGGATAAACATCCATCGCTATCATCACCCCTGAATTCCAGGTTTACAGCATCCTTGGCAGGCTAAAACCTACAATACAGAAATCCCTAGAAATTTGTGACATCGAAAGATATATGGAAGTTTTTTGATGTTCCCTCAATGTCAAAATGGAGATAATCAAATATTTAGGGTATCATGGGTATATGAAGTATAATGTGGAATTTAATTTTAGTGGTCCACTGGATAAATCCAATGGTGCTCAGATAATACAGCACCACAATTGGCAATGGAGCAGAAATAAGGACCCTAGAAATTTCCTAAAGTGGGTGGGGAAATGCTTTAGGTGTGGAAGATAAGGGAACCTATACATTAACTTCTATCAAGAAAACCCCACGGATGCAACAAAAGAGATAAATGATCTGTTAGACCCTCACCGCATTGTTCATTTCTTCAACTATAATGAACCAGAAGACCTTACAAATCAGATCCCTAATCTAAGGGATTTTGGAGGTAACCAACAACCTCCAAGGTAGCAAGAGAAATATTTTTCCATAACAACCGCTGAAGAGAACCCCAACAATGAAGTGGTGGTTGGTACGCAAGTTATTCATTCATGAATAGAGAACATGATTTTTTATTTTTGTTCTATACATTCTTTTATATCCTGAATTTTTAGTAGAACAATCCCCACACCACCACAAATCATGGAAGTGATGATTCTGGTGAGTATGGAAAATTGGGAAATCATTTCCGCCCTTGAATATAACTCCTCTACAGTCATAATTTGTGGATTGAACTTCTCGGTGGATCTATTCATACTCCCACTAGCGTAATTTTATGCAATTATCATCATGGTTTTGTTTTCCTTACATAGAGCCCACGTAAATTATTGTGAGAGGGAGATCACTCTCCATACAGAGAATCGACACCATATTCTATACAAGTTCAATGAGGAAGATGAATCTTCATTAACACCATCATATCAAGCATGGATATTACTACCCTATAAACATGTATATCTGACTCAGATAATTGAGTCTAAGGAAGAAACCATCCTTGAAGATATGCCTATTGTGAGGGAATTCATTGAAGTGTTTCCCATGGAATTTCATGGTCTTACTCCAAGTATATATGTGAATTATCAATTCACATTATACCTGGGGCATTGAAAATATCCAAGACTCTGTATAGAATGGTTGTTGTAGAGCCTATGGAGCTAATGAAACAACTACAGGAGAATCTGGGAAAAGGGTTTATATTCCTAAGTGCTTCAAGATAGGGTACAATAGTCCTCTTTATCAATAAGAAGGATGGGTCAATTCACCTTCATATTGATTATCTTGAGCACAAAAAAACATCATAATGACCAAGTACACTCACCTACGAATTGATGACTTGTTCGAACAGGTTCATGGAGAACAATACATCTCAATGGTGGATTTTCATTCATGATTCTACCATGTAAGGGTGAAGAATGAGGAAAACCCCAAGACTCATTTTTGTACAAGGTACGAGCACTATGAATTCATAGTAATGCCTTTCGAACTCACTAATTCTCCTGAAATCTTCCTGGACATGACGAATATATTATTTAGGGATTATAATGACAAATTTGTGTTAGTCATTATAGATGATATTTTAATATTCACCAAAACCAAGGATGAGAATGATGAGTATCTAAGAAATGTACTAGAGACCTTGTGAAAGGATAAGTTCTATGAAATGTACAACAAGTGTGATTTCTAGTTGAAAGATGTTTCATTATTGGGTCATATCAACAGAAGCAATGGGATATCTGTGTATCCCTCTAAGATAGATTCAATTGAATGATGGCCAAGGCGAACCTCACAAAAGGATATTTGTAGCTTCTTGGGTTTAGCTAGATATTATCACGGATTGGTGATAAATTTATCACGACTGTCCAACCCTCTTACCAAGATAACATGGAAGGGAGTAATATTTTCATAGTGACGAATGCAATCAGATCTTCAAGGAGTAGAAAAAGAAGGCTTATCGCTGCGCCTGTTCTCACATTACCCATATGTGGTGAACTTTTTATGGAATTTAGTGATTCTTCAAAGAATGGGATGGGCTATGTGTTGATGCAAAATGACAAATTCATTTTTTATGCTTCAAGGAAATTGAATATTCATGTGAAGAACTATCAAACACTTGATCTACAGTTTTCTATATTGATACTAACTATAATATTTTGGTGAAATTAACTCTTTGGGGTGATGTGTGAAATATATACGGACCACAAAATAATCAAGAACATATTCAAATAAAAATATTTTAATATGAACCAATGAATAGGGTTAGATCTGATCAAATACAATGACTAATCAATCCATTATCACCCTAGAAAAGGGAAAAAGGTGAAGGATTTCCTATGTAGAAATGACCAATCTATTCAATCATTGAAAAGAATTAAAAATGATCCAATCATCTTATACTTGATCAAGTTGTACATGGGAATCATTATAAAGGGATAATCATCAGCCCTTTACTAAATGATTGCTCAACCATATCTTTTTGAATGGTTAATGGATCCTCAAATGGATGATGTGGGAATTCAGAATAATGTGGAAACTATAAATGAAGGGAAATCCTTATAGATCAATGTCAATGAAAAATGAATTGTGTGATTTGGGAAAAGACGATGTGTTCCATCTCATCTGGAGCTGAAGAAGGAACTTTTGGATGATGAACATAGTTTGAATTTCTCCATTAACCTAGGAAACACAATGATGTATCAAGATGTCAAAGACTGTTATTGGTGGGTTAACATGAAGTGGGAGATTGTTGAGTACACATCAATGTGCATTCTCTATCACCAAGTGAAGTTTAAGAGATAGAAATCTAAAGGAATGATGGAACCATTACCCATGGCAGCATGGAAATGGGAGAACATCAACATGGAATTTTTGAATAGACATCTCAATAAATATAAGGGAAATAATGCTATTTGGGTTGTTGTGGATCGTCTTACAAGGCTTTCACACTTCATTGTAATTTGAGAGGATTTCTCATTGGATCAATTGGAATGTATATATATTAGATAAGTTGTAAGGAAAAGTAGGGTACCACAATCTATTGTATCCAATAGATATCCAGGATTTACCTCTATATTTTTGTAAGATTCATCAACATGATCTGGATACTGAGCTGAACTTCAGTGTGTCTTATCATCCTCAAACTAATTCCCAATCTGTACGAACTATCCAAACAGTTGAGGACATGTTGAAAGTGAACTTAATGGACTTAAAAGGAGGATGGGATCAACATATTCCTTTTTTTAGTTCTCTTACAACAATAGTTTCCACTCAATAATCCAAATGGCGCTTTATGAGGCCCTATATAGAAAGAGGTGTAGAACACTGACATGTTGGGATGATGTTGGGGAGGGAAAACACCCGGGTTCAGAAATGGTCGAAGAAATAGCGGAGAAAGTTAAGACCATCTAGCAGCATATTAAAGCTACTCAGAGTCGGAAAAATATCTTTGTTAATAATCGTCGACAAGACCTAGAGTTTAATGTTAGAGTCATGGAATTCCTCCACATATCACTGTGGAAGAGAGTTATGAGCTTTGGTAAGAAGGAAAAGTTTAATACTAGGAACATTTTCATTTTTAGATGCTTGATCACATTGGAGTAGTGATCTATCGACTAGCACTCCCACAAAACCTATCTCACGTAAAATTGTATTCCATGTATCACTCTTGATGATGTAATTACCTAACCCATCGCATTTACTCAATAAATAGGTGGTACTATTTGAGAATGACCTCTCTGATGAAGAGAATCCATTAATGATCATATATCATATTGAAAAAGTTCCACAAAATAAAACAATTCCCCTCAAAATGTTGTTGTGGAGAAACCACAAGTTTGAATAAGCGATGTGGGAATCTGAAGAAGTGGTGAAGTAGAGTTACCTACATCTATTTTTTGTATGGGAAAAGGAAATTTTGAGGGAAAAATTTCTTATGGGGGGAATATTGTAATGACCCGAAAATTTATTAATGAATATTACTCTTGATAAAATTTAAATTTATTATTATGTGTAATGGTTATATAACATATTCACATTATTGGTTTATGTTTTTGTATTTTAAAATTCCATTAATAATTGTGACCATTGATAATACAGTCATTGAATAGTGATCTAATTTTTAGTATAAATATAGGGTTTTAAAAAATCCAATTTACGCAAACAAAGGAAGAGATCTATGGCCTCTTCGCATAGATTTTTTCCTTAAAAATCCCATTTTATCGAGCTTTGAAAGGATTTAGTGTCAATGGGATTCTCTCTTGACCAATCCCAAGCCATGATTCAATAGGTTATGCTTTAATGGAACCGCCTATGGGATAAGTGAAAGTTGATAGAGATTAACGCTTGAGTAATTTTATCTAAGATACCCCAAGAGTCTGTCACCATCGCACACCTTAGACTTAGGTCATATGTGGGTTTCATAATGGGTCATGTAATAATACCCTACCTCTATGATTATGTGCATTATTTTTTTATAGAGAATATCCATTCATTTTATTATTGTTACTTTGAAAATAGTTTTTAACGCATAAATAATTTTATAGTTAATATTAAATTATGAAATTAATTTCAATGAAATAATGGAATTTGGAATTAAATAATATGTTAATAATATATTTTTACTAAATTAATTTTTATTAAATATAAATGATCGAATAATTTTTATATATAAAACTGTAACCTTTATTAAAGCATAGAAGCTATTTTTGTTCAAACCCATGAGTTTTCGATAAATGTTGGTTTTCATTTTAAAAGTAAAAAAATCATATATTTAGAAAATTATTTATATAAAATGAATATTATCTTCAGAATCAATACGTTGATATTATCCAATGGTGAATTTCCCATAATTTTCTGAGATAGTAAAATGTTAGGGTAACAATTAAATACCGTTTAAATATATAATGTGCTTTATGACCTCATAATTACCCAATGGTGATGTAATAAAATTCTATAAACATTATTTTCGGCCAATATATGATTTTCCATAAACATAATGTGATTTATGGTTTAATTTATTTATTTTTTAAAGGCTTAGTGGACCCTCCAATACTTATAAGAAATTTTAACTTTTTAAATTGATTTCCTTGAGAGTGTGACTCACCTCCACATAAGCAACCATATTATTCTAATAATTTCAGCTATTGATAAAATAATGTTTTCCACTAACCATTGGAAAAACCCATGGGAATGAAACATGGTTTTGATTGACGTTTTGATTATTTTTATGTGTGGTTTCCCAAACCTATTTTAACAAATTCACTCTCTTTTCCTATATAAACCCAACCATGATCTCACTTCATCTTCACTAGAATCCTTTGTAGTTCGTCCAACCATTTCCATACTCTCTCTAGAATACTCCCAAGTCACCTAGAGCGTCCAATAAGCCTCTCTCAAGCCCCTCCCAATCCTATGGGATCACAGTTCTATGTAATGAATTTCTTCTATTCCCATTTTATTAAAGCTTCGTAATATTGTTATAACTTTTTATTGTCAATTATTAATGTTGGGGTTTGATTGATCACCTAACATATACTATCATATTTATGTTATAATGATGAGATACCCTTATCTCTCTGATTGATGCCTTCAATGTATACCCGCTAGAATGCCAAAATTCTTTGTGGGATTTTTCCTTTCTCATTTTTTTCCAAATATCATTATGTTGTTATGAAATTTTATTTTAAATTAAAAATGTTGGGATATGATTTTTAACCTCACCCATACATCCCTCTTTATATTTTAAATTATGGGATACCCCTTCCTCTCTCATTAATTCCTTCCATGTACGCCTGTTACCATGCTGAACTTATGTTAGGAATTTCTCTCTCCACATTTACATTCAACTAGTTATTTTGTATTATGAGTCTAAATTATATTAATTATTTTGGGACATGTATCTATATGACCAACATAATTTCCTTTTCATGTAAATTTAATGAGACACCTATTTCTCTCTCATCAACCATTTTTTATGAATTCTTATGTCATGACGTTGTGCTGTTGAAATCGTATTGCTATTTTCCAAGCCAACGTCATTGTGTAGTGAATATCATGACATTTATATTTCAAGGGTATTCAAAATTATGAACATTTAATTATTTATTATATACAATAATGTATTAATTATAAATTACATTATCCTAGAATAAGTTATGGTGTTTAATGAATCCCTGTTTTATTTTCTATGTGGCACAATTATGCATGAAATGAAATGATTAAGAAGGGGGTGCCCTGATAGTGCTCCAATGCTTTGGGTAATGATAAGTATCAAAATATTTCAAGTATAATGAGGGTTTTCCCATGACAATTCATGTACAAATGGGGGTTTACTCAAGATCCATGTTAATGATCCTTATCTCATGCTAATGTCATGTTAAGTGTTGTCACCACATTTCCTTGTTATGATAATCATGTAATATCATGCATTTATGTTAATGATTCTTTTAGGATCTATTGATATACCTATTTCCTAAAACGTATTGTATTCTTAATGTTATGTATTTTTTACTCCCTTATTGGGCTTTATATCTCACTCTTTTCTTATGAATGTCCTCAAGTTATCCCACACAATGCTAAGTACGTGGGAATATAGTGGTCATGAAAATAATGTTTTCAATAAAGATGTTGTGTTTCATGTTATAAGTAATTATTTAATTTTCCTAATCCCCAAATTCCATAGACCTATAGATCTAGTATGTTGTATAATGTGATGATTTTATGTAATAAATCATGTTTATGTTTGTAATAAAGAGCATGGTTGTTATAGTTGCTTTCAGAGTATAGGTTTAGTTATTTTTGGGATTAGGATTAGGAAAACATTATGAAAGCCATATAGATAAGAATAAGTATAAAAAGACATTCCAATGTTATGGTGGTTATTGAGTAAGTGGTTTATCAAGACAATGTATCCATGTCTGGATACGAGCATGTAGAGGCAATTGTTGCACAAAAATACCTTGGAGTGAAAACTCTGACAAGGGGTTTCGAGCTTAACCTAGGGTATCTGGGTACACAACAATGGGAGTTGCTGCAATCTTGGTTAAGATACTCATAGGGGATAAGCATTGGTATATTCAAAATCTTAGTTTGAACCATTATTAAGGGAATAAAAAATCCCCTAAGAATATATTTTGTGAAGTAGATAATTGATAACATATATTGAAGCCAATAGATTCATAAGTTAAGGAAATACAAGTTATTTATAAGTCATATGATTTTTCCATGGATTACCCATTATGTGTTACCCATATCATTCCTTTTATTCCTACCAATAGCCATAAATAGGATGACATGTGCTGACAACCGATGCAAAGATATATGTGATGATTGTTCAGATGAAATTCCCAATTTGATGGGAGTAGGAATCACGAACATTGTCATGATACGATATAAATTTACTCAATATTTGTAAAAATATGTGTCAAAAGGAAGGTTCGCTACCCCCCCACTAAGAAAGATAAATACTCAATCGAGAACCTTATTAGACAAAGGCCTTCTACTTTTAATGGATCATCAGATACCAAAATTTGTGGACAATGGATGAACTACATTGAAAATATATTCATCATCTTATAATGTTCTGATAAAGATATGGTTCTTGTATCTACTTATCATATGAAGGGTGAAGTTGATCAATGGTGGAAATTGATAAAAAATTCAAAATCTAAAGAGTAAATCATTTCATTGGAATGGAAGGATATCCAGAAGATTTATCTCAAAAAATATTTTTGGTGCACCCTCCAACTTAAGATGGAAAGGGACATCCTTTCCCTCAATAAAAAAGGACGACAAATCCATCAGAGCGTATGTGGAATACATCACAAGGCTGGCACGATACACATATGGATTTTTTGTTACCCTCGAATGCAAGTTTTAATGCTTCTTTGGTGGGACAAAACCTATCCTACAGAAATCCCTAGCGATTTGTGACTTCGATAGCTGTGAAGAAATTTTCTGAAGTTCCCTCAAAGTCGAAATAGAGATCGTGGAATCTCATGGGTATCATAGGGATAAGAATCTTAAGATAGACATTAATTCTTCTACTCTGATGGATAAATCCAATGTTTCAATGAAAATACATAACCCCACATACCATAGGAGAAAAAATAAGAACCATGTAAATTGCCTAAATATGACGAGGAAATGGTTAGTTAAGGAAGAGAAGGACACCTTGCCGTTAACTGACTAAAACAAGAACCACAGATGAGATAGAGGAGAGGAACGATCCATTCAACCCTCAAAATGTTGTTCATTGCTTCAACCGCACAGATCCAGGGCACCTTGAAAATAACTTTTATAAGCCAAGAATTTTTTGAGGTAACAAAAATGCTCCAAGGAAACAAGGGAGAGATTTTTTCCATCACTACTGCCCAAGTGAACCTCGACAATGAAGTGGTGACAAGAATTCTAGTTATTCATTCATGAAAATGTGAATTTAATTTTTTATTACGGTTCTACGCATTATTTTATATAATTAATGTTTATTAGAACAATCCCAACACCATAATAGATTAGGTAAGTAATGATGTTGGTGTGTATGGACAATGGGGAAATCATTGCATCCCTTGAATATATCTCCTCCCAGGTGATAATTTCATAACATAACTTCTCATAGAACCTTTTCATGCCCCCAAAAGTGGAATTTGATTCAATTTTTGGCATTGATTATCTTTCCTTATATAGAGACAACATAATTTCACTTAGAGGAATATCACTCTCCATATAGAGAATCAACCCCCAATTCTATATAAGAACAAGGAAAATATGAATCTTATTTAGCTATGTGATATGACTGCCCTATGAGAATGCATATCATCTTATGATGATTTATTTTAAGGAAGAAACCAACCTTGAAAACATGAATACTGTGGGGGAATTCGCTGAAGAGTTTCCTATGAAATTTCATGGTCTTCCTCCTATAATATATTTTGATTTATCAATTCACCTTATACCTAGGGAGTTTCCAATATTCAAGTCATTTTATAGAATGGTTTTTGTGGAGATTGAGGATATGAAGTAACAACTATAGAAGAATTTGGATAAAAGGGTTTATATGACCATGTGATTTACCATAGGGTTCCCCATTCCTCTTTTTCAAGAAGATGGATGGATTAATATGCTTTTGCATTCATTAACATGAACTCAAAAATTAACTATAAAAAACAAGTATCCTCTTCCATTAATTGATGACTTGTTCATCTAGTTGTGTGGAGTTCAATACATATCCATGGAAGATTTTCCATCTCGATATTACCATGTAAGGGTGAAGAAGGAGGATTAACCCAAAATTGATTTTTGTACAAGGTATAGGCACTATGATATCATAGTAATGAATTTAGGACTCACTAATGCTCCATAAATCTTCATGGACTTGATGAATATATTATACAGAGATTACCTTGAAAAAATTGTTTTAGTATTTATAGACGATATTATAATATACTCTATAACCAAGGAGGAGCATGACGAGCATCTTAGAAATGTACTAGAGACCATTCAAAATGAGAAGATCAATGCAAAGTAAAAAAATTATTAGTTCTAGTGTAAGGAAGTATCATTAATGGGTCATATGATCATAAGAAATGGAATATCTATGGATCACTCTAATATAGATACAATTGAGAGATGGAAGATTTCAACATAGATAACAATTATCCCTAGGTTCCTGGGTTTATTTTGATATAATTGCTGATTTGTGCGAAATTTCTCACAAATGTCCAACCCTATTACCAATATAACTCGGAACAGAGTAATGATTTCCTGGAGTGATGAATGTGAAGAAATATTCAAGGTGTAAAAAATGAGTCTTATTAATGCAACTGTTCACACATTTTTCATATGTGGTGAAACTTAGTGGAATTTAGTGAAGCTTCAAAGAAGGTAATGGGATGTGTGTTGATGGAAAATAACAAAGTCATTGCATATGCTATAAGGTAATTGAATGTTCATGAGTAGAACTATTCAACACATGATCTAGAGTTAGCTGCATAGATTATTTCTGTAAAAAATTTTCGACATTACCTCTTAGAGGATAAGTGTGAAATATATACATATCACAAAATCCTCAAGTATATATTCACACAGAATGTGTTTAATGTGTGACAATGAATATGGTTAGTTCTAATCAAAGACTATGATTGCTCAAACCATTACCACCCTGGGAAAGAGAACAAGGTGGCAGATTCTCTAAGTAGAAACGACCCAAAATTTATATCATTGATGAGAATTGAAAAAGAATCCAATATTATTATAATTGATGAGGACATGAATGGGAATCATAAAAAAGAGAACATCATTAGTCTTTTCAAAAATTATTGCTCAACCTCTTCTTTTGTGAAGGTTAATGGATGATCAAAAGGATGATATGAGAATTCAATAGATAGTGGAAAATATCAGAGAAGAAATCCTTAGATTTCAATGTCAATAAAGTCGGAATTGTGATATTTGGGAAAATAAAATGTGTTCCATAAATTCTAGATATGAAGACAGATATTTTGGATGATTCACATAGTTTAAATTTCTCTATTATCCCCCAAACCACAAAGATCTATCGAGATCTCCGAGAGAATTATTGGTGTGATAACATGATGAAGGAGATCGAAGAGTATACATAAATGTGCCTTGTTTTTTAGAATATGAAGGATGAGATACATGTGTCTAAGGTTATGATGCAACCATTACCGATACCATCATGGAAATGGTTGAACATCACCGTGGACTTTTTCACCGGACTTCAGAAGACATCCCAAGGAAACAATGCTATCTGGGTTATTGTGGATCATCTTACAAATACTAAACACTTCAATGTAATTCGAGTGGATTTATAATTGGATCAACTAGCACAAATATATATTAAATATGTGGTATGGCTGCATGGGATACCACTATCTATTGTATCTGACCGAGATCCAAGATTCTCCTTTTTGTTTTGGAAGTGTCTTCAACATGCTCTAGATACTAAGCTGAACTTCAATACGTATTATCATCCTCAAATAAATGTCCAATCTGAGTGGACTATACATTCAATTGAGTACAATTTAAGAGCATTCACAATGGACTACAATGGAGGATGGGATCACTATCTTCCTCTAGATCATTTCTCATATAATATAAGTTTCCACTCAAGAATCCAAATGGATGCTTATGAGGCTATGTATTAAATGAGGTGTAGAACACATGCATGTTGGGATGAATTTGGGGACAGAAAACTCCTAGGTCCGAAAATGGATGAAAAAATGGTGGTGAAGGTTAAGAACATTCATCAGCACATTAATCTTCTAAGAGTCGAAAAAAGTGTTATGCTGATAATCATCGATGAGATCTAGAGTTTAATGTCAGAGATATGGTATTCATTTTCATCTCCACGTGGAATAAAGTTATGAGATTTGGGATTAAGGTAAATCGTAGTCTAAGGTACGTTGTCACTTTTGAGATCCTTGATCACATTGGACTAGTGGACTATAAACTAGCACTCCCACAAAACCTATATCAAGTACACGATGTATTCCATGTATCAGTTATAGGAAAGTACGTACCTGACCCATCGTATGTACTCAATCCATAGGTGGTACCTTTGGAAAATGACCTCTTCTATGAAGAGAATCTAGAAATTATATTAGATCATAGAGAAAATGTAATATAAAATTGGATTATTCCCCTCATCAAGGTTTTTTTGGGAAACCTCACCTTTGAATAAGCAACATGGGAATTTTTGGAAGTGATGATGCAGAGATACCCACATCTGATTTAGTGTGGGAAAATAAAATTTTTGAGGGAGAAATTTCTTAAGTGGAGAAGATTGTAACGACCAGAACTTTTATTGATGAAAATTCCTCTTGATAAAATTAAATGTCTTAATACGTGAAATAGTTATATAATATATCCACATCATTAGTTTTATGTTTTTGGGTTTTAAAATACCATTAAGAATTGTGACTGTTGCTAATATACCCATTGAACTGTGATCACATGATTAGTATAAATATATGGTTTTGACAAATTCAATTTACCTAGACAAAGGATGAAATGGCCTCCTCCAGTAGAATTTCTTTATACGAAGCTTTTTTTCCATATCATGGAAATCAGGTGCTGTCATTGGGATTCTCTCTTGACCAAGTCCAAGCTGAGCTTCAACACATTAATCTTGAACAGAATATCCTATGGAAGAAGTGGAAGTTGATAGAGATTACCACCCGAGCGATGTTATCAGTGCCACCCCAAGAGTCTTTCACCATCGCACACCATACCCTTAGGTCACATATGAGTGTTATAAGGGGTTACTTAAAAATACCCTAGCATTATGATTTTGCGCATTATTTTTGTATAGATAATATACATTTATTTTATTATTGATACTTTGTAAATTGTTTTTAAAGCTCCAATATTATTATTAGAATATATTCAACTAATATAATTATTTTTGTGAATTAATTTATTTTTTAATGAAATAATATTCTAAAAAATTATTACTACTAAATTCCTTTGTATTCAATATAAATGAACATATAATTTTTACATATACAATTGTTATTTTTATTAATGCATGATTGTTCTCTTCATCAAAACACATGAATTTTATATAAATATATGTTTTTATATTAAAAGTAAAAATTAATATATTTATAAAATTATTTATATAAAATGAATATTATTTTTGGAATCAGGATGTCGAAATTATCCAATAGTGAATTTTTCATAATTTTCTGAGACCGTCGAATTTTGGGGTAAAAATTAAATAGAATCTTAAATATATAATGTGTTTTCTGACATCATAATATCCTAATAGTGATGTAATAAAATAAAATAAACATTATGTTCAGACAAAATATGTTTTACCATTAAAATTATGTGATTTTAGGTTTTTTAGAATTATTTTACAGTCTTAGAGGACCCTCCAAGACATATAAATTATTTTAACTTTTAAAATTGATTTTCTTGAGAGTGCGACTCAACTACAAATAATAAACCAAATAAATTTAAGAATTTATTCCATTGGATTTATAAAATAATTTTTGATAATACAATTTTTAAAAAACCATTGGAAAAAACTGTGGTTTGGTTTGTGTTTTTGATTAGTTTAATGTGTGGTGTCCCAAACCTAAATAATAAAAAATTCCATCTATTCTACAATATAAACCCACCCAAGATCCCACATTATATTCACTATAATACTTCTTAGTTCTTCTAACATATTCCCTCATATCTCTAGAATCATCATATTTCACCGCAATCTCCCAATAATCCACTCTCATGCCCCACCCAAGCCTTTGGGATAACATAGTCATTTAATGGAATCCTTCCTTTCTCATTTTATTAGAGTTTCTTAATATTTTAATGACATTTTATTTTCAATTATAAATAATGGGTTATGATTTTTTACCTACCATATGTTGTCCTATTAATGTTTGAATGATGATATACACATTTCTCTCTCTTCTATTATTTCCATTTATACTTGTTATCATACTGAAATTCTGTAAGGGATTTCATCCCATCTCATTTTAGTCCAAAATTAATTATGTTGTTATGCCCTATTATTTTCAATTAAAAATGTTGGGGTATGATCTTAAATATCCATTATACTTCCCTATTTATGTAATAAATTATGAGATACCACTTCCTCTCTCATTATTTCCTCTCATTTACATCTGTTACCATGACGAAATTCCTT
This sequence comes from Viscum album, assembly GCA_963277665.1. Lineage (NCBI taxonomy): Eukaryota > Viridiplantae > Streptophyta > Magnoliopsida > Santalales > Viscaceae > Viscum > Viscum album. The sequence continues at coordinate 1,517,746,519 of OY728131.1, forward strand.
AAGGAATTTTTCTGTCCACATTTACATTCAATAAATTATTTTGTATTATGAGTCTAAATTAAATTAATAATGTTGGGACATGTATCTATATTACCCATTACTTTCCATTTCATGTAAAAATTATGATATACCCCTTTCCCTCTCATTAAACATTTTTTATGATATCTTATGTCATGCCATTATCCTGCCGAAATTGCCCTGCAATTTTCCCAGCCAAAGTCATTGTGCAGTGAACACCATTCCCAATTCTTTATAAATGGTATTAAACTTTATTCACATATAATTATTAATTTAGAGTTTCATCATTAATTAAACCTTACTTTATTGTCTAATAAATGATGTTTTTAATGAATCCATGTTTTAGGATCTATGTGGCACACCTATGCACGAAATGAAATGATTTAGAAGGGTGCACCATGATAGTGCTCCAATGCATTTGGTAAAGATTAGTATCATGCTAAGTCAAATGAAATGAGATATTAGTTATTTTATTTCAAGTGAAATGAGGGTTCACTCATGCTCCATGTTCAATGATCCTTGGATAATTCTAATAAAATGTTAGGTGTTTTCGCCACATTTACATGTTATGATAATCATGCTATATAAAGATTTTATCTTTATGTTTTATTTAGTATCTATTGTTATTCATATTTCATAATATATATTGTACTCTTCATGTTATTCTTTTTTACTCCCTTACTCGACATTAGAGATACTCCATTTCTTATGCATTTCCTCAGGTTATCCCATGAAATGCTAAGTACAAGTGAATATAGTGGTCATGTAATAGAAGTTTTTCATTTAAGATGTTATGTTTCATGTTTTAAGTCATTATGTAATGTTCATAAGCCCCAAGGACACTAGGACACTCGATCTTCTATGTTGTATCAAGTGAAGTGTTTATTTAATAAATCATGTTTCTGTGTGTAATAAAGAGAAATAATTGTTATATTCATTGATGTTACATTGGACTTTTGAGATAGATAAAATAACACATGGTAAAAATGATCGTGCACAGAAATGTGTTTCTAAGTTCAAGGAAGAGGCCAATAGTAGGAAGTGATAAAAAGAATGGATGGCAGTGAGTTGGTTTCAAAAAATGAGGGAGTTGATTTCTCTAAAATCATCAAACCTATTGTTAAATATTCTGTTATATGAATACTTATAAGTGTAATCGAATAAGAAAATTTATGTCTTGATATTTTGGATTCCAATAATAATTTCATTTAATGTTTTTTGGTAGAGTAGTGTTACATAGTATATCTAATATGTGTAAATAATTTTTTTCATCACAATTTATCTTGTAAAGTGTTGAATATCTAGTATGGATTGAAGCATGCACCACCATAGTGGAATCGGAAAATTTGATTTTTTCATATAAGAGGAAATGTTTAGTTAGAGAAATGGGAATATGGGATATTAATCATAATACTTTTTTATATGGATGAAATTATAAATTTTTATTAAATATTGATAAAATACTAAATTTGAACTTTGATTCGACTTGATGATTCATGTTGAAGGATCTTGGACCAGAAATGTTGTTTTAATGATTGAGGATCGAGAGATATATGAAAACCTATACTTCCATTCTATCTTCAAAAGATTATATTCATATGACTATGGAATGTTTTGGGATGTATAGAAGTAACCCAGTCTCATGATATCTTATGTATCATGTCGTGTTATCCTTATAACAGGTTTGAAAAATGAATGTCGATGAGAAGTACATGGAGGAAATTCTATATGCATCAGCGGCCGGAAGTTTGTTGTATGATATGATTTGAAATTTCCCGATCATTTAAAATGTAATTAATGTTTAGACTTAGTATATGGATAATCTTTTGAATGTTTATAAAGATTATATAAAACAAATCCTTTAGTGTTTAAAAGGATCAGATTATCTAGGACTCTATTAAAGAGATAAAGATCTATTACAATGATTTATGAAGATATATTTCCTTTTTGATTTCGATGCATGGATATGTAATATAGGTTTTATATTTATATATAGACGAGTTAAATTTAGTTTTATATCCTGAATACAGAATATCATTACAATTATTGCAATAAAAGCTAATTATGATGCAATATTGGAAGGTTGAAAATAAATGGTATGACTGAAAATATTTTTATTGGGTCTTGGAAGTGTTTAGAAATGTGAAATACTTTTTTTGTGATAGCCAGTGTGAAATTAATTCGAAAAAAACCCAATGTTCTAATATAAGATGAGGAAAAATAGATGGTTCTTTGGAAGAGGGAAAGAATCCAAAATCAGGTTGACATATTCACTAAGGTGGTAGTTAAAGAAAGTTTAAGGTATCATCAAGCCTCAACATGACACTGTTGAAGGAAGTAAATAAAATGTTAAATTATTAAATGATCATGGTTGGAGAGTTTTTTATGTTTTTCCCCTAAAATATTTATAAATATGTAGATTTTTGGGATGTGAATATCAGTTCTATGGTTTGGATATTAAGATCATTCGATATTTAGAGCACCAGATAATTGATCATAGAAATTACATCCCCCATAATTTCATTCAATGATAGGAAACGAGACTTGATGTGAAGGAAATAAGAGTGGATCATCTCAAATTGTAGTAGGTCTATCAAAGTTTCACATATATATCATTTTATGGTGTAGCTCTAGGAGGATAATTTTTTAGCCATGATTATGCCTTAAATGGTGGTTAAACATTATACATCATTTATGTATCTTGATTTGGGTTCTCAAAATATTGGTTTTAACATTATGAACATGTTCTCCTTAGTATTTAGATATGTGGAACCTTTAGTGAAAATCGTATGATAACAAAGTGATAATAATGGATAAACTGTGAATTTTTAGATAATGATATGTTATTGAGGATTACATATCTTTGTCATATATATTTTTACCTATATTCATATAGTTAAAATAAAATCAATATGTCATGTGGTTTCCCCTTGTAAATAGAAAATAATCCATATGACCTTGAACTCTATTTTAACTGACTACTTATATTTATATTTCATGTTATATTATTGGATGATTTCCAATACAATGTCTGTTTGAAATGAGGTATGTGTGAATGTGTGTGTGTGTAAGTATGATTTTATTTATGAGTAGGTTATAGTGAGAACCTACTTCTGGTACACTCGATCTAGGGGAATAAAACTTTTGGAGATTTTTTTTATTCTCTCAGAATGTGTAAATTCTTGGTGGATCTGACGGGAATACTTTTAGTGATCTATTAGTAGTATAGGTGAGTGGTTTTTTATTATACAACTCATGGATCATTTTTTGTTTCATACACAATACAGATTCTTCTATGATATGTAGTTTACCATCATTAATACTTGTATTTTTTGTCAAGTCAATTATCTTGTGGTATTTTGAAAGCATAGTTTTTTCCAAACAATGGAATTATAAAAAATTCCTATAAAAATTTAAAAGGTGTAAATTCAAATATCATATATCAATCTATGTAGCACATATGGAATTTTTTTAATGATGTGTGTTACTTGACAAATAACATATAGTCATTTTGAAAAACATTTATTTTTTCATATATCATACCTATTGAATGTATCATTATTTTATCATCATATGTTCGATAAAGAATCTCATTTTTTTGGTATCATATCATATATTAGTATTATTAGTTGTATAATGTTTTTGTCTCTTTATCAACTACAATTTATAATATTATATAGCTTTAATACATCATAAATTGATTTATATTTAGTACAACTTGTATAGAATAGTTACTTTTCACGAATCGTTTACTTCTTGTTGAAATTTGGATAACCATGGAGGCCATCTTCAATTTAAATTTTCATTCATTCCATATGATATCCACCATAATTTACAGTAGTATTCATATCAAATGATCTATAAATCATAGTATCATACAATTTTCTACGTGCATTCATTTTTGTTCATGTTTAGTCGAACATATATATGTTTGACCTATTTTGTAAAAAATAAATTATCTTTCAACTATTTTCGTTGATTTTTTGAGTTAAAAAAACTAGAACAATAAAAATAGATTTAGGAAGTGTTTTATGCATGATATATTGAAAACATAATGAAAATTTTAACTCCATACACATTCTATATTTTTGATTGATTAGAATCATTCAATTTTCTCCTCATATCCATCCTATTTGTTTCAAAAATATTCATTTGGTAAAATTGATAAGTAAATACCCAAAAATTGTGCATATAATTTTTTTACATACTAATATTTGAATAATTGACCACAATTTCAATGTAAATATATATTATTTATATGGTTATTCCTAATTTTATTACTGTGTAAATATATAATTCCTAGGTTTTAAAGAAGTAAAAAATAATCATAATAAAAGTAGAAACTTTTTGACACTTCTAAAAAATTTGATTGAATTCCTATGAAAAAACCACACCCAATTTGGAAACTAAAGAAAGAAATTAGAAAAAATATAGTGAAAAAAAGGGATATGAAATTATATTTTTATCAACAAATAGTTTCATGTAAATATAATAAATATTTTTGGATGATGTAGTATAATAATGTTTCCTTAATAATTTTTTTATAAATTTAATAAATATATATTTAAATATATATAACTTTATTTGAATTTATTTTTTTATACATTACATTTAATAATATATTGATATATAAATAAACACCCAAAATGGACATGTAAATCAAATTTACAGTCATCTCTATATTCTAAATTAAAAATATCAGAGGGAACCCTATATATCCAACATTAAAACCCCATGGATCTGGGAAAACATTTCCTCAACACACATAGGAAAATATTACTGAAAAGTTGGATTCGAATCAAGGGTTTTAAAGGTAAATTGTAGGGGAAGAAGAACTGACAATCATGAAATAATGTGCTATTAATTAGAATAGAGTACAATGAGCCATATGAATTTTGATTTTAGAGGTTGATTAATTGGATAAATTTAATAGTGAACGGTGTTCGAGGTTGAGTTTAGTTTGATCTTGAATGATGAATGTGTGTGGGGTTTCTCATAATGATGATCTTAAATGACAGGAATGTGTATAATCAATGATTTTTTAAGCACAGATTAAAATTATATTTCGTAAATTACAAATATTTTTAAAAATAATATTAAAAATGAATAATTTATAAAAAAGTACTAAATAAGTTACATTATTAATGAATTAATAAACTTATATTCAAGTGTTAGGATCTTTTGGTGGTGATGAAATCATGGAATTGGAAGGGAAATTAGAATGGAGGGTGGTGGGAGTGCTTATATATGGAAATTATAGTGTCAAATAAACTAGAAGTTGGGACGACAATCTGTTTCTTGTCGTCAACTAGGGTTTGTGGAAGACAGATTATAGATCTGAAAAACATTGGGCCTTTGGGACATTTCCCTTTTGGTGTTTGATATTATGTTCTTCTTGGTCATGTTTTTGTTAGTGGGATATCTTGGACTTTCGATTTGGTTTCTTTTGGTCCTTTTAGCCATGTGATTTATATCTCTTGACTTGTTATAGATTAACCTAACCAAGTTTGGTAGGGGTTCGTTTTGAGATTAAAAATGGGTTCTCACACCAAAGTGTTTTAAAAAATAAATTTTAATGAAAAATATATCTACATACATATCAAAAATGGATAAAAATCAATAACAATTAGAAATTAAAAAATTAATAAACTTTTAAATTAAATTAATTATTATGAAAGAATAAGTAATGTTAAAAACTAATAAAATATAAATAATGTTAAAAACATATTATTAGTATATATTAAATAAAAATATAAAATGAATAAATTTAAATAAAAAAATATAACGTAATAAATAGTAATAAATATAATTCTATAATGAATATTAAATTGTAAATAAATTATAGAAATAATATTTTGGATTATTTTTTATATATTAAAATACATTAATTACTATAATTATGAGAAATAAAGGTGTATATATATATATTATTGATATATTTTAAATTGAAAAGGAAAATGAAATTTATATATTATATAATTAAACAAATATTTCTAAATATAAATTAGACAAAATTATTAAATAAATATTTTAAATTATTCAATAAAACATTGTTTCAAAAAAAATATATGACTTATTAAGTGTGAATACATATTTTTATAACATAAATATTACATAATGAAATATTATATACATATATATATATATATATATATATAACTATATCAGATATATTAAATATATTAATGAGAATATATGTATAATTTTAAAAAAATGAATGATTTAGAAATATCGTAAACGAATATATATTATAAATGAATAAATTAAAAATATAATAATAATTAATATAATTAGGATTAAATTATATTATATGAACTAATTTTAATAATGAGTTACATTTAATTACAAATGAATATATTTAAGTTTTTTTCCAAAAAATGAATATGCGTACTTAATTATAAAAATTTTAAAAAATTATTGATTAATTTAAAAGAAAATGAAACAAAATACATTTAATATTTATGTAAATTGAATCCATATAAATTTTTTTAATTTTAATCTATATATATATATTGAACAATTTAAAAAAAACAATAAATAAATAAAAAATAAAAATGAATAAAATACACAAATATAAAAAATTTTATTAGTGAATTAAATAATAATTGAAATGAACAAATTGAAAAAATATATATAAAAATGAAATAAATAGTATAAATTAACTAAAAATATACAAAATGAATAATATTTAATAATTATAAAATAATATATTAAATATTAAATATTGATAAAATTAAATTGATAAAATAGAACATTTATTATTTGTGTTTTTATTTTTCAATATAAAATGGATTTAAAATCGTGTCTGTGTGTGTGAAATGAATTATTTACATATATAATGGTTTGGTATATAGAATATTGAAAAAAATGACACTAACAAAGAAAAATGTTATTTAATGATTGTTAATAATAATTTTTCAATATATTTTAATTAGTACTAAATATTAATTAACAGAAACCCCATTTTATCATAATAGATGACATCTCAAGTTTAAATAACTATTTCATGGTAGATATATCATAATTAAATAAACATTATTCATATATTCGTCAATATAAATATATTTTTATGTTAAGTATTATTTTCCAAAAAACAATTCTAGTAAGATCACTGTTGTACATCTCGTTCCCCTCGTTGTTTGATTTTCATGATCACAATCACCTTCTTATTTATCTAATATTGTGTTTTAAGTTTTGTGGATGATAGGCACAAGGTTTCCAAGAAGTTGGCCCAAGTAAGCTGGCAAATGGACTGAAATCCAGACCACCGGCCAGCCGGTGGAACACCAGCGGCCAGCCGGTGGCACCTGCACTCAAGAGGGAGCCACTGCCTCCCCACCGGCCAGCCGGTGGCCTCATCACCGGCCAGCCGGTGGTACCCTCTCCAAATAGTGCCAGCTACTGCCACACCACCGGCCAGCCAGTGGCTCTGGCACCGGCCAGCCGGTGGAGCCTGGACCAGATTTCTCCTCCACTGCCAAGGCACCGGCCAGCCGGTGGAGCTGTACCGGCCAGCCGGTAGCCCTGGTCAAACTAGCCGTTGGCTTTGACCAGTCAACTCCAAAAGCCTCCCAACGACTCCGAGGCCTTTTCCAACGGCTCCAAAGCCCTCCAACGGATACTTGAAGGTTCCTAGCCTATAAATAAAGGCCTAGGAAGCCCCGGAACTTCACCCAAGCCACCAGACACATTGTTGATCATTTTGGCGAAGCTCCGGCGGATTGTTCCAAGGGAACCCCAAGTGCTCCATTCATTTCCACATCCAAGAGCACCACTCAAGAAGCTTGGGAGAGCACGCTACATCAACTCCATCATACTTTGGCGCCCAAGTCTTCCTCAATCACGGTTTTTCTTGTTTTATTTATTTTGAGCTTAATATTGGGTTTGTGCCTACAAACCCCAAACCCTTTTCTCATCCCCCTTTCTTTTGGGTTTCACACCACCACTAAGGTGTGAAGAGGTTCACAAGCTTTTCCTTTAAAAAGCTTGAGAAAAAGGTGAGCTATCCTTCACCTGTAAGAAGGATAGTGGGTTCTTGCTAAACCATCAAAAGCAAGTGGGTTCTTGCTAAACCACAAAAGCAAGCTGTAATAGGTCCTAGTGCTACCTCAAAGCCTAGTGGGTTTCTTGCTAAAACCATTGAAAAGCAAGCGGTAGGAATCTCTCAACGGTTGAGTTGGGAGCGGAGACGTAGGCCGGGTTTTTGGCCGAACTCCGTTATCAATTTCTTGTGTGATTGCCTCTTTATTTCCGCTGCACTTTACTTTGATTTTTAATTTGTTAATCAATTTTTTAAAAGGCAATTCACCCCCTCTTGCCATCTTTTGCGTGTTTTCTTCCGACCCAACAATTGGTATCAGAGGGAACTTTGAGTAATACCCTATCCCGGTTTCAAATTTAAGATCCATTAAGATGGCATCAACCTCTTTCGCCCCCGAGGGCTACTCATTGGGTCGAGCTCCATTTTTTGATGGGACCGACTATAATTATTGGAAAACCGGCATGACCACCTTTTTGAGAAGTATAGGATATCCCATTTACAAAATAGTCATGCAAGGTTACACTTTGTCTACCCCCGACGAATCCAAATGGACCCCCGCCGATATTAAGAATTTTGAGCTTGATGGCAAAGCCATGAACGCTCTCCATTGCGGCTTAGATAGAAATGAGTTCAATCGAGTGTCTACATGCACCTCCGCACATGAAATCTGGAAACTTTTGGAGGTTACCCATGAGGGGACCAACAAAGTAAAGGATACTCGATTGGACATGTACCGTCAGGATTTTGAGTCTTTTTCTATGCATCCAAATAATTCTATTTCTGAAATGTTTACTAGATTTACTGACGTGTGCAATGGGAGAAAGTCCCTTGGTGATGATGTTTCCGCAGAAACGATGGTTAAAAAGATCCTATGGGTCCTTCCGAGCTCATGGGAACCTAAAGTGACGGCGATCCAAGAAGCTAAGGACGTCAAAAATATGCCGGTAGAGGAGCTCATCGGATCCCTAATGACGTACGAGATCACGATGAGGAGGCAAGCTCAAAAGGAGGGCACACCAATCAAGAAACCAAAGAACATTGCCCTCAAGGTACAAAAAGAAGTAAGCTCCTCCTCATCTTCTTCCTCATCTCCTTCCTCATCTTCTTCATCATCAAGCGGCGACTCGGAAATGGAGAATCTCGCCCGCCAAATGCACAAGTTTATGAAGAAGCACAAGAAGAAGAAGAAATCCCGCAAGCACCGAAAGCAAGAACCCACCGCAAGATCCGAGCCCAAGGTAAAATGCTATGGGTGCGGCGAAAAGGGCCATTACAAGCCCGATTGCCCACTCAACAAGAAACGGGCCATGCCAAAGGAGAAAGGAAAGAAAAAGGTCCTCAAGGCGACATGGAGTGACACCTCCTCATCATCCTCCTCCTCCTCCTCCTCGAGCGACCAAGGTACAAAATGCCTAATGGCATTCCATGAGGTAACATCTTCCGACTCCTCATCCTCTTTTTCCTCAAATTCAAATTCTTTCAATCATCTATCCTATGAAGAACTCTCACATGCTAGAGACCAACTTGAAAAATGGTTTTCATGAACTCTCTTCAAAATTTGTCGCTTTAAAAAAGTCTTTCAAAAAACTTTCCTCCGAAAAAGACCAACTTCTCAAAGAGAAGGAGGAACTCACCCTTAAAATCCAAAATTTTCCAAATATTGATTCTATGGAATCAACCATCAAAGACCTAAGGGAGACCCTAGCTAAGTTCACCCAAGGGGAGCAAAATATTTCAAATTTGCTGGGTTCTCAAAGGGTTTCTAGGACCACTCATGGACTTGGCTATACCAATAAAGCCTCCTCCTCCCATGCACCCACTGTTTTTGTAAGGGGGAGCTCTAGTTTTAAATTTTGTAATTATTGCAAAAAACCCGGGCACCTCATTTATGAATGTAATTGTAAAAACGCCCGATATGGTCAACCCAAAAGTATTTTCTTTTCCGATGAGTTTTATAGGAGAAGACCCGGCATGAAACAAATTTGGATTGAAAAATCCCTTTTGGCGAGTCTCACGGGACCAAAATTTGTCACGGTTTCAAAAACCGCTCCCCGGTGATTAGTTGTTTTTATTTAGGGGGAGTTAGGTTCTTTTAAGCCTTTTTGTGAATTAAAAATTTTTCTTTCAAAATTCTCATTTCAAATTTTTTATTCAAAACTTTCGATTCAATCTTTCATTTTCAACTCTTGGTTTCAATTGGTTTTTGATTCAAAACTTTCAATTCAAACTGTTATTCATTTTTCATTTCAAAATTTTCAACAATTGATATCATTTTCAATTGATTTAAAATCTAGTTTTTCAAATTTCCCTCAATCAAGTTTTATGCCCCACGCTATTTTGATAATCACAAAGGGGGGGAAATTTCTTGATTGATTGGGGGAGAATCTTTTCTCTCATGCTTAGTATTTATTTTCAATTTATCATTTAAAATCATGCCTTTCATTTATGTTTTTACTTTAATTGTTTTGGTGATTGTGATCATCAAAATAGGGGGAGATTGTTGTACATCTCGTTCCCCTCGTTGTTTGATTTTCATGATCACAATCACCTTCTTATTTATCTAATATTGTGTTTTAAGTTTTGTGGATGATAGGCACAAGGTTGCCAAGAAGTTGGCCCAAGTAAGCTGGCAAATGGACTGAAATCCAGACCACCGGCCAGCCGATGGAACACCAGCGGCCAGCCGGTGGCACCTGCACTCAAGAGGGAGCCACTGCCTCCCCACCGGCCAGCCGGTGGCCTCATCACCGGCCAGCCGGTGGTACCCTCTCCAAATAGTGCCAGCTACTGCCTCACCACCGGCCAGCCGGTGGCTCTGGCATAGGCCAGCCGGTGGAGCCTGGACCAGATTTCTCCTCCACTGCCAAGGCACCGGCCAGCCGGTGGAGCTGTACCGGCCAGCCGGTAGCCCTGGTCAAACTAGCCATTGGCTTTGACCAGTCAACTCCAAAAGCCTCCCAACGACTCCGAGGCCTTTTCCAACGGCTCCAAAGCCCTCCAACGGATACTTGAAGGTTCCTAGCCTATAAATAAAGGCCTAGGAAGCCCCGGAACTTCACCCAAGCCACCGGACACATTGTTGATCATTTTGGCGAAGCTCCGGCGGATTGTTCCAAGGGAACCCCAAGTGCTCCATTCATTTCCACATCCAAGAGCACCACTCAAGAAGCTTGGGAGAGCACGCTACATCAACTCCATCATACTTTGGCGCCCAAGTCTTCCTCAATCACGGTTTTTCTTGTTTTATTTATTTTGAGCTTAATATTGGGTTTGTGCCTACAAACCCCAAACCCTTTTCTCATCCCCCTTTCTTTTGGGTTTCACACCACCACTAAGGTGTGAAGAGGTTCACAAGCTTTTCCTTTAAAAAGCTTGAGAAAAAGGTGAGCTATCCTTCACCTGTAAGAAGGATAGTGGGTTCTTGCTAAACCATCAATAGCAAGTGGGTTCTTGCTAAACCACAAAAGCAAGCTGTAATAGGTCCTAGTGCTACCTCAAAGCCTAGTGGGTTTCTTGCTAAAACCATTGAAAAGCAAGCGGTAGGAATCTCTCAACGGTTGAGTTGGGAGCGGAGACGTAGGCCGGGTTTTTGGCCGAACTCCGTTATCAATTTCTTGTGTGATTGCCTCTTTATTTCCGCTGCACTTTACTTTGTTTTTTAATTTTTTAATCAATTTTTTAAAAGGCAATTCACCCCCCTCTTGCCATCTTTTGCGTGTTTTAAAAAGCTTGAGAAAAAGGTGAGCTATCCTTCACCTGTAAGAAGGATAGTGGGTTCTTGCTAAACCATCAAAAACAAGTGGGTTCTTGCTAAACCACAAAAGCAAGCTGTAATAGGTCCTAGTGCTACCTCAAAGCCTAGTGGGTTTCTTGCTAAAACCATTGAAAAGCAAGCGGTAGGAATCTCTCAACGGTTGAGTTGGGAGCGGAGACGTAGGCCGGGTTTTTGGCCGAACTCCGTTATCAATTTCTTGTGTGATTGCCTCTTTATTTCCGCTGCACTTTACTTTGATTTTTAATTTGTTAATCAATTTTTTAAAAGGTAATTCACCCCCCTCTTGCCATCTTTTGCGTGTTTTCTTCCGACCCAACAATCACCATTTATCATCACAAAACATTCACCACTAAAGGTAAATATTATTAGTGCTAAATAATTTCCCTCACATATATACTCTATATCAGCATTGAAAATTCACTAATAAATGTGATAATTTTCACAGTGCTTCTTTTAGCATTCTTGAAGATACCCTCTATCAGTTCTTGTATCTACTACGGATAAAACCCTCCTTTTATATGCAATAGTTTTAGAAATGAAAAGGGTCCCTGTGAACATTCATGACTACATATTATAAAAAATAAATTGATAATATCTAACTAACATCCATTAAAACAATATTAATTTCCTTCTCTATAATAGTTTATTATTTCATAGAGGGGTAAATACATCAATAGGTTTCATGTAAAGATCCATCTTTATTTGTGGATATTTAAAACCCTATAATGCACAATAACAAAATATTATTATTTATTAGTTAGATCAATAATCCTGTATATTATAATAAAAAAAATCATTAAATAAATTTAGGAAACCTAATGAATTTAAAACCCATTCATATCTAAACTTTCTTTATATCATAGGATACCTCTCTTATTTTTCCATCAATTTTAAAATCTTAAATTATCTATTTGGATAACATCGAATAAGAATATAATATAATGGAAATATAATCCCTCATATTTTTATATTCTCCTTATATTTTAAAAAATACTTATTGTCTTACATAGAACATAAAATTCATTCGCAACTCAAAATATCATATTTTTATACATCAAATAAAATCATACCTGAATTTCCAGAACCCGTAAGTGAATATTGTTATCTTTTATACAAGTAATCATTCCCCCCTTGAATAATAGTTTTTCAATAATGATTTTATTTCCAAATAAAATATAAATAAATAATATAGTTGGAAAAATAAATACTAGTAAAATAAACATAAAACAGTGAAAATAGAAAGAAAGGATACTGGTGTAGAGGTATAGATGGTGGGTGGAGGGTAACAATCATAGGAATATAGAGTGATTTATAACACTGGATGGGGTAGGGAAATAATGATAAGTTTGAGACCTGAAGGAAGGTGACATATAGAGTAAGAAAATTGTCGAATTCATATAAAATATATCATTTGAATACTTCAACATGTTGAAAAAACACGTGTTTACAAAATTATAATAATTATTATTTGTAATAATTTTTTTAGTTCTATTTTTTTGATTTTTTTATGTTTTTTTTCATATAGGTGGTACTTATTTTCTTGACTTCCCAAATAATTGACTTCATAATTTGATAAATTATCATAGTTATATGGATATAGAGGTTATTTTAAATAGATTTAATAATCTATTTAAAATATATTTTTATGTTTTATTTATTCTATTTAGATATGTCATCATTATAATATATAAATGATATGGATTTTTAATTTTCCAAAATTATATGAATTTAAGAATTTCATTGTTCTTCCTATGATATTTTCAAATATATTAATTAAATATTTATATAGATCAATCAATAATATTCGTTTTTTTAATGGTTAACATTTTACTAAAAATTATTATCATCAAAAGAATCCTTTGATTTTCTATCAATGGACTTGTTACATTTTTTATGAGGGTAAAATTATAATATTTTTGTTTAATGGAATAAAAAAATTGATTGATATATGCACAAAAATGTTCATATCACCATGTATGTTATATGTGATACCACAAAGTGTGATATAAAATACAAAAAATATTTTATATTACTCTAGCATGTCTATACTTGGTGTTCCATGTAGCTAATATTTTTATAGATTCTATGTCATAATAAGAAATGACTAAATATATTTAGATGTGTTATAAAATGGTTAAATTTATAAAAAAATTAATTGTTCCTTATGTTATTAAAAGTTAATTAGAACACTATCTAATGATAAATTCATGGTAAATGAAATTATTAAAGTTGTCATTGATTGAAATATTAATTATTTATCTTGGATAGGTAATATTAAAAATTTTAAGTCATAGTCAAAATAAATCCTATGTGAAGCATCATTATCAAAACACTCTTTTAGTTATTCTCCATATATCCCCTTTTTATGGTATGGGATAGATTTCCCCAGTAGAAAGAGAATTCTTATAATATCATATTATTATTTATGTCTTTTTAAGTCCCCAGAATAGGAATGAATAATTATATTATTAACTGTTGATTATCACAAACTCACCATTGGTACAAAATAATTAAAGAAGAGTGATGTATGTTCATTATTTTGTTTATGAATATTTAAAATTGTAATGTTATTTCAAATTATCTGATAATCTTGTTTATGTTAATAATGCATTAATGAAAAATTTACTGTATATGAAACCCCTATGTTGTCGTAGGGATGATATACTGATGATTTGAAGAATATTCATTTTTTGAAAATGTAAAAGATTTATATGGAGAACCAAATTTAATAAGTTGTGACATATAATATATCAATAGGTATTATATGTTTTGGATGATATGGTAATACATGTATCATTTTATAGAGATATCTATTATAGTAATATAACATATAAATTTCTATGATATATATGGTTGATATATTCATAACCATATTTGTGTATCACTATAATGATATGAATATTTCAAACAAATGGTGTATGATTAAAAAATTTCATACAATTTTTAAATGGTAAATCAACAACAAGGAACCATCAAAATATTTTTTATAGTGTTATATAGTGACATGTGATATCATTATCTATGACATGTATTAATTAATATAATATATCACTGAGTATCTCATTGAAGATATCACATGATATATTATTTAATTATGTCACAACACAATATGAAATTATTTTTGAGATTTAATATTTCCATCACAATATATAATATTATTCATCACTAAGATGTGTTTACGAGTGGTATGAGATTATACTGTTAGTGATTTACTTTATACCCTGAGTAACTTCATGAAAAAATAAATCTTTTTTCCTATACAACTCCTATGGTAATTTATTAATAAATAAATATAATTTTTGTATATTACTAAAATTTAATAATATAAAATTATAAAAGTCATACCAACCATAATCAGACAATCTTTCTCAACAAAAACTTTTTTCTTTTTATGATTAATGTAAATCCTATTTTACACATCATATTATGTTATAGAATGATATTTATCAATCTAGTTTATTATATATATATATATATATATATATATGTTATTAAAATAATATATATTAAATAATTTGAATGAAGATAGACTAAATAATGACATATACTAATGAGAAATTTTATTTTGAACATATTTTACGACCAAGTACATGAGTCACATTTTTACAACCTCAACTATGATTCCATATAGGGAGATTCTTATTCAATGTTTCACCAATCCAAAAATCTCTCCACTCTTACCATTCCATGGAGGTAATATATTATTGTTGATATATTATGAATGATTAATAAAATATAGTTTAGAAATCCCTAAGAATGTATATAATAAAGTTTTTGGGAAAAAACTAATGGATATAATGATAAATTAAAATCTATCAAGCATCAATAATGGATATTTGAGTGGAAATATCTATGGCATACCAAATATAATATATTAACGATAAAAAATGTATTATATTGATCATATTTTATAAAAAATTAATTATTTTTATTTAAATACCAATGAATAAACATGTGATCTGTGATATCTCTAGGAACACGATTAAATGAAAATAAGGACTAGAATATTTCCCACAATATATTCAAAACCTGGCTAATGAAAAAATGTGTAAATTGAGAAAAATATTTATAAAATTTTATTAAAAAATTTAATCACTGATAAAAACATCTTTATTTATTAACAAATATTTTTAACATACTAACTTACATAGGGATAAAAATAAGAATATATATTGGTAGAAATACATATTGATATATATATGATTAAAAATAATTTTTCAGAGTCATAATCATAGTATGGTTTCAAGAACTTATATATCAAAAACTTATACTACCGTCATTTCTATATTATTTTAATGATGGAAACTCATTTTCATCATATAAAAAGGTATAATCTTACATTATTTAAAAAATATATTGAAAATCAACACCAATCATGTGAAACATAAAATATAAAAAAATTAAACAAATTTAATAATATAAAATATAATTTGTAATTTAAAAACCATGGGTAACTATTTAAATCAATTATTATTCATGTAAAAATTGGATTTATATTTGTATCACCTCAGTCATCATGTTACTATTTATTTTCAATAATATAATTATCTCTATTAGTTTCAACACCATATTCATTTTAATTATTTCTAATTATTTTAAATAAATTCATTTATACATCACCTACAATGAAATGGTCAATGAAATAAAACATTATTGTTTCATCAATGATACTTCTATCTTTTCATGAAAAATATGTATTCTGAGATATGTCTGGAATATTTTTAAAAACAATTACCACTGTGAAAGAAGAATGATTTTAAATAAATGTTTTAACATAAGATTTTTGTTTTATTAACAAACACTTATCAAATAATTCGATAAGATATAAAAAATATTATTATAATAAAAATCCTTTTATTTTTGTGACTACATAAATGGTTTATATGATACGTGGTGACACATAAATTTTATATAATTTTGAATATCTCACAATAAGAATATGGTATATTAAAATAAAAGGGTAATTTTTCTATATAAGTCCTGAAAATGATTCAATGTTTATCCAAAAAATATCATCTTCTTATAATCAAATGGTTTTAATGAATTACTACCACATGGGTGGTTTAACATTTCATTTGTATAGATTTAGAATTAAAACTATTTCATGAATGATTTTGTGTGGATTGATATAATTTTATCATTTAAACATGGTGTAATTAGAAAATAACAAATTTTTTTGATTAGAACTTGTTAATTTTGGCCACATTTAATTTTTCTATATCATATTTCCCACATATTAAATAATTCAAAAAATATTCCAATAAAGCATAATATTAGACACAATAATTTGATAATGAAAGAATCTCTTGATAACTGAATCCAAATAATTCTTATAGTTTTTAGATTTGTAATAAATCTCAACAAATACATTTTTGGTAGATTATAATATTTAACCATGACAAGTAATTGATCCAAATTAATATTTTAAATTAAAAAATATTTTTTTAATAAACATTAATTTTGTATTTGGTTTTAAATTAGTAACCTTGTATCAATATTATAATGATTTGTAAACCGATTTCATTATTTGATAAGTTTGTGATCAATTAAAATAACAATTTATATTTCCATTTTATATTTGATGAAATCATTGTGAATAAAACAAATGTAAAATTACTTGAAATTATAATGGATCATTAAGAAAAAAAATTAATGTGGTTCAAGACAAAATTCACCAGATCAAGAGCGTAAAATATTTTTTTAATAAACATTAATTTTGTATTTGGTTTTAAATTAGTAACCTTGTATCAATATTATAATGATTTGTAAACCGATTTCATTATTTGATAAGTTTGTGATCAATTAAAATAACAATTATAATTTTCCATTTTATATTTGATGAAATCATTGTGAATAAAACAAATGTAAAATTACTTGAAATTATAATGGATCATTAAGAAAAAAAATTAATGTGGTTCAAGACAAAATTCACCAGATCAAGAGCGTAAACTATTTTTTTTCTTAAAATACATATTGAAATAAATGTATCATCTATCATTGGGGGTTAGGGAAGAATCCATGTTGGGTTTCATATCATGTAAAAATTCTCACTAATGTTTAATAATAGCTGTAGTCCACTACTCAAATATTCATGACATTTAGTCCCTCTTAAAAAAGATTCATAACACTTGAAGTCACAATTCTTGTAAGGGCAATCAATAATTAAATTATATGAAAACAAATTATTTTTATGAAGCAAGTGTTATAAAAACTTAACACCATTTACATATACATTATTGAAAATAAAACATTGTGTATTATTTAAATTACATATATCTACGTGACTTTATAATAATGTTTATTATCTATTATTATTTAATTAATAATTAATTATTTTATAAAAAATTAAAGAATTAAATTATTTTAAAAAAAATAATTTCATATGGAGAATGAAAAAAATAATATAATTACATCACCATTTGGATACTTAAAGAGGATTAATGATCAGTATTATATATACCTAGGATTAATAACCCCAACAATAGAATTTTAAATATTAAAATTGTCCGTCCCGTGGTCTACAAAAACTATTCCTTACTACACACCTCGTTGGAATATCTTTACGGAAATGATTTTTTTGAACACATTCACTTTATAATCCATTATAAGGGATTTTTGAATGTTGTTACTTAATTAGGATAAAACCAAACAAAATATAACCTTTGATAACTCAGGATTTAACTAATAGATTCATTGTTTTATCCATAAGTATCACACATTAAATATAATGGATTCATTTTGGAATACGTATTGATAATAATATTTTCATATTTATATTTTTTATAATATCATAACTATTTTGGTTTTATTATTTTTTGGAAAAAGCATCATGAATATGAAACTGAGAAATGTATGTATCTAGAAACCAATCTATCTTATAACCAAATAAGGGATCATACATGAATGGTGTAAAACTTTTATAATAATCATTATGACAGAAAAAGTGAGTTTTGTATTCCTACTTATTGTAGTGAGGTTGTTTCAAAATAGTAATTAATTCTTGATACCGATTGATATTTTTAGTTATAAAAGTGATATTTATCGATTCCATTTTTGTATATTTTATGATTCATTGATTTTTATGATAAAGATGAAATAATTAGTCTTTAGTAGTTTTTAATTAATTATTTGAAATAACATAATAAGAAATATCAATGGCCTTGAGAAATTGACCTAATAGAAATGATATTTTTTAATATAAGTACTTAATAACGCATTCTTGTAGAACGGAGAAGTTTTAGATTAAATAAATGTTTGATGTTGAAATAGTAAAGGGTTGCATTATTTTGAAAATGTATGTTATATAGTATTAATATCCTTTTTATTGATGATAATTCATGATATTTGAGACAATATTTATCAATTTTTTTTTGGAATATGATATCAATTGTCTACTAAATAACCTAATGAACAAGTGTTTAACACCATTTTAGGGTTAAATATAATGTTATTCTCTAGGAGGAATAAAAAAATGTTGTTTGGATTATTCATATTTGGATTAAAATGGTTTTTTGAAAGGTATTTTATAGAGAATATATCATTTGGATTCATACATACTTGTGAATATGATTGTACAAATGGATAAAGTTTATTGAAGTATGTTAAGTTACATGGTTTATGCTCAGAGTGTTTGGTATATTTCATATTAAAGGTTATAGTACCGAAGATTAATATGATAAGAAAACCCTCACATAGTTTCACCAATCAATAAAATTTAAAATTGTCATGATTGAATTTATTTAAAGGAGAGAATTTAATACCCTGATATCTAAATATTATATTACCTTTAAATATGTCAATGTGTTCAATAGCATGTTGGACAAATGAAAATGAAATAAAATGAATCTTTGATATGTATTATTAAAGATAAAATTGTAATGTATTAACATTAAAACAATGACATTAAATCAGGAGGAATAAATAGAAGTAATTGGTTTTAAATATATATATATATAATAACTGATACCTCAAATTTTAATTAAATCCATATTAAATAGTTAAAAAACTAAGAAACTCATTTTATACATAGAAATATATTTCACATTAAATTAACTCCTTATTTTAAGAAACAATGTATTATATTATAATAAATTTTATTTCTTACATGAATAATAGATTACCAAGAAATTATTTATCAGTTGAAAAAAATAAGAATGACAAAAATGTAAGATTTTAAAAAGAAAATATCCTCTCTGTATAGTTTTTCAAAATATTTTGGAATTTAATTTAAACATTGAATTAAAAAAAATTAATTGGTAATTTGAAAAAAGGAACATCATTTTTTAATTAATAATAATAATATAATATTATGATGATTTTTGGTATTTATCTAAAAAACACCATTGTTAAGTGAAATGTGTAGAATAACTCCTTTATAAATAATAAAACATTTATAATAATAGTAGTATATATGTATAAATTGAAAATTCAGGAAATATATTTAAGAAATATATATATATTATAAGTGACTTTATAATTTCTTTAAAATTTTTAATTTGAAGAATGTTATTTGTCATTTAAAATATAAGCAATATTTTATAAAACATTTTTTTCCAATAAATTATTCATTTCTATTTTAAAATTGATTTTAAAATTTATATAAATTGAATCAAATTGAAATGGATTTTAAATTTAGAAGCATTGGTTTCTAATTATCTGGTATGTACTACTTCACTTTTATCCATAATGATTATGTTTCCATTGGTAAAAACTTGTTAACACATTAAAATCCAATATAGTGAAAGTAACAATTCAAGTAGTTAAAGGGGTTGAAAAATGATAAAAATGGATGATCAAAAGATTTTAATAGCTAGAAAAGAAGTGAATATTTTTGTCTTAAATCCTCATTTGGGATGACTATAGATATTTCATGAAAAGAGTTCTTATGGGGTGGATGGATTTAATGTTGAAGGTAGTGTCATTTCCTAGTGTTTTAGAATTTTTTGGATATTAATATCATTTGGAAGGATAAAAGTTCACAAAAGGTGGATTTATTGGAATAATGATTCATAAATATGGTAAATGCATGAGTTTCATGAAGAATTGGTTTCACAATGGTTGATTTTTTGAGATTTTTTGGTTGTTATGAAGGTATGGAGTGTCACAAATGTGATTGGGGTGACGAGAAATCTTGGTGACTATGAGAAGGGTCATGAATTGGTAAAATTACAACTCGAGCTTCACAAATACATAGGGAATCGAGAATATTTATGTAGAGTTTCAATAAAATTCTTCTATGAGGTTCGATCTTCACGAAGCACTATGCTTATAAATATGAATTTATTCCCACTTCATATAACATCAAAAGAATTAGGGAAAAGGATGAATATTTCTGAATTCATGAAGTTTGATAGTTTCACAATTTAGTATGTCATTGTGAGCATGAGAATTAATAAAATACTATTTTATAATCTACTGGACCGAAGGATTTTTTTAAAAATGATATTTGTGAAGACTGGGAGGCTTCAATGGCTTACTATTCAATGAAGGTATTTTTATTCCAAAAGTATGTCAACATTATGAAAGCTATGATCTTTTTTAATGGTGCGAGATTCATTAAGGATGTGTTCCTCGTGAATTTTTTGATCTTCTTGATGGTGTGTGGGTACATGAATCATAAAATTTCATCAAATAAAAAAGGCTGTTTCATGAAGGATGTGAGCTTCTGGAATAACAACGTTGAACATCTAGTTCATGTAAAAAGTTCATTAAAGTCCCTTAACAGAGGTATATGTTGAGAGTATAGTCTCGTAATAATCCGGAACAAATACATATATACCCAATATACAGATGCGACCTTGAAGTCATTAAACTGAGTAAGACATTACCCAATGAATTGTGCTAGGGGGGGTCAATAGATGTGTTATGATAGAGGCAATGTGCTTGCCCTAAAATTATTGTAAAGGAAGTGTTCCTAGAAGTTAGTGATTTTTTTATGATTTTATATACTCCACAATAACTAGTGAAGCTTATTGGATTCAGTTACAATAAAAACACTGTAAGAGTATTCTACTTGGACAATCCCTTAGTAGAGAACCATTTAAAATTGATGTGTTGTCTCTCTGAAAGTTAATTATTAATTACAAAAAATTCTATCTGGCAGGTTTTATTTGTTATTACCAATGTGGGGAGAAGATCCATCCTTTAAAAAGGAAACATGGACACCATAATTCACCCCTCCCATATAAAGGAGATCTAGGGTCTTAAAAGTCTTATCAATGGGTATAAGTTATTGATTAAATTATATCTATTTTTCATGGAAAATTCAGGGAATATTAAGGGATCCTCCATCTTTGAGGGATTTAATATCCAAATTGTTACATATCATCTAAAATAATTTTGTATTGAAGTTCTTTAATCCCCAACTCTAGGGATTTGGGTTCATGATGTGATTTCTCCTTCTATGAATGAAACATACAAAAAAATGTTTGATATATATTCTAAAGCACGAAATTCTCTCAATGCATCTCAAAATAATTAGATCTACTTGAATGTGATGATTTTGACAACATCCAAGTCATCTTGGGAAAAATTGGAAAATATATATAAAGGTTATTACAATGTTATAGAGTCCAAATATCGATTAATGTAAAAATAAATTCTACGATCTAATAATTTATCTAGATGAAAATATAGATAGTTTCTATAATGACATAAATTAATTTTTTGGATCTATTCAAGGAATTTGGAATGAAATTATAGGTACTGAAAATGTGAAGAAATTCCTGAGAAGTATCCCTCTTATATTTGTTCCAAATGTGTCCACCATTTTGGAAAAATATTTTCCTAAACAATTTTTATGATCCGTTTAGTAGTCTGGTGGGGTAATAGATGAGAGTCAAATGATAAGATGAATAAACTAGAGTATGTAAAAATGGTATTGAAATCCATTGGAAAACATGATGTTTCCATAGTAAGTAATGATAGAGATGATAATGCAGACAAACATCATTCTATTTTCACCAACAAAACCCAAGATAGAAAAGATATATTTAAAGGAAATAATCTTTTTGACTGTTTTTGATGTGGTATAGTGGGGATCATTACATCTCAGTGATCAAGAAAATTTTAAGACATAGAATGTGATGTTGAAATCATGATGATTCTGAATAATATGTTTCCTAATAACAGATATTTTAGGTCATGAAAGAAACTACCGAGAAAGTTCTTATTTTACAAAGGAGAGAAAATTGATAAGCAATTTGTGGTGTATGTTTAATCAGTGTTTAATACTAAATCAAAAGCATCCATGATGGATACAATTGAAAATTAAAACCTAAAAATGATGAATATAATTAATTGAATGTTATTTTTTATCTCAATGTTAATATTAAGGCGGATCTTGATGATCTTTAAATTTAAAGAAATAAAAATAGAAAAATATGTGATGTGATGGAAGAATTATTATAATATGTTGATCAAAATAAAGAAAATAATATGTCAACAAGATGAAGATGTTGATGAAAATTTAAAATCATCAGAAATCTCAGAAGAGTTTTTGTAATTTAAACCCAATATTAAGGATGAGTAAAAATTCATTAATGAAAATACATTGAGAGTGGAGGAAAAGGATAAGATAGTTTTTGTACATGGGGAAGATGTGGTTACATTTAGGATTAAACTAGAAACTGAATCATAATAAGAAAAATGAATAATAAATGATAATATGGGAAATTTTCAGATGTAGATCTATTAGAATGATCTAAAAGTGGTTCTGATGGAGTAGATGATTCATGAAAGATCAAAGACCCATATTAATGGAAAATAGTGGAATTTTCTGTGATGTAGATATATAATTAGTTAGAAATGGTATGATTAAAAATATGTGGTCACAATAGTTTTCACATATCACAAAAGAGCACGTTGTTTCAACAAAAAAATCATCAGACCAAATATAATATAGGGTCAAAAATAATCCTCACATCTACAACAGAGTATTTTGTCGAATACCATTACAAAAAGTGGTACATGTGGAAAAATGGATGTGAGAAGTTATTTACAATTATGAAATTCCAATTTTATGTCTTTATGGGCCACATCATGTCTTACTATGAAGATTCAAGGAGCTATCTAGATGGGAAATCATTTGAGTTTCAATAAAGGAGAATAGGACTACATCCTTCATCATATAGAAGAATACTTTCTTTGGATATTATTTTAACTATTCTAACTATAGTTATAAATATTTTCATTATAGGTAGTGGATAAAAACTAACAACAAATAAAGAACTCATTGAAAATTCAATACTTATCAACCAAGATGATTTACTATTGAAAATTGTATTTGTCCTATTGAAAAATAATATGAGTATGATTAACCATTGCATATTGAGATGAGATTTTAAATGAACTATTTTCCTACACTCAATCATGTATATCATTGAAGAAAATGTTGAAGATCTAGAAATTCATTCATCTATAAATTTCTATAATAGCGAAAAAGAACAGTTGTATCTGGATTCTTGAAAGTGGATGATCATCCTATACGAAATGAATTGAATATTTTAAAAATAATTTTAATAAATGGTGTTTTTAATTGTGAGATTTTGAAATTATGATGCATTAAAGATCAAATTCAATAGAAATAATGAATTGAATAGTGATGATCTAAGAAGAAATGAAGTTCACTATGTAGATAGATTATGTCCTAATTCCAACGTGTGATCTAACACTATTACTCAACAGTGATAGTAAAATTTAATCAGAAGGGCTTCATTTTCAAAAGAAATACAAGAAATTATCTCCGTAGAGGGTTTATAATATATGGTAATATATAAAAATATGACAATGAAGATAACACTTGTTACGTAACATTTGAAAAATGACACAATATGTGGAACTAGATGAGGGTCACCTTAATAAAAAATAATGGAAAATAATACTAATATAAATATAGTTTTCTACAATCCTAATCTGATGTGTGATTGAGAAAAGTCATCTGATTCATGCATGATAGTAAATTTCAATGGTAGTTTATATCTACTAATGAAAAAAAGGAAATGATTCTTTGTGATTTCATCCCCCATAATGTATGTGGTCCAATAAATGTTCCTCAAACATATAAAGATATGTACTTTATTATTTTTAATTATTATTAGAATATAATGGAATATCTGATGTGTATTTAGGAAACAATGAAAAGTACTTGATTGCATGAAGATCTATATTTGAATATCTGATAATGAAATAGGAAACACGATCAAGAATATAAGATTTGAAAATGGAAGAGAATACATATCCATTAAAGATGAAAATCACCTTGAAAACATGGTATAAATTTATTTCTCCACTATGGTAACCCATCATCAAAATGTGGTCATTGAATATGGAAATAAACTAGTAAAATATATGTCTCGTACTATTCTAACTGAGAGTCATCTCTTCATTATTACTAGAAATAGGTTGTTCATGTAGCAGTGTACACTCAAAATCAAATTGGGATTTTTATAAGAGAACCGAGGAAACCAAATGAGATATAGTATTAAAGTAATAACCATCTGATGTAATATCATCTTTTTGGATGTAAATATTTCATTTGAAACAAATAATGGGATACATGTTATTATGGTGATGCTGAAAATGAGGTATTATTCCTTGTATATTCAATGAAGAGCAAATCCTAAAATTGTAACAATAATCATATTGAAATAATTATTGAAATAAATTATGTCAATATCATTGAGTATAAGACCATAAATATCTTGAGGATCTCATATGTCGATATGATTTAAGATGATGAAATAATTGTAAAAGGGATGGATTCAATTGTAGTAATAGCGGATTCCAAAAACACTCTGGGATAAAAAAATGATGATGATTTGGATGAAGAATCAGAAGGGGAACCCATTTTTTATAAAAAAAATCATCAAAACCTCATTTGATAAACATATTATAAGAAATTTATGAATCCAAAATCATTAGGAATTGGACCACACCTACATAGTTAAGAAGAATGTGGAATGATGTTTATTCTGCCTTCTTTTCAAATGTGGTAGCGACCTCGATTGTAGAAGTAGAGAAGGTTGAATCCTGGGATAAGGGCATGAATAAAGAACTAGATTAGATTGGAAAGAACTGAAAATGGGATCTTTTCAAGCGATCCAAAAATAAAAAATTTATTGGAAACATTTTAATTTTTTAAAATAAATAATGATCTTGGAAATGTGATCAGAAACAGGGAATGGTTTATTTTTGAAGTCAATACATTGATTCAAGGAAATGTTGTTGAAAAAACTCACCAAAAGATATAAATGAGTCAATCAGTATTTTCATTTCCATGTGAATTCAATAATGTTATACATTTTATCATATTGATGTCTAAATGTATTTATAAAACGGAGTTATTGAAGAAGAAGTCTACATTGAACAACCAGTGGGATTTCTATTCATAAATGAGATAAAAAAGTTTGTTGATTAAATAAGTATCTATATAGTAAAAAGTATGCAATACAAGAATGGTTTTATTGAATGGGTTCGTATCTAAATAAAATTTAATTGAAAATTTTTGGTGTCGATCATTATCTCTATCTAAGAAATTCCCAAAATGAATAATTTATGGTTCCTGTGTATTTGGATGATATTATTTTTTTAATATGGTAGGGATTAGGGGATTTATTTTCTTATAACCTGATATATAAATTTAAAATTTCATTCCTTGGTGATCCCACATAATTATTTGGGATAAATGTGCTTCCAAAAAAATATTATGTTATCATTTCTCATGAAAATTTAATCAAGGGATCTGCTGAAAAAAATTCGAAATAAATTTTGACTCCAATTGTAGTTGGAAAAAAATGTGGAAAGCACAAGGATGGGACATCTGTGGATCACACCATGTAAAGATGAATAAATGTAATATGATTATACATGACTAATGTATGTATATATATCATGTTTTAAAAATTATTAGTATTTCTATTTAAATGTAATCTAAAAGAAGAATACATGGATGTAGTTAAATGAATCCTAGGGTATATTTCATGTACTCTCAATTTTGGATTATACATTTTTGATAGAAGAGAGAATGAATTTTTGGAATTTTATAATGCTAAATAATCTAGAGATGTGGTGAATAGAAATTACAACCATGGTGGAGAATTAATTATTTGGAAAAAATGTGGGGGATGTTTGAGTAATAAACCAGAAATAAATTCTTTTATTACAAAAGAAGTATTGTATATCTCAGCTACAAATTCATGCTCGTACCTATTGGGGATGAAGAAACAACTGACTAATATTGGTGAAGAGTTTAGACATCTGATGTTCATTCATTGTGATAAAAAGATCATGATCAATATTATGAAGAATCCTATTTATCACTATCATTCCAAACATATTGATATCCTATATCACAACTAAAAATAAAATGTTGAACAAGGAGGGATTAAAATAGAGCATGATTGAACTGATGACCATGTGGCTGACATCCTAACTAATCCCTTGGTATTACTAATGTTATCTAAACATCGGTTGAACCTCAATGTTCAGCCACATACTAATGAATGAGGAGGTTAGGGTTAATCCCCACTCCCAATTTGTGTTAACTATTTTTTTTATCTTTTTTCTTATATGATGTAGGTTATGGGGGGGTTGCTATCCAAGGGGGGTTCTTTATAGATGTGAATATTCACATACAGGTTTTTGTGTTTATTTAAAAAGGGGAAGATAAGTGGAATGTATAATTCAATTGATTATATGTTGGTTTATATTAATGGTTTCAATGTTTTGTTGTTGGTCTACGAAATCATGAAATTTTATTTTGAGAAACTTGTTTTCTATAGAATTATTTACACACATAGACTAAGAGTGATGGATTTGCAATTTTAGGCCAAATAGGATTTTTCCATGATGGTGCTTTAATGAATTATTTCTACATATTTATAACAAACCTAATGGGGGATATTCTTGGAAACAAGGATTTTCATAGGTGCAAATGGAGTGTAATTTTGTGCTTGTTATACATCCTCAGAAGGGCTGATCAGAGAGTTTTCAAGATAAGGGATATTATAGTTCATATTTCTTCATTTTTTAAGGTGGTTTCATTTCATGGTGTTTGAAAAAATTTGGTGCTTAAAATCATGAGGAAGGAGCTAGAGCTGTGAAAGGTATATTTCTAGGATTGACTCATAATAAATATGGTAAATGCATAATTTTTTTAATAATGGGTATTATGATGGTTGGGATTCATAAATGATGTGTTTTTTCAATGGTACGCAGATTCAAAAATTCACTATGGGCTCATGATAAATCAATGTGACTACGAGAAGTTTTGTGAAAGGGTAAATGTTTGCTAGGGCATTGAGAAGACTTGATGGTTTTTAAAAATTAATGTACAGATTCTTGAACAAGCTGATGGGATCCTGGATCTTCATGAAACGATGATCCTATAAATAAGTATCAACACCCGCTTCATTTACCATGAGAATAATTTGATAAAAGGATTAGTTATTCTAAATTCTCAAAGGCCAATAAATTCGCTAGTTAATAATTCATTGTGTGCTTGAGCATCACAAAACAAATTTTTTTAGTCTTGAAAGATAAAAAATATTTTCAAAAAAAAAAGTCTTTCACTAGTACTAGGAGATTTTTTGACATCTTGATTCATAATTGTAGTATTCATCACAAATGTAGTTATCTTCACAATGGCTCCGAGCTTCATGAATTCATGGATATTCATAAAGGGTTCGTGCTTCGTGAAAGTTAGGATCTTCATAGTGGTGTGAGGGTTCATGAATTCTAGAATATCTTTAAAATATAATGGGCGTTTCATGGAGTTCAGGAGTATCTTGAAATTGTTTTTGAACTTCTGGTTTACATGAAATTTTTATCATTCTCATCAACTCTAGTCAATAGTGCCAGAATACTGTCGCGATAATCATATTCAAAGACATAAATTACAAATATATTGATGTGAACTTCATGTAATTAAACAGGGTAAGAATTCACCCATATACGTGTGATAGGGGAGTTGAAAGAAGATTTCCAAGGGAGGTAGTGTAATTTACGTAAAATTATTCTAAAGGAAGTTTTCCTTACACGTAGTGAATGTGTATGATCTTCTTTACTCCACATTAACTATTGAAGCATAGTGAATTTAGGTACCATAGAAACACTTTCAACATATGATCATTATAAAATATCCTAGTCTTTATCCAAGTAAAAATACTACGTAACCTCTCTACATGTTATTGTTTAATAACTACATGATTACATCAGATAGGTTTTACCTGTCCCTACCAACACGAGAACAAGACTCATCCCTTTAAAAAACATTTTACACCAAGATTCACCTCTCCCCTCTGAAGGTGCTCTAGGGTCCTATAAAATACATGTATATAATAGATTTTTATGGTGTTTTTTGAACATATCTATTACCCCACTATATTATTTCTCAATCTTTGATCCACTTTACATGATTTAAATGTGAACATTTTATATTGAGTTGAAAAATGTATAAAAAATGTCATTCTCACCACTTATAAAAGGATTATTTCAGAACCCCTTCATGGAAATATTAAATAATTTTTTTCATCCTAAAACCCTACCCAATTTAAATCCCCTATAATATTGTATCACTATATTGAGCTTTTGGTCACAATGGATTTTCATATTTCATTAATTTACATGGGATATTCCTATGAAATATTAATGTGATCAAAGTGAGTAATTATCATTACATAACTTATTCATTTTAAATTATTTTTTCCAAATAAAAATTGTAAAGTAAAAAATTACTAAAATAATTATTGGTTTTATAAATAGTACAATAATTTTTTTGTAATAATAATAAACTGCCTTCCCATTTTCTTATAAAGAAAAATAAAACTGCAATTAGTATGTAGGGAGAACTACCACATCCAAGACACAGTGAACATTGTTATACTTAGCCACATTATAAGGAATGTATAAAAGTGTAATTAAATAATAAATTTTGATATTTAAATCATTTCCATGATTGTAAAACAATATATTATATTACTTATATCTCGCATTCTAAATAAAATGAAATCCCCAATCATGAGTACGTGGGGACTACCACCTCACTGGAATGATTGATTTTCATTTCACTCACTACCTTACATGGATGGTCACGATGAGGATATTAAAGGATAAATATGATTTTTATAATATAATTAATGTTTTGGTTTGTACATTTCATGATCCAGTCAATTATAATATCAAAAAACAATTATCATGAAATCAATCATTTAAAATAAATAAACTAAGGGGATACAAATTTATTCACTATAAGTGTAAAGTTATATACAATATCATCTCATAAAAATCATTACCAATTTTGATATATCACCCAAAAAAATACCAAATTAGGACATACGAATTATTTTATAATTTTTCTAAAACTGAACCACCTCATAATCTTTCATTAGTCAAAGTATCTTCATGTTTGTGTAATTTTAACAACATACTTGATCTTTAATATGAATTTATATAATATACTACTATCTAAACATATTTATAGTGAAAATATTATATAAATATGTTAAAATAATTATTTATAGTAAATTTATATCTATATTTCACTCATTAAATATAAAATCATCCTTCATTTATTAAGAATCACCAAAACATGATCGTCACTAATATCAACCTCATTGATCGTAACCAATGATTCCACAAAATGATATTATATATTTATAAAATATCTTTTAACATATAAATATCACTATATATGTTCACGAAGTCATGTAATTTTTGAATAAAATATACCAACACCACTTTTGTGTAACTCATTTAAAAATATAAAATTTAATTACACCCGATTTTGAAAATAGGTAAAAACTAATTAATTTTCATATGAATTGAATGATTATAAATAATAATTATAAACAGTTATAGTTATGAATAATGTTATTTTGTATTTATTTAATAAAAATAATTTAATTATTGATGATTTTATATGCATGTGCAAAATGAACCCTGATTGAGGTAAGTGTTTTCATCTCAAATTCCTCTCGTTGGGATATGTTTGACACTATGAACCTAGTTTAATTTATGTAGTTTATATAACAAATATTTGATAAAAAATAACATATATTATCTTTTAATCATGTTTTCTAATTTTAATTACATTATCACTCTTTCTAGGGGTTTTAATTAATGCTTTATTCAAGTCGCAAGGGTTTTCTTGGTCTCAATGTTGCATCGTTGAGACATGTTATAGGTTATACACATTATTTCCTTTGTATGGAGTTATATGTATTTTTTCTCAAAATAATTTTCAATAAATAGTTTCTTTATAATTAATGAGATAAACAAATACAAATAATGTTCCTTTAGCAATTTTTTTTATTCAAGAGTAATGTCATTCAAAAGAGTTTTTGGGAACTCAATTTTCCTTGAGTGAGTAATGATCAATCACATGAACTTATTTCAGATAAGTTGTGTAAATTCATCCCTTTTAATCTATTATGTAGTATTCACTAATTGTTTATATATTTACCACATTAACCCATATTATGTGTTTTATGCTTCGAGTAGTATGTTTTCCATAAAATATATTGATAACTAATGCATCCATTCATTGAGTTGTATTGTTTTTTCCCAAACACCATTATTTTATATTTGGGTTATCCAATCCTAATATTTTATTATATATTATTTTATAGTCATCATTGGTAAAATGATATTTTTTGTTTTATTGATTGTCAATAGAATAATATGATATATTTTTTAAATAGGAATTGTATTTATTATTAATTTTTTTTTGTTTTTTATAATAAAAAATGTATTTTTAATTTCTACTCAGTTAGTAATTTTTTTTAAGAAATAAAAATTGAATAATTTAATTTTTATATACTAGTACAAATTATATATGGAGATACTAAACCTGTAATTTTTAATTTTTATTTGTTATTTCCCTTTTTGGGAAATTATATGTTTATGGATATTTTAGCAGCATGAAACATATTTTATATTCTATAAGAATATAATGACTAATTGTTTTAATATGGAAGACCATGGGTTTATGTTATTGGAAGGGTATTAAGTAATATGAATTTATTTTTTAAAATTATATTATATCATTATTTTTTAGATTACATTATGAATTTTAATTTTTTTTTCAAGTTCATATGAGTGTTTTAATCATAGATCATATTTCCTGTTATAGTATAAGAATGTGAAATTTTTTTAATCCAATTTAAAACAAAAACATTGTATTGATTTTTATTTATAAGTTTAATTATATTTTTTCATTTTGATGTCATTATATTTTTTATTTCATAGGTTTATATTTGTTGTGGATGAAGAAAGATATGTTTTATCATACAATTATAATATTAATGATTATGTATTCCCTAAAATAAAAAAATATTTTTTTTATAATTATTATTTTGGTCTTCATTATGTTTTGTAAAATTTTAGTTGTTATTTTTTACTAACTTTGAATTATATTTTATAAGTTATATAGTTTTTATATATTGGTAGTAATTGTTTTCTTGTATGATTAAATAAGGGATGTTTTTAATTTTATAAGTTGTCATGGGTATGTGTATTTAGCTGTGTTTGTATTTGGAAGGAATATATTTCATTAAAATATAGTTTTTTTCTTCTTTAATTCTATTTTTATAAATATTTATTTATATTTTTCAATGCTTAGGATTTGCAATTTATTTTCATGAATAAAATATTTTCATTTTTTTGTTCTTAATGGTGATATTATTAATTTATTAACAACGTATTTATTTAACTCTATCAACAATTTTCAACTTTAAAAAATGTTCAAAATTTTACTAATATGTTTGGAAAATCATAAACATCCTTTTAATTTTTTAAATTTTCTACTATTTTTATTGATTCATGTAAAATTATGAATTTTCATTTGACTATAATAAAAAAAATTCCCAGTTATATTTTCACCAAATCTCACATATCACCAAATAAGATAAATAAAATAACCCAAAATAAAAATTAAAAGAATTCCAAAAAGTGATTTTACAACAGCATGTTTATATTTAATTTCCCTTATAACTATTTTTTTATAGATTTCATGTCATAATATGATATGACTAAATTTGTTTGGACACATTATTAAAATTTTCGATGTGTTCAATACATTAATGATTGTTCATGTAGTTAATAGTTATTAACCACACAATTTAATGAAAATTTCATTATTGAATATTTTATGAAATTAATCTTCTACTGGAATCATATTTTCTTATACTGGATGAGAAATATAAAATATGAAATCCTTAATGAAATAATTCCATTCAAGAATAATCATTATCAAATATCTCCCTCGGTTTTTCTCTATTTCCTTGTATTTCTCCCTCTCTCCCATTTTTCAATGGTGGTGAAATCATGCCTTTGATGGTAGAGTGTTTCTATGATTTAATATTTTGATTATTTACTATTTTTATCCACTAAATAGGAAGTAATCCTTCAATTATTACATAGTTATCATCTTCATTCTTATAATTGGTTCAAAGTATGAAAGGAATAGAAATGATTGTTCATCATCTAGTTTAATAATATTTACTTTTTAATATTGTTTCAAATTATTATAGTATTAAGATTACTTTCATGATACATTTTAGGCATATTTAATGAAAATTAAACTCAAATGAGGTTATAGATAATATCATTTGATTATTTAATGAATTCATAATTTTAACAAAATGATAAAGAACAAAATATCATAAATAGAGATATATAATATATTGTTGGTTATGATATGTTTTTGATGACATATAAATATCGATATCATTATATCAATATATTACTTACAGTGATGTAAGACATCATTTTTATATATATAATTTGTTATTATTTTCAAAAATATTCTTGTGTCTCACACTAAAGATATAATAATATTTCACAATGAGATATTGTTAAATAATTTCTTTCCATATTGTTTGTCACTGGAGAATGAAATATAATGATCCATCAACAGTTATTGATACAATTATTGATTTAAATATTATATCCTTATCTATTAAATGGTTTCATTAAAATAATATATAATGGATTCTTCTATTAGCGATATACCATAAAATAGTATTTTCTTGTGTCACAATATAATGAAAAATATTTTTTTGTTAGATGATTTCCATAAAAATATTTAATTTTATTCATCACTAAAATTCATTTGAATATGGTCTGAGATTTAACCCTCAATGATTTCCTATACACCATGATTTCTATCATGGTAAAAAGTAATCATTTCCTTGTAAACCTCCTATAACAATTTAATAATAACTATATAGTTTTTTGTAATATTTTTTGTAATTTCAAATTAGGAAAAAAATATATAAATGTCCTAATATTACCCTATCAATCTGCAAAAACTAATTACATTGTATGATAAATTTTAAGCATCATATAAAACTAAAATTTTGTAAAATAAATATTTCCCTAAAATTATAAATGTAAATATATATATATTATATGAAAAATATAACATATTATTGAATATATTGGAAGATAAACAGAATAATGTCATCTATGAATAATCAAATGTTTAACCAAGTATTTGACTCCCAAATATATGAGTAATATCCGAACTACATCAAATATTATTCCTTATATATGAATTATTATTTAATGATTCACCTATCCAATAGTGATACAATCCCTCCAATTTAATGATGGTAATGTAGTCTGGTTAATGATTTATAAAAGATTAATCAAATATAGTTACATAATCCATCAAAACAAGTCCTATTTTAATGTTGTGAAGAAACCAATAGATTCACTAAAACCTAAATGTCTCTCATGAAAGTATAAGGAAGGGTTGGTTGGATTTTATATGGGGTACCAAAATACATATATTAACCTTAAAAAAATCATTTTGCGAATAAATAAATTTGATAGAAAAAATAATTATTTTGGATTTTGAAACCAACCAACATTAAAACATGTGATCATTAATATAAATTAGAACTTGATTTCATGAAAATAAAAAAGGAAACAAATTGTTCCCCCAGATAAACATTGTCTGGTGGATGAAATTGTGAAATTTTGAGAATATTAAATAATTCGCAGTGAAATATATATGAAATTATAAAAACATTAATTTTATTTCTTAATAAAAACATGATAAATTACATCCTTACAAAAAGATCAAACTCCATATATATAATTTTTATGAGATCATTTTATACAATCATCAACGATGTAGGATCAGAAAAACATCTATATCATCTACATTTACTACCATACAAATTCTATGGTTTTAATAATGCATGATTTTGATTATAATCTAATAAGTGATCATTTTCCATTATATAAAAAGTATATTCTAAATCATCACGTTACATGTGAATCATAAAATATGAAAATAAAATTAGCTAAAATGAAAAAATCATCTAAAATTAAAACAATGGTTAACTATTTAAATGAATTACTATGTTTATCATGCATTTATTTTCATTTTTATCCCCTAAATATTGTTCTACATATCTATTATAATCAATATATTTATCTCTATAAATTGAAAAGACATAATAATATTTAATTATTTCCATTTTTTAAATTAATTCATAAATAAATCATCAACTATGTCACCTATATGGACCTATAATTGTAATTTTTCATGAGTAAGGAGCTAGAGCTATGAAAGGTGGATTTATAGGAATGACTCATAATAAATATGGTAAATACATAATTTTTTTAATAATGGGTATTGTGATGGTTGGGATTCATTAATGATGTGTTTTTTCAATGGTATGGAGAATCAAAAATGAACTATGGGGTGATGATAAATCAATGTGACCATGAGATGGTTCTTAGAAGGGTAAATGTTCAATGGAGCATTTCAAAGACTTAGTGGTTTGAGAAAATGAATGTACAGATTCATGAACAAACTGATGGGATCCTAGATCTTTATAAAGGGTTGATCTTATAAATAGGTATCCACACCTGCTTCATTTATCATGAATATAACTGGATAACAGGATAAATCATTCTAAATTCACCATGGCTGAGAACATAACTAGTAAATAATTCATTGTGTGCTTGAGCATCAGAAAACAAATTTTTTAGTCTTGAATGACGCTAAAGATTTTCAAAAAAAATTCACATGTTATGGGTGTTTTTTTTGACATAGTGTTTATAATTGTATTTTTTATAACAAAGGTTTTTAGCTTCACAATGGCTCCAAGCTTCATGATGGATTTGAGATACACAAAGGTTGTGTGCTATGGGAAATATGGGATCTTCTCAGAGGTGTGAGGGTTCATGAATTCTAGAATTTCTTTAAAATATAATGGGGGTTTGACAGAGATTAGGAGAATCCTAAATTTCTTTTGAACCACTGGTTTATGGTGAAAAATTATTCATGCTCATCAACTCAGGTCAACAGTGCAAGAAGTGTGCCACGATAATCATATACAGAGACATAAATAAAAAATATAATGATGTGAAATTCATGTAATTAAACTTGGTAAGACATCACCTATGTATGTGATCTAGGGGGGTTGAATGAAGATTTCTGAGGGAGGCAGTGTAATTTCCCTAAAATTATTCTAAATTATGTTTTCATTACACATAGTGAATATGTCTGATCTTCTTTACTCCACAATAACTATTAAAGCTTAGTAAATTTAGGTACCATAGGAACACTTTCATCATATGATCATTGGACAATATCTTAGTGTTTATCCAAGTAAAAATATTGTGTTACCTACCTACATGTTAATGTTTAATAACTACATGATTATATTAGATAGGTTTAAATTGTTCCTACCAACACAGGAACAAGACTCATCCCTTAAAAAACATTTTACACCATGATTCACCTCCCCCCTCTCAGGGTGCTATAGGTTCCTATAAAATACATGTATATAATTGATTTTATATGTTGTTTTTTTCAACATATCTATAACCCCACTCTATTATTTCTCAATTTTTGATCCAATTTACATGATTAACATGTGAACCATTTATATTAAGTTGAAAATTGTATAAAAAATGTCATTCTCACTACTTATAAAATGATTATTTCAGAAACTCTTCATGTAACTATTAAATAATAAGTTTCATCCTAAATCCCTTCCCAATTTACTTCCCCTAGAATATTGTTACACTCTATTGAGCTTTTGGTCCCAATGGATTATCATATTCCATCAATTTACATAGGATCTTTCAATGAAATCTTAATGTGATCAACGTGAGTAATAATATTTACTTAACTTATTCATTTTCAATTATTTTTTCCCAATCAAAATTGTCAATTAAAAAATTACTAAAATACTTATTTGTTATATAATTCATACTATAATGTTTTCGGAATAATAAAAAATTGCATTCCCAATTTTCATATTAAGAAAAATGAAACCACAATTAGAATGTTGGGAAAACTACCACATCCAAGACACAATATACATTGTTATACTTATCCACATTATAAGGAATGTATAAAAGGGTAATTAAATAATAAATTATTATATTTATATATTTTATATGATTATAAAACAATATACTATATTACATCTACCTCACATTCTAAATAAAATGAAATCCCCATTCGTGAGTATGCGGGGACTACGACCTCACTGGAATGATTGATTTTTATTTCACTCACTACCTTACATAGGTTTTTAAGATGATGATATTAAAGGATAAATATTATTTTCTATGATATGATTAATTTTTTGGTTTGTTAATTTGTTGATCTAATAAATTATAAGATAAAAAAACAATTATCATTAAATCAATCATTTAAAACGAATGAACTAAGGGGATGCTAATTTATTCTCTATAAGTATTAAGTTATATAAAATACCAACTCATATTAATCATTTCTAATTATTATAAATCACTAAAATAAGTACCAAATAAGTTCATCATTGTTATTTTATGATTGTTTTACAAATAAATGACCTCATAATATTTCATTAGTCAAAGTATTTTCATGTTTGGGTCATTTGAACAACACACTTGATCTTTAATATGAATTTATATAATTGTAAACCATCTGAACATCTTTATTGTGACAATATTATATAAATATGTAAAAATAATTATTTATTGTAAATTTATATCCATATTTCACTCGTTAAATATTAAATCATCCTTTGTTTATTAAGAATCACCAAAGTATTCTCTTCACTAATATCATCCTCATTGATCATAACTAAAGATTACAGAAAATGATATAATAGATTTGTAAACTATCTTTTAACATATAAATAGTTCTATATATGTTCACGAATCAATGTAATTTTTTTTAAAAAAAATATACCATCACCAATTTTTTGTAACTCGTTTAAAAATATAAAAAATAATTACACCCGATTTCAAAAATAGGTAAAAAATAAATAATTTTCATATGAATTGAATGATTATAAATAACAATTATAAATTATTATAGTTAGAAATAATGTTATTTTTTCTTTATTTATTCAAATTAATATAATTATTAATAAATTTATATGTAAGTGCTGAATGAATCCTGATTTAGGTAAGTGTTTTTGTCTCAAATTCCTCTCATTGGGATATGTTTGACGCTATGAACCTCATTAAATTTATTTAGTTTATCGAATATCAATTTTAGAATAAATAACATATATTATATTTTAAGAACGTTTTTATGTTTAATTACTACATCACTATTTCTAGGGGTTTTAATTAATGTTTTACTCAAGCTACAAGGGTTTTCATTGTCTGAATTTTGATGTTTTGAGACATGTTATAGGTTCTACATTAGGTTTCCTTTGTATAGAGTTATATTTATTTATTCTCAATATAATTTTCTATACATAGTTTCCTTATAATTAATGAGATAAACTATGACAAATCTTGTTCCATTAGTAATTTTCTTTCATTTAAGAGTTATGTCATTCAAAATAATGTTTGGGAAATCAATTTTCCTTGAATGAGTAATGATCAATCACATGAACTTATTTTAGATAAGTTGGGTAAGTTATTCCCTTTGAATTTATTATGTAGTATTCAATAATTGTTTATATATTTACCACATTAACCCAATTTTATGTGTTTTATGATTCTAGTAGTATGTTTCCCATAAAGGAAATTGATAACTAATGCATCCATTTGTTGGGTTGTATTGTTTTTTCCCAAACATCATTATTTTATTTTTGGGTTATCCAATCATAATATTTTAATATATATTATTTTATATTCTTCTTTATGAAAATGTTATTTTTTGTTCTATTGTTTGTAGATACAATAATATGACAATTTTTCATTTTTAAATAGGAATTTTAGTTAGGATTAATGTTTTTATAACAAAATATGTTTTTTTAATTTTTTCTTAGTTAGTATATTTTTTTAAGAAATAAAAATTGTATAATTTTATTTTTATATACAAGTACATATTATATATAGTGATACTAAACATTTTTTTATTTTCTCCATTTGGGTAATAATATGTTTATGGATATTTTAGGGGCATAAAACATGTTTTATGTTGTATAAAAATATAATGACTAATTATTTTAATGTGGAAGAACATGGGTGTATGTTATTGGATGGGTTTTAAGTTATACATATTTATTTTTTAATTTTTTTTTAAATAATTATGTTTTATATTATATTATGAATTCTAATTGTTTTTTTCAAGTTCATATTAGCGTTTTAATCATAGATAGTATTTTCTATTATAGAATAAGAATGTGATCATTTTTTCAATCCAATTTAAATGAAAAATATTGCATTGATTTTTATTTATATGTTTCATTATATTTGTTCATATTGATTTCATAATATTTTTTATTTCTTGAATTTATATTGGTTTTGGATGATGAAAGATATTTTTTATTATAAAATTATAATATTAAGAATTCTGTATTCCCTAATATAAAAACAAGTATTTTGTTTTTTATAATTATTTTTTTGGTCATCGTTATGTTTTTTAAAATTTTAGTTGTTGTTTTTTTCTAACTAATAATTAGATATTATAAGTTATATATTTTTTACATATAGCTGGTTATTGTTTTCATGTATTATTAAGTAAGTGCAGTTTTTAATTTGAGAAGCTGTCATGGGTATGTGTATTTAGCAGTGTTTGTATTTGGAAGGAATGCATTTCATTAAAATATAGTTTTTTATTCTTTAATTCTTTTTTTATAAATATTTATTGATATTTTGGAATTCAGGTGAATTTCAATTTATTTTCATGTATAAAATAATATCATTTTTTTGTTCTTAATGTCGATATTATTAATGTATTAACAACGTATTTATTTAGATCAATAAACAATGTCCAACTTTCAAAAATGGTTAAAATTTCACTAATCTGTTTTGAACATCATAAAAATTCTTTTATTTTTTTAAAATTTTCTAGTATTTTTGTTGAATGATGTAAAATTTTGATATTGTATGTGACTATAAAAAATAAAATTCCCCGATATATGTGCACCAAATCATACATATCACTAAATAAGATAAATAAAATACCCCAAAATAAAATTTAAATGAATTCCAACAGGTGATATAAAAACATCATGTTTATATTTAATTTCCCATGTAACTATTTTTTATAGATTCCATGTCATAATATGATGTGACTAAATACGTTTTAACACATTATTATAATTTTTTATTTGTTAAACACATTAATGATTGTTCATGTAATTAATAGATATTTACCACACAATTTAATGAAAATTTCATGATTAAATATTTTATGAAATTAATATTATATTGGAATCATATTTATTTATCCAAGATGAGTAATATAAAATATCAAATCCTCAATGAAAGAAATCCATTCATGAATAATCATTATCGAATATCTCCCTTATTTTTTATTTATATGCAAGTATTTCACCCTCTCTAACATTTTACAATAGAGGTAAAATCATGCCATTAATGATAGAGTGGTACTATGGTTTAATATTTGAATTATTTACTATTTATATCCACTAAATAAGAAATAATCCTTTAATTATTACTTAGTGATCATCCTCACACTTACCATTGGTTCAGATTATGAAAGGAATCGTAATGTCTATTCATCATTTAGTTAAATAATATTTACATTTTCAATATTCTTTCAAATTATTATAGTATTGATATTACTTTTATGATACATTTTAGGCATATTTAATGAATATGAAACTCAAAAACGGTAATAGATAATATCTGGTGATTATTTAATGAATTCATTAATTTAAAAAAAAATAAAGGAAACCAAATATCATAATTAGTTATTTATAATATATTTCTAGTTATGATATGTTTTTTAAGACATAAAAATTTCGATATCATTTAATCAATATATTACTTATAGTGATGTAAGAAATCATTAATATATATATATATATATATATATATATAATTGGTTATTATTTTCAAAAATATATTTGTGTTTCACTATAATGATGTGATTATATTGCATAATGAGGTATGGTTAAATAATTGTTTCAATATTTCTTGTCACAAGTGAATCAACTATAATGACCCGTTAATAGTTTTTGATACTATTTTTGATAGAAATATTATATCATTATCTATGACATGGTTTCTTAAAATAATATATAATTTATTCCTATATTAGTGATATAGCACAAAATAATATTTTCTTATGTCACAATATAATGCGAAATAATTTTTTGGTATATGATTTCCATAAATATATTTAATTTTATTCATCACTAAAATTCCTTTAAAAGTGGTCTAAGATTTAACTCTCAATGATCTCTTATACACCATGAATTCCATCATGGTAAAAAGTAATCATTTCCTTTTAAACCTCCAATAAAAATTTAATAATTACTAAATAGGTTTTTATAATATTTTCTTATAATTTAAAAATAGGAAAAACATATATACAAGACCTAATCTTACCCTATCACTTCACAAAAACCAATTACATAGTATGCTAAATTTGCAGCATCTTATAAAACTAAAATTTAGTAAAATAAATATTTTTCTCACATTATAAATGTAAATATTTATATAATATTAAAAATATAAAATATTATTGAATATATTGGAAGATAAACTGACTAATTTCATCTATGAATGATAAAATGTTTTGACCAAATGTTTGACTCCAAAATATATGAGTAATATCTGAACTACTTAAAATATTATTCCTTATATTGGAATTATTATTTAATGATTCACCCATACAATAGTGATACAATCCCTCCCATTCCATGAAGGTAATGTCGTCTAGTTAATAATTTATAAAAGATTAATCAAATATAGTTACTTAATCCCTCAAATTCAGTCCTATTTGAATATTGTGGAGAAACCAATAGATTCACTAAAAAATAAATGCCTCTCATGAAACTATATGGGAGAGTTGGTGGGTTCCTATCTGGGGTACCAAATATCATATATTAACATTAAAAGGTCAATTTAAGAATAAATAAATTTGATAGAAAAAATAATTTCTTGAATTTTTATACCAACAAACATTCAAACATGGAATCCTTTATATAAATCAGAACCTGATTTCCTGAAAGTAAAAAAAGGAAAGAAATAGTTACCCCATATCAAAATTGTCTGGTGGATGA
Source organism: Viscum album (assembly GCA_963277665.1). NCBI lineage: Eukaryota > Viridiplantae > Streptophyta > Magnoliopsida > Santalales > Viscaceae > Viscum > Viscum album. The sequence goes on from OY728131.1 coordinate 1,517,788,802, forward strand.
AATTTTGAAACATTGAGAGTATTAAAAAATATGTAGTGAGATATATAATAAATTATAAAAACATTAGTTTTATTCCTTAATAGAAACTTGATAACTTACTTCGTTATATAATGATCGAACTCCATATATATAATTTTTTTGAGACCATTTTATACAATCATTAACCATGTAGGATCACAAAAACATCTATATCATATACATTTACTACCACACTAATGCTATGGTTTTAATAATGGATCCTTGGGTTCAGAATCTAATAAGAGATCATTTTCCATTATAAAAAATGTATATTCTAAATCACCACATTACATGTGAAACATAACATATGAAAATAATATTAATTAAAATGAAAAAAATCATCTAAAAATTAAAAACAATGGTTAACTATTTAAATGAATTAATATGTTAATCATGATTTTATTTTCATTTGTATCACCTAAATATTGTTCTTCATATCTATTTTTATCAATATATTTATCTCTATAAATTTGAAATACATAATCATATTTAATTATTTCAATTTTTTTAAATTAATTCATAAATAAATAATCAACAATGTCACAACCATCGATCTATAATTGTAATTTTTCATCAATAATATTTTTATCATTTCTTATAAGATAGAAATATGATGATATATCTTGAATTTTTATAATATATATCACCTCTATGGATGAAAAAATCAATTTTAATAAATGGATAGTTATACAATTTCATTTTTATTACACTCAATTAAACAATTAATTATCTCAATGAAGCACAATATTTTTCATAATAAACAATATGTGATTTATGTAACAACATAAATTGTTTATTAGGAAAAATATGAAACTTTTATTTTATTTAATTATTGATGTATGATAATTAAAATATTTTCTATTTTAATAAAAAAATTCAGTACATTTTTTAGGCCCATAAATGATAAAAAGTTTATTAAATAATGAAAATTTGTGTAATAAAAAATTTCCCATAAATCACTATTACATGGGTTCTTTATCATTTTATTTTTAAGAATATTTAATTAATTATATATGATGAAAGATATGGTGTGTATAGATATATATAAATTTATTAAATTTTTTGTAATTAGAAAATAATTCAAATGTTTGATTAAAAAATGTTAATTTTTTCCCTCTTTACATTTTGTTGTCTCATACATCCACACTAATTAAATATTTAAGTAAAGATTAAAAATTAAAATAAAACTATAAGTTGAAATCATTTGATCATGAAATAAAATTTTGAAAATTGAGACCTAAATTATTTCTAACAATATTAGATTCATAATAAACTTTAAAAATATATTTTTTATAGATTAAAACATTTATCCTAGAAAATTATTTAATTGAAACACATTTTTTACATTAAAAAAGTTGATTTAAATGCCATTATTATTTAAATATGTTCTAATTCACTATCCATGCATCACGGGGAAGGTTATTTTTCAATCGATATCATCATATCATTGAATTTCAATAATTTAGATATTGAATTTCCATATCCATTATATTTTTTTAAATAATGGTCCATTGAAATAAAGAACTATATTTTAAAATTTTGTTGGATAATTAACAAATGAATATTAATGTAGTTCAAGATGATTTTCACTATATTTATATAAAAAAATATATTTTTATTAAAATTTATAATGATATATATGAAAATTTATACTTAGATATCATGGTAGAATCCATGTGAGGATTCATCTCACGTATAAATTCTCAATATTTAGAAATTAGGACTATAGGCTGCTTCTAAAATATTCAATGCCTATAGGTCCCATAGAAAGATTCATTGTAAATGAGATGTCACTTACATCAAGGAAAACCAATCAAAACATTTTAATATAATGATGTATCCGATGATGAATGTGTAATAAAAAAATCAATACCTTTTTACCTAATCATGATTTATAATATAACGACGAGTATTTTTCAATGACATGTCCAACTACAATTACCAAATAATGTTTTTTTTTCTAAATTTGAAATGACTATATTGACAATATTTTATGAAAATATGAAACAAAAATAAATATTAAAAATATAATTTCATGGGTAGGATGATAAATAAAATATTGTTTTTTTGTTTCAATTTCTTTTTTTTAAAATACATGATACTATGATATAATTTCATATTAATTATATATATTAATCTTTTATTATTTACTGATAAGATATTGATTTTTTAAAAATTTATTATAATTTTTGATATTGGTTTAATTAAAATGTAAATATCATATTATGTTTTTAATTTCCAAAAAATACTATATATATATAATGAAAATTTATATCATTTCAAAGGAAGTGTTTAATATTTCACTTCGATGTGAAGAGAGATTGTAATTAATATCGATATAGATTAATATGTATAATTATAAAACTAGTATGATCAAATATTTCAATATGCTACATATCATTCAATTATATTTGTTGATCTCTGTTTAATTTTCAATTTTTAATACCATTATAACTTCAATGTCAATGTTCTTCAGAATTATTTTTTATCAAAATATCAAAAAATTATCAATTTATTTGGATGAGTGTTGTCATTAACCAATAATAGCAATGACTAAATCATACACCTGATCTGACCATGTGACGAGTCCTAAAAGAAATATTGATCCCCATGAGTTTGTGAAAATAGAAATAAATTGAAAATAAAAACATTGGGAATTATTTAACATGATGAAAGAGATACAACAATAAATTATTTGTGGAATGAAAATAATAAAAGGAAAATTATCTAGAAATTCCAATATAATAAATATACCAGAACAATACATGATCATATAATATAAGTCCAATGGAATATATAACCAAAAATAATGAAATAAAATACTACAAATCCACTAGAAATAAGTCATCATGTACAGGTATGGAAACAACCCTTAGACCTCCATTAAAACCAAACAACGGGATACATGAATACCTACCATATTCAATCATCCTCCAAGTCAATAACGTATAAAATTGAGGTAAATAGACCAGTACATTTATATATTTTTCCCCTAAGAATAAACATTTAAATTAAACTCACATCATTTTAGTTCGAAAATATAGAGACAAAATAGGTTTTACGTATTTTTTCATCTAAAATAATCATAAAGTAGTTTACTTGGAAAACCCAAAACTTTCACAATTCTGATAATAATTATAAGTAAAACCATGATTTAGTTTCCTTTCACAAAATAATTTTTAAAATTTTCTTAATATTTAATAAAATCCATGAATGAATCCTTAATAAATTTTCTCAAAATACAAGTTACCATACATTGGAAAATATATAATTATCATGGAATCATATGTATTGAAGGTGTAAAATCATGAAAAGGATAACATGTTCACCAAAAAAATTGAAATCACTAAATTATAATCAACACATCAATTGACCTACCCAAATTCCAGCTATTACCCTGACATGCCCAACATAAGGTAAACATATAATATGATGACCTAATTCCCCACATAGTGTCTCAATCTGGAGTATAATTCTAAACTGTTTTTCATGTGTACCAAGATCTCCCACCCAGAAATCCAGGTCTTCACATGACATAAAAATGAGATTATAATTTAAAAATAATAATAATACCCATTAATCATATGAAAAATTACAATTTTTCTCTCTCACTCAGCCAAACAGAAACTTTGGAACATCCCATTTATCTATGATTAAATAAATATTTACACTTCCCACAACATGTATATATATTATAAGAATTTAAACATTAATAATTTTCATCAAAAATAATGGGACATTCCATTTGGTCTTTCAATCTCTAGAAATCAATAAAATTTTCAACGGAGACATGTGATCATTATTTATGTATTTTAGTAAATAAAATCCCATGAAAATTATAAATGAATAATTTTTTATATGAATAATTTAGTTATTATGTGTTTTCAATGAATTTGAAAAATACTAAACACACATGAGCATAAAAAAACTTGTCCTGTCACTTTGTAATTAAATATTACATATAATTTGGTTATGAAACAATCAAATATCCAAAGTGAATTTTAATTTAAAAAACAATTATTTACCCTTTGAAACCAATTCTATAATTCATTCATAATAAAAACACCATTTTCCCCATTGGTTTAAAACTTCAAAAAATATTTTTCCATTGATATAGTGACCAGAATATATGTCATATCATTACACAAATTAATTCCATGACGAAATCACAATCAATCATAGTTTTAATTTTATTGAGAAATGAGTTTGACACCTACCTCAAATCATTTCACATTCAATGACAGTGAAGGTGACCCACTATTACACATTCTAAGAATATTTAGGAATCCATGAAGTGTCTAAAAGAACCCTAAGAAAATAGAATACCCAAATAATGAGCATCCATTGATCTTAGATTCATCTTCCATGGATTATGGGGTTAGAAATTATATAATCATAATAGAAAAGATGAGATGAGATTATACATAAAAGATATGAACATAATAGTTAACGAAACATGAAAGATCCATCATGGAGGAAGAGAGAAACCAAAGACATATTACTAAGATTCATCGGTATCCAATTAAAGGGAGGACCCCAAAAAGCATTAAACTCTAGTAGAGGGATTTGGTAATGACCCATAATTAAAATTGGTTGGACCTCATTCATGATATTAAAATAAATTCATTCTGAAAAATTAAAGAGTGAAACATATCTTCATTGTGTGTTAAAAGATTCAATATTAAAGAATAAAGAGTTAGGAAAAAGGTGGATTATAGCATCAATCCATATTTCTCTATATAAACTACATTAGGTTTCTATTTCTAGCACAATAGTCGGTTTTGATCTCTCCAAAACTCTAATAATTGAAGCACAAGAATGACCCACATTCAAAATCCAAAATAAAATAAATAAAATGTAATGTGAGGAATGGATGTAATAATTCAAACCAACATACCCCTTTATACCCCTAGAATATATCAATGCCATTATTTTATCAACATAATGAATAAGCACACAACTAGACATATAAAAATACATTTACGGAAAAATTTCTAAAAATAAAGCACTAAACAGTAAAAACAACCCCCAACACACCCCTTGAATGAAAGACTAAAATAGATTTCACTAACGATTATACTACCACGATTTAGATGATGTTTATTCAATTACCCAATTTATGATAATCATATAGATGAAGGGTTGATGATAGATCAAAATAATTTTCCTAATCAACAAAGATATCATATTGGAGTGAATGATCTAGAATATAGACTAGTCTAGAGTATACTAAAAAGTTAGATCCATAAAGAGAGAGAAACAATGAGGAATTAGAAAGGCCTTAAAATGAACTATATATTATATCCTTTGGTTTGTAATGACCCAATGGTTTTCAATGAAAATTAACTTCTTATATTTATGACATAAAATAACATGAAAACACAACATAATGAACTATTATGTGATTAGTGACCTTTAAACATATTTTTGTCCCTTCTGTGTTGGAATTTTAAAAATCTGACATGCATGGTTGTGCTCAAAATGATTTTTGGAGACTAATGAAACAAAAATAATTTTAGGTGAATAGTAACATATCCTTAGGAATAGTAACATTACCTTATGAATAGTAATATGAACCTTATGAATAGTAAATCATCCAACATAAGAGTAAACATACCCATGAATAATTAAATAAAATTTAGACATCTTAGAAAGTGACAATTTGACCTTAGTAAATGTTTTGGAAAATTATAAGTCATAAATAATTATTTATAACTAATTAATTAATTTAAAAGAAAATTTATTTTCATAAAATGTATTCATAATTTATCAAATCAATGTAATATAGTTTTTAGATAATTTTATAAGACCCTACATAATTTTTAAAAGCACTATAAAATCAGTTTTAATATTAAAAACTGTTTTTAAGAAAATTATGATTTTAATAAAATATACAAATAATAATATTAAAAAAATTATTTCTGAAAAATGGACTTAATTATTGGATTCTATATTTCAAAAAATGTTTGGGGTAAATTTTTGGGATTTTTCTGAGATACATGACTTTTTGATGAATAGTTGAATCTGATAATTTACAATAACTGCTAAATAATCGATTAATTGAGTCATCGATGATGATTTGTGGATGTAAGCCCACTTGGTTTGGGATCACATGATACAATTAATATTCCTGGTCATTCATGACTCACTATTCATTTCATAGGGGAAATTAATAAACTAATGAATTTTTTATTAAGGAAACCCATCTCCCCTCTACTATAAAAGACACTCTTCACACCCTCATTTCCTTACACCTCTCAAGCTCCAAGCCTTCTATAAACTCTTCCCAAATATCCTCCCTAGACCCTCACCCACGTCCCAGATCTTCTGGTCTCATCATGAGGTCAATCATTGCCCTTAAGGAGGATCTCAAGATGAAGAATCAAGAGGTAATTTTTCTCCCTCTTCTCCTTTAATTTCCTTTCTTGTTCAAGTTCATTTCATGATATCTTCCCACCTATCTTCATCCAAATGGTTTTGTAACTCCATTATTATACATCTAATAGAATTTTATGATGGTAATGGGATTTTATATCATCCTACCCCCTTTCCCTCTTCTTTTTTTTATTAATAATATTGTTGTTCATGAGATGTTAATTTATCACCTTCATGAACGACACGTTTTCTTCTTCAATTTATACCATCAAATACGGTCATGAAACCATTTTTATGGTTGAACCAGAACTCTTTATATGTATTATCTCCTATTTAATATACTAGGAATAACCTATGGCAATATTACTAAGTGACAAATTAAAACAACATTTTTATGATCGAAAAACCACCCACATTAACCCAAAAAATCTTCATTTAATTCCTATATAATGATTCCCCACATAGATCTAATATAATTCATTATAATATAATTAAAAATCCTGTAATATCATTAATGACATGTAATATCTTTTCTGTATGTTTACCCATGTTCTACCTGAACATCAATTTATGAATACAAGTGAACCTCCCAAGAAAAACCATAAAAAGGAACAACCACGAACAATGTTTTTAAACTCTATAAGTCATCCAATGGAACATAAAATGATATAATGAAACCAGAATAAACCCTATTAATGTATAAAATGTTCTAGAATTTATAATTAATGAATATAATGTCATTATATGGGACATTAAATAGAAGTAAGCATTCAGATACAAGGTAAGGGGAAATCTCGAACCCAATTTTCTTCCTTCAGGTTCTCCCTCTTTCACCCCATTTTGATATGTTTGCTTCTTAAAAATAATTTTTTCAAAATTATCATTAATTTTCCGGGATATATATGTTTGTAACTGGTATTTATGAAAAACCAAATGTTTTACAAAAGAACTCTTCTTTCTAGAACACACCTTTTACCTGTCATCCAAGATTGACGGTTCTTGTAACATGTATGTTATTCCATCATTATTTTGGGAACCCAATGTTTATGAATGTGTTCTTATGATACGAAACCCAATATTTTTCAGGGGTTAATTAAGTTCATTGTTCCATGCATGATAAATGATAATGTTATGATGTGATGGGTGCGCCCAGAATTATATAGTGCAATATGAATACTTAAATGTGATAGGTGCACCTGAAATTATACAATTCTCCAATTCATTGGGTAAAGTGATGAATATCTTGAGTAAATGTTAAATTATGTGTGAACAATATGTTATCTTGGTTCACAAGTATTTGTGGTAGATAACCACTACGACCTGATGTTTCATTTTTATGCATTTCCACATTTCAGGTCTTTTATTTATGCTTCTCTCATGTACATGATCTTTTTCATATGTTATGATTATGCTCACCCCATGATATATTGTACTTATCTATCCTTTTATTTCGCTTCTAGCTCACCCCATTTTATTTATATCCTCTGGTGGCTACATTTACTAAGTAGAGTACAATTCCCAATATGAATCTAGAGAAGAAGAAATTAAATAAATGTTTATGATTGATGTTTTATTTGTTATGTATGGTCTTAGTTTTCTCAAGACACTAAACCATTGGATCCTCTATGTGTAATAATATTATGTTTTTTATCTTTAAAATTATGTAATAGTAATGTAAGAAAAGGCTCTGGTCAAAATAGTTGGTATTAGATTCAAGGTTTAGTTAATTTGGGAATTAGAATTAATGAACCATAGAGAAAACCTCTAGTATGAGATTAAGAAGAAATATGAACAGAAGATTATTTACATAGGGATCCCATATTATGTATTAATGACTTGTTTACTTATGTTTTGTTCTAACCTTTTCTATTCTAGAAAATGGTTGGAACTAGGAGAAGTCTGGCCAACAACTCTTGCAAGGGCCAATACAATGATTGCCCGAAAGACATCCCCAATGATTTGGGAGTTGGAGTTCAAAACAGAATAGTGATTCTTAACCAATTACCTCAGGTTATGATCAGTAACCATATTAATGTGGAACTTCCTCCTTCACAAAAGAGGGAGCAACTGGTTATCAAATGTTTTATGCAGCAACGACCACAGACGTTTAGTGGATCTTCTGATCCACTAGTTGCAGAACGGTGGGTCAACTCCATGGAGAAGATCTTTTCTGTTTTTTACTGTTACGAGACGGAGACGGTGATCCAAGCCGTTTATCGTCTAGATAGAGGTGCTGGTCAATGGTTGGATTTGATTAAGAACACCAAACCAAGGGATGAAATTGAAGAGATGGAATGGGAATACTTTAAGATTATGTTTCTTAATAAGTACTTCCCACAAAATCTTCACACGAAGTTGGAGAGAGAATTTATCGATCTCAAGAAAAAAGAAGGAGAATCTATCACAACCTATGAAGAAAATTTCACAAGGCTTTCAAGGTACTCTATGGGTTTTGTTATCAACAATGATAGAAAAATTGATAGATTCTTTAGTGGATTAAAACCACACCTTCGAAAGGATCTTGCAATTAAATACATTGGGAGTTATGAAGAAGTTTTTAGGTGTGATATCAAAGTGGAGATGGAGTTTGGGGAATGTTCCCATGTCTATAGTGATAAGAAAAGAAATATGGAGTTTCAATCTAGTGGATCTAATGACAAAGGTGGGAAGAAAAATCAATGAGCCACATGCCCAAAATGTGAGAAGTTGCACCATGGGAACTGCCTCAAAGGGATGGGGAAATGCTTCATGTGTGGTAAAGAAGGAAACCATGCTCAAGAGTGTCAAAAATACACAAAAAGGAAGGATAATGTAGCCGATTAAAGGAGAGAACCACTTATGGTTCAATGCTACAAATGTATGGATCTAGGGAACTATGCAAACCAGTGCACTAAACCTCGAGCTCTCGAGGGTAATCAGCATCAGCAACCACAAAAGTCAATTGAAAAAGGGAAAGCTTATGCCATCACTAATGCGGAGGTGGATAATGATAATAAATTCATACATGTTAGACTTCCTATTCACTCAAGAATGAAAAAAAGTCTTATTTGATTCTATTTCTACGCATTAATTTATATCTTGCATGTTTGGAAGAACTATAGAATCGAATCCCTAAAACCTAGAATTAGAGATATCTGTAAAAACACGACGTGGTGAAATCATTGCATCCCATGAGTTTGACTCTTCTCATGTTTGCATATGTGGGAAGATTCTTCCGTCAAATCTTGTAATACTTCTCTTGGTGGAACTCAGCGCTATAATGGGAAGGGATTGCCTGTCGTTATATAGACCACATATCAACTATCAGGAAAATTAAATATCTTTTCATATTCAGAACCATCCCATTCTCCTCTACAAATTCAAGGAATATCATGAATCTCCTTTGAAAAATCCTTCAATGGTGTGGGTGTTGATTCCCTATGAAGAAGCATACCTATCCCAAACGGTTGAGTTTAAGGGAAGTACCAACCTTGATAAATTCCCATTGTGAGGGAATACAATGATGTATTTCGAGAACAGTTGCCTGGAATTCCCCCAGATCACAAGGTAGAGTTATCAATTGAACTCATGTTCAGAGCTACTCTAATCTCGAAGTGTCCCTATAGTATGGCTCCTATCAAATTGGAGGAGTTAAATAAGAAGCTGCAAGAGCATCCAGACAAAGGGTTCATATGCCCTAGTGCATCACCTTGGGGTGGACCAGTGCTCTTTTTGAAGAAGAAGGATGGAACAATGCGGCATTTTATTGCTTATAAGGAACTCAAAAAGATCACCATAAAGAACAAGTATCCTCTCCCTAGGATTGTGACTTGTTTGATTAGTTAAGATGAGATCAATAATTATCAAAGGTGGATAGTCCTTCTGGATATCATTAGGTAAAGGGGAAGAATGAAGATATTCAGAAGAATACCTCACATTCAAGGTATGGGCACTATGAGTTTTTGGTGATTCCCTTTGGACTTAATAATGCCCCTACAATCATCATTGATTTTATGAATAGAGTCTTTAGACATTAACTCAATAAATTTATGGTAGTGTTTATCAATGATATTCCTATCTACTCCAATAGGAAGGATGAACATGAAGAACATCTAAGACTTTTGTTGGTGACATTAAGAAAGGATAAGTTGTACACCATATTCAGCATGTGTGACATTTGGAAGAAGAAAGTCACGTTCTTGGGACATGTGATCACAAGTGAGGGAATTTCTGTGGATCCTTCAAAGAAAAAGGAGATTGAGGAATAGACCAGGCCCTCTAGTGTCAAAGAAATCTGTAGTTTTCTTGGATTAGTTATGTACTAAAAACATTTTGTGAGAATCTTCTCATGATTTTCAAGCCCTCTAACTATGTTAAAAAGGAAAGTGTTAAAGTATGTCTAGATGGAAGAATGTGAGGGAAGCTTCAACGAGCTAATGTGAAGGCTGATCACTACACCTGTACCTACACTAATGATAATTGGAGAATGTTTTGTGATATACTGTGATGCTTCAAAGAAAGGCTTGGGTTTTGTACTCATGAAAAATGAAAATGTGATAGCCTATGCCTCAGAGTAGTTGTAGATCCATGAGAAAAACTACCCGACGCATGATCTAGAGCTGGAAGCTATGATTTTTGCCTTGAAAATCTGGCGGCACTACCGTTATGGTGAGAAGTGTGACATATACACCATCCATTAGAGGATAAAGTATATATTCACAGAAAAGGAGATAAACATGCATCCAAGGAGATGGTTATAGCTAATCAAGGATTATGATTTCTCTCTTCACTATAATCCTGGAAAGGCGCACAAGGTAGCTGACGCTCTGAGAAGAAAATAACAAGCTACTCTATCCATGTTGCGGATTCAGAAAGACCATATCTTCTTAGATATACAATGGATGGATTTGTAAATTATAAGGGTAAGGGATACATCCTACCTTTCCCAAATTATTGTGCAACCATCCATCTTGAAGAAGATTAGGGAAGCACAAAGGGATGATGTGGAGATACAAAAGATGGTGAATGCAGTAATGTAAGGGAAGCTGCAAGAGTTCCATATCGACGATGATGGTGTGATTCAGTTTGGAACATGGATTTGTGTGCCTTCATCAGCTAGGGTAAAGAAGGATCTATTGGATAATTCACATAGATCAACTTTATCTATCCATCATTGGAGTACCAAGATGTAATATGATCTCCGAAAACACTTCTAGTGGGATAACATGAAGAAGGAGATTGTGGAATATATATCAACATGCTTGGTATGTCTGTAAGTTAATGATGAGTGACAAAATTCCAAGGGTATGATGCAACGATTTCCTATACCCATGTGGAAATGAGAAAATGTTACTATGGAATTTTTCATGGGTTTCCCGAAGACGTCAAAGGGAAATAATGCGATATGAGTTGTGGTTCACCGACTCACTAGGACTGTCCATTTTATCACTTTTCGAGAAGACCTATCACTTGAACAACTTGAAAAGATATATGTGAAGGGAGTGGTGAGACTACATGGTGTTCCACTCTCAATTGTCTCTTATCATGATCCAATGATCAAATCTAAGTCTGGTGGAGCCTTATACATGCTTTGAGTAATGAATTAAATTTTAGCATGGCCTATCACCCCCAAACTGACGGCCAGTCTTAAAGGACTATTCTGATGCTTGAAGATATGTTAAGATCCTTCTCTCTTTAATTCAATGGTGGTTGGGATCAGTATCTCCCATTGGTTGAGTCCTCATACAACAATAGCTTCCACTCGAGTATCCAGGTGGCTCCATATGAAGCTCTGTATGGAAAGCGATGTAGAACTCCAACCTGCTGGGATGAAGTTGGAGAATGAAAGCTACTTGGACCCGATTTTGTTCAAGAGATGACAGAGAAGTATCAATTCATCCAGAAACACATCAAAGCTACTCAATGTCGGAAAAAGAGCTACGCTAACAACCATCGAAGGGACTTGGAGTTCGATGTTGGAGATAAAGTCTTCCTTCGAATATCTCCATGGAAGAGAGTCATGTGATTCAGGAAGAAAGGGAAGCTAAGACCAAGGTATATTGGCCCCTTTTAAATCCTTGAACATATAGGATCCGTGGCTATCGTCTTGCACTTCCATAAAATATTGCTCAAGTTCATGATGTGTTTCATGTATCACTACTAAGGAAGTACATGCCAGACCCCTCACATATAGTAAACTCAGAGGTTGTGCAGTTGTAAGATGATCTCTCCTATAAGGAGCAGGTAGTACAGATTCTGGATCGGAGAGATAAGGTTCTATACAACAAGACAACCCATTTTATCAAATTGTTGTGGAGGACTCATAAGTTAGAAGAAGCAAATTGGGAACCATAAAAGGAAATGAAGAAGAAGTACCCTCACTTCTTTGTGTAAAAATTGTTTTTTAGTAAATTATGATTAAAATTAATTATTAAATTAATAATATTTAGAAACTTATTTTTGAAAAATGGAATTCATTTTTGGATTCTACAGATTGAAAAATGGATGGGGAAATTTTTTGGGATTTTCTGAGATACTTGAATTCTTGATGAATAGTTGAATCCCATAAAATACAATAAATGCTAAATTACGGATTAATTGAGTCATTGATGATGCTCTACTGATGTAAGTCCACTTGGTTCGGCATTACAGGATACAATTACTATTCTTGGTCATTCAAGAATCACTATTCCTTGTCTTAGGGGAAATTAATAAATGAATTAATTTTATATTAATGGAAACCCCTCTCCCCTCTACTATAAAATCCACCCTTCACACCCTAATTTCCTCACACCTCTCAAGCTCCAAGCCTTCTCAAATATCTTCCCAAACATCCTCCATAGCCCCTATGCAACGTCCAAGAGCTTCTGGTCTCATCAAAATACCATTATTAGTCCCTTATGGAGGATCTCAAGAGGAGGACTCAAGAGGTAATTTCTCTCCCTCTTCTCCTTTAATTTCCTTTCTAGTTCAAGTTCATTTCTTGATCTATCCTCACCTATCTTCATAAAAATGGTATTTTAACACTATTATTATACATATAATGTAATTATATCATGATAATGGGATATTATATCTTCCAACCCACTTTCCCTCTTCCTTTTATTTTATTAAGAAGAACGTTGTTCATGATGTGTTAATTTATCACCTTCAAAAACGACAAGTTTTCTTCTTCAATATCCACCTTCAGATCTGGTAATAAAACCGTTTTTATGGTTGAAAAAGAAAATTTTATATGTATTATCTCCTATTAGTTGTTCTGGAAATAACCTATGGCCATATTACTAAGTGATACATTAAAACAACTTCATTGCGATTGAAAAACCACCCAAATTAACCCAAACAATCTTCATTTAATTCTTATGTAATAATTCATAAAATGGATCTAATATAATCCAATATAATATCATTAAAACTCCTATAATATCATTAAATAAATGTAATATCATTTCAGGATGTTTACCCATGTTCTACCCGAACTTCAATTTATAAATACAAGTGAACCACCCAAGAAAAACCATAAAAACGAACATCCCCGAACAAAGTTTTTAATCTCTATATGTCATAAAAAGGAATATAAAATGACATAATGAAACAAAAATAATCCATATTAATGTATAAAAGGTTATGTAATTTCTAATTAATGAATATAATGTCATTATACAGGTCATTAGAGAGAAGGAATCATTCGAATACAAGGTAAGGGGAAATCTCGATCCTAATTTTCTTCCTTCGGGTTCTCCCTCATTCACTCCATTTTGATATGTTTACTTCATTAAAATAATTTTATCATCATCATATTTTCTTTTCTAGGATATAAATTTTTGTCGCTGGTTTTTATGAAAAACCAAATGTTTTACAAAAGAACTCTTCTTTCTTGAACACACCTTTTACCTGTCATCCAAGATTGACGGTTCTTGTAACATGTATGTTATTCCCTCATTCTTTTGAGAAACCAATGTTTATGAATGTGTTCTTATGAGATTAAAATCATTACTTTTTAGGAGTTCATTATGTTCATTTATGTTATATTTTTATTGTGCCATGCATGATAAATGACAATGTTATGATGTGACGGGTGCACCCCGAATTATATAGTGCAATATGAATGTTTAAATGTGACGAGTGCACTCGGAATTTTAAAGCACTCCAATGAATTAGTTAAAGTGATGAATATCATGAGTAAATGTGAAATGATGTGTGAAAAAAGATGCTAGGTTCATTCACAAGTATGCGTGGTAGTTAACCATAAAGACATGATGTTTCATTTTTATGCATTGCCACATTTCCAGTCTTTTATTTATGCTCCTCTCATGTTCATGATCTTTTACCTGTGTTATGATTATTCTCACCCCATGATATATTGTTCTTATCTATCCTCTTATTGGGATTCTAGCTCACCCCATTTTATGTATATATTCAGGTGGCTACATGTACTACGGAGAGTACAAGTGCCAATAAGAAGCTATAGAAGAAGAAATTTAATAAATGTTTATAACTGATGTTGTATTTGTTATGTATGGTCCTATTTTTTCCATGACATTAAACCATTGGATCCTCTATGTGAAACACTATTATGTTTTTTATCTTTAAAATTATGTAATATTAATGTAAGAAAAGGCTCAGGTCACTATAAGGTTAGTTTAGGGTAACCCAGGACAATGCTTCTATAACACTGTCTCTTGGTAAATACAACAAATCCATTGACTATAACCAACACCATATACTAGTCACCCTTTATCCTACCCAATATTTCCAATTTATAACCATTCAAAAAAAATTACCTACAAAATACATGAATCAAAACAAATGAGAAAAATAAGTAAATATTGTGGTCTGAGGATTTCCAATATGACCAATACCCCATAGTGTATAGAAATAGCAACACAGAAGTAAAAAAAATCACATAAGGGTTGTATTCAAGATTCCAACATCCCATGAACTCTCTTTATTGATTCAAAATCTAAATATAAACCCCAAATCAATTTAAATCCCATGAAAATCCCCATGCATTCAACCCTTGCTGATGAAAACTGAAAGAAGTTAAAGAATATACTACATAAAAAACCAAGGTAAATGGATAGTGATTACAATAAAAGAATGTGAGAATAATTTATTCATTAAACTAGGGTCCATAAACTAGAGGATTCCTCAAACAACTGTGAAAAATAGATAATACCTTCCCTAAAACACCAATCCATTAGATGATCATATTGACCAAGATCATGAAAGTATGGATCATACATTTTAAGTTTCCATGTGTAATTTAAAATAATTTTATATCGTTATAATAATTAATAAAAATTAAACTCTATCAATAAAATCACAACATAAAAAATAGTTAATGAATGAACCACCACTTGAAACCATTTGAACAATGGTCCTTCTTTGGTTTAATCAAAATAAAAATCTTTTATTGCTTCAATCACATACCCTCTATAAGGAATATTACAAACATAATCTTATGAGATTAAGGAAGCTCATGTTGGATGAAAATATCCTCAACCTTCTATAGCTATAAGACTACTTCATTGGAATCGAGTATCCTAAAGAAATATTAATGAGTCTAACACATAAAATCATGAGTAAAATCATCAAATTTGGGGAAAAGAGGAATACAAGTAATCATTTATAGTAGATTATAAGAACCAATCCTCTCAAGAAAACCATCATCAACCAAAGTGTTATTTGAGATGGATCGTACAATGATTATTCACATGATTACATCAAATGTATATACGGTGGACACTAAAATAAGGAAACATGAAAACCTTTAAAACAAACTGCAAAAATAAACATCCACAAAATAAAACATACACTTATTATATATATTAATATATATTTTTTAATAATCCTCAAATCTATCCTTTTGAGTTTTTAAAAAAAAAATATAAAAAAAATTTATTCTTGAAAAAACCATTTTAAAAAAATTAAATTACTTTTTTAAACACTCATAACATGTATATATTTAAAAACCATCCATTTTAAAATAATTTTCAACATCAAATATTTAAAATATTCCAATTAAATTTCTTTAAAAATATATAGATTTGTTGAAAATAATTATATATTTCTCTTTTTCCAAGGTATTAACAAACAATACCAAATAATTTCATCATTTAAAATCCAAAATATTTTTGGACCGATTTTCAAAAACAAATATCTTCTTGAATGTATTTCCAATTCATCTATATAATTTTCACCTTTTTTAATGAAAATTTTCAAACATTACCATTTAAAATATCCATTTCAACTTATTCTAGAACCACATAAAAACATGTAAAACACTATAATTAACTATTTGTATGACTTAATGAAAAAGGAAATACCTTAAAATATATAATCATTGAAAAATTAAATGATCTTGGAAAATCACAATAAGGAATGTATTAACTTCATGGTCAAAAAAATTATATACTAATAACAAAAATCCATGTGTAATTATTTTAGTCTTGACGCTATCCACATAGTTTTCCAAAACCTGTAAAACTATTTTATGATATTATACTCCTCCCATTTTCCATTAAAACAAATATATATCCAAAAATATTATCCACTAAAAATATCAAATAATATAGAACCAATGTCAATTACAAATTAGAATCACCCTAGACAACCTTGTAAATAGAAACCTCATCACAAAATGTGATGATCAAGTAAATATTCATGATCTACCACCCGAGTTCCAAAATTCCACGTTAGATTCTAGAAAACATCCCCATGATATAATACAAACCACCTTTTATGATAAATTTAATGATTGAAACAAGGTCACCCCGAAAGTGGTCACCTAATCTAGTTGGTGGAAATCCCTGAAGGGAATTATCGATACCCGTGGTCTAGAGACAAGTACCATTCTCACTAAAAACAATACATTGGGAATGATTTCTCCTAATAAAATAGATACATTGATAAATTATAATCCATTGGAAAATAATAAAATGGGAACTAACTACTAATAACCACATAAAAAAATAAATATTAATGATAAAATTTCTAATAATATAAGACCAATGTTTGAATAAAATTTGTTACTATAAGCCCGAAGGGAAATACCACTTGCACAACCAGAAATCCCAAACTAAGATATCCATGAGCATATGTTGCATTTCAGTGTCTTTCCAACTTATAATATATTGGCATGATCTAAACAACCTAGTAAGATTTCCACCCACTGACCCAAAACATAACCTTTAAATGTTATTCTATTTCCTGATACTTATAACATAGATATACAAAATATATTTCCCTAATTTTATAATTTAATATATTACTAATGTAGTTTCCATTTTATAAAATCTAAACGTTCATAATTTCACGATTCTTTAAAAATAATACGTAAATTTATTTTACATTAAAACATTAAATAAATTTTTATTATTATTTTCTTAAGGTGATCCTTGATAAAAATGAAATATATTTTCATAAACTAAAAAAAACCATACAATTAAATATATTTCTTCACTATGAGAATCCGATGTGTTCAAAGAAAAAATTTAGAATGAAACTTTCATTGAATTTTTTTTGGGAGTCATTTAATGTGTTGAATATAATATGACCCATGTAAATTTCTTTATTGATGACTATGTTGTCTTTGTTTATGATTTTTGTTCTTAAAAATATAGCATTCTATGATCAATATGTTTTTTCCAACCTATAGTTACTTCCTATTTGTGAAATTGTTTTCAGATTTATTTCTAGGTTTTTGTGACTCTCTAGACTTGATATCTCATATATGAGGCTTTTAGACACATGCTGTATATAATATATTTTACTCCACTTTAAAATTTTTGATATATGCATCATTAATTAGGAAATAGAAAAGGATTATTGCATATCTTCCATCCTGATTATCTATCTCAATATTTTTATTTAGAGAACACTGACAAAACATATACTATAGAAACCCTTTTTCTTTGTTTTACGAAGAACTTTTTTCACAATATATGAAAGTAAATAATCCATAATTCATCTTCATCATCACCCATAAATTCAGTGAAACATGATATCATTCTAAATATGTCAATTATAGTAATATCCTTTAAAACATGGGGAAATGGAAACATAAGAAGTGTTTGGATTAAATTAATAGTGAGGTAAACCTACAACCATGGTGATCATGGAATAATCATTGAACAAATATTTATCCATAAATAACAATGAAAAAATAATCCATAATATACTTGAAACTAAAGGCATTCTATATCATTGAAAATATATAAAATCAAATATATCAATAATACGAATCTAATACTAATAAAATTGTTAATGTTGGGCATCAATAACTACTATATAGGCCTTGTGAAAATCCAATATCCTTTTATGGGATGACTAATATGATAAAACACAACTTTTTGTGTCTCATGATAACTATCGAAAAACCAAGGAGTAATATAATTTTGGTCCCCACCTAACTTCTGAATAAGTCTAATGCATTCACCGTAAGATTCAACAAAATGTTTCATTATGTTCCATAAAGATACTGTTATTAACTAAAACATGACCATCCATATAGTGAAAGATATATAATACGAATAAACAATAAAAATAAGTTAACAATCAATAACCATTAAGAATATATATACTTTTCCATGTTAAAATCACATTGACAACATGGTTATAACTCTTCTAGGGAAAAAAGGAAGAAAGAAAAATAATAAATAATTAACATTGCCAAAATAATATGTATTGTAATTACATTAATTTTTCCATATTAATAAAATTAAATTTTATGTGGGTTAGATTCATCAGATATAAATAATTTAAACTATGATGTTCATATAGTTTAGATAAAATAGTATATAACTGATTTAATAATGAAATAACATGATAATAATCCATACAGAGATATAAGGTGGGTTGTAAAAAATTAACATTATCCTATTATAAAAAATGAATCATAAAATGATCTAGAAAAAAAAATAATCCCACTAAAATAATTCTACAAATAGTATAAAAAAGGTCATGAAAAGATGGATACATTTAGTTTAATCCCCCAAATAATAACGTATATATAACATGAAACATAGATCCCCTTAGTTTAAATACCTTTAAAATGACAAGGTACATTGAAGAAAAAACAAAAAATATATTTACGAAACATTTTTAACATTACATGAAAAATATATTTACATGTAATATTCAAAGGTTACTATTGAATTTGTGAAATGAAATCCTTTGTAATTTATTAATTTAAATAATAATATCTAACAATGGAGCCTTGAAAATAATTAAATTTTATCATGGATAAATGAGTAGAGGATGGAAAAATAGGTGAAAGTGAAAGGAAAAACATTTTTTTATATTTTTAATATACCATTGTTTAAAAAAATGTAAGTAGAGTTGAAAAATATGATATTTTGTATAATATAATTTAATATGGGAGGATTTTAAAATTCCATATAATAAAATACAAACATTGGGGAACCTAAGAAATAAATAAATATATTCATTTAAAAAAATGTAATTCACAGAAATAAGACTTGAGTTATCAATATCCATTATGGGAAACACACTCTCTAAAGAATTAGACATTAGAAAATCATTTCCTGTAATAATAATGTAAAAAATTAGTGAATAATACATAATAAAATAAATTGTTATAATATAAAAATAATAAATAAAATGAGTTATAGCTAATGACCATAACTCAATGAATGAAAATTGACCTTCCAAAAACACTTATGATTAGGGTAACCATTGAGTCAAATTAAATTTTATGGAAAGAAGATTATTTGGATTATTTTTATCCACACACATATATATAAATTTATTGTGAGTATAATTAAATTAATGCACACACCAACAATATAGACATAGTCTAAAAAGGAAGGCCATATTCCCCCCAAGGGATAACCCACCCCACCAGCCACATAAACATTGATATTTTATCCTAATGGCCTAGTGGGACCTACTTCCATTAAATAGATGAAAGGCCAATCATACATGCCGAAATTCCATGTCAAAAATCAGTCATACATCATCATTCTTTATTCACATGTCTTATGTCATGCATCACCACTAGATTCATACATAATTATCTATTCCACCACCGGAATCAAAACATAATTGTACCTGCACCAATCAGGGTTTGAACCTAGTGCCTCCTGGATGATGTCGACAATGGCTGAGTACAACTCTATCACAACACTTTCCAAAATATATTTCCTATGAATTTAAAATAAAAATGAACCAAAAATTCTTGGGATATAAAATTATTGGATGAAAATAAATAGTAATCCATACTATGGAAACATAATGTATAACATGTAACATTCCTCAAAAAATCAAAATTAAAACCCAAATAAACCTTACGGCTGAAGTAAAAAATTTAATAAAAATTAATGAAGGTGTATAATTGAAATTAAGGTAAAAATAATGATTAAAATATATTGCGTCATATTATATCTCAAATGTGTTTTATATACACTAACTAAACCAAATTAGATGCATAATTTAAAATATATCTCAAAGAGATGAATTTGTAACGAAAAACCTTACCTTAGTCATGATTCATTATAAACATGCACCAACAATCCTGAAAAATTAATTTTTTTTAATAAATACCCA
This sequence comes from Viscum album, assembly GCA_963277665.1. Taxonomy (NCBI): domain Eukaryota; kingdom Viridiplantae; phylum Streptophyta; class Magnoliopsida; order Santalales; family Viscaceae; genus Viscum; species Viscum album. Next base: position 1,517,809,742 of record OY728131.1, read on the forward strand.
AGAAACATAATAATCCATATAACAATTTATAATATTTATTTATAATCATTCAATTACTATGGATATAATTTAGTTTTTACCCTTTTTTTTACTAAGTTTATGTAAAATTTATCGCTTTAAAATTGTCTCATATAATGGGAATTGGTATATATTTTTTCCCATTTTATTTTATTAGTAGATCATATATGGTACTATAATAGATATTAGAAGATATTTTATAAATCTATAACCTCTATTTGGGGAAGCATTGGTTTCTATCCCTTATATTGGAATAACTAACAAGAATTTTCGTTGATTCCTAATAAATGAAGGTTGTTTTCTTAATTATTGTGTTAAATGATGATAAAACCTCAATATAACAAGAAAACATTATTTACAAATTTATACCATATTATAACAATAAATAAGTTTATATTTTAATCAACTACATAAATGAATAGTATTTTTCATGTAGGTAGTTAAATCAACATAATAATGAACATACCATGATTATTGAATTATTATACGGTTGTTATTGTTAAAAAATTATTATAATAGAAAAATAATTATCATAGTTTTTTATTATAATATTGTTATATCATAATATATGATTATTATGAATAGAATTTAATTAATAAATTCCTTACATAGAGTAATGAAATAATTATCCTCTTAGTTCTCCAATTTTAAACAATTGAATTAATGATAATCATATATAGATATTTTAGTTAATAGGTACTAATATTTGAGATAATAAACATTAATAAAATCTAAATAACTATTTTTATAATTCAACCTCATCACCATGACCAACCATGAAGGTTGCTAAGAAAAATGAAAATCAATCGTTCCATAGATGTGGTAGTCCATATATACATGTAGTGGAGGATTTTATTGTTTATAAACTAGAAGAAAAGACTAATATGTAATAATTTTTCAGAATCATAAATATGATAAAAATATAATATTTTTTTATTAATGTCACATTTTATACTATCCTTGTATGGTGGTGTTGTAGATCAGAACATATTTTTTCATGGATGTAGTTGTCTTTATAATGATCAAATTTTAGTTTCAATATAATTAATAGAAATTTTAGAAGTTTATTAATGAAAATTACCATAACATAATAAAATATGGTATATAATAAATAAATAAATAATTACATAGTTATTTAAAAAAATTAATTTGAAATGAATAATTTAAACAGACAGTGATAATTATAAAAAATTACTCACATTACTCACATTATGATTTCTATGGAATTCCCCTTAGGAATTGATGACGTAGGATACTATCCTGTGAACAAAAGATAAATATATTGAATTATTATTATTGGAGAATGAAATATGGAAGGTTTTTAGGTGGAATTCTATATTTTTATGAGTTCCTTGATATTGTGGTTAGAGATCCCTTTTATAAGCGGTGAGAATGAAATTTTTATAAATAAATTAAATTAATATAAATTGATCACATGTTAAACACATCATGCAGCACAAAAAAGAGAAATTATGGAGTGGTGTAGATCTATGTTCAATAAAAATATCATAAAATAAATTGTATATGTGTTTTTATCATGTTTAAATTTAATTATAATATTTAATTATTAATTCTACAAATTTAGATTATAATCAATTAAGCTGTTTTTAGATAGAAAATATATTCAGATGACTAAAAATAATTTTTTCTTTTTTAGATAACATAAAACCACTAATTTTAAATTTCATATTAATTTAATTTTATTCATTTTATAAAATTGATAAAAATAAATTTCAAAATGAAAATATATTATTTTTTAAAACAATATTTTCGGAAAGTATTACTTTTGTTCTAAAATTTCAAATTTATATTTTTAAAATAAAACCAAAATTTTATAAAATTTTAGGTTTTATTATAAAATTCACATTTTACTTTAATTTTCTCGAATTTCCAATTCATATTTATATAATAATAATTTCATAATTTTATTTTAATTATGTTATTTTTCACTAGTAATGTAATCAAATATATTTTTTAAAAGATACCAATAATAAATCATAATATTATATTATTATTATTATTTAAAAAATGATGCTAATTTTTTTAGATTGAATTTTTGAACATTCATAATTGAAAATTTAAATAAATTCTCAAAATATGGTGGAAAATTATATAAACCAGAAAATATATTTTTATATTATAAAATATAATTTTTTCTTATTTACTATCACATACTAATTAATTTATTAATAATATTTTATTAATGTTACAATATATTTTATTATTATTAAAAACATTGTTTATTGAAATAAAAATATAAATTTTTAAAATATTTCTTTTAATCATAAACTTATTTTATGATTTATTTTAAATATAATAATAAAATTTGCTTCATATTAAATGTATATGTTAATTAATATCTATAAAGATTTTAAAATTTATTTACTTTTATTAATTCTTAATAATTTAATGGAATGGTTTTTAGATAAATACGTAATAATTTTGTTTTTAAAAAATATATCGTGGTTTCTTTTTTTAGGTTTTGATTGTAAAGAAAGATATTGAAAAAATTAAATTATTTAATGGTAATAATTAATTAGAATATGAAGTTGTTACATTCCCCCAATATATAAGTTACAACCTCATGTATTTTATTTTAACTCATTGAAAAAATTTAGATAGGGTATTCTTTACATATTCATCATCTAGGGTATACCTTCTGATATGAAATCCACTATAACATAACAAAAATTCAAAAAGTAATAACATTTTATTTTATTTTGTATGTTACAAGAAATAAAAAGTAAGATTACATTACACAGAAAACTGATTTTATCTTTTATTATATACTACAATGAATATCTTCAATAACATGCATTACACGCAAGACTTAGTTTTACCGAATAATATTAATATTATTATTTAAAATGATTATTATCTCCAATATGTTAAATATTTCATTATGAATAGTATTAAATAAATTTTGAAAATATATGGTCGAATTCATTTATTAATCGTTTATTTTAAATGAAAATAAAAACCAATTGAATATAAAGGAAATGTTTCTATAAAAAATCAAATATTTTCCCATAAAGGTGTTTTAAAATAATAAATTAATTTAATTAGTAGAATATAATTATACTAATGAAATTTATATATTATATATTAAATAAAATAATTTTACATTCATTAAATATATTTTATTAGCATAAGATAATAACAAATTCAATTTTAAACATAAAATGATAAATTGTTCTAAAGGCATTTTTACCACCTTTTACTGACGAATTTGATTGAAAACAAAATTTTAATATATATAGAAATATTGTTTTAATAAATAATCCTAATTTTTATATCCATAATGTTAAAATTATCTTAGCATGATTTTTTTGGTGAGTTATTTCAATTTTGATTAATATTGAAATATTTTGAATTCTGATTGAAAAATGAATTTTGATTAAATAATTTAAATTGAAAAATTATATATTAAATTTTTTAAAGTAAAATTATGTAAATTTTATTTAAATAAATAAATATAATTTATTTTAATCATTTTCCAATTGAATTTATATATATATATAGACATTTCAAATATTTCAACATTTTCACTTCAAAAGACTACGTTTTTATCACGTGTGTGGGATTATTTTTCAATTAAATTATTCCATTTTTATAATTTGAATTTGAAAACATGGATTCCATATTTGTAATATTAATAATTTCTAATTTCTAATACATCCAACTTAATTTAACTATAATGTTTTAAGTGGAAATAGTGAAAAATAATTATAGCAATTAATGGGGGAAAATGTTTGCTTAATGGTTAAACATAGAGTAAAAGCTGTAAAATGACCTATCAACTTGTCTAACAACCATTTTTTATAGATATTTAGACCTTAAAATCCTCATTATAGTTTAATTTGTAATATAGATACAATTTCATGAAAGTGACCTATATAATAAGTTAGATATAAAAATTGAATAAAAAATACATATGTGACTTAATTTCTATAATGATTTGGGATTGGGGTAAAATAAAATATTCTCTGTTATGTATATCCTCTGAAAAAATAAATGGTATTTTCAATCATGATAATTTATTTTATATTTTTATATAATATTTCATTGCATTAACTTTTTAAGAAACACTAATGTTGTAATTATTTAGTTAATAATTAACGAAAATAAATAATACTAAAATATTTAATATGGGGTAATTTGAATGAATTATTGTATTGAATTGATTTATTAGTTTAATATATAATGTTTCATAGGTTTTTACTGAATATAATAATATTCAATCTTTTTAATGATAGTTTTAAATTTAAATTAATGAAATATTTTCAAAATTGACAATAATGTTATTTTATAATAAATGACATTTTACTAAATGATTTTAAATTACTAAAAACCATATAACTAGAAAAGATAATTAAAAATGTTAATAAATATAAAATAGTTTCCATTAATGGAGAAATTTATCTTTTTTAATGAAAACATTGGCCCCTGAATAGTAAAATCATTGTTAGCGTATTAAGGGTTAATAGAGTGGTTTTTTCTGTTACCTGATATTTTTTTAAAATTAATTTCCAACACACATTAAATACTTGTTTTATGAATTTGATATAAAATTTAGAATAATCATGTATAAATTATCTAATAATTCTCATTGTAATTTATCCAAAATGAATGAATTTCATAATTTATAAAATAATTTCCTTTAAAAAAACCAAAATGTTAAACGTAGGGAAAACATAGATGTTACAAAAAACAATTATAAAAGTGAATTTATTTATTTATGTTGGGGGTGTTTAATGAAAAAAAATCCCTAAAATCCATTATTATTCTATTTTAGAGGAATGATAGGTAAGGTCTACTTCCAAATAGTGACTACTTTTGTGTATTTACATTAATACCAGACCCCCATAATAAAAGGGTCTTCAATGTCCCCCTCCACCACACCACTAAATCCATTTGTATCCACAAAAACTACCCGAATAACAAAAAATATTCACTCCACTCATTCCCAGGGCATAATTTTATGAATAAATCAATCCATTTAAGGAATTAGTGAAAACCTAAGGAGGATACTCGGAGAAGAGGTAATGTTCTTCTAAAAGTGTTTTTGTTTTATTTCATTCTCCACATCCTAAAATTTATATCATACCATACTTATATAATAAACTCAGTATCATCCATATAATGATATTTTTTTATGTTATGTTCCAAAACTATAACCTATCACACTTCCATAAATTGGGCTATGAAATCTTTGTTCGTGTGTTCGTCGAACTACTCCCTCGCAAACCAAAGTTGTTGTTTTTTCATTTACCACCATTCATGATTGGGAATAATGATGTATATATATATTTTATATATGATCTATAAATATTTATGATATTTATGATTTTATTATTATTCTTGAATAATTATTTCAAACATAACTTCATGAATTCATTTTTTTCGGAATACGATAATTTCATTCATGTGTACGATAGACTACGACCTCACGAAGCTATGTGATTCCTTATTTCATTATATAGAATGATTCGAAGATGGGTTTAATAAAAATATTTTATGAAAATGATACAATAATTTTACTAGAATAATATATATATATATATATATTACTTTTTTATTTATATAATATCAGAAATAGAAATAGTGTTCCTGGGTATATATGATCGACTATCTCTCTGAATGGTTTATTTCATTTTATATCACCAAATTTTATAGATTATGCTAAATAAAAATAATGAATATATATGACATATAAATAATTTTTTAAATTCTAGAGAAGATAAAATTTTTATATATATAATAGTGACAAAAAATTTAAAATTCAAAACATACCCAAAAAAGATAGAATGTAACACCTGAAATAATAAAACCAGTGAAATATTATCAAAATAAGGGTTATAAGATGTTATAAAAGGATAATATATGATATTATAAATGTTAATATTATTCTATATTGATTAAATAACATTATAAAACTGATATACATGATTTTAAAGAGCATTCAACCAAAAGGAAGTGTAAGGTAAGGGATATCATCTTAATTAACATTCCATTAACGTTAATTTTTTTATTATCAACAAATTAAATTTTTTATGGTTTATACACAACCCATTTTACATGTAATATCATGATTCATTCAATTTTCATGATATTTTAACATTCCCTTTTAATTATCTCATCTAAGGGGATTTTATTGGAAAATTACCATGTAGTGAATATTATCGCACCACCTCAATTCATTTTTTCGTTGTTATCATTCTCATGAAAAAATACCTTTATTTTAATAAGTTATCATTATAAATTATTTTCTTTTTAACATCCATATTATTATATTATTTATATAGTTATTTTCTAAATATTATTCCATTTATATATATAGTGTTTATGATGAATGTTATATAACTTATTGGGGGGAATATTGATAAATTCGTATCCATTACTCAATATGGATATTTGATACGGAACATTTTTTATAATTTAAATTAATTATATAATATATAATGAATGTTTTGGAAAGTTAGTATATAGTTTAGGAACCATTTAATTAAATCCTTTTAATGCATCTGTAGTCTCATGATATGAATAATATGGCCAACCCATATGGGTTTATACCGAAAGACTTAAACTATCTTGAGGATATATCTCAATAGTAATTATCTCTAGAATAGATATTGATAGTATGGACGTCTGAAATTATACATTTCATCATTATTTTTTATGTGATTATTCAATTATTTAGAAAATCCATGTCCATCTTTCAATATCTTGTTATTATTTATAAGGCATTTTTTGACATCTCTTATTCCAACAATATTGTGATCAACATATTTATTAATTGGAATGGTATTCATTAATTTACATTTACATGGTAATTATTATATACTGATTTATGATAACATCCACCATACTTAACACTTACAGAGGATTTTTCTCACCCTTATTTTTTATATTCCATTGGATATGAAGATGAATTATTGTATTCAGTTTTGGAGGATGTGGTTTTATTTGATTTTTTTGTGTATTATGTTTTATTTTTTATTCCCCATATATAATGGGTATCATGTATGTATATTTTTATCCAAACATCTAAAAAATTTATTCCTTTGGGATTTGATTCATTGTAATCATTCCAATTTAATAAAGTATGACACAATATTTGTGCTTCTGGGGTCATGATCCATAAATATACTTTACACTATTCATATATATAAAGTTACTTATCTTTATTCAAACAATTCAATTCATTCATGTTATAATATACCCAAGTAATTATATATCTTGTTGATATATTCTCTATGTCATTAATTTCCCAAAACTATTTCAATATCTATCTCAATAAACCACACTGAAGTTAAATATTCATCCCATAAATTAACATTATCTATAACCCTCAATTGGTACTAACCATTCATAAGGTAACAAACTAGTCAATTAAATTCATAATCCAAAAAAATAAAAAACATTATAAAAATATCATGAACTATCATTAATTAAAAATATATTGATATTAATTTAATTACATTTTTAAAATCTCCAAACCCTTTATTGTCTCAAAATCATGGATATAGAAAACCTAAAACTTATCCATCACTAAAACATGTGTTATTAAATGGTTGTAACAAAAATTATATCCATACCATAATATTATTTCACATGTTTATTGATACCATTTGATATATTATTTTTAACCATTATTGTCAAATTATTGGAGAAAAATACTAATATGAATCATAAAATACTCAATAGAATTTATAATATACAAAAATGTTGTATATAAATATCACTTCAATAATTAAAATATAATGGAGTATAAATAAATAATTTCTATTCTGAAATCGACCTCACTATATTAGTTCATACTAGGAGAATAACCACTTCTATAATAATATACATACACTAAAATTCTTATCCATTTATGTGTGCTCCCTTATTCAGTTATAAGAGATTATGGTTTCAATATACATTACATAATCAGTTTCACCCCCATTATAATATTTCATCCAAATTCTAAAACTAAAATGGTAATCATTATATAAAAATATCAGTATGAAAATACTATTTTTAAAATGTGTTCCCTTATGACTCATTTGTTTTCAACTAATGGTTCCTATTGATAAAACCATGACATTCTTTGTTTAATCCTTGGTTATCAATGGTCCTTTTTCTTTTAGGTTATCTTGACTAGTTAGTTAAAGTAATTTTTAAATCCCTATGATGGATCATAAATTGAATATTATTAGCAAATGTTTTTCCCTCTTGTGTTTCATATCTGGTGTTCAGTTGGCCATTTTGATGTGTCCCATGTGATGATCGATTTAATACACAATCCACCCCTTTTAGGGTCATTTCCAATATATTCATCTATGTTAGATACTTCATGAATATATATTATCTATATATGGGTCTAATTTCTAGGGAAACCACATACTCAAAACATTAACAAAATATTATGATTTCATCATATACTTTTATATATTCCTATTATTTTGACTAATGTTCCCTTATCTAAATCCACAAAATATTAAATATTGAATAAACTAATGTAAAATATTATCTATAAAAATAAAATTATCATTGAATAGAAGTTATAAACCATTATATTTTTTTCATAACCCATCCTAATATCTATTGGTATCTAATACATTACTTTAATTGAAATTTTGATTCCACATACCCCCACTTTGGGATCTAGTGCTCATAAACAAATTCTCAATTTACTTGTTTTGATGCCAGATGAAAAAGAATGTAAGTATCCTTCATTAATTATAATTTAAAAAACATTTATTTCATATTTTATCTTATAATTAACTTTTAATGTATAGATATTTGTATGACTATAAAAAAAACATAAATAAAAAAAATCCATGTTCTTTTAATCATGAATGAATATTTTCACTATACATGAATGTATGTAATCCATAATGAATATTCAAAATCTCCCATAAATTTTTTCACTTGATTTATCTATATAAATATGTAATATGTACTTCTATTCTTCATAACGTGGGGAAATGAGAACATAAGAATGGGTGATCTCTAATTCTCAATATGAGAAGCATAAAACCAATGAAATCATGAGATAAAAATTGAATAAATATCATGGCATGAATAATTAAACAACATGAATCCATAGTCAATGTGAAATTGAGAGCATTTTACATCTAGGAAAATAAATTATAAAATGTATATAAATCAAATTAATATCCTTTTAATTTAATTAATAATGATGTACATTAAAAGCATACTATAATGTTCATGTTCAAAAACAGTATCATTTTATGGGAAGATGCATGCACTGAATCTTGGCCTATTTTGTCTCATGAAACCTCTCGATTATTAAATAAGATATATAATTCTAGGCCTCACTCATCACCTAATTAAACTAATTTTATTTACAGTAAAATTGATAATATGTTTAATGTCATTATATAAAAAACAACTTATTGAATAAAACATAGATGTTTATATAATGAATGATACATAATCCCAGTATATAATCAACCGGTGTTTTCATTCAATAATCACCAAGAATATAATTAATTTTTCTTATTTTCACAAAAGGATAACATGATCATAACCCATCTAGATACTTATTTTTTACAGTAAAAAAATTCATAATAAACATTCCAATTTTTAATTTTACTATAATTCCGATACTTTCCCCATGTCAATAAAATAACTATCTTTCTGAGTGAACATCATAAAATTTGAATTTTATAAAATGTGATGTTCACATCATATAGAGCGATGTGTATATAGAAATTTATATTCTGAAATAATGTGATCACAAGACATATAGAAAAATAATGTGGATGGTTTCAAAATTATATAACTGTAGTGTAACAAATAAATCATCGAACGATGATTACAAAGATAATAAACATGATTACAAATGAATGATTCGAATAGTATCACAAAATAATGGATCAGGAGTCAATTTTTCTTAAATCTTAATTTCAATCTTCCCAATTATAACACATTTATACTATGAAACATAAACCCCATTAGGGTAAGTCATTTTTAAAATTATAAAAGTACCCTAAGAAAAAACATATGATAAGTATTAGAGAAAAAATTTATCATTTACGTGAAAATTAAATTTATACGACTCTTTCAAACGAAAAATTTGAAATTGTGACATCAAAGCCATTGAAACATTTAATTATAACAATAATATCCAATAATAGTGCCTTTAAACCCTAATATTTTATCGTTTATAACTGTGGAGATGATGAAATAGTTGTCAAATTTAATGGTAAACCACTTTTAATTATTTTCAAAACACATTTTTGAAAACTCACATTTTATGAATGTAACGAATGAATAATTTTTAGTAATATTAAATATTAAAAAATATGATTATTAGATACCATATAATTAAATAATAGGTTAGAATAACCCAATAATGAATGGGATATTCTCATGATGAGATTATATTATTCATGTTATGGAGACATGAGTTATTAGTATCCCTTATGGGAAACATACACACAAAAGAATGAAAAAAATGGAAAGATGTTTCTATGGAAAATGGTAAATAATGAAGTACAAACACATAATAAAAAAAAGAGAACATTGTAACCAACTTGTAATAAATATGTTTGAGTGAATTATCATAACTCAATGACTATAAATTGAGTTAACAAAAACTCTTGCAACACAGTTAACACTTTAGTCAAAATACATTTAATTAATGTAACATGATTAAACTATTTTCTCACATGAAATATAAAGAAACATTTTATAGATGATTATCTAGATAATAAATCAATATAATAGAAAAAATAAAATGATATATAACATGTTTCATGTCTCAGTGAATCAAAAATGAGACCATAAAAACACTTACAGATTAATTAACACTTTAATCAAAACCCCGTAAAATAGTTAAACAATTATGGAACATAATATAACATGACAGAAATATATTTAATGGTCTGATAACTCAAATAATAAGTATATAATCCACATAAACTAAATTAGTTTAATAATTCCAAATATACCTCAACGATAATAATTATATATTAAAACAATTATCTTTGTCTAATTAATCCTTCACTTGCACAAAAAAAAAGAATAATTAAATTAAGATAAATAAATAAATATCAAATAAAATTATTCATAAATATATCCATTTATTCTATTCATTTACAATATATATATATATATATATATATTAGTTATTTTGTACCTATTTTCAGCACCAGGTGTATGTAATCTTTACTGCTTTGATGTAGTTTCATAAATGGGGTGTTGGTATATATATTTTCCCAAATTTAATCATATATATATATATATCATATAGGGCATTTTAATATGTCTTGTATGGTAGTTCATAAATCTATAATATCAATTTCTAGTATATTTGTTTATGATCCATGTGGTTGAAATCATTAATGAGTTTGATTTACTAACTGTTAATTAATGAGCGGTAATTTCTTATTAATGAGTTAAATTATGATACAATATGATCATAACCAAAACAATATGATTTACCTACTTATTTCATTTTATTTCAGTAAATTTTTTCTTATATTCATTTATGGTATCATTTCACATTATTTTTCAAGTAGGTGGTTAAACCGATCAAAAAATGAACAAGCCATTATTAATAAGAAGATTATGAGTTGGTTTAGTTACAATATCTCAATACCATAAGAATAATGATTTTATTTTTTTATTATAATTCTAATATATAATAATTTAAATGTATAATAAATATAATATAATTTATATAAATTTATTACACATAATTATGAAATCATTAACCTCTTATTCATCACAATTTAAGAAATTGAATTAATAATAATATTCTATTAAAAATATAAGTAGTAGGTTCTAAAAATTGACATACCAGAACCTTAATGATATCATTAAAATAATATTCATCACTTAAAACAATCATCATTACCATCCATTTAAATAAATTGAAAAAACCACCATTATGTGGAGTTCATAGTACACACATGCACACTGTTTCATTTTCTATTCTCATTGAATGGGAGAAAATAAGTAAATATGGTTTATTTTTTAAGAAAAATAAAAATGGTATTAATATAAAAATATTTATTATATTTCCATTCTAGAATAGACTTCTAATGTGGTGAAGGAAAAAAATATGTAGCGCTTTGGAGGTAGTGGTCGACATATCACAAGAATTAAGGTTTTATTTTAATTAATAGAGAAATTGATAAATGTATAAATTATTATTCCATTAATCTAACACCCCTACATTTTTATTTATATTAATTTATTATTTTAATGGACTTGGATGTTTTTTTTGGTTTAGGTTGAGTTCCTATTTTTTAATTTTTATGTTTTTGGTTTTTGAAGTGGTATTTTGTCCTCTGCACAGTTTGTGAACATAGTTTGGGAAAACGTACAACCACACCCAGGTAACCATGAATCTTATTTTTTATATCCAATGGTGAGTTGTATGGGTTGCGTACAGTTTGTGAAATTTTGTGGAAACCATGTGGTTTGGTTTTGGAACTGGAAAAACGCATTCAACACAATTGTTACCTGGTTTTAGAACTATACGGCTAACATGTGTAGGGTTCCCCTCTACTATATTTCAGGGCACATGATTGGCCGACAATTTCGTAAACCATGTGGTGAAACCAAGTGAGATACCGATAAATATTGAATCATAAAATCCCAACTCGACCCTCCCTTCTTTTTACCCCAAATCGAGCCCTACTCCACTTGGGTTGTATTTACCACATGATGGGTTCCCAAAATCCCCTTCCCTTTTGTTGTCCTCCCTCCATGGATGCATCTCCAAGTTCACATCATGAGTTTATTAGGGGATTCTATATCATTTATCCTCTTCCTCTTATCCTATAATAGTTTTATGGTTTTCATTTAGTGTTTTCTTGTTTGGATGAACCATAGAGGATATGTTTGTTGTTTTGGGTTGTTTTCCTTTGGATATAGGTTGTTTTAATTGATCCATAGGGCGTTATCTTCCATTTTAAGAGTTTTATCTCATACTCACCCCATTGAGGTAGGTTTTATTGTATGTTTCTGTTCTGATTCATTATATATGATTCTTGGGTGTTTCTAATTAATTTATAAATTTTTTATTTGGTGTTTTTATGAGTTTATTTGGTTTTTGTGGTGTTATTTTCTTGGATTAATTTGATAAAAATTATTTTGGTAGATATTCCTTAAATATAATTTTGTATATATGCACTCAAAATCATTGGTGAAAGGCCAAGTAGTCTTTATAGAGGAAATTACTTCATTTGTAGCATGTGTTTCTATTTGTTCTATTTTGTTGAATGGTTATATTGTGATATGATAATTATTAATGGATTATAGTGAATTTAGTAGTTTTGGAACTTATATATGGCTTGTTATGTTGGTGGTAAATCATATTTGGTTTCACTGAAAATAGTTTTGTGTAATTTCATGGATACCTGTGATGTGACATTAGATTTGGTTTCATCCATCTGTTCTTAGGGTCCACACATATATAATCACATAAATGATAATGGTCTTGGATGAACTTTATTAACCTAAAAACATGGAATATAAGACACTTTCCCCTATCCTTATCTCCTTCAAACTGATAATGATTAATAAATGGTCTATTGGTTTATAATGAATCAAAAGTGGTTTCGAAATCTATATTCAAAATTATTCATATTTGGTACTTTAGACAATATAGTTGGCTTATAGAGGTATTATTGGAAGGTTGAACATAGAAGTGGTGTTTTATGTGGCTGTTAATGTTATTGGGAATCATTCTATAATGTCTTTACAATTGTTAATGTTGAGGGTGCTGTTGGTACTTTATAATGTTTTTGAAATTCATTGTAGATTAAAAGTACAAACTTTTTGTTGGCTTCTTAGAGTGTTTTGTGAAATGGTTTTAAATATAATTTGAGGAGATGAATTGTAGTACCTTTAAAATGGTTTTTCATGAGATGAGAACATTCATTGAGGATTAAACGATATGGGTTATTTTATGGGTGTTGTCTTTATTTGGGGTAGGAATGTGCGATCATGGCGGGTAAGGCATGTCACACATATGAGGGCCTTCTCCATTAACTATATACTATTACCACCCATTTCCTAGGATTCAATAGAGTGCCAAGTGATGGTTTATTATCCACCCTGATTTGACAGGTTAGTATCCCTTGGAGGTTTAAGTGACCAGAAAGGTTTTTTCTACTAGATTGGTTGTTTGAATGGACCATAATTTCTTAACTATGGATCTACACCATACTTCAATAGGTGAGTCCAACCTGAGTATGTATAGGAATTTTTTAAGAGATTTTTAGGAAATGCTCATGGTTTATTATCTTTATTTTCTTGTTTATGTTCTACTGCATCTTGTTTCTTATTTACACTTATCCTTTATTTTCAACCTGACTTAGTATCACTTTTTCAAATTTTATAGGGGATTTGGTTTTAAAATGGAAATCAGTTTTGAAAATGTATATTTGGCATGTGTTGTTTTGAAAATGGTAATGACATTTAAAAAAAAAAAATTAGAAAATCTAAATTTTTCACATATTTTAAACTACTATTTGTAGACTATTTTAGAAAAGTATATGTATAGATTATATTTTAGTTGCTAAAGGATTTGTTATTTTATCACACCTAACTTATACCATTCGGTGTGAGTAGACCCGGACATTTTTATAAGTTTAGTTTTCTTGTTCAATTTCTATCTCTTGGATCAAGTTTGTCTTCGGTTTTCTATTGAACCAGGGCTAACATGTAGATATTGTTATTGAAACCCGCTTCCACTTTGTAATCATATTTAGTTATTTTTACCATTTTATGTATCTAGTTTTTTTAATATATTTATTTTGTATCAAGTTACTATTGGTTCTTTTGGTTTTTTAGTTTATTTATTTTACCTTGGTTTGTTAGGAAAAATATTTGTCCCATTGAGATTAATTTTATTCACGATAATAGTTTTTAGCCCATGGGGATCAGTATCACCCTTTGGGTCATGTCTTGGACCGGTTCAAATATTGGGTTTGATGGAATCCCAGCTTCTCTCATGATAAAATTATTTTAGGGAAATTTCTTATTATTTGAGGTTTTAGATAGTTGGGGATTTGAAATGTCAAGATTCTTAGAGGTATATGTAATAAGGACTTCATGAAACCTTTCCAATTCTGAAAATCAAGTATCCATGTGTAGTGTATCATTTGAGTCTTCATTTTGTTTTGGATTGATAAATGAAAATGGATGTGATCTACTGGCATGTGGTGATATCACATAGATTAGTTACCCATGTGGAGTCCAAGTGCATGATTAAAGGACCTTTTAGTTGTTAATTCCTATTTTGTTCTAGTCCGAATAACCATGTCAACATGTTAAGTATAGAAAATAGTTCCTCATTTATATACTTTGAGGTGAGTTTTATTCTTTTTAGTTTACGGTCTGTGTTTGTGGAATTTTAAAATGAGAATAGTTTTTAAAATTGAGATGTGTTCTTATTTTTTGGGTTGGTAAAATGGGATTTAAAAGATGAAGTGATTTGGATTTCAAAAATGTTGAATGATTGGGTTTAGTAATAAAATAGTATTTGTGACCCTGGTATTCCATAGGGATGATTTCATATGGGTGGGTATGATTAGAAGTTCCAAGTTGGAATGTGTGTGTGAATTATGTGGATGGAAGTGGATGTAAAGATATCTTATGGTTCATAGGATTCCATGGGTGAGTGTTTGAAACTTTAAAACTTTATATGATTTTCAAGAATGTATTTTGAATAGAAAATGATTTCAAGAAGTGGTTTTATTTTAGAAAAGTAGGGTTTTTTTGAAAAAAATGTTTCTTTTTCATTGGAAAAGTATCCTTGGAAGAAGTAATTTTCGAAATGAGATAGTGGTTTTGGGATTTCAAGCCAGTTTTTTTGGCATTATATTTGATTTTGTTTGGGTTTTTCAAGGAATATAATTTTTTGATTTGTGTTTTCTATTTTTTGAAATATGACAAATAGAAATGATCCCAAGATTTCTAGTGAGTCTCTTCATGTTTCTAGTTCTTCTCAGTTGTTGAATGTAAATTATGTTGTTCACGGTCTGTTGGAGGCCATTGAACGGATTGAGGAAGTTGAGTGGATTTTAATTTAATTGGAAACTCTCGAAGTAATTAGTGTTAATGTTGTTATGGGTTTGTTTGAGTGCCTAGATATGGATAAGCAGAATATGTGTGTCTCATCATCATTATAAGTTGGGATGTATTGGGAAATATTTAAGACAAATTTTTTAAAAGGTTCATAAATGGGGAATTTAAGACAAGGAAGGTACAATCACTAAATGTTTTTATGTAGGTACATAGATTAGTAAAAACTTATATTTTCTACTTCAAAGTGCTGGTTTTATTCCCTCTTGGGGTGGCATCAAAGGATCATATGAATGATCCTTTTTTTGTAGGGGGTCTTCATCTAGAGGTCATATAAAATTCCTCTCATCTGATGAAGTTTCTTTTAATAAGATAGTGGATGATTAATTTTTAGCTGAGTTAGACAACATGAAGTAGTCAATGTTGGTTGGAACTCAAAATTATTCCCTATTGGGAAAGATGGGTGTTCCATAGGAACATGTTTCTAATAAGGAACTTTCATTGGTTTTGGATTCTAGTTCACTAGACGATTCATTTTTGTGCTACCAGTGTTGTCAGTTCTAGCATTTGAAAACATCATGTTATCGTCCTCCAAATAAATTTCATCATTGTGGTTTTCTAGGTCATCTGTAGAAATTTTTTAGGAACAGTTTCCCAAAGATTATGTTTTGATTTGAGGATTTTAGTGCATGACTGGAAGGTGTTAGATGATTCAAAAAATAGTGATCTTTCCATAAGCCTTAGAGAGAATCTGAAGCACATTTAGGAGATCAGCGGGGCATGGGGATCCTTGGTCTATTTTTTATCTTCTGAGTTCAGGTGAATATAGTTCTTTTCCTAATGTGGTTTATTTCTCATTGTGATCTTCTCTCATCATTATAAGAGGTTTGGAAGTCCCATTTTTGCCTTTTCTATTGGGATTTTTTGGAGATATGTGTGCTTGTGTAAATTGATGACTGATTCTGGGTTTGCTGTTCAGGAGTTTCTTTATGTAGTTTCCCTATGGAGTTTTTGGTTTTTTATTATGTGTAAATTTTTATTTATATTGGTGGTGTTTTTTTCCCATGCGAAGATATTTGGGGTAGTAGTGTGGGGATTTCCCCCTCATTGGGACAATCCAATGTTGTGCCAAGGTAGTTGTTGAGTTCTTATAGTGGTGATAACCCTTTTTTTCTCCCATTATTATTAGTGTCATGGATTTATCTATAATTGGTAATGTGTAACTTTTTGAGGGAATGGTCTCCATGATGTTCATATATTCTTTAAAATTTGATTGGGCATGAAATCCAGTTCTGTTTAACGTTCAGCTGGGTGACTCAAGGGGTGTAGAAAGTGGTTTTTGTGGGGAGAATTTTCACACATAAACCTATGGGAAGCATTTATTTTATTCATTTCAAGATCATGTATATTTTGGTAGAAGTTTGGGCAGATTTTGCAGTTAATTTGTTTATGGTTTTTGGTTTACAGGTTTTATTTTGGCTTGTTCACGGTTTGGTCACATGGTTTAGAAAACCATGCAGCCCCGCCCAAGTAACCAAGAAATTTGTTTTTGGTGTCCAACGGTGACACACATGGTTTTCCCAAGGTCTATAAAACCATACGGAAACCATGCGGATTAGTTGATGGAAAATTATAGAGACATTAATTATGGTTGTCACACGGTTTTGGAACCATTCCTCTTTCCCATGTGGGGTTCCCCTTTTCTTCATTAGAGGGTGCACAGATGGTGCACGATTTGGTAAAATATGAAGCCAAAAATTGTGATCATAAAAAATAATTAAATCTTAAAATACCTAATATACCCTAACAAATTTTTACCCCAAATTGACCCCTCCCCTTTTCAAAAGTTTTGTGCACGAACGGGTCACAAAACCCCCTCCCTTTGGTTATTTAACCTCCATGGATGCATCTCTATGGTCCCAATAATGTTTTCTTATGTTTTTGGTCTAATTTATCCTCTTTCTCTTCTCCCCTATTAGTTTATTAGTGATTCCTTAGTTTTTTATGACATGAAAAAACCCTATAATATAGGGTTTATGTTTTGGGTAGTTTTATTTTGATCGAGGGTGTCCGTATTATTCCATCGAGTGTTCTACACTTTATCTAAGAGTTTTTTCACATCAGAACTCTATTGAGGTAGATGATTCCATAATTTTTTATATACACTCTATTTGATAGTTGGGTATTTCTAAATAATTTATATGTGTGATTAACAATATTTTAAGGTTTTTATTTCATTTTTCTTAGGGATTTTGTGTGGGTGAAATTTGGTAAAAATGTTATTCAAAGAGATTACTTAAATATTATTATGACTATATGAACACAACCTATTTAGTGAAAGGACATGTAGCCTATTTAGATGAAGTTGCATCATTTTTAAATTTTGTTTGTATTAGTTATACATAGATTGTGTGGGTATATTCAGATATGAACCTTATGTCTGGATTGTAGTGATTTTTATGGTTTTCCAATTAAATATGGTTCATTTTGATGGTGGTAGATCATGTAGGGATTCTTGGGAAATGGTTTTCATTAATTTCATGGATACTTATGGTGTTCCATTATATATGGTCACATCCATGTCTGTCTTTGGGTGAACACATGGATGGGAACACAAATGATAATGATAATTGATGAACATTGTCAACATAAAAACCATATTTTAAAATGACCCTTCTCTTCTACTTTAAACTATTAATTATTATTAAATGGTCTCTTGGTTATTAATGACTAAGATATGGTTTCAAATTCTATTTTCAAAACTATACCACATTTGATACCATATAAAATGAGGTTCAATTTTAAAGTCATGTTTTTTATGGTTAACATGGAAGTGGAATTTTATATTATTTTGGAAATGGTTTGGAATAATTTTCAAATGTCTTTTGAATTTTTAATGATTATGGACCATTTAGAACATTATAATGTTTTGGAAACAAATTGTAGTTTTGAAAGAACAAATGCCCAGTAAAAATCATAGGGTATTTTGAGAAATATTTTTAAAGATGATATTATGTGTTGGATCTCTTGGAAATTGAACATTTATTGGTGCGATGAAAGTACCCTCGTGGAGGATTTACTGATATGGGTTATCACATGGGTGGGTTTAGAGTATGGGATAGGCATGTGAATTGGAGTAGTTAAGGTGTGTCACATGTGCGAGGGCCTCCTGCTTTCACCGTGTACTATTACCATTGGTTTTCCATTCATATTTAAAGGATATAGTGATGATTTCTTATCAGCACCGATTAGAGGTCTTGGTACCCTTTTTATTTTCTATTGGGTAGGTGGGATTGTAGAACTGGGTTGTTAGTTGGAATGGATAGTGACTTATTAACAAAGGATATAAACTTTTTTTAGGCAGGTGAGTCTGACCAAAGTACGTCCTGGGATCATTCTACGAATTTTTAAGAAATTACCATGGTATATTATCTTTATGTTCATTTTTTTGTTCTACTTCACTTTTTTCCAATTTACACTGCTCATTTATTTTCAATATGAAATAGTATGGATTTTTTGGATTTTGGTTTATGAAATTATTTTAAATGGAAATCCATTTTGAAAGTATATATGTGCCATGTATGTTTTTGAAAAAGGGAAATCTATTTTTGTTTATTAAAATGATAAAAACCTACTTTTTTACGAGTATTTGAATCCATTGTTTCTTGCATATTTTGGATAATTAAATATATGTATTATGTGGTGGTTTCCTTGTGGATTATTTTATTCCCACACTATACTTGTACTATTCAATGTTGCTAGTACCAATTTTTTTTATTTGTTAGGGTTTATGGTTCTTGTTCCCTCTCTTGGATCATGTTAATATTGTGGTTGGTTGTGACCAAGAGGTCACATAGGATTTTCATAGTTTTATCCAATTCTTTTTTTTGTTCAGTTTCGATTTTGTTTAGTTGTATATCTATCTTGTTCAGTTTATATATTTATTTGGTATCTAGTTATTATTTCCTCTTTCAATTGTTTAGTTTATTTATTTGATCTGAGTTTGTTTGGGAAAAAATCATTCCTAATAAGATTACTTTAACGTCTAATACTAGTTGGCAGCCTATTGGGATCATCAATGCCCTTCGAGAAATGTCTCGAACTGATTTAGATGTGAGGTTCGATGAAATACCAGCTTCGTTCAGGATAATAAATAAAATAAAATTAAATATATAACAAATTTTAATTTTATTACAATAGGTATTTGAGATTTATTACTGTAACATAGGAACATAAAAAATATGTTATGTATAAGTAATTAATCACATAGATCATTTTGATATTTCCTTAGAAGATCCCCTAGAAATTGAAGGAATCATATAATATTTTGTTTCCAGAATCTCATGATAGGGAAATATTAATCTATGGGAAAAAATGGGAATTTTTCCGTAGTGAACATAAAATTAAATATTATGTTGAAGGGGTGGTGATATTCCCCTATTATAAGGGGTGAGACTGAATTTTTCAGAATACTTATACTTAATGTGGAGAGAGAACATGTTAAACAAAAACGTGGATCTAAAATTGAGAAATAATGGATTGGGATAGTGATAATTTTATTCCAACATTTAAACACCCAATTACAAACATTTTTATCATGTTTTGATCCATTTTCACATGAATTATTACATCCACCATATTAGCTTCTTCTAGGGTAACAAGATTTCTCCTATGGTAACAACATCATTATTCATATCCTGACCAATCCCCGTGTGGACTGTGTCAAGACTCACCAAGACTACCTCTAATAAGAAAGGTACTGGTGAATAACACTAAGTAGGAATATCACTAAAATGGGAGGCATTACATAGGTACTTGTACACATGTACACGTCTCTAGGCCCAAAAAATGTTGAAATGTAAAAATAATTCAACCGCCAATGCACGAATACATTTATATCCTATAAACATAGTAGACACGAATTAACGGAAAGAAAACATGGCCAAATACAATCCCACTGCAATGAGTCTATAATAAAAGTATAACCTGAATGTAATGTTACTGTGACTATAGTATGAACACCACATGAACACACCTCAGTCTTTCTGTTCTCACTAAGCACCATCTAGTCCTGGTCCGCCTAGCACTCTTTCAAAAACCTGGTTATATTCACTTGAAATTAATTGTGGCGGATAATACCATGTAGGGGTGATTAAAACAACATTCATTAGGACACCCTAAAACTATAAAGCATACAAAAAATTGAATGTATAGTCAAACCTACATTGGTATATGTCTATAACACATATAATAACAATATCCCAATATAATCAATAGAGACACAAATTCAAGAGGTACTTCATCACCATAGTATACCAACCCTAGGATTACAGCTCAATGATTCCTTGAATCACTCATATAGGATAACACACTCCTTAATCTGATGTCAATGGTGACATTTTTCCTAGAGGTACTTCACATTAGGTCTTTTCATGGGAAATAATACACTGATAGGTCATAAGAGAATACGATACACATAGTATCACAACTAGGTCCATGATGTGATACAAATGACTCAATATGGATTATCCCACTAGGTAAAGGATTAGTTTGAGGTATTATTGGTCACGTCGATTCCCATGACTTTTCCTTGGGAATGAAGATGAATAGAGGATCAAACTCTAGGCCTCTTAGGGGGGATTCCAAAAACTCTAACTATGAAGTCCTACTAAAGAGATCATTGTTCTAGGAGTTGGTAGAGATTCATACCAACTATAGGGAATGGATTGCAGGAATGAACCCTAATGAAACCTGTCCAGGATATATAGACCAGGAGATAAAATCCATGTATGAAAGTGTGCATGGCATGTAGAGTTCTTACATGCCACATCCCTTGACCCCAAGTTCTGCCAGTGTAAACAACCCATGTCTTCAACCCTTGTCTCAATAGGAGGATAGTACATAGTGTATAGAGGGTTTACATGTGGTGTCCCTATACACTATGTCCCCTCTATGTTCTCAAACTATGTTCCATTACATGGATCAACCCATTTACATTGTAAACCTATGTCTGTGTAGGGGGTACACACCGTGTAAGATGCCTGTGTACTACTCCATGTGTGTCTGGACATACTAGGATAAATGCTGAGTTTTCCAGGACATGTCATACATCGTGTGATAAGGTCACACACTAATTGACCCCTTACATTTTCTAAGAAATCCTAACCACCAAAGGAGACCCAAGACGTCATGTAATCATGGATTACATGTCATGTGTTTTGGGACATTCATAAAACCTTTGTTATTAAAGATATTTATTTCCATGTCATCATCACCATATATTTTAGGGCATATCATTAGGGGGTTCATTGATCTACCTTGTAAAAACATCACAAATGACGTGTAACATTCTCCGAACATGAAATCTAATCAGAAAAATGAAATCATTCATCTAAATTATATTCTATAGATCTTTCTTGAAAGTTAGGGTTTTACAAAAATGTTTTGATTCATTCATCTCTATAATTTTCTCTCCATTGTTGCATCATACTGATCACTATTATACAATCTCAGATCGTTGCACCAAGAATTTTACATGCAATGATTGATTCATCAGAGTGTTCTGAAATAACAGAACAAGAGGTTTCTTGCAATGAATGTGTGTAACACCACAAGTATTTATGGATCATTATTAATAATAAATTAAAATTTGCATTTATATCTTTCAATTAACTATGTCTAACATAACTTTAACACTTAACTAACTTTCCATATTTTACACGCAACATCGAGGTGGTGTATGATACATGTAACACTGAATATAGATTTTGTTCGATGTATAAAATAATTGTGTTTTGATTATGTTATAAAAACACCACATAAATGTTTTACTTAAAAAAACTATCTTTTATTTTTTAACATACAAGAGAGACCTTTCTTGATAACTTGCATTGTACCCATGACCAAGTTTCACTAAACAACAAAATATTATCAAAATATTATTATTTAATCATATATAAACTAGCCATTATGAATATTAGTAACCATATTTTTTAATTTTTATTATATTAACATTCATCCTATGTACTTTCTATACGTGATATAAGAACAAATTATTTTTATCGGATAAAAGATGTATTTTAAAAAAATTTCCATTTTGTTTCCTTTTGATGTCACACCCATTCCAAATATAGTTTTTAATAGTATTATATATTATATTTCAAAGAAGAAACTTATTATTTGTAATAAAGACATCAAAATTTTTATTTGTATGAAATTATGGTATTTTTCAAATGAAATTCATATTTTAATGAATAATAAAAAATACTTTATTTTAATTCTAAAAATATTTATCATCTAATTTATTTATATAGATATATTATCTTGTTAATAGTTTTTAAATGTGTAATTGCATTATTTTTTATCATTTAGTACAATTTTGGTTTTTATATGTAATTTCACATTTAAATAAGATATAAACACATGCCAATATGTTGAAAATTTTTTACTTCTTGAAAACCCTCTTTTTGATTTGACAACGAGAATTAATTTTAAATTAAATTATACCAATATTTTTATTTGAATTTATACATATTTGTAATATATTTCTCCAAATTGTGTAAATAGGTAACTTTATTTTATGAAATTATGAATTGCAACATCAAAAATTATTTTTATTTTCTATAGATAAAACTTAAATAAAAAAATAAGGGTAACAAATAAAATTATAATAATATAGAACATCCCAAACATTGGTCATAATCCTATTTTATTATATATGGCTGACCATGATCTTCTTATGGGTTTATTTTAGGACCCCATGGATCCACTTGGGTGTGATAATGACAATTTGAAATATTTTATTTAAAGTAATGAGAATTATAACATAAATATTATATTTTTATAAATAATTTTTTATATAGGGTTATATAACTGATAACATTCAATATAAATAGTAATTATAAATATAAAATTATTTCCTACATCATGGTATTTTATTTATAATTTTTATACATTAAATAATTAAATTTATTTATTACATAATGATGATTAAGTGATTACCTTATTAAATAAATATTAAAATAAATGATATTATAAATATTAAACTAAATGTAATATGAACATTTTTATGGCATAGAAGAATTTTTTGGATGAAATTTATATTTTAGGGATGGGAAAATTCATTTTATTATATATAAGAATATTTTTATGACTTTAACAAAAATCAATTACAAAATTGTGTCAAAATTGACATAAATTTGTTTTTAAAGAAAATACTATTTGATTAGATGATATAACAATCTGAAAAATATAATTTTTGGAAAAATAAAATAGATATTGTAACAAGTATAATTAATTCTACTTTATGTTTTATTGAATTTTTTTCGTATTTATAGTAACAATATATTATGAAAATACAAGAAGACAAGGTTAGAGTTAATGTTTTTAACTAAGGGTTAATGGTAAAATATAAAGTTAATTTTACGACCGAATCTTGTATAAAACATATTGGTTGAGAGGATTACGACCCATAACCATCATAAATTATAAATAAATGAGTTTGGACCATTTTAAATAGAAAATAAATTTATAATAAACTAATATTTAAAGACTTCCCTAAAGTTCCCCTCACCTCTCAAATAAAATGAAATTTCTCCTATAATTTTAATAACACCACCGGAATCCTTTCTCGTAGAAAAATCGAACCCATTTTCTCTCACTCCATCCCTAAATATATCCTAGAGGACACACATTTGACATAAATCCATCCTAGTAATACCTTTTGTGTAAATTAAAAAGAGATACTCGAAAAAGATGTAATTGTTTTACCACGTCTTTTAAAATTATTTTCATCTTCTACTTCCACATATATTGTTATTACAATATTAAATTAATAAATACAACATATTATACAGGCCTAGAATTATTTATAATTATAGGACAACCTTAAACCTCTTTGTATCCATCCTATGAATAAAAAAATCACCATTACTGCGTAAGTATGACTTACCGTCTCCAGGTTGTGATGCAATTTTTTATTAAACAATACCTAATTTTGATAGGAATAATGATGTTTATATTTTATTTAAATAATTAATTTGAAATGATAATTATTATTTAAATTAAATATTCCATCCAATTCCATACCATTTAACTATTAAATGAATGATGTTGTTGATCGTGCGTACATACAACCTACCATCATTAAATGCGATCAGGTTCATTCTCTACATTAACCATTCAAGAATGGTAAAGAAATTTATATAAAAAATAATAATGAAATATATGAAATAATAATTATATATTATTTATGTATATATGTGTGTGTGTCTATGTGTGTGTGTGTCATTTACTTTATTCTATTCAATTCAATACGGAAATAGAAACAATTTTCATACGTCGTACGACCTATCATCTTCATGAATGGTGTATTACATATCATTTATCTATCTATTATAATGAATATTTATGATATATAAATAAATTTTTTAATTCAATAAATAACTAAATACGTATCTATGAAGTATGATCATGAATGAAATTTTTAAACCAGTAAGATAAATAAAATAATAATTATACAAAACGTTGATTTAACATTGAATTAATAAATAAAATGGTTATATAATCAAAATAAGTGAATCATATAAGATATCATAGATATTACTATGGTTCTGTTACAAGTTAATAATATGTTCAAACCTATCATACAGAAGTCTTGGACTCATACAGAAGAAATTAGACCTAATGTAAGGGATAATTTTTCAATCTCATGCTTATCCCAGATTTTTTTATATGTAATTATATACTGGTGTATATTTATCATCCATGTCTATGTTTCCTAAGTATTTAATATGATTTATAATATTCTAAAAAAATTTAAAATTATGTTTACCCTTTAAATAATTTTTATTAAATGGTATGAAGGGAATATTTTTTCTTTTTTTAATTGGATGTACTTTTTGTCTCTTCAGGAAAAAGTCTGAGGAGAATGTTTTTTAACATATACGACACAAATAAATTTTATTCTTTCATAACAAATCATTTACATGAAAAATACATTACAATATTTTAATTTTCTTTTCAATAAAATTATTTTCTTTTCAAATTATGTGTCTTTTTTGAGAAATGAAATTTTTTTTGAAGAAGAACTGATATTTTCTCCAAGAATTAATTTCATGTATCTTATCAACGTTATTTTCCATCTAAGATAACATAGGGTTATTTTTTATCAATTTTATAACTTTTATATGATTATTTTGATGGAATTATATTTAGGAAATCCATTAATATTATTTGGATTATGAAGGAATGATTTTTAAGAAACCCCTTCTTTGTTCCTTGGGATATGCTATGATGAATGGTTTATGTTTTTGCCAAAAATTTAATAATGATTTCATTGTGAGATGGGTGGGACTTATATATCCTTCCCATGAATTAGGTAAATATTTATATCTCATGATATAGAAATGAATCAAATGGAAAGGAAATATAGATCAATAATATAGGGATAGAACGATAGGTAAATCTAGTTCATAAATACGAGGATGGAATAACAAGTAAATATCGTTTAGTAACACAAGGTTACAAAAACAAGTAAACCTAGTGCAGTAATGGACTTTGTCCAATATTTTGTTCTAGGAAGATATTCCTTGTCTACTATGAAAATCATATTATGTGCTTATTTACATTCCATAATTCCATGTTTTTTATCAATATTATTTTATCATGGTTTGTTTTCATTTATGATTTATTCCTTATGAACTGTCAATATTTATTTCATGACTCATGATTTTGATATTCAATATTTATGTTCATGTTATTACAATATTAAATTTATATTTTGTTTTATTTTCTTAATGTTTTCCCTTACTAAGTATTTGAGCTCACCATTTTTATGTTTTATTTTCCTCGTAATATAAAGAAAGGTTTTTTGGTAGCAAAAATAATGGTATGATCATTATGGTATGCATTGAAGACCATTCAAAATACTAGAATAATGTGTTCCATGTTTATAAATACACTAAACTAAAAAGGTCTTTGGGCATCTGGTTGTGTCAAGTATTAAGTATTCCATAAAATAAATTCAGTGTCTATATACATCATGTTTGGGTCAATAGAATGTGAAAAAAAGGATAAAATAGAAAAAATAACATCCATGAGAATTAGAATTATTTTATGTTCATTTCATCCTTGATTAAATTCAATTAGAAGAATAAATCAAGAGGAATCAAACAAACACGATAAAACTCCCAATAAACCTGGAAAATATTATACCATCCCACAATATGCATGATACATGAGTGAATATGTTCATCAATTGATTAATGTTCGTCAAATGAATAAATAAAAGGTAACAAATCCAAATAAAATAAATTACATACCTCATGTTGGCTTTATTTATGATGAATAAAAATGTGTTGTCATAGTCATTGGCATGATATATTGAATCAGAGGTCTATCAATCCTCGATCCAAGATCTTTGATCATCCTCCATCAGGGTCCCCTCCAACACTCCAATGGCACTCATAAAATTCATTGTGTTATACAGAAACCCCTTATGAGTTATCCATAAGAGTACTTCTAAAGAGACATATGGGTCACTATATTATAAAATAGAAAAAATTTAATTTTTTACTCATTCACACACCGTGATAACATTTCAATATACGAACCATGCCGACTAATGTCATGTAACTCCTTGGGTAAACCATGTGCTCTGACTTCAATAGTTCCATTGTATTTCTTATCCGATCACCCATTTATAAGTTATTCCACTTTTTTAGGATAATCATGCATGTGTGCTATTTAATACATTTAATATATTTCAAACATTTAATTTGGGAAAACCAAGCCTCCAAATTGCTCAACCTCCCAGTTATTGGTTTAAAAAATAATCCATTTAATATTTAAAATTACATATGTAAAATTGTAGTCATTACATTCTACACACCATGGGTATTTACTTATAGAAAATCCAAAATAAGGGCTAGTCAAAAGATGAGGGTAATTATCATGAATTTGAGCCTTCAGCTTACAATTTCTATCACAGATATTCTAGTGCTATCACTATAAACACACTAATTCAATGGATAGCCCTCAAATGACCTTCTATTATAGATCCTTTATCTCCAAAGGCCACCTCATATTATTGTAATACATATGATGAATTTATGTAGTCTTCGCTACCCAACGATGATCTGTACCATCTCTATTGTCGCTTGTACCAACTTAGGGCCCCATAGTGCAGACTCTCCTAGGTCAGTCTAGAAAAGTGGTTACATGAATGGTTTCTCATAAAAAACCTAACATGGTGACACACCAATGGTGGAATGGTAGTGGTTTTTTATGAATCCTCCACCAATGGCAAGTGATTCATCCAACTGCAGCCAAATTCCAACATGGAAGCTAGATGCATTTCTTCTAGAACCCTCATTGTCTTCTCATTCAGGCCATCAATTTGGGGGTGAAAGTCTATGCTCACATTTAACTAGGTTTTAAATTCCTCCTACAACCCCTTCCATAGGTGGTATGTAAACAAAGCATCATGATTAGAAATAGTCATCGATGGAACTCCATGGATTCGGAATGTCTCATGAATTTAAAGGCATATCATGATCTTTACTAAACTCTCCTCATGTATAGTAAAGAAATAGGCTAACATGGTGAGTTGGTATATGATCACCTAGATGGAATCATGGTCCTTAGATGTAGGTGGTAAGCCCATGATGAGGTCCATATATATCCCATCCCACTTCCATTCTTATACCCCAAGGGGTTATGTCAAACCATCATTAACATGATTCTCAACCTTCAATTGTTGACATGTAAGGAATACATTGAAAAAAACTATAACTACCATCCTCATCCATGGAAACCAAAATAGATGTTCGAGTTCCCAATATATATTTTTCACACCTAGATGTACTGATAAAAGATACATATAAAACTCCATTATAACCTTCATCCCCAACATCACTAGTATCATCATTTATCCCTTGAAAATAATGATGTGCTCCTAACCATTATAATATCCATAAACATTCCTAGAATATATCTTATCATTTTTAGTCACACAATCGTTGTCCCCAAGTCATACCTCCACGAATTGTTATAATAGTTGAGGGGTGAAAAACATCGATTAGAGTTAAACTCCTCCATCTCCTTCAATAATGGATAACTGCAACAAGCCTAACTGCTCCAACTAGTCACATAGAAAATGTGAACAAGATTTCTACTGAAAGCGTCTTCTATAACGTTCCCCTTCCTGGGTGTATAATAAATATTAAAGTCATAATCATAGATGAACTCTGGGAATTACATCTATATCATGTTTGGATGCTTTAATGAGAAGATATAATTGAGACTCTGGTGATTCGAGTAGATGCTAAACCACTCAAACATTATGTTTTGTCACCGTATCTTCAAAGTAAAGTATAAAGTTTCTATCTCAAGATCATTGGCCACATAGTTCTTCTCATGTTGTCTCAATTGGAATGAACCAGAAGAAATAATTTCATTCCTATGCATATGAACACAACCAATACAATATCAGGATATGTTTTAGAATAATACAAACTCAATACCCACCTCTGGAAATCAAATGATGGTAGTACTCATCAAACTCTATCTCAACAACTAAAAATATTATTGTCACATCTCTGTACACATGAAAGGTTTTCCCTTTCGAGTAAAATTTTTAATGAGAACTGATATCCTCGAGAAACTAGGTATGAATCTTATGTATTCTCTTTCCAAAATAAGGAATCTATGAAACTATGTCTCACTATTAGGTGTCTCCTAAGATAACAGTACCTCATACATGGTTATGTCCACCGCAATTCCATCTTCTAAGAAAACATTTTCAAATAATTTGATCACCTAAATCAATAAATAACACTTTGAGCTCTTTCTGTATATATAGTTCTCTCAATGTATATCCAGAACTACCCTTATGTGTCTCTCATTCTCCTCCTCGTATTCCAAGAACACAAGTATATGATCGATGAAGTCTAAAATGAATCTGTCTAAAAAAGGCTAGATAATCTGGTTCGTGTGTCTCATGAACACTTCCTGGGAGTCTGTCACACCAAATGGAATCACCAAGTACTCATAGTGACCTCATCAACAGCTAAATTTCCCTTTTTTATACACTCATCATGTACTCACAGTTGATGAAAGCATGATATGAGGTCAATCATCGAGAACCATCACACCCCTCTCAAATACTCAATTAGTTCATTGATCCTTAGTAGGGGATACATGTTCTTCATGGTAACTTGGTTCATGTTTCAGAAAGCTATCCACAACATAAAGCTCCATTCATCATTCTCGGAAGTCAAATTTAGGGTTTCTTAAAGAAAACACTCGGTGTCCTAAAGAACATTGACTGAAAGTCCTATAATTACACCCTCGGCTTTCAAAAACCATTGTGTGCCATATGATATGCTTATGAATATATTGATTCCATCCTCAGGATTAGATTAATACAGAGGTCTATCAATTGATGATGAGGTAAAAATGAAATATCTTCATGGAATACATCCGTGTATTCTTCCGACACTATAGGAAACTAGAAATGCACAACATCCACTACACCAAGGGTCATCCTAGCCAACATATGACTAATCAGATACTCCCTTTTAGGAATGATTAAACTTTTCACTGCAAGGGATTCCATTTCACCAATAAAGGAGGACATTCTTCCATCACTACTACCACACTACACCCATCGCCTAAAATAGTAAATATTGGCCTACATTTTATATAACCAATCCATACCATGAATGATGTATTAAGGCCTCGATTCTATATCCAACAAGTACCAACTGAAACTCTCTCCTTGAAGAGTCAGTTCACACTATAGACATAAGTTTCTGATCATATATTCTTCTCTAGTAGGTGTCTCCAAGATTAATGGTCTCATTAACATTTCAATCAGAATATCTATTTCTTGAACAAGGGGGGTGGTGAGAAAAAAATGACTAGCACATGTGTCTATTAGTATATCATATAATGTAGAAAAGATAAATATCATTCCTCGAATCATTCATGGAGACCCTAGGTTGAACGCTTCGACTAGCTGTAGTTATCCCATCCCCTTACATCCATCACCCTAAGCCTGGCATAGACCACCTAAGGGTGGTGGTGGTAAAATGTCAATACCTCAACCACCTCCTACTCCCCCAAATATTCTTCTATATCATACATCATGTACACCAAACTACTCCTACTACAGCCTCTACCATGGTGGCCCATCCATGGTCTCTCTAGAAATTGTACAATAGGTTGGATAATCTAGGTAATGTTTTCCCCTACCATCACATTCATATATTCACATGCCTTTGGGCTTACTAGAACCACCCTGTGATCCTTGAACTATACATCCATTGTACTGATACCTCCTCCTAAAACGTATACCACGTTTAGGTAACTATTACTAAGCTCGGCTCCCAACTAATGAGGAATTTTCATTCTTTTCCACTACTAACAACTACTAGATCTATCTTATCATCGAAGAAACTATATACAACCAATTTTCTTCCTATCACCCTAGAATATGCTGAAATACATATAGGTATATCATTCGCTTGTATCTATCTATAAAGACATTTATCAAAGGTCTAAACCCAGAATAATTTGCCTCAAACCAAATCCATTAACTACCTAGAGAGGTTTTAAACATCGATGAAGAATCAGTTACTATCATGATTCCCTAATAGAGCTTCAAAAGCTCCTAGATACACATATCTCTCAACGTTTCTTGGGTGATCCCCTCTCTAAAAAGGAGATCCAACCCTATATTTGAAATAGTCCACTCATTATAAGATACAGTAACTAATCCCTATCGTTGCTCTACTGATCCAAGAATTAGGCTCTCCGATAGGACTATGATATAGTCGGTTGGTGTCATTACTAGATGGAAAAATCCGGTCATAACCTCAAGATAGTACTTAGCTACCTTCAGATGAGGCTCACCTCAGAACATTTGGTGTCTATATGGATGAAATTCATGAAGCGAGCTCATCCAATTCTCTTCATCCACTGGTACATCGGGTACCATATATTGCTATACACGTGGTGGTATGGCTAGTTCTCCACATGAAGGTTACATTTGTGAAACTGTTCCTTGTATCGATTCCTCATCATTGTGGGGATCATCCATGTGATCTAAATGCTGAATCCTTCCTGTTATACATCATGATGGAATCCTGAAAGTAAAAATGATGTACCGTGGTCAATGAGTATTTAGGGAGAGTTGACTCAAAAAAGACATGGAAACCACAACCCATTACGATATAAGGCATGTACCATTATTTTTTGTGCAACTAGTGTTCTCATTTAGTGAGTCATAAATCAGGTGATCAAATCCCTTGTGTATGGATATGTCTCCCTCCACACCAACATTAAAGTCCATATCCATGAAACAAAACTTAAAACACATATCACTTTTCCACCAAACCTGTCACATGAACTTTTGGTCCTAGTGTAGAACTGACCTCCACTGATACATGTTTTTCATGACCCAATCACATGGGTACAAGGACGTGACACCCTATGCCTACCTCTAATAGGCCCGAGGTTGGTGACTTTCACTGAGTAGGCATATTAATAAAATTAGAGGAATTACATAAGTACATGTACACATGAACACATACCAATGACAATAAAAATATTTTAATGTAATAATTCTATAAAACTAATTCATGCATACATCTATATCCCTCAATATGAGCATGGAAAGAGGTAAAGGAAAGTAAACTTGTCCAAATAAAATCCCACAAAAAAGAGTTTATAACCCATGTCTAACTAGAATGTAATATTACTAAGACTACTATCTAAAATTCATAATAACACACCTCGTTCTTTCAAATCTCACGAAGAATCATCTGATCCTAGTCCACCTCACACTCCATAAAATGATTTATCATTTACACAAGACACGTCATATGAAAGAAATTCATATTCATGTAGGAGTATAACAATACCAATTTCGATGCCTAAAAACCACAAATCATACAAAAAAGGAAATTACACTCAACTATAAACAAGTATATTTATACAACAAAAATATCACGAATATCCAGATTTACTCAATAGAGGCACACAGTCTAAAGGTATGACACAACCATAGTATACCAACCATTGGATTTAAACTCGAAGATTCCCCTATGAAATTATCTGAGAGAACTCACTCAAAAGTATAATATGACTAATGACACCCATATGTGAGTTATTTCTCATCGGGTCTCACCATAGGAAGAAATATGATGATAGACCGGAAGAGAATATGATATATAGATGAGGATCAAGGCTTGGTCCATGGGGTGATACTAATGAAACAATATGAATTAATCTCTAGGTAGTGGATTGTTTCCCAGTAGGATTGGTCAAGTCGAAACCCATGACTCTACATATGGATCAATGTTAGATAGGGGATCTCACTTGGTGCCTCGTAGGGGGATTCTAACAACTCATCTACGATGTCCCGCTGAAGGGATCATTTTCTTAGAAGTAGGAAATGATTCATACCAATATTTAGGGAAAATATAAAGGTAACGAACCCTAATGAATCTTTTCCTTCATAAAGGGGACAAGAGATCTAAGCCATGTAAGAAAGAGTACACAATATGTATAGGGGTTACACACTGTGTCCCTTGACCACAATTTCTACCTATGTAAGCACCCTGTGTTAGCAACCCATGTATGTGTAAGAGGAGAGTACATGATGCGAAGAAGAGATACACACAGTGTACCTATACACATCTTTCTGTTCATGTGCTCCAATAATGTGATAGTACATGGATCTACCGATGTAGAAGGACAACACATTTCCATGTAGTGGTTACACAATATGTAGTTAGCCTATGTACAACACCACATGCCCGTGTACTTCCCAATATACACATTGTGTTGCCCATGACAGGTTGCACTTCATGTGATAGAGTATCATGTTGTGTGATCCTAAACATTCTCCTGAAAACCCTAGCCACTACAAGGTTGTACAATACACTACGTAATCTCATATTACACTTTGTGTGTGTTGGTATTTTCTAGAAACCCTAGTTCTTCCTCCTACTTGTGTCCACACAACCGCCATATTAGAATCAAGCTCCAATTTTTAAAATACTCAAGGATCTACCTCAGACGACCATCGTCGTTGATGAGGAATGTTCTCTACCTATGAAATATTTTCTAAAAAATGAAATCGTTCTCCTAAATTATCATTCAGACAACTGTCATGAAAATCATGGTTTTCTAAACCAATCTAATTAGTTCTTCACTACTTATGTTTTACCTCTATTGCATTATACCAATACCAGATATACAATCTCATATCATTTCACAATGAATTGTATGTACAAAGAATTAATCAGCAATGTTCTTCAAAAAAAAACCAAGGGGCCAGAAGTGTTGAATGTGAAAAGGGGGAGAATAATCATAGAGAACATAAATGAGGAATGAACCTCAGTCATTGTTCATATAATCCTTGATTTGTTTCCTTTAGACTGATAAATGATGAAGAATTGATCATACCTAATAAAACACAAATTAAACCCTACAAATATAATCACATCCTAAAATACACATGATCCCTGAATCAATCCATTCATCCATTTATTGTTTACATTGTTATAATAAAGAACAAGGAATAAATCTAAACAAAACATTTAACCTACCTCGATTTGGCTTCACCACTAATGAAGAATGATGCATTGTCCTTTTCATTGGAATGATTTGTCGAATCTTAGTTGTTTCCATCATTGATCCATAATCTATATTCATCTTCCAATGGGGTCTCCTACAAATCTCTAATGGAACTCATCACATCCATTGGGTTATGAGGAAAACCCTAGTGAATTTTCCATATGAGTATATTGAAATTTAGAACTAGGTCACTGCTTCATGAATTAGAAATAGAATAATTTATATACTTTATCTTATTCATCCATACACCCATGACAACTTATCCATAAATGACATGTGTAGACTAATGTTATGACGCAGTTAGGGTAAACCTCATGCTCAGAGTTCAACCGTTACCTCAGAATTTTGATTCGGCACCAATTTAGGCGTTCTTCCACATTTTTTGGAAAACCATGAGTTTGTTATATTAATTATATTTAATATATTTCAAAAATTTATTCCAGACAATCGGTACTCATAATCGCATTTCGTCTCAGAATTGGGTCTTTGAAACCTTCCATATAATATTTAACAATAATATACAATTTTTTTATTAATTTCAATGCGTAAAAATAAAGCGCTAGATACTATATAATTTGGAACAGCTGATTAAAAACTTCAAATCCATATCTTTTGAACTATTTTAAAAATTGAGTATAAATATAGTTTATATTTAAAAAGATTAATGCATAAGAAAATAATTTGATAAAATAATACTAATGTTCTAAAATATTGAATAAGTATTTGAAAAATAAAATATTTTAAAAAAAAATTATGGCCATTATAATAAATATACTTGTTATTATAAAATTTGTCATTAATTTATATTTCATAATTATATAATAATAAATTCGAAAATGTTACTCTTTTTGGAAGAAATTATATTGGCATTAATCTCTAAAAAATGATTACTTTTAAAAATATCAAATAAAATATCTTGATAATATATTAATAATTTTAATCCAAAAATGGTGTTCATTATTCAAAATTAAATTTCTAGAATTTTATAATTAAATTTTTTAATAACATTAGATGATATATTGAAATATATTACATATGTAATGTCCCGGTTCCGGAAGCCACCCAGAGGTGCCTCATACCCAGTTGGTCACATGGCCTCAAGCGCATTTCCCCAAATGCCAGATGCTGCCGACTAGCAGCGAGGGCCTTGGGTGTAATAGTGGAGAAACTATGCCCTCATTGGCAGAGTACACAACGTAAGAAGAATAACATACAATAGTGGAAGTAGTAATAACCAACAATATAATAGCGGAAAACTGAATCAGCAAACTAGAGCACATATGTATATAAGAAATGATGCATGATACATAACTAGGAAAGAAGCCCAACAACTCAAAATGATGGAACGCACTATAGTACCAAAAAAGTACAAAATAAAATTAAATATCTCCTCACCATCGCGAGCCAAAGCTCGGTCCCATGCTCTCCTACTCCAAGTAATCATCTTCCAGAATTCGAAGGGCGCTTTCCCTTGTCTATACCTGAAACAACATAGTCTTCTTGGGCCCAAAAGCATGACCCAAATAGGGTGTGAGATAAAATCCCAATAGGTATTCACCCGAAGATCTGTGTCTAACAGTCAATTAGTATATGACAGGTAATAGTGAAATAAGCTGTAAACAAAAACAGCAAGTAGAAGGCAGTAAACAGTAAGCAGTAAAACAGGATGATACATAGCAGCAATCAATCCACAACAAAACAACAACAGTGAAACAAACAGCTAACAAGCCGGAAACCCTCTGGTAAGTACTCAAAGCCATCCCCTCTGGTCATATCCAAGATGTACCACAGCCCTTTGGGCAGTGCACTCAGCCTAACCCCTCTGAAATAGTCATACGAATTTATGAGACTCTCTGGGGAAGCTCACTCGGCCAATTCCCCTTATTGTATAGGGTAGTCAGGGACTCTCTTTAGGAAGATCACGTGGTCTAACCCTCATAACCCCAAGGTCTAGAGACTCTCTGAGGAAGTTATCTCAGTCAATTCCTCTTATAGCCTCAAGTATACCACAAACTCTATGAGGAAGCTAACTGGGTAAATTCCCCCTCTAGCCTGGGAAGGTTCTTAAAGAGATTCAAACAAGGTAAGACTCTCTGAGGAAGCTCACTCTGTCTAGCCTCTTATAGTCTATAAAATCCAAGACTCTCTGGGAGCTCACTCGGTCCATCCCCTCTGTAGTCTGTAATATCTAAGACTCTTTAGGAAGCTCACTCGGTCTATACCTTATAGTCTACATCACCGGGTTCTCTCAGCCCCGTGCCAGTCTTTGCATAATAATGCTATAAGGATAATGTAAACCTATAGAGATACTTGGATAACTAAAGTACACATATAGATCTACTTAGCCAAACAATCCACAAGGTAACAACCATGTCACGAGTTTCACTTCAACCTATAACCACAAGGAATGGAAACAGGTGCAACAACCAAAGGAAAATGAGACCCAAAGGTCATAAACAGAATAAAGAAAGTAAAATACATTAAATCACAACAATTTATCCTCTAACAGGGTCAATTTACCTCTACACAAGCATACAATAAAGGCATGAAATCATCATGGGAAAAAAGGTAAACACACAATACCCCATTCATGGGTATTGGTTGAATTTTTACATAAAACATAGAGACTTTGAACGGTAAGGCACAAACCACCTACCTCGATACTAGGTGATCGATATACTTGATCCACGATGGCTAATTCCCCCTAGAATGTCATAGATCTGAGAAAACACACAAAACATTCAACCATAGATAACTTGAGAAAGAGGAAGAATTGGGAAACAAGGCTCATGAAGAAGGAAGAACACACTGTTGCGCTTCAAATGCAATTCACCGTGCTCGAATCATAGAATGGACGAAGAGACGGGAGCTTGAGGAAGATCTGGTCATATGGGTCACTCTCAAATGATACAGACCTAGAAGAAGTGGTTTATGAGGATGAGACATGACCCCGGTCCATTTAGTGAAAAAAATAAAAGAACACGATGTGTATTTTTAATGTACACGGTGTGTAGTGGGTCTTTTCATACTCCGCCAAAATTAGCCTCCACATCACCCCTACACACTGTGTGTGTGGTCCGGGCATGGCCAGCACACGGCTTCGAGCTAGGGAAGAGTACACGGTGTGTACTCAGAAAGTACACAGAGTGTACATCAAAATTTTCTAGAAACTCTATTTTTCTTAAATACTACAGAAAAAGGAAAAGCATACCTGAAATGAAGATCTGAGTTCTTATAAACTTCACCCATTAATGAAATTCATCCCCGAATTTCCCTAGGTGGGAGTAGAAGAAGGATCCACGAATAGCTCCAGCCACTGCGATCGAACCTCGGCATCCCTATCCCAAGTCTTGTCCAGTACTCGCCCAAGCTGCCATAACACTCGTACCATAGGGACATACCGGCCTTGGAGAACCTTCTTATTGCGATCAACAATCCGGATAGGATGCTCTTCAAACGATGCATCCGCTTCGAGCTCAACCTCCTTGGACTGAAAGACATGAGACAGGTCTAAAAAGTAATTTCTAAGCTGAGAGACGTGGAAGACGTCGTGCATAGCCTCGTACCTATGAGGTAGTTACAACCGATAGGCAACCAGTCCAACTCTCTCCAAAACCTCAAACAACTTGATGACTCGTGGTGAATGATTACCCTGTCTCCAAATCCTCTTGTGTCCCAACCTCGGTGCGACACGCAAGAAAACCTTATCTCAGACCTCAAACTCCAGAAGTCATCTCCACTGATCAGCATTAGTCTTCTGTCAAGACTGTGCTGTAGCCATCCTCTTCGAAATCAACTCTATCTGCTCTAAGGTCTCCTGAACCAGATGAGGTCCTAGCAAAGATGCCTCTTCTGCCTCCAGCCATCATAAGGGTGATCGGCATGGCCTACCATAAAGAGCCTCGTATTGTGCCATCTGAATGGTTTCTTGAAAACTTTTATTGTAGGCGAACTCCACCAGAGAGATATAGATCTTCCAAGATCCACCAAAGTCCATAATACAAACTCGGAGCATATCATCAAGCACCTGGATCGTGCGCTCGGACTAGCCATCAGTCTGATGATGGTATGTTGTACTCAAAAGTACCTGTGTACCCAAAGCCTTCTCAAGTCCCTACCAAAAATGAGAGGTAAAGCGTGCATCCCTGTCTGAAACAATGGAGTGTGGAACTCCATGTAGATGTACAATCTCTCGGATGTACAGTTTTCCCAGATCATCAAAACTGAAGGTCTCCTTGATTGTCAAGAAGTGTGCAACCTTCATAAGCCTGTCGACAATGTCCCAAACAGAATCACTTCCCCAAGGTGACCTCGGTAACCTGGTTACTATGTCCATCACGACATCATTCCAATTCCACTCTGGAATGGGTAACTAGTGTAAAAGCCCTAATGGTCGCTGATGCTCTGCTTTCACCTGCTGACATGTAGAAAATTTAATGACAAAACCAACAAAATCTCTCTTCATACATGGCCACCATTACTGGCGGTGTAGATGACGATACATCTTGGTGATGCCAGGATGAACTGCCTGAACAAAGGAATGGAAATCCCACATCATCTCCTCGCATATGTCTTATGGCACCCATACGCATCCCTGGTAACGCAAGATCTCATCCTCTCCCACTGTCCATCTAGGAAGAGGGTCCCCTCCTGACATATTTACCCGCTGGACCAAGGACTCTGAGTTTGATAGTTTCCGCATTCATACACGATCAAGAAGTGTAGAGGTAATAGCCACAGATGAAAGAAAGGTCTGTCCCTGCCTATTGTGCACCTCTAGATGCATCTCAGAGAACAGATCCATAAGTTGCCACTCACTGCTAGGCTCCTGAACTGCATGAATCTGTGTTCGTCTTCTCAACACATCTTCCACTTCATTGCCCATTCCCAGCGTATGGGTGAGCTCAAAGTCAATGGACTGAAGATACTTGACCCACCTGCGGTGTCCTAGATTCAGATCATGGTGAGTGAAGATATACTTGAGACTCTTGTGGTCGGTAGAAACCACAAAG
Organism: Viscum album; assembly: GCA_963277665.1. Taxonomy (NCBI): domain Eukaryota; kingdom Viridiplantae; phylum Streptophyta; class Magnoliopsida; order Santalales; family Viscaceae; genus Viscum; species Viscum album. The sequence continues at coordinate 1,517,849,470 of OY728131.1, forward strand.
TGCTCTCCCACAAGATAGTGTCTCCAATAGCGTAAGGCATGAACAACTGCTGCCAACTCCAGATCATGCGTCGGGTAGTTCCTCTCATGTGGCCTCAACTTCTGAGACCCGTACGCAATGACTCCATCTCTCTGCAAGAGCACAGCTCCGAGCCCGATACCTGATGCATCACAGTAAACAGTGTAGCCATTGCCCAGCTCTAGCAAGACTAGTATCGGTGCTGACGTCAACCTCCCTTTCAGCTCCTAAAAGGACTACTCATAAGAATCTGACTATAAGAACTTCACCCCCTTCTTGGTCAGACCTGTCAACAATGCTTCTAGGCATGAGAAGTCATGAATGAAGTGTATTTAGTATCCGGCCAGCCCTAGGAAACTCCGCACCTCAAAGACGTTCTTTGGATGCTCTCAGGAAACTACAACTCTAACTTTCTCTGGGTCCACTGACACTCTTGTCTCTGAGATAACAAGACTAAGGAAGTGAATCTGATCCATCCAAAAGTGGCTCTTCGAGAGTTTATCATACATTTGATGCTCTCTCAATGTACTCAAATTGATCTCAAGATGTGTGGAATGGTCGTGTCAAGTTTGAGAGTACACCAAGATATCGTCCATGAAGATCGTGACAAAAGAGTCCAAGTACGGATGGAATACTCAGTTAATCGGTGCCATGTAGACTACAGGCACATTCGTAATACCAAAAGGCATGACTTTATACTCATAAAGACCATACCAGCTCTGGAAAGCTTTCAGAGGTATATCTAATGGTCTAACGTGCAACTCATGATAACCGGACCTCAAGTCGATCTTCGAGAACACCCGGGCTCCTTGAAGCTGATTAAAGAGGTCATCGATCCTCGGCAAGGGATATCAGTTCTTGACCGCCAACTGGTTCATCTTCTGATAATCCTCACAAATCCGAACAGTACCATCCGCCTTCTTCGCAAATAGGACAGGCGAACCCCAAGGGGAGGTACTAGGTCGGATGAAACCCTTTTCCTACAACTCCTCCAACTGCTTCTTGAGCTCTTTAAATTCAGGTATAGCTATCCTGTAAGGAGGAATGGAAACTGATGTAGCTCCTGGCATGAGCTCAATCGAGAAGTCTACCTCGCGCTCTGGAGGCAAACCTGAAAAGTCCTCTAGAGAGATATCCCTGAAATGATCCACCACTGGGGGAATGTCTAATTGTGAAGTCCCCTGGTCATCCAGATAATGACTAGAAATATGCATGTAACTTCCCCTATCCCATGATGCTCGGGTCCAGCTCTACCCGCTAGGACATCCCACTCACCTCTATGAAGAAATGATCCACCCTCTGGTGATACAAAACTCACCCTAGGGCGATAGCAATCGACGTCTGCCTGGAAAGGAACTAACCAGTCCATCCCAAGAATGACGTCATAGCCTGTCATCTCTAAGACATAGAGGTCCCATAAGAAATGACACCTCGCAACCTCAAGGGGGAACTCTCTGCACTATTGTACACTAGATTTCCTTGTTCCCAAAGGTGTGTCAGAAGTCAAAAAGTCGACAGACGAAAAGATACAGAGCCCGAGTATCTCCACGACAACAACAAATATAATGATATGGAAATCACCAGTATCGAAAAGGGGAGAAGATAAAATAGAGGATACTAAGATCGTATGTCAAACTGTAGAAGGGTTGGGATCCTGCTCCTGATAGGTCTGCTTCACGGTGAAATACTGGCCTGCACCGCGGCCCTACGCCCCTGGCTGACCGCTCTGAGCTGATCCACTCTGTTGTCGCTGATGACCTGGTGACTGACCACCACGACCGTGACCTCCACCTTGGCCTGAAAGGCCAGAAGAATTCTAGTTCCCTGACTAGTGGGAAACTGGTGAAGCTCCTCCATAAAGTGAGGACATAGAACAATGCCTACCACCAGATGAAGGTAAAATGATGTGACATAAACGCTAGTGATGGGCCAACTTTCCACAAGATCGGCACTCCATAGGATATCTATGGCACTGAGGCCTAGTATTACCACTCCTACCGCACTTGTAGAATACAACCTGGCTGCCAGAAGATGCATTTCACAAACCCCGATCACCTCTAGAAGACTCTCTTTGATGCTTCCTACTGTCCGTTGGAGGAACACCAGCTCTGGATGACGAACCGCCTTGGCTCACTACTCCAGAATCCCTCAGATTGCGCTCAGTGATCCGAGTCTGGTTAACAATAGAGGATACATAAGTCAACTGGAAGATATTCTCCTGGGAACAGATCTCCTTCCTGAGATCGTCCTCGATCATCCTAGAAAGGAACAAATCATCACCTACTGGGATCATTGTGAAACGCTGTAGCTCAGTGAAGCGGGACGATTACACCATAAAATAGAGAGTACCCTGATGCAGACTCATAAACACCCGGGCTCGATTGGCCCTCAGGGTCTCCGGATAGAAGTAGTCATATAAGGTGCATCAAAACTCATCCCATGACATATCCTGCTGACGCCCTGACCGTGAGATCACCTCCCACCACCTCTTGGCGGTGTCCCGGAGCATATAAGTAGCCAGCTTTACCCTTTTCTCTATAGGGATCTCTAGGTGCTCAAAGATGATCAGTGTATCTAGCCTTACCCGTTTCCCCGTAGGTATCTTGGACAAAGGGACAAGATTCTTTATTATAATTATATATATCAGAGTTACATAAGTCAAAAAGAGGAGATTTTTTTATAGTATTTCTCGAGATGGTGGATCGGATCAAGTGTGATATCGTCTATCCAAGTATGCTCTGTGTTGACCCCTTTGTTAGAAAGTGTGTCTTCCACCACATTGGCTTCACGATATACATGTGGGATAATGAAGTTGCAGCTTGAGTGGAACATGAGATTTTCCATCCATCTATTAGTGAGTTCCCAAGAAATGTTTATTATGCAATTTATAATTGCCTGCACTATGGTTGTAAAGTCACATTCGAACCAGACTTGTTCATGCTTTTATGTCGGGTGAACAGAGATGCATGAATAACACTAGGAATTTCAACTTCACGGGATGAAGAAATAAAACACTTACCAAAAAACCAAGGACTTTTTTGTTGTGATCACTAAAGATAGAACCCCAGCCTGCAAGACCTCATTTCTCTTTTAAGGCCCCATATACATTGATTTTGTTCCATCCTTGAATAGGATCCAGCCACAAAACATCATGTAGAGTCTTCTACTTCAAATATTTTCCATGCACAACAACTATCTTAAGAATAGTGAAATCATGAATATTATTGAAGTGGTGACCTGTTTTTAATGAATAAGCTTACTTGGTAGTTGTAAAGAGGCGAACTAGGGATATATAAAGGTATAAACTTGACTTTCAATGCATTATTTCATTCTGTCCAATCCAATGGATTGGACCATGCTCTGCAATAGTGGGAAAAAAAATCAGTTTTTTAGTTGCAGAGAGGCTTGGGATGTGGTGTAGTATCGCAGGAGAGCTGTAATATCATGTCTCTCTAGGATATATATATAAAAAATTCATTAATTGATTTATAGAGAGTAGATGCAATGGAACATGATAAGAATAGGTGAACAATTTCCTCCCTGTTCTGATTGGAAAACATATATTGAGAACCTCGAACAATGCCATGATATAGTAAGCTGTCATTAGTAGGCAATTTTGGATGAGAAGGATGAAAAATCAAGGTCATCCTAGAGGGTCTGATTCAAGAATTTTCATATTGTTTAATCCATATAAAATAACTGTCATTCACAAAATTATAGTGGTAATAAGATTTGGAGTCAAGATATCCATTTTGAGTATGTTCCCCGATGAGCGTGTCTTTTTCGGGTGATAATATATAGTTTCCTAGGAGATCACTATGTTTTTTGTACATTTCGGTATTGGATAGGGCCAAAACATAATGAATTGAGATATCCATGCCAACAAGAGAATGTTGATTATCAATATCAGATATGAGAGGGGAGCCCTTGAAGTTTTCAATCAAGGATGTTCTGAGCATATTCCTTACAAGAAATCTATCTTTCGCGAGGTAAAATATTATTATAAGAGGATTTACTAGTTATCCAAATAGAGGATATTATATTTGAGTTGTGGCCCTACTTCAATTTATTAATGAATCTATTTTTAGGAAATCTGAGTTCGATATTGTCACATCTAAAAATATTTCAAGTGAACTTTGGAAGGAGAGCCTCATTGAAGAGCCTGATGTTTTTTATTCCCAATCCTCCCTTGTAAAGATGTTCACAACATTTAATTTATGAAATAGTGACTAATTTCTTTTCCAAAATATTTCCACTCCAAGTGAAATTCCTGATACATATGTTAAGAATATTTTTAGTGAGACAGTCCATTTATAAATCATAAAGGAATGATTGAGTTTAGTAATATTGATGTGTTTTACCAAGAATATTTTTCCCTCTATAGAGAGAGTCTTCCTTTTCCATGTGGATAGTTTCTTTTTTTTATTTGATCCACAATTTTGATGAAGTGACTATTACTAGGTATCCCCCAATAGATAGTAACACCTAGATAATGAATTGGAAATCATCCTTCCTTAATCCCAAGGTCCAAGAAAATTTGTGATCTACTCCAAGTGGGAAAATTTATAGAAAAGTATATCATTGATTTTTTCTACTTGCTATTTTTCTGTGAAACCTCCTCATAGCGTGAGAGTACATACTTCATGTCATATATGTGTAATTTAGTAACTTTCAAAAATAGAATAATTTCTCCAGCATACAGGCGATGTGTGGGAGAAACTACATTCCAAGCAGTGTGGGTAGAATTGACCTTGCCTTGATCCACCAAAGAAGGTGAGAAGTATAATTATATAGTCCTCAACATTGAAAAAAAGAATGGTAGAGAGAGGATCTTATTATCTAACACATTTAGAGCAGGTAATGTTGTCTCTATGAGAGCCATTGATAAGCATAGAGATATCAATAGACTGGAAGTGAATTTTAACCCAATCAAAAAATATGTCATTGAATCCAAAACTATGAAGAACATTGAAAATGAAGTTCCAATAATTGGTGTTGAAGGATTTATTTATGTCCAACATCATTTATATACTTCCACCTCTCAATGATTTGTTAAGGATGTTGACACATTCAGAGGTCGTACTGATACACTCTTGTATTGATATTCCTTTTACAAAGAGAAACAGGTTCGAGGTAATAAATATTCTGAAAATTATGGTGAAACGGTAACTGATAATCTTGGTTATTATTTTTTAATAAGTGATGATGAGAGTGATGGTTCTGAGTTGATGTATCTTTGAAGCATTTTCAACTTTTGGTATGAGTGCAAGAAATTAAAAATTTCTTCCATGCGGTAACACGCCTATAGAGAAGAAAGAATTAACAACCCATCAAACATCAGTTTGTATTACCTCCCAGTAGGTTTGAAAAAGGCATTAGTGAAGCCATAAAGACCCAGAGCACAATCTGGTTTAAGGCCGAAAACCACCTCCTGAATTTCATGATCATTCGATCTACAAGGGATATTGTTATTATCTTCATCACTGACAATTTTTGGAAGGAAACCCTCTAGGAGGACCTTGTTGATATTACGACCATTAAAGAGATTATCAAAATAGGAAACAACATGCTCTACAAGGGATTCCAAATTTCCATGCACTTTATCACTATCTCTCAAGAACGTGAAAATTCTACATGTTTTCTCATTCATTGAAGGGAATTGTAGAATTTGGAGTTTCTATCTCCATACTATAACCATATAACCCTAAACGTCTCTTTTATAAGTTTGCCTTTCATAGAGAGGAGTGAAGTTAGTTTAGAGGAGAGGGTAATTTCTCGCTGTATGCTGCATTCAAAATCAGAGCGAATAATGTCACATTGGATCTGATTGAGATGTGCCTCCATACTTGTAATTTCATTCTCCATAATATGATAACTATTTTTAAACCATCTCTTCGATTATGCTTTAAGTGATTTAGCCTCCTGATGAAAGAATAAACACCACTACCATAACTGTTAGAAATCCAAAAACTCTTAATCATCTTATTATAATTAGGGTGATAGGTCAATGCATTTATGAATCTAAAAGGATACAGTGGTTTGCATGTCCTTTTGGTAATTCTGGTCACAATATGATGATAATGTGATTTTATATTTGTCAAGGAAATAGATGCAGTAGCATCAAACTTCTCAAGACATTTGTCGTTAGAAGAATCATTGTCAGGTTTACTAAAAACTATTTCATTATTGTGCCATCAGTACCAAGTATACATACCTCCCACTAGGTTGATCTTAGTCAGATTATTGTTCTCAATGTTGGATTTTAATTACTTTGAATAAAGTGTGGGATGAATAGATCTCATTCTTTCACTAGGGTATAATATGTCATTAAGGTTATCAAGAATTATATAAGGATCATGTATTCCATGGATATTGAGCACAATGTTTTTCCAAAGAAATATTATTTCCTGATAGTTGTTCTTAGAATAAGAAAATGAGAAGTATAAATAAGCATTATCGATGATAGCTTCTCATGTGATCATTTTTATATCCATTATGAAGAACGAGTCACCAAATATATATATGTGAGGTTAGAACCATATGGTTTCAGTATTCCTAGAACTACTAGTGTTTCCTATTATAGTGTATCCTTTGTTTTCAAGACTAGAAGCTCTTAGAGATTTATAGATGTTGGGTTCAACAATGCCCAATAATTTGCCTTTATAAACATGTATAAACGTATTCAACGAAGTGGAATTGTCATGGTTGTCCACTCCTTGATAGTTCCTAAAAAAAGATATTCAATTGTATTTGTGTTTGGGGGGAGAACCCCCTATTTTATTCTCACTAGATTTAAATTTCATCATGATTTTCTAGTTTTATACAGTATTTACAAGATTTTTCAGATTTATCAGCATGAGATGGAGAGGACACCGGTGCTTGTTGACTAGCTGCATTAGTCAAATCAATATCCTTCAGAGATCCATTCTTTTGAATACTGTTAAAAACATATGTGTTGTTTTCGTCATCCTTTCCTGGTGAGGGAGAGAATGTGATCTTTGTGATATCTGCATTTGTAAAACGAGAGACTGGAGTGTTTTTTTTGGGCATGATATTGTCACCTTTATCTCTGAGGTTCTGTTCTATGTGATTTTGTGTATGAAACTCTACACCTGAAATGTCAACACAATTCTCTGTGCTAGTTACCGTAACGTCTATAGCCTTTTCTGGGTACCTACAATTAGAATCAACTCGGTCAGATGATGCTGAGATACAATGATTGATTTAAGATTTGTTTTCCACCTCAGGGGAAAAGCGTAAGTCATTAGCATCTTGCAAAAATCATATATATTTTTCAGTGTTATCAAAGCTGGTATAATAGCTTCTAGCCACATGTATATTAAATGATTTTGTAGATAAAATGGAGTTGATAACATTGAGAATATCATGGGAAATATCTACAACAATGTTGTCCTCTTTCATATATTCATCCTCCCCTCCACCTGTATAGCCCATGAGGTACTAAGACTAGTAGTAGGGGATTGTTTCTTAACACATTTCTATATATCATTCTTTATTGAAGTATCCCCTTTTTCCAGGCATCTTTCCACCCATTTCATACCCTTACACACTTCTATCCAGTCAATTGAATCACAGGCTGGCTTCACATGCTTTTATATAATCCTTCATTTAGAAAATGAGTGGCCAAGAACATTTCATGCCTCACAAAATGGTGTTTTGTATTCATATGCGATTTTGACCTACAACTTGTGATCATTTTAAATGAAACTAATTAAAATTGTGAGCTAATATTACATAATGACCTTGACTTGTATCCTTGCATATAGACCCAATTCACCATAGAGAGTGTGATGATCTATATTTAACGGAATCCCGATGCATAAAGAAGTGTCATTCAGAATTTATGGGTGCCAATATTACTAGTTTAAGGAATGTAATATGATCTAGAATTGTATAGAGGAGAGTCTTTGTGAGAAGGGATTGAAATTTATATTGAAATTTTCAATCAGTGGGACCTCTGACTTTAGTTGATGATTTCAATATTTCTAGGAATATTCAAAGTCTTATTTTCTTCCCATGACGATGTGGAAGTATCCTTTCCCTCTCGGGATGACTTTCCAATTCCCAAAACCCCAGATATGGGAGATTCCTATTTTGATTTCAGAATAGGGCCACCATTTTTCCCATTTTGTGTAGACAATGCATCTGGGATAATAGACATATATCGAGCCTTTGCAGGAGGGAATCTGGATCAAGGATAACAGATTAGCTCCCATCATCCTCCCTTTTAATGTGAGTCTTGGAGTAAGATATGTGTGGTAAATACGATCCTTTTAGATCCTCTAGGATCAAGATATCTCTGCATCTAGTGCTTTGGTCAGAATCTATGGTATTTCTTATTAGAGAATAGTTATTATCCTTTATGATGAAAAATTACCAGTCTAGGTTGAACGAATCCATATATTCTGAATATAGGAAGGTGAAGGATTCATCATAACCAATTACTGCAGATCGGGATACAAGATTAAAGATATCTAAGGTGTGTTTTTTTCTAGATAACCATCATCATTTCATACGATAGTATTTTAGGACAAAAATATATGAAAATAATTTTTTTTTGGTAATGAAGATATAATATGGATCTTCCTATAAACATATCCATTTCCAGATACTACAAGTGGATTTTTGTTTCTGGCACAAATATAACTAGGGGTAATAAATCCAAAAAGGATGCATTTTGACTGAACATATCATCACATGGTGCAAGAAAACAGACTTTACTGTACACATGGTTCGACACTCTTGGGGGATATGCCTAGGATAATTCAGATTTTCATTAAAACCCATTATGATGGATTTCAATAAATGATGACAATGAATGACTTGGGATAAACCTAAGGTGTCTTACATTGAAAATAATGTGTCACAAATTAAGTGTAAAACGTTTTATATATGTAAAATAATGGTTTGATTTAATGAATTTATGAGGTAAAAATTATAGGTATGCTGGAAGGAAATACATTTCACCATAGGGATCCAATTATTGTTTTTTTCATAAATTTGGGGTACCTGTTCTTTATACGAGTCAATTACCACTTATAAATAATAACCTCTAGACCATGTAAGGACCTATATTGGAATAAAATATATGATGTATTTAGGTATTTTGATTCATTAATTAAATTGAATAGTTATTTTACAAATGTTAATTTGGTTATAAGGATCATCAAACATATAAGGATAACTTTAAAAATTTACAAGAATATGTACCTTCATTGAATTATCTATTATTGATACCATCGCGGGATTATGAGCTTAATATTGATAGTATGTTCAAAGTTTTAAAAAACACTTTTTAGGATTTATGTTATGGGATTCTACCAATATTATGGATATATTGGGAGAAATATATAGAATGTAAAAATTTTAGTGTAATGTTTTTTTGAGTAATGATGCATTTAAATTAATTAGACATAATTTTAAGTTTATTAATAACAATTTGGTTTAATATGATCATTATTGATATTATAATAATATTAAAATATGGTTATTAGACATTGGGATAAAAATAGGTTGTATGAAAAATCATAGTAAAAATGTTATTTAATGATTACTTTTATATCAAGATATTCTATCATATTTTTTGGAAACATTGTAGGCATTATATTAATATAATTATAGAAAAAGGACAACCTCTAGGTTGGGTGATAACCTGGCACTGCTAAGGAGGCCATGAGGCACAAAACCATGACCAATGTACATAAAGGATTTAACACCAAGGACTTGTATTCATGATGTTCTATATAATATTCCACTACTTATGTAAAATGATTGGATGAATAAATATTAATGATGTACCATTGGTGTTACTGTTGTGTATTATGTATTCATGTTTTATATTATATCATTTTTTTTACCATATATATGGTGTAAAAAATTTAGATATATATGGAAGAAATTTTCACCCATTTATGAATCAAACGACCATTTAAAAGTGATTTTTAGTGCATCAGGCATAAAAGAATTTATTTTTTGGGTATTCATTTATTGTAGTAAGGGATTAATTGAAAATTGAACAATGCAAAATAAAAGATCAAAGTATATATATAAAATAGAATCATATCAAAATATTATATTTCTATATATTCATTAATAGTAAATGTGTTTCTAAAAATTAAGAAAATGACATTGAAAAAAAATATAACCTATCACATTCATATCAGATGAATTGGATAATCTTTAAATTATCATAGTTCGTTGTTTTTGAGGTTATTACCTTTCCATTAATCATTCACATTCTTATGATCAACAATATAAATCAATATATATAATTATTTATATTTTATTTCAATTGTATATATTTACATTAAACAAATATTATCTTACTTGTATGCCTAGTTATGTAAGCATTGTTCTTCCCTTTATCTCTTATTAAGAAGATGTTTCATTAACTATTTTATAAAATATGGGTCTCCCACAAAAAAATTGTAAATATCAAAACCATGATTATTGGTATAAAGTTGAGAGAATGAAATATATTTAATGTGTGGGGGGGGGGGATTTTAAAACACCAAAATTATAAAATAATAATATTTTACTCAATAGCAAATGTGACATGAAACACTAAACTAAAACAACCCAAGAATTATATTGATTTTAAATTAATCTCCTCGATAGCTTCAAAATAAGGAAACCCTAAGTCCAAATGAACCGTAATATAGTATTCAATTATAAACATGACATTAATATATATAAGTTATTAATATTTGTAACTAAATTTTGAATATTATTATTATCCATAGAATTTAAATGAAATAAGAATAATTTAAATGAAAAAGAATTGTTTTCTGAAAAATTATACTTCTACTAAAAACATTTTATTCTTTATTTTCACAGATTATTTAAAATAAATTTTTACCAATTTTAAAAAACATAATTTATTAAATGATCATTTTTTTCAGAAATCGGAATATCAATTTTTTTAAGATCAATTATAATGATTTCTCTAAAATAATTCTTTTTATGATTAATAGTGAAAATGATGAATTTCAAATTAAAAATGCCTTTTTATATTATTTGTAACTTTATAATATATTATGAATTAGATTTAAAATAAAATTAGTTCAATAATAAATATTTTAGTCCTAATTATTTCATTCTAAATTCTTTTACGTCATATTTTTACATAAACACTTTTACACTTTTGAACATTTTCTATTTGAAAACATGTTTTCTTGTCATGTCTGTGGTATTAATTTTAAATTAAATATTTAAAATTTAATTAATATAATTTGGATAAATGGATTATATATTACGATTAATTATAATTTTTACTCTATAACAACTTCAAAATAATTTATTACCATAATAAATAATGAAAAAAGTAAAAAATATTTACTGTACATAAGGTAAAAAAAGATTTATCGAGGGGGGGGGGTGGTTATGAAGTTGGGGTCGAAGCCTCATTTATTATTAAAATAATTAAAAAAACTCTTTTAACTTTGTAGTGGGATACCCATTACATTGTCTGAAGGTGAAGTGGTTATTTATCCCTTTACACGGCCATTAGGCCCAAATGCTTTTGCCCAAGACCCATTTTGTGAATAGTACTGCTATAGTACCCACCTTCTGCCATACCGCAAAGTACCCATAGCTGCTACAACACTCTGCCACCGCTACAGTTACCTGTCATGGCTATAGTACCCGTCGTTGCTAGAGTGCTGCAACTGCTATAGTCCACTACAGTATAGCTAAAACACATGTTCCCAATGGGTTTTGTACCCCCATTTTTCTTGTAGGATTTATCGGGGGTTAAACTAAAATATATGGACTAAAATAACCAAAACACATGTCTAAAATCTATTTTTAGATATATTTTGAACGTATAATTTATAATTCTCACGAATACTCTATTTTTGATTCTTTTGAATGTGAAAAATTTGGGTACACATTTTTCTTTTAAAAAATTAGAAGGGTGCCACTCATCTCACTTATATAAAACATCACCCTCTCCGGTATTTTTCCCAGCATCACATATTTATAGTTCCTAAAATACATAAAATAATCACTTCCAAACATCTATAACCTATTCTTATCAGACTTTTTTTATTAATTCAATCCTTGAGAGGATTTGGTGAAAACCTAAAAAGGTTACCTGAAAAAAGGTAACGTTCTTAATTGAGTGTTTTTTATTCTTTCTTCTTCTACTACATTAAAATATTAATAAATGATGATAATATAATGACCTATATATCATACATAAAATTAGATTTCTTTGTAAAGATAATCATCTAAAAACTTCTCTTTTTTCATTAAATTGGTTGTGAAGTCACCATTTGTTTGTATGCTGGACTGTCACCTTGTGAACTGATGTCATTCAATTTTCCATTACCACCTCTCATAGTTTGCTATAATGGTGGATATAAAGTATATATATTATATTTATAACATAATTATACCTTTTGATTTTGTATATTATATTTACAATTTTTACTTTCCATTCTATAAGGGATATGATAATTTCAGTTATTTGTACGATGAACTATCACCTCATAGATAAACATGATTCTTTTTTCACTAACCCTTTACATAGAGAATAATAAGGATAATGATAATTAATATACATGATAAAAATAAATAATTATAACATTTAAAACATATTTATTATTATAAATATATAATATAACTTTTCTTTCCAGGTCACTGACTTGAACATGATTACATCTTTCTTATATGTGTGGACTACTCCCTTCACAAAGCGATGTGACTGCCTTTTCCTTAACACACCACATGGATTATATATACAAGTATATTTAAATAAATAATTTGGTATTTATGATATCATCATAAATATTTAACACATGAATATTATTATCCACCATTCCAGAATAATCTTTGAAAAATGGAAATGTTATTCATGTGTACACATGACCTAACATCTCCAGGATCATAAGTATTATATTTATAAAAATAATATTTCATCATTTGTATTAAAATTTTAATAGATTTATAAATATTATAATTATTTCATGATTATTATTTTGGAGATGATTTTACTATATATTATGTACAACAACCATGTCTGTCATGATGAAATGCACAAGAAAAAATAATGAAATTAATTCTCAAAATAATGAAAATAATGTAATATTTTTAAATAATGGGCCATAATATGTTATAAAAGTATAATATATGATAATGGAATATTAATATGGTTATTTAATAAGATAATAACATTTTTTAAACGTCTATTGAGTAAATAATTATCTTTTTGACTTTCTCATTCCATTATATTTTGGAAATAACCAACACATTTTCTAAAGAGGAACACTCTTTCTCTAAGAAACATTCTCTTAAGGAAAATTTTCTATCCCAAAGAATGTTTTCTCAATATACATATTTTTTCCAACAACTTACCTAATGCCTTTTCCTTAATCCAAAAATACATATCCTTATTAGTTACATAGAACATTATAGTTCCATAGAATCTGTCTCCCCTAGAATTTAGAATCTAATTTCTCTAGAATTGAGATCCCAATTTCTCTTGAATTCCGAATCCAATTTACCTAGAATTTAGAATATTATTTTTTTTATAATTAATAATATGAATTCTCTATAAATGAGAATAATATTTCGCATGAATTTAGAATCTAATTTCTGTAGAATTTTTAATCTTATTTCATCAGAAATCTGACTCCAATTCTCCCACAAATAAGACTCTAATTCTCGTAGAAACTAGACTCTGATTCTCTCAGAAATAAGTCTCTAATTATCTCAGAAATGAAACTATGATTATCTTATATATAAGACTCTTATTCTTTGAGAAATAAGACTCTAATTTTCTTATAAATCAGACTCTAATTTTCCGAAAAAATAGAATACAATTATAAGTTTTCCTATAATCCAGTTGTTAATATTTTTTCGACTCTTAAATACATTATCTTAATAATCTAATTAAATTACTTTTTATAGTTATCATATTCCTTAATTTATTGTTTCATTTTATCATATCCTAATGATATAATATTTCTTAAGCATGATAATATTTCTCATAATTTGTTCTATAAAATGATGTCTTCAAATCTATTATGGGTATCAATTTCTCGAAATCCATGTGTATAGGTACCTCAAATATTATAGGGAAATATGACTATTATAAGAATAATTAAACAGCTAGAATTAATTTCTATAAATACCTAACTATTTTTATTGATTTATAATGTTCACATTACAACATTCATGTGGAACTCTTAAACATACTGAAACTATGTGAGAGCTCGGCTCATTCTGCAATTTGTGAAAGCTATGAACAACATATTTATCTGTGAAAAAAATGTTTATCATTGAACAAGTTATTCAAAATTGATAGTATTAATCCCATTTTTTAGTTAACAATCTAGGTTTTCCTGGGATTTGAAGACAGAGGTTCCTATTACCTTCTAAATCGGGGCCTTGTATGGATAACAAGATAGATATTGATCTTGGTATCGATGGCTTACCCTGTTATGGTTATGAGTGACTTTTTGAATGTATAAATCAATTAACCATTATCCAAGGTTATTGGATTCCATTCTCTTTGCGTTAATGTTTTTCTTCATTACTTTTTACATGATTTTTTTTAATTCGACTGAATTTAGTTACAGATAGAAATTGTAACATTCTTAACCATTTTTATACTTGCACAAATTCTAATTTAGATTCTCTAATCCATAATGTATAATCTTTCCTTAAGTAAACTTTTTTATTTTCATTATTGGATCCGTATTATTAGATCTTAAGAAAGAGAGTTTATTTAGTAATAAATAAAAAATGGATTGTGAAATCATCATGTCTAACATTGTAAAATGTATTTTTTATTTATTATATAAAGAATGTATATAACCCTACCATTAACCCCCATCTTATAATTGATAAATATAAATATAAATTTTGATCCTTTAATTGGAATTAGATAAGGTTTCTGAAATAAATATACTTGCATATAAGTTTTCATTGTCAAAGATTCTTACTTAACATTACTTGTTCAAGAATTTCATTAAGATTTTATTTTTAAACTTCTTTTTTTCTAAACATTTGATAATAACCAATTTTATGGAAATTTTTTTGAATGACAAGAATAAATGTTGAATCAATGGATAAATTAAATTCTAATAGATCTTGAATATTTTATTCAAATGAGTAAGAATACTAGAGTAATAGGATTAATACTTTATTATCAACAACACTATAGATAAATTTATATATTAACTAGTGATTACGAGATTCATGACAAGGATATCAGACAATTAACTAATCTATAAAATTAAGTTTATCACCTAAGCATTAAGGTATGAAATAAATTATTATATTCTATTATTATTAATATCTATAGCCATATTTTATCATGTAATGTTGTTGGTAGAATCTAGAAGAAATTAGAAGTTACAAATTTTGGAACATCCAAAGTAATTTAAACAAGGATAGAAATTCTTATAGATTACAAATTTTTTTTTATTTCCTTTTTTATAGCACATATATAATGTTCAACATAGTTTTATAAAGATTTATAACAATGTAAAATCAATTAGTGAAAAATGATTTGATGATTAGATGAATGTAGCCATGATTATTGATATCATGGATAATGAGTTGGAATCTAAGAGAACGACTATTGATGAATCAAGGAAATTTACCACAATTAATCTTTATGAGCTATTTGGGACTCTTCTATAGTAAGAGAATAAAATTAAACGAAATACTGAAAATTTTAATAAGAAGAATGGGAATGTCGCTTTTATAACAACATCTAATCAAATGGACCAAAAAACCCCTAAATGAGGTACCAGGTCAATGTCTAAGAAATTCATTTTATCAAATCTAGTGTTAGATATCACATAGAAAATGAACTAGCCAAACTTGCTTGAATTATGTACAAGATTGTAGGAAAAGATGAATTCCAATAAAAGTACAAGATGAATGAAAGAAAGGATAATAGAGAGTCCTAAGTGACATTATATGAATTTAATAAGGTTAGACATGTCAGACTATATTGTCCAATAAGAATAAAAAATAAACAAAACATAGGCATTCTAAAAGAGAAAATAATAAGTACTACCAGTCTAAATAAATGAATGTAAAAAAAGATAATAATTCATGGAATGATAGTAACAAAGAAACATCTGATTAATATTCAGATATTTAATCTTATAGACAGAATAATATTTGTTTTATAGCTATAATACTTACTGGAAATCAATGACTCGTGGCTATGATAAACACCCTTTAATCTTAAACAAACATTTCATTAAGTACTGGTTATCCTAATGAAAAATATTATGAATGTTTGGATGAAAAATATTACTAATAATAAGATAATATGTTACCTCCTTTTAAAGAAGTATCTTGGTTTTCCATGTTACTTGAGAATAAAAATATTAGGATCAACAAAAACATGTTATGGAAAATCCTAAAATTTATATTATAACAAAAGAATTTTCAAATCATTCAAAATAACTGGATTAGAAATACCATGATTTTTAAAATGTTTCTAAAAAAATAATAACATAAATTCATAAAAGGGAAATCATTCTATGGATAGTGAAAAATTTATTTCCATACAAAATGCTTTAGATATACACTGAAACTCTAAGACAAATGATTATGAGGATAATAATTTTTCCATCATAATAAAATATGAAATTTTAACCTTAATTAAAAAATTTCAAACATTATTTATGGTAGTGGGAGCATTGATAAAATAAATTCATAAATTCATACTCATATAAATGGTTTTGGATTTGGTTATTCTCAATAAAAAATATATTTTTATTCACAACAATTTTACACATTAATGTACTCATTTTTGAACTACGTGTCAATGTAGTATACATTGGGAGAAAATTTTTTCTTTGAATTAATACTAATACTTAGGTTTTAATAAAGACCCTTTTTCTATGAAAATATGGACACCTATGATTTTAGTTTCTAACATTTCCATATCCATAAATGTTTGTATTCCGAAAGATTAAGTGTTTTATTTTGAGGAAATCAAAGGATGTTCCAACAAATATACATGTTACATGGATAGTGGATGTTCCTGGAACATGGCGTGTATATAGAAACTATTTCCATAATTTTATTGGGATGAAATTTGTAAAATTAACTTTCAGATATAATTTTCATGGATAAATTTTCTATGTAGGTAATATTGTTCTTATTGGAAAATATTTAATTTAAACTGATTCATTAGTTAAAGTACATAAGACCAACCTTACATGAAAATATAATTATGTTATCAAGGATACCTTTTGAATTTTATGAATGATAAATTCCTAGTACACAATTCTGAGGAAGAGTTTATTCCCTCTGAATATAGGCTTGAGAATATACACACACTCACCTTAGAAGACCTAAGGAGCTAACAATTATCTTGCCTAAGTGAAAATAAATAAAATTATTTATTATGGAATAGATGACTAGGAAACTATAACATTATGAATATTTGAAAATTATCAAAGAGAAGGCTTGTTAAGGTTGTAACAGAAATTAGATTTTCTTCTCTAAAAGTATTTGATCCATTTCAATATGAAAAGAAACAAAAGTGAATCATTAAATCTATTACTGAAGTATGAACTAATGATTCATTATATCTATTTCATATGGATCTTTTTTTCCAATAAATAATAGATTAAGAAAAATCATAACTTCTAATTTTGAGTCTTTTTATAGTAATAAAGGAATTACTCATAACTTATGAGCTCCAAAAACACCTCAACAAAATGGTATTGTTTAGAGAAGAAATTTTATTATTCAAGAGAAAAAAAGAACAAGGTTGATTGAATACTCAATTGCTAAACACTATTGGGTTGATGCTTTTAGTACTACTTTTTATACAATAAGTCAAATTTCTAATGAGAACATTTCTTAATAAAGCACCTTTTGATTTATAGAGTTGTCTAAAACCTAATGTTTCCTACATCAATGTATTTGGATGAAAAGTATTAATCATGAATACTAATGATAAATTCAATTAATTTTCACCAAAATTCGATGAAGGAATTTTATTTGGATATTTTGTTACTTCTAAGGCATATAGATTTTTTAATAAAAATTCTTGTATTGTTAAAGAAACAATACATGTTCAGTTTAATATAACTAATCCTTTTGTTTTAAAATAAACCTAAACTACATATTCATATGTGTTTTAAAAGATTTATTATCTTCCTCTACAGGAAATTTATTATAATCCGGATCATACTCAAGAAAATTTTATTGGAGTAATTACCCTAGAGGGTTTTTAACATTATATTGATGAAAATTTTTTCAAAACCCAAATCAGTTGTTTCTTATGAATTATCCAAGTGATGGAATCATTAGTGATATAAATCAACCAATAAGAACTATAAGTTATATATGGAATGAATTAGAATATATAATATTTATTTCCCTATTAGAACATAAAATTACAGGAGAAGCATTAGGTGATGATTATTCGATTATATTTATGCAAGCCGAACTTAATTAATTCGATAGGAAAAATGTTTGGACCTTGGTTAAAAGTCCAAAGGAAACTTCTATAAAGGGATTAAAGTGTGTCCCTATAAATAAATGTATTGAAAATGGAATAAATGTAATAAATAATGAATGATTATTTGTTAAAGTTTGTAATCCTCAAGAAGCAATTGACTATGAAGAATCCAATAATCCAGTATATAGACTTGAATCTATTCATATTTTACTAGCCTTTGCAACAATTTTCAATTTAAACATTATTCATATGAAAGTGAAGTGTGATTTATTTAACTAATATGTTCAAGAGGATGTTTATGTTGAACACCCTCCTTGTTTTAAGACAAAAACCATCCATTACATGTTTACAACCATACAAATGCTTTATATGGTCATAAATAATCGCCTAGAGCCTAGTATGATAGACTTACATTATTTTTCTTAGAAAAATATTATGATAGGGGAACTATTGATCCAAAACTATTTATAAATAAAGATAAGAAAAATGTTTTTATTGTTCAAATTTATGTTCATGACATTATATTCAGATCAATTCAGTAATCGTTAATTGATTCTTTTACAAATCTCAGGAAATATTAGTTTGAAATGACTATGATGGGTGAGTTAAAAATAATTCTTGGTATTCATTTTTCTCATAAACTTGAAATAAAATTTTTATCTAAAAATAAGTATATTAAAGAGAATCTTAAGATGTATGTATATGACAACATTAAAAGTATAAGTACTCCAATTGGTACCTCAACCACTCGTGATCTTTATGAAACAGGAAAACAGTAGATCAAACATCATTTAGAGGTATCAAATGAACTATATTATACTTAATAGGTAGTCGACTAGACCTAATGTTTTCAATATTTTTATGTTCAATATGTTAATATAATCGAAAATAATCCCATTTAAAATTATTGATAATTATTTTCTACTATATGAACTGATACATAGATTTAGGACATTTCTATATTTTTGGAAACGATTTTCTTTTAAAAATATTTTTTTATGATGACTTTGGTGGTTATATAATGTATAGGAATAGTAAATATGGAATTTTTCTTTTATTAATAAATTCATTAGTTTCTTGGTCATTCTAAAAACAACACTTAGTAGAACAATCCATTGTTGAAGCTGAATAAGTAGCAGCTATAAGTTGTTATGATCAAGTTTATAGATGAAACACACACTCACAGACAATGGAATGTGTTTTCTCAAAACAAAAATAATGTCTGATAATAATAGTTCCATTTACCTAAGAAAAAACCCTTCACATTACTCACGTGAAAATGACATAGTCATAATACATCACTTTTGTAGGGATCATATGCTTAAAGAATATATCATACTTCAATTTATCAGAATACTTGATAAACCATGGACATATTTAAGAATACATTACCCTTTGATAAGTTTTAATACATTAAACAAATGTTAGGAAAGATAATCATATGTTAATTGTCTATATTAATTTTTTTTCAAATGATCTCATAATATTAAGATACACTTTTTTTAATGGGGAGTAAATATTTTTATTCGATTATTTTTTCATTCCTATTTTTTTTAACCTAAATTTTTTCTAGAAGCCCATAAATTTTATTTCCCTAAAAAACAAAAAAGGAAACTTATAAATACTAAAAATTATTTCTGAGTAATCCGTATAAAACGTTTCCTTAATTATATCATCATAATTTAATTTCTGTTGGTTGGTTTTTCAATATTGTTTCAAGAAAATATTATTGGATTCATATTCCTTAAATTTGAATTTTTTTTATTTAAAAACTCAAAATATCGGAACCTATAAATCCTTATTCGATAATGATATCAACTATCATAATATATCAATTAAATTTCTACCATGGGATTCACTTGGTATGATGTAATTTCATCTTGAAGCCTATATAAAGGGACCCCCTCTTCAAATGACATGTCTGTTTTCATAGTGATTTTGGCCTGAAGCACTGCCACCCTTCTTGTGTTCCATTTTATTTTCTCATCTACTGAAACTATTAATTTCACATAAAAACGCCTCACAGACTCCAATCAAGTCTAATAAGAACTAAAATATAGGATAATATTCAGGGAATTTTTAGTGGACCCAAAATTCTTTTCTAGGTATTACTCTTTTATTTTAAATTTAATAATGATGAATGAATGGGAAATACACTAAACAACAAAGAAAAATAATTAGGATCCATTTTATGATGATTTAGTTATAGAGTTTTATAATACCATTCATTTTTATGAAAAAGTTGAAAAATATATGTTTACCATTATGATTTATGAAAAACATACTCTCCCTACAAGAAGCTTGAATGTATTTTGGATAAACCCTATGAAGGAGAGGCAATCTTTTCCTCACCCATGTTACCTAATAAGGAATGTTCTTTTGAGAAAACTAATGCTATTGAGTTCCTTGAGATTAAGGGATTCAAGATGAAAAAGATATCACATCTTTCAATAAACCATATATTAGTATCCCTTTGGATGCAAGACCTTTTTATCCTGAGGAAGGAAGATAAGGACTCCATAAATTATATGTGATATCATTATAAAGGAATTCATAGTGAATGAATGAATGTAAAAACAAATTATATACATTAGTTTACCCATCATCAACATTAATAATGAATCTATCAATTCTCAAATCATGATGTACCATAAAATATTTTCAATGATCATTATATTATTCTCAAGAACCATCAAAATCCCTTTCTTATTAATGTCCAAAACAATCCAGACCTTTTAGCAAAGTAATGATACCTCGATAAGGATGATGATTAGATTTAGTGACAAGTCAGGATAATTCATTGATCTTCCTAATGTGGATGACCATGATGCATGTAATAAATGAGAGGTTGGAGAAAGTTCCATGAAAAAAACAAAAAAAAAAGCAAAGAACTAGAACCACATGAATAAGCACCATTCGCTAAACCAGAAACTTCTCAACCCAACACAAAGAAGAAAAAACCTCTCCTGATGAGGTTTTATCCAAATGGATGGAGAATAAGAAGATGAAGATAGAATGTGATTCATTTTTTAGGATAGATCATACAAATTATATGGGCATAAACACCCATGATGTTGATGATATTGAGAAGAAACCTAATGAAAAGAAGTCGTAGAAGAAAGTTTTAGAAGCTAATATTTTCCAAGCGTAGCTAAGAGACTATGGGAAGGCCTATGAATAAGTTCAAGTACCAGAATAATTCATTCAATAACCCATGATTCCTATGGCACAACTAAAAACCATGACTCTGGTACCAGATAAGTGAAAGAAGGATATTTTAGTTCTGAAACTAATAGTTGAAATATAATAAAATCCAGTAAGAATAATAGGAATATAAGGAAGAAACTAAAGATGTGATATGAATAGAAGTTTAATATGAATGGAAGAATAGCACATTCAAAATGTTTTTTATAATAAAATCCCATGATTCCTATACCATGATGATTTAAAAAGTAAAATCTATTCAGAAAGAATATGTTTCCCTATGTGAGGTCAATAATGCCCCTTTATATAATGAATGAAGTAATGATAATATTGTTCAACCTATTTATGAAAAGGCTGATAAAAAAGATTATGAAAAATTATATGATAATGTATCTAATATATGTGTTAATAAAGAATATTATATTTATGATGATAGAATAGTCCATATTTCAATTAGAGATCATGAGACTCGGAATATTGAGAAGAAAATCTATATGAAGGAAAAAGGAAAATATTTTTTTGTTGATACACCTAGGAATGAAATTGTTGCAAAAATAAAGATAGATGTTTTTTGGTTAATCTAATAAGATAGAATTTGATAAAAATGATGTTTAATCACAAACAAAATATTTTATTTTAAAATCATTCTCTCCATTAGGATATGATTTTGTGGTCCAGTCTTTAAAGCTACTTGGGAACTCCATCCCTTTCATTACAACCATTGATTCACGTTGTAAACTAAATCAGGATCCAGTCAATTAGAATACACAGTCAACAAACATTATTATGGAAATGAAATTCAAACTCGAAGCTGAGTTCAAGGATTCGGAGATCAACTATGATGCTCATAGAAATTCATGTAAAGAAATAACAATGTTGTTAACGATAGACATAAATAATCATTAAATACATGATGATTTCACTGAATCATTCAAGGTTTCTTTTGAAAAATCTGATATCAAAATAAATAATATCTCAACATGTTTAGATAAACTAAAGGGAGATAATGAAAACGGCCAATAAGAATTCAATGATTTGAATGGGAAACTGAACATTGTTTCTTTTAATCTAAAAACAGATAGGGGAATTACAGAAGTGTTGCCTGAAAAACTAAAAGGCTATAAAGAATTAATCAAGTCTCAATGTGAAATAGTTAAGTACCAGGACGAGAAAATAAATGATCTTGAAAGATAAAATCTAGATGAGGAATAGTATCTCAATATGTTTCAAGATGATCATAATTATTTGAATAAGATGAAGGCCACATTGAAAAAGTTGATTATGAAGGAGAAAAATATAGTTGAATAATTTATTCCATATCCGATCTTTTGTTGTAATGAAATTTCTTTTGTGAAACATTTTTTATTTTAATGAATGTGTTTATTTTCATTGTTTCATTTTATATGTTTCCTATCATTTCAGGTAATTTTTTTTAGTAGATTCCTTTTTCAAAATCACAAAGGGGGAGAAAGGATTTACAAAAAATATATTATGTAAAAAAACAGAATGACTAAGAAAGTAGGAGATTACATAATGAAGAAATTCTTATATAATGTGGAGTTATTTCTCTGATAAATACAATAATAAGATCAATATGGATATCATATCCTTATTGGGATTTATTTATATTAATCATGAGCCATAAACAAAATGAGTGATAAGTTTTTCTTTTCATCCCAAAAATGAAAACCTCATATCCTTATACTATTTAAGGAAAAGATGTTTGTGATTTACAAAAGGATGCAATTTTCATGTCAACAAGTTTTCTCTATGAAATTCCTATTACATTATGATTAGTAAATTAGAAACACATTTTTTAAGGAAAATTTTCGTTCTCTAATAAATTTGTTGAAATTACCTATGGTTTTTAATGTCTTAACTAATGTTTTTTTCTTTAATACAAAAACGAACTGTTATCTATAACTCATAACCTTATAGTTAATTTGATTCTAACTTCCCTATAATTCATATTATGATGTACCTAGAATTAATAATTGGATTTATCTATAATTTAGAATCTGATTTCTATGGAATTGAGAATATTATTTTTCTAGAATTAAGAATCCAATTTCTCTAGAATTTAGAATCAGATTTATCTAGAATTCAGAATCTTATTTCAATAGAATTGTGATTCTGATATCATTATAAATTAGTTTATGATTCTCTCAAAAATAATTCTACTATTCCCTCAGAAATAAGACTCTAATTCTCTCAGAAATTAAAAAATGATTCTCTCAGAAATCAAGCTCTAATTTTAATAGGAATTGGTCTTTTATTTTTACAAATAATGGAATGTGAATATCTGTTTTCATTGATTCCAATTGTAATTTTTTTAGAATTAAGAGTCTGATTAAATTATTTTTCTATAGTTTTCATATTTCATTAATATAGATATTCATTTTATTAGATATTAAATGTGATAATTTTTCATAATCATGTTAATGTTTCACATTCATTTTTATATAAAACGATGTCATCAAATCTGTTACAAAGTAACCATTTCATTATTTCCACGTTTATAGGTCCCTCAAAATGTTTAAGGAAATATGACCATTTAAGGAGGAATTTGAAAATTGGAATTAATGCTTATAAATATCCATTCATTTTTATTCATTTATATGTTTCATGTTACATCATTCGTGTGGAAATCGTAGATGTGAATATAATCTATTAGAGATCTCCCGGATATCCTTGTGATAATGTTTTAAACAACTTCTTCATCCATGAACCACTTGCTCTACCTGCCTAGTGTGAATTTGATTATTGTTGTTATCAATCAAAGGATTCTGGGAATAGGTAGGCAGAGGTTTTGATTACCTACTTAATCAAGGTCTTGTGGGGATAGAAATATAGATATTGATCATGGTATCTCAAGATTATAATGGTGTAGGTAAGACATACTTTATTCAAATTATTAATCATGGGACCTTTATCCACATTTTCCGGATACCCTTTCCTTTGGGTAAAAAAATTTCTTTGTTACTAGGTACTTGTTATATGTTTATTTAAATTTTACTACATTTAGTTATAGATAATTAGTGTAACTTCATTAAAATTTCTTATTCTTGTATAAACTCTGATTTAAATTCTACAAACTATAAGGTGGAGTGTCTCCTTTTGTAAATTTTATTATGATTATTTATTGGATCCATATTATCAGATCCTAATCAAGTTTGTTTTTTAGAAATTAAAGTGGGTTCTTGAATGAATCATTTTTAACTTTGTAAAATATATATTTTATTATGGATAAAAATAATCATCTTTAAACATATAATTCACCCACTAACCACTTATAATTGGACATTCTAAATATACATTTTGATCCTACAACCTTAGTAATAAAGTTTAAATCATGTTCAACCTAAAGGAAGAATGTTTTAAGGGGTTTTCTAACTAAATTTCAATTCATTGAGTTAAATTTATACTTTATTGATTATTTCCTAATAAGATTATGTATGTAATAAAATTTGATTATGATATGTTTTATTTACAATAATTTTAGATGGATTTAATTTTTTATAGATAATAAATTCATTGATTAATCCCAACATCAATGACAAGATCATTCTAAGGGGAACCATCTCAGTTTCACGTCATTTAGGAATATTATATTTACATGATTATATTTTTTTATTTGGTGTATACAAAACCAATTTAAAATTTAATTTCATGAATAAATAATTATTATTGGTATTTTAAGATTCAATTTTAAATATCTCACCCAAGAGAGTATGAATTGGAAGTCAATAAGTGGTCATTAATTTCATAACAAAATTTAAATAATTGGGTTATGTTACATCTTCAATGTATTTGATACTCTATGATTATGTGTGTACTAAAGTTTGACTAAATTATATTTGATTTCTATTTACTTTATGTGGATTTATATTTGATACACTAAACATATTCATTGGTTATTTCTCACTTTAGTGTTACATTCTTTATAAGGGTTTATTTCACAACCTCATTTTAATAATTATAGTTTATTCTGGAAAATCCATTAAAGAAAATTAGTTGATCATCATTTATTAAAAAATATAATTTTCTTGACATTTGTTATTAGTGATTTTTTAATTAAAAGTACCAATTACCTATCTTTGTACATAAAATAATTGGGGAATTTTTTAGAAATATGTTACATCATTCCACTCTTCAATAGAAAATCTATTTTCTTTGAAATCCATGTTTTTTAAGAAAATGTTTTTAACATTTTATAAGTGATTTATAAAAAATACCCATATTTACTTTTTTAATAAAATTAAAATAATATTCATGTCATTTGAAAATAATGAATTTTT
This sequence comes from Viscum album, assembly GCA_963277665.1. Taxonomy (NCBI): domain Eukaryota; kingdom Viridiplantae; phylum Streptophyta; class Magnoliopsida; order Santalales; family Viscaceae; genus Viscum; species Viscum album. Next base: position 1,517,875,456 of record OY728131.1, read on the forward strand.
TGAATATACAGAAAAGTGAAAAGAATCATTGTTTTAGAATACATGACATGTATGAAATATTCTACCATCCTTTCCAGTCCCTATTTTAAAGCTTCCATTATATGTTTAAATGATTATTTTCAAAGGAAAAATTTCTTAAATCATTTTTTACAATCGTTTTTAAAAATATATTTTAATAATTAATATGAAATTTTCCTCAAGAATGGTTTTAAATAACTTTTTATGGAATTTCTATTCAACAATGAAGGCATCCCTTTATTTTCACTCCAATAGGTATATTTTGGATTGATACTATTATTATTGTTTATATTGATATTTTAAGATCAATTTTTCCATGTAAAGTATTGACATTCACTTCCTTGAATCGTTTTTTAATTCATTAATTTTCACTTGAATTTATCACTTACTAATGGACATTAATTTTCCCATAGATGCCCATATTATTTATTTTAGATATGTTTATTTCCTAAAACAAATATAATTTATACTAACAATGTTCTACATTGAATTTTTTATTAATCTGTTGAAATATTGATAAATATATATTATTTAGTAAATAAATATATTTTATGATAAAGTGAATTATTCACGAATTAAATTGATATTTTAATATATGAGGATTACTTTTGACATGAAGACAATGGTGCATATAAGTTATAGATCACCCCTATATTAATAAATAGGTCTCATAATACACATTAGTTGGCTAAACATAGTTAAATGGTTTTCTACCTGTTAGTCATAAATTGTCTTATTAATTGATCTGGATGGTAGAGGTATCATTATGTCTAAGATAACAATGTGCAATAATTAATAATATTCCTCAATTATAATGTATTTATTTTTATTATCCATGAAATTTTTATAATGATATTATCTTTGGATGTATTTAATAAAAACATTGTTGATTTAAATTGAATTTGTGTTTAGATATTTACCAATCCATATTGTTTATGCCTTATCCTATTATGATAGCCATGTTTGTGATAAAATGGAATTATTTTTTAGTCCATTAGATTTATATTGATTATTCATTTTAATTATTTAAATATAATGTGCGTTAAGACATTTAACATTATATATATTTTCATTCCTTATTTATTATGATTCATTTATTCATGATATATTCTATTAAACTTATCCCACAATGAGAATTTGAGACCACCCATTTCTTCCTTTACATGGGATACCATGTAGTATAATATGATTGATATTCCATGATAATCTAGATGGAATAATTTTATTATAAAAAAAATATATTTTAATTTGTGTTTTCAAATGTAATGAGACTCAAGTATGTATCCAGTTTATAAAGACTACTAAAGTATTTGGTCCTGTAAAATGAAATTTCTGGTATCTTATACTTATTTAATAATGAAAATACTTTCTCTGGGATACTAGGGTTTCATTTTTTATAATGATTATCTATATTTTTTGGCATACAACATGTGTTATGTAATATAAGAATATAAAAATATCTTCTTTGAGGTGACTATATATGTGTTTATGGAATTAGAAGTTTTTTTAATTATATCAGTTTACTGTTTTCTTTTTTTAAATTGATTCTAAATCATCTTTTGGTTTTTATATTGTTTTATGGGTTGTAATGAATTTTTTCAAATTCACAAGAGTGTTTTAATAACAATATATAATTTCTTTTATAGTATTATGATTAGATATTTGGTGTTTTTTACCAACTATAGATTAAATACTTTGTATTCATTTTTATTTCTATTTCGTAGTAAATTAGTGTTTATATTAACATAATTCTAATTTTTTTATTATATTTATTCAATTCTTGGTTGGAGAAACATGTTTTTTATTATAAAATAATAAATGATGTTTTACTTTTTCATCCAAAATAAAAAATATTTTTTTTTATTATAAATATTTTTTACTTTTATTTTTTTTACATTGAATATATTTTTTCTAATTAAGTGTAAAACATGAGTTCTATTTGTTATTATTTTTATATTTTAACAAGTAAGTGGATATTAGTTTTAAGTATTCTTAAATATTTTTTTTTTAAATTTCTGATGTTATTTTTGGTATATGAATTTAGTGGTGTTTTTATTTTGATTTAATAAGTCACTTAAAAATTCAATTTTAGGTATCATTTTTTCTAATTTAACTAATTCTCAAAAGATGTTTATTAATCAAGAGTATTATTAACTGATATTCATTGATAAAATGTTTACCATTGTTTTTTTCTTCATGTTATAGATTCTAATGAATTAAAAACATATTTATGTAGTTAAATATTCAATGTTCCATTTTATAAATGGTTTATGATTTTACTAACGATTTTAAACATAAAAAACATCAATTGATGTGTAGTAAATTGATTAGTGGATTTATTGAAGCTTCAAAATTTTGTAAATGTGAATTTAATGTAATAAAATTTATTTTTAAATATATGTATACTAAATTTTATATATCACCAAATAACATATAATTAATTTTTATAGTTTAATCTATAATTTTTTAAATATATGATATTACACTCGTTTATGTATATTTTATTTTCCATGTAACTATTCTTTTTAAATATTCCATACCATAATGTGATGTGGATAAATTTATTTCAACATGTTTCATTTATGGTTGAATTTATAAACGTATACATGGTTTTTTGTAATATTAATAGTTAATAAACATACTATGTAATGACTATTAATTTGTTACAGATATTATGGAATTCTTTATCTGTGGAAATCTTATTTGTTATCATGGATGGGTAAAATAAAGAGATTAAGGACTTGATGAAATAAATAAATTAGTGAAACATAATTATAAAAATATAAATAACCTATAAATTTAGAATATATTAATTAGTAAATATGTTTTAATCATGGATATCATGAATTACACACAACGCTATGTTTAAACAAACAGTGATATAATATTAAAATATTTTTATTTTAACATGTCTGATATAACCTAGACATTAAATTTGAGGGTATGAATAGTGTAAACCACTACATGAAAAGTATATAAATGAGTTACTCGATATATTTTAATTTACAAATTCTTATAACATTAGCCCCGAACATTAATAAAGATATTTATTTATACAAAAATACATTTTCTTCTAAAATGATGTTTTTTACTATATATTGGAAAATATAATAAATAATGTTTGGAAAATATTGAAATTTTATTTTATAAAATTAAAATAATTTGATAATAACCATTATTATATTAATATATCGTTAAAATTTTGGATTTTTTAGAAAATATTGATTTTTTAGGGAAATGTGAAAAATGTAGATTTTTATTAATATATCATTTTTATTAATAAATTAAGTAATTAATAATTTCCAAATACTCTTTTAATTTTACTTAAATTAAAAAAATTAATTTCTTGTTACATAATATCAATTTAATTAAATTTAACTAATATTTATACTATATTTTGTATAGGTTTATTTTGTGGCTTAAAAACACAATTTTCTAAAAATTATGTTAAAATGCATAATGATTCTCTATTTTTACAAATAAAAGTAACCCCTAAAAAAGATTTAATTAAATAAAAATTAAAATAATATAACTATAAATATTAATTGAAATGTTTGTAATTATTGTTACTTTTCATATAGTTATTATAAAATCATCTTATTCCATAATACATAATTTCTTGAAGAACTTTTTTTGCAACATGTCTGTCAGATTAATTTTAAATTACAATTCTTTAAAAAATTAATGGAATTTTGAATATTGGATTCCATATTTGGAATAATAAAAATTTATATTAATAATATCACCGTATTTTTTTTTTGTCAAAATGAATATTACTAACTGTAAAAATCATTTAACAATGTTAATCTAAAACTGGTTTATCGGGTGTCAAACTAAAATGATAAGTTTTCAAATAACCAAAAAACTAGTCCAATTTCTTTTTTTTGATCTATATAGATCCTTATTACATAGTTTTATGTTTTTATGTCCATTTGGGAAACCTTTCCATGATATTTACCTATTTCTAGTTTTATGTAATGATAAAGAAAAAACTACACCCTTTTGTTTTTAAATATCAATTATTTTTAGACATATAAAAAAATGAAATATCTGAATGAATATTTATTTTAATTATGATAATAATGAAATTAATATTTTATTTTTATTTTATTTCTTTATAAATTATTTAATTACTTTAAATTCTTAAGTAACACTAACGTTGTAATTATTTAACAAATGAAAAAATAAAATAAATGATAAAAAAATAATGAAGGTAATATAAATTAAATGAATTGTAATATTAATTGAATTTATTTTATTATTATAATATTTTTGACATGTTTGGAAATAATATATTTGAATTCCTATTTTTTAGGATGATTTTTACATTTAAATTAAATGAATAGTGTCAAAATTGACATTAATGTTATTTAATTCCAAATAATATTTTAATAAATGATTTATAATTCTTAAAAACATATCCTTAGCCATGAAATTGGAATATATTTAAAAATATAAATAAAATCCCATTATTATACTAATATTTCTCTAAGAATAATTATAGTTACCCCTAAATAGTAAAATAAATTTGTACCATGGTAAAGGGTAGAATAGAGTCTTTCCCATTTCATATGCTTGTGCTAAAATTAATTTTCTAAACACCAATTATTTTTATATAATAAATTGGAATAAATATTTATAAATAATATGTATATACTATCTAACATGTCCCACCTTATTTCTATTCATTAATGATAAATTACTTAGATATAAGGCTTTTTACTGTAGTGAAAACTAAAATGGTAAAAGTAAGGCAACATAGTAGTTAAGAATCAACATGTTTAAAACACGTGTTTTAATATAGGTGTGTTTAAAACATATAATTAATTTAATCTTTAAATTATATATTTTATAGGAACTTATGGTGAGAGTGAGTTCCCATTTTTGAATAGTTTGGTGTATTTACATGAATTCCACTCCTCCTCAACTATAAAAGGGAATCCCCTCCTATTAATTATTCACACCTCTAAAACTTTATTAATTAACAAAATACTAAATAAATATCTCTAAAACATCATTATATACGTTTCAGTGATTTTTTCCACCAAAACTACCGACCATATTGTTCATAATAAAAGATCCAAAGTGGGCTCTTCTAATCCAAGGTAATCGTCTTCACCAAGCTCCTTCTTTTACTCAATCTTTTTCCACATTCAATTATGATCAAAAAATTCCAATATAAAATCACCAGTATATCCTATATACTGATATTTAATTATCTTTATTTCATAACATTTACACATCTCTTATTTCATCAATTTAGAAACAAAACAGTTGCTTTTGTGTAAAGTGGACTACGGCCTTATGAACAGATGTGATTCGTTTTCCATCATCACCTCTCACGGCTATTCATAATAATGGATTTTATTTTAATATGTCAAATTTAGTAAATATTAACAATTATTTAAATTTATGATTCTATACCACGTTTTACTTTACCATCCATTGAAAATGATAAGGTCATTTGTGTGTATGGTGGACTATCGCCTCACAGAGTCATGTGATATGTTTATATTATTACAGAATCACATGGATGTTATAGTTATGGGTATTTAATTAAATAATATTTTATTTATTATATAATTATAATTTATGGAAGATAAAATAAAACTTATATTCTATCCATAATGTTCATTTAAAAATGTAAATGTACTCATGTGTACGTTTATCCAACATTTACCATGATTGTAACGTAGTTCATTTTTCATAACCAAGATTCAATGTTAGTTTTATAATGAATAATTAGTGTAAAAAATTATATTTATTTCATGATTATTTTTCTATAGATGATGTAATAATTACCCATTTTACCATAGTCAACACACTAACGTGGTTTTGAAATAATGAATTCACCATCCTCAAAGCACACAATATGGATATAACTAAATAAGTAATTAAATTTCTCCTTATAAATGAAATAAATAAATGGTTTAAATAAAACATATTAATCCTAAAAAAGGCACAAAGAAAATGATATATGTTTATTATACATTATATAAAATTTATTCATGAAAAATTACAAACTCTATGTAAGGGTTTCCATCTCAAAACATCCATCTTTGGAAAACAATGTTTCTTTATAGACCTAATTTATTTTATATGTTTTATATACTTCCCATTTACATAATATATCAACAATTTATTATAATTGATTTTATTTTATGCTAAAATTCTCTCACTTAATTCATGGGGGTAATGATTCAAAATTTACCAAAGTGGTAAGGGTTTATTATTTAATATCTTTTTAATAAAGATTGTTCATGCATGAATTTTCATTGTAATATTTTATGTGATTATTATTAAATTTTAAAATTTAATTTAATTTTAAAATATTTAATCATTTTTATCTCATGAAATTATAATATTTCCCTTCTTTAGTATTTAAAATTAATGGGAAAATGTTTATAAGAAAATACAAATTCATTTATCTCTTTAATCAAAATTAATTTTTCATCCATATACTTGTTTTATATAAATATTTTCAAAAATATTATTAATATAATCAATTTTTTTAATATTTATATTTTATCATTTTTTAATTTTTACAAAATTGATTAAAATGAATCTCCATTTCATTTTCTAGACAATTTACTTTTTAACTATTACTAAAAAAGGGAATGGAATATTTGTTATAATTATTAAGGAATGAATAGTATTTTCTAAAATCATGAACATTATTTTCGATGATGTTTTTTATATTATTCCATGGATATTTTAAAATTATTTTATTTCCACAATATTATGTAAATTTTATTTTCAATGTTAAAAGTTTATTTTCTTTAATAATGTTTATAATATTTTAATGTCACTATATGCATCAATAACAACAACCATTAATGTTATGGAATTCATATAAATTTTTAATATATTACAAAATAAGTATATATAGGTTGAAATTCATTCCATTGATGAGGTAAAACATTCCTTATAAACAATTACCAAATTAATTCTTTAAGAATTATCTTTTAATAATGTTATGAGACAAGATTATGCACCCCATTTATTCCTATGGAAATTCATATTTTTTTATATGATCGAAATCCTTATATTTAATGAATATACATTTTCATGAATGAAATGTGATATGTAGGCCCAGAATTATATATCCCTGCGATTCATTAGTTAATTTTTCGGTCTCATGAACCATAATATATTGGATTAGGTAGTGAACCAAATACATTATTGGATTTTTTCCCACTATTTAATGTTGTCTAGGTAGTTAACATTTACTTTATTTTATTTCATGTTTTATGTTTCTTCACATATTACTATAATTACATGATCATATGATAAAATTTTGTTTATGTTATCATTTTATGTGATTACTAATGTTCCTTATCTTTTATGATATAATGTTGTACCTTTGAATCACATGTTATTTTTACCTCTCATATTTATTCCCTTAAAAATATTTTTATCTCACCTAATTTTTCATGGCTTCCCAAGGATATCCTATGATGTTTTAAGCGGTCAAATGGAATTTTAATATCACTAAAAAAAGAGAAAAAACCATGATTCCATGTTTTAGTTTCCTTTGATATATTATTATCTTTGTATTCCGAAGATACTTTTCCTCAAAATATTTGAGTTTTAATTAATGGATGTTTACATGAAAATCAAATAATAATAAGTGTATTATGATTCTAGTATTCTAAATACTTTTGGAATCAAGATCATTGGGTTTTATGTAATGGGAATTTATTTTTAAAATCATTTAATAATATGTGAAAAAAGATTGGTTCATTATTTTTTGTATCAGATAAATGTTTTAGTTAAACATTGGAAACCGGGATGAGAAAACATTAGTGATATCCCAAAGGATAAGTCTCAAAATATGTCCACAGATAAGTAGAATGACAATACTATGTATAGAAAAATATACTAGAGTATTTTTCAAAATTTTTGGGTGAGTGGTTTCTTAGAAATATAATTCATGCCTATATACTACAAGTGGATGTATATCTATCATAGTTTTCACTAGGGGTAATAACCCTAAAAATAACCCACTGATCTAGACTTGATCATCACCTAGTGCATGAAAACGATCCTTACTACACACACTGTTTGATACTATTAGGGAATTTTATTCTAAATTTACAAAACATTTTTGTACCACCATGAAGGACATGAGTAAATGCTAACAATTTATGACCTAGGATTGAAAAAATGTTTCATTGTTTATTAAGTCCAAGTATGATCATATATTTAACGGAATATAAAACCCCTTTGAGTTTTTGTTCTGTTGAAATCATATATGATTAAGGGTATTGTGGGAGACATATATAGTAACATATCCCTTAGATTTTGTTTGAGTTTTAGAAAAAAAGTTATTTAAAGAAGATTTCCTTGTACTTTTTAAAAATAACACTAATGGTATTGGTAACCTATATGGTTAATATTATAATTGATGCTAAGGTAAAAATATGAAATTAATAATATTGGATGTTATTTGAAAAATAAGTAATATATAAACGATAGGGGATAAAAATGGATCATGGGATTAATGATATTTTTAGGATGTTCGTCATAATTTGGGAAACATTTTATTATGGTGAGATGTTTATAAAATTTAGGTTTGACATAATTTATTATTCAGGAGGAATGATATTATTATTTTGGATATGTAACATGAAGTGTGTGAGAAACCTTTGTGGTTAAAATATTCATTTTTGTTGATGTCACAGAGGTTATTTTTCATAGAGGGTTACTTATTTAATGAATGATCTATTTTATATTATTGGTTTATTATTTAATTTTGGAGATTAATATAATTATTTTCGGTATTATCATACCTTATGATAAACTCTTTTTTTATTAAATATATGAGGGACATCTTGTTATTATTTTTGTGATTTTGTGACTAGTTAAAAGTTAGTTTTAGATATTCATTCATAAAAAAAAATTCATCTTGCATACACATAATTTGGTGAAAAATATGAGATTGTTGTTCAAACTGATTAAAGGATAAAATTATATATTTAATATAACTATATTTTCTTAAGATCTTATTTGAGAGATATATGGAATTACTCAACTCTATGAGATGAATACTGAGATAAAAACATAATACTACTACATTAATATTTAAGAAATAAATATTCATTTAACTCATCATAGTCTTATGGATTTTAGGTCCTCAACAACTATTTGATCATTCACTTCCCTGTGATCAATTTTTTTATCACTCTGCAAAATTATTTATACTTTTTTTCATGTCGATATATTTACTTTCCAAAAATGTTCCCCAATGTGGAAATATAGTTTTGTGATGACATTCATATAAACATTTTCCTCCTTTTAATAGAATGTTTTATGAACCCTATTTATAATGTGGATTTTCTGAAAATGAATTTTTGAATGTCGAACCCTTAATTACTATGAAAAAAATAAATTTGTGAGGATGAAATTTATTTATGTGGTTAAAATTAAAAAAACCTGATAATTTGGAATAAATTTATCTGAAAATGAATTTATTTCACTAATAGATTGTGTTACACGGAACACTAAGTTTAAATAAACTGTGATATAATATTAAAATATTATTATATAAACATGACATACATATACTAGAGATTAAATTAGTTTGTATGAATATTATTAAATAATATATGAAAATATATAAACGTTCACCATAATAAAAAATTATCTGCAAATGATTTATAAATAGTCACTCAATTCTAATAATAAGTTTTATTTTCCTCAAATATGTTTCTTTCAAAAAAAATTATTAATATTAATGAATTAAATTAAATTTAATTATTGGACTTTCTTAAATGTTATCTATAAAATCAACAAAAAATTTTAAATTTTTATATTGATATTAACTTAGGTTTAAATTCAGTATTTTTCATAAGATATTAATTTTTTTATAAATAGTGGAAAATAACATTTTATGTAAAATAGTAATTTATATTAATAAATTAAGTAATTTAAAAGCCCCATTTTTCAATTAATATAATTTAAAATATGAAAAAGTATTATTTGGTCATATATAATCTAATTCATATCATTTATGTAAACATTATACTGGATTTTAGTATATGTTTTTCTTTAGGCCTAAAAACATGTTTTTTTGAAATCTGTTTTTATGTGTATAAAATTTTTCTATTTTAAATAATTAAAATAACATGAAATTAAAAAATATATAAATTATATACTATATAATTTATATCTAGATGTATTAATTTAAAATAATTTAATTATTATTACATGTGATATCTTTATTATAATATCAAATTACGGTTAAAAAATCATTCCCTGAAAAAAAAATCTTACACATTTGTGGGTTTAATATTAAATTTAATTTTTACACCTATTTGAACGAAATTTGGAATAATATATTCCATAATTGATCTAATAATAATAAATATTACATAATATTTATAACTTATGTTTCTTCAAAAATGAATAGTAAAAATAGTAAGAATTAATTAACAAGGTTAAGATTAAAACATGATCACCGAAGGAAAAAATGAAAGGATAAGGGTTAAAATGACCTAATACATTTTTTGTTTCGTATTTTATGGAAATATATTGACCTTAATTACATTAGGATAATTTTTTATGTGCATTTGGGATACTTTTACATGAATGTAACCAATTATTTATGTAACAAAAAATACATATTGTCCCCTATTACTTTTATTATTCAATTATATACTCAAATAAAGATAAAAATAATCTGTGAATGAATATTGGTGGTAATTTTGAGAAAAATTAAAATTAATCCCATAAATTTGTTCCACTTTTCATTTTTAGATGAAATTTAATTACATTTAATCTTAATGAACACCAGTGAAAAAATTATTTAATAAATATAGAAAATATAATACATGACAGTAAAAATATTAAAAGTAATATAAATTGAATGAATTGTTTCACTTCAAGAATTTTCTAGATAAAGGAAAAATTATTTATCAGTGATAAAATAATATATTCCTATTCCACCTTTTTAGGATGTTTTTTAATTTTAGTTAATCGAATAGTATCAAAATTTATATTAATGTTATTTTAAAATAAATAGTATTTTAGTACATGATTTATAATTTATAAAACCCAAATTCTCTTCAATGTAATCATTATATGTTTACAATTTTAAATTATGTTTTTTAATAATGGTCCTATGGTCCCTTTAAAATAATTATATTTTCCCTAAAATAGTAAAAAAATGTTGTTACCGTGGAACGGGTAAAACATGGTTTTGTACATTTCATGCACTTTTTTTAAATTTTTTTTTCCATAAACTGGATTTTAATTTTATAATTTTGAATTAATATTTAAAACTAGTTGGTAAACATAATATAATAAGGCTCATTTTATTTCTAGTCTTAAATAATTAATTACCTAATAATGGCTAGTTAACGTAGTGAAAACTAAAATAGTAAAAGTAAGGAAAATTTTATGATAAGGAAAAACACATCTAAAACATGTATTATTATGTGGTGGATGTTTTTTAGACTATATATTCCATAAAATCCTTTTAATTATCAATTCTAGGGTCACATAATGTGAGATTGACAACCCATTATTTAATTGTTTTGAGTATTTATAAAAATGCGGCTCCTCAATTATAAAAAGACACCTCCTTCCGCCACTTCTTTGTACATCTCAATCCATATGCCTCACCCAACAACTATAAAAATAACTCACCATTATATTTTTCCATATTATAATTAATTTTTTCTTTCGAAAATATCATCCTTATGGTCTTTAATAAGAGATACAAATTATGTTCTTCTAAGTGATGATAATCGTATTCACTGAGCGCCATATTTTTTTCTTCATATCCGACCATGAATTATTTATCGAAAATTATTAAATGCTAAATCTAGTATCTCCTATAAACTGATATGGTATTTTGTTTATTGTATAATTTTCATCATACTCACCTTCTATAAAATGGTTAATGAAACCGTCACACATGTGTATGAAGACTACCACATCACAAATTAATGTAATTAATATTATGTCATTAACTTACACAGATTCTTATAATAAGGGAATTTATTTTATATATTATAATCATGAGATATTACCCATTATATAAAAGTAATAGAAAACATATCAACTTTTTATAGAGGTGAAGAGTCTTACATTACTATTCAAAACAACTCTTTTTTATTTTTTAATGTGATCTAAATGGATAATGAATTTTTTTAGTAGTGCTAAAGGCTTATATGAAGCTTCTATATCTAGAATTAAAGTTGAAAAATTGATATGCAAGGTTACTACATAGTTAGTGTTAACCGTGTGACTAAACTACACAAGAATATAATGCAAAACACGAGGTGAAATGGTATTTCTGCAACCCTATGAGCTACGTCATATACCAATGTGATATTACAGACTAACATGACAGATCTATTTTTAATATGATTTGCAAGGTTAGCCCAACCATGCTCCTAGACCATGCAATGGATCTCCTTGGGTAGTGGTTGTAGCATGGTTTGTGCATATTTTTCCACTGTTTTGACCAAACTATGAAACTCCAATTTGAAGGGGAATTTATATTTTTCCATGAAAACATTATAATACCTGTTTTGTTTATTCAACCTTTTTATCTTATGTAGTAGCCACCAAAATCTCTCTATGCTCTTCTATATATGGATTTTTGTGTCTCCCTCCTCCGATCTCTGATATTATCATCATCAGGTGTATTAGATTCACCTAATAAATCTATTAATTCCTCATCCCCTTATTCAATGTTTCTCTTATCCTCTACAACTCTATTTTGAGGTGACCTCATTTTCCTAATTTTCAGGAAATTGATATGTTCTTCTAGTATCTCCTATTTTACCTCGATTCAAGGGTTTTCCCCATATGAGGAGAGAACTAAGATCCTAAGGTAGATGTTATAGCTTATTTAGCTCTTTATTAGTGCTTTTTTATTTTCCATAATTGTTATGGGCACTGTAATTCTATAGATACTCTTCTTTACATTTTAGAAAAATTTATTTAAATGTTTTTCATACTTAATGTTATCATATTTATCCGTGAATAAACTCTTAGGTTATTTTACATGACAGGGTCCACCACTATGGGTTTTCCCTTGTTGATAGCCTATTTTTCAATTAACAAATTTTTTTAAACCACTCTAGATGAGTGTGTTTCCATGTTATAATTTTTTTAAGTATTAACTAGAAAAAATGAAATAGTAGGTGGTGACTAATACCCTTAATCGCCATACCATGGTTGATTTTTTTGATTATATTTCATGTAAAAACAAATTGAAATGTATAAATTCTATAGAATTGTAAATAAATTGAATTTTCATAGATAATACATTATATCATACACAAGCGGAGATTGATACATGGATCCTTATGGGATTCCTTGGATGGGCATTCCATTCTTATTAACTAGTTTTTTATGGATTATATACAAGTAATAATTGATACCAATTTTTCTTAGGGAAAGATTGAAATGTGTTACCTTAACATAATGTGATTGATAATGGTTCAATAGGGGAGACACTATGTACATGATTGGTGGATACATGGTTAAAGTATTTCATGATTGATATTTGGTCCCCTTTGTGAGATACTTAGAACATGATCGAAGGGTTGATTTCATGACCTAATGGGAGTGATACAAGGGATTCCATTTATGGATCACCTTAAACATAATTATAGGGTATTTGATATTTATAATTCCCTTGAGGGATAATTGGGATTCGTTCTATATTTCCATGGAAGGGCTTAGGGTGACTCTTATATAAACTAATGATAACATTTAATAATTTAATTGTAAAAATAGGTGGCTAAAATAATAGGGAAACATACACCGATCCAAATCACATTCTTGGGTATGGTCTATCTTTTGATACTCTATTCATCCTGACCCATGTATAAATTATTACATTATTTAACATATAAATTTTTTTAGATACATCTGTCTTAGGCAGATGAATGTAGATGTGGTTGGTTCCCCCTCAAGAAACCTTGGATGATTTATTTATTTATATATTTGTTGATTATATTTTATAATTATTATCACACTTCTCATTTTATATACAAAAACTATATTGATCTATAAATTATTGGTGGTTTTCTAATATGTATATCTCAAACTTTTATTGGTCCTCCTTTAGTACCCATACAGACTTCATGGTTTCTGGTGTAGATAAATGGAAGCATCTATCTTCGGATGTTTGATTTCCAGTATTTGGATGGAGTTTGAGAGAATAGGTTTGAGCCTATACTTGTCATGAAATAAGTGGACTCTTTTATAACTATTATATTATTTATTAGGTGTAATATTATTTATCCTCTCTATTCAGTGTACCTTATTTTATATAGCTTCAATTAATGATCATCATCATCATTTTTTGATTTATAATCTATCTTCCTCTTATTGTTAATTTCCATTGGATGCTTTATTATTATTCTTATACTTGTTTAATTTTTTTCTTCTTCTTATATTTATATATACCGATTTTCTACACATTGAATTATAAGATCATAGTCTCCCCAATGACAAAGACTTAGACCTCACTATTAGTCAATAGCCTCTAACGTATTTGTAACACCCCAGGTAAATAAAGAGTATGAAATTTTCACATTTATCCATATTTGTGAATAAAATATTAATATTACTTTAATGGTAATGATATGCTCGATGGCGTAACCAATATGCAACAACAAGTTTCTTTGAAATCTTACGTCGCATTCTAATAATAAAATAATATTATTTTAAATGGTAGTTAACACCTAGCCGTTGTAATGGCGGTAATGAACATAACTAACTACAAAAGTATTATATATGTTTTTCAAATATTTTTTAAAATAAATGTCAGAGGATTAAAAATGCAAATTAATCCAGTTTTTAAGTGTAAACATTCTAATATTCCTTAAAAGGTCGATTAGGCGCCTTTTGATGGCGAACCCCTTTTTAAATCCAATCTTTGGCAATTTTATAAGCTCTATTTTTCAAAACAAACATATTATTTATGATTGGGACATTGAAATTTACCTTGGGTTATTTTTTGGTATTTTTCTGACAATTTTCATTTTTCAATGAATAGTGAAAAATACTGCATTTTACATCAAAACTGCTTTTTCATATAATTTAATTATACGGTTATATTATATTTTTAATTTGTTTTAAAGTTTAATTAAAATATATTTTTACCATGTAATTCAATTATGGTCATTGGGATTAATTTCACTTTGGAATTAGGCATAAACAAGTGCCCAATTTTTCATAAATATTGTTTCTAAAAAACACGCTATTTGTTTTGACAAGAGGAAGTTTTTTTAAATTAATTATTGAAATTTATGTGTTTGTGATTTGGTAAAATGGATTAAATATTTTTAATCATAAGGTCCAAATTATGCAATTAAGACTCTTTTTTTTGGACATTATGAATAGTAACGACGGTAATTATCTTTAATTATCTTGATTAATGAGTAATCAGGTAGTTAAAGATAATAAGATAATATCATAATAATAATAAAATGACCACAAAATTTGTCCTAAGGCTACTGGTTGTCTCATGGCCGACCATGGGATGCCTTGTTCCAAACTTGGGGGCCCCATGGAATCACTTTTGTGAGAAAGTGACTTTTTATCTTTTTATTTTTAAAGAATGTTAAATGTAACAAAGAATGTATATCATCTAAGTAAAATATTTTTAATTTTGTCTAAATAGATGATATTTTGGAATATAAATATTTTTTTTAAGGATAAATATATTTCCTACATCATAGTATTTTTTTATAATTTTTAGACATTAAATAAATGAAATTATTTATGACATCATGATGATGCAGTGATGTCCTCATTATTTAACGATTTAAATAAAATGGAAAGACAATGTAACATCTAAGACCTACACATGTACAAAACCTATATGATGTCTGGATTTCTAACCCTTATCACCTTATCCTCGAAACACATCAATGTGGGACCATTAAAATCCTAAACTCATTTGAAAATAAAGTTACATTTTATACCTTTCCCAGAGTGCCCCTCCTCTCCTCTTATAAAAGGCCCCCACCTCTACCTCCTTACCCACACTCCCAATGCCTTTGGCTCGGCCAACCCCTGCCCATTTTGTCTCTCCAAATCCCTCTATAACTCCTTTAAGCGTCACTTTGGGCAGAAGTCTTCACAAGGAATCCTTTGAACTCAATCCAAAGGGAGTTACCCGATTTTAAGGTAATGTCTTCACTTGTGTCCTTTTGTTTTATTTTGCTTCTCCAACACCCTAAACTCTTTTTACTGTTTTGTTTTGTAACAAATAAATTATCTTCAATATAATAGGATGTTGTTATAATAAGGATTCTAGCTACACCTACACACACCTTCATCTAATGGTTAAAGAACATACTGTTTCTGTGGTTGGCGATTTTCTGCCTCACGAAACGATGATTGTTCAACATTTTTCTAACACCTTCAAAGGTGGCCATTAAGATGACACTATATTTATATATGATATATAATATGATTATGTTTTACTTAATATTCTGTATTTTTCATTTATGGGATACCTTTATTGTTTCCATTATGGGTAAACGTGATATCTTCATTTAAAGAAGTGCGGACTACCGCCCTCTCAAAGTGATTTGATTCGTTAATAACATATGTGGTACGTATAAAGGATATATTTAATTATATTATATATGATACCATACTGTAATACTATTATGTATCATTATGTTTTAATTCCATTAAATATGAAATAGAAATGGAAGTAGCGTTCATGCGTACGTACGGTTTACCGTCTCTATGAAGAGTACATTTCATTTCTTGACTCAAAATGTTATGTACTATTATAAGTACATATAAATGATGGATATATATGTGATATATTACATATAAATGATGTATATCATTCTGTAATTATAAAATATATATATATCTCTCTCATTTTGTTTTAATTCCATTAATATGACAAAACATTTAAGTAGCGTTCATGCGTACGTACGACCTACCGTCTCCATGAACGGTGCTTTTAATTTTTTATCTCCAAATGCTATTGAATAGTATAAAATGAATATATACTAGATATATATGATATTTAAAACATCAATAATATTCTGGATATGATGTACCTATAACTACATGGAAAATTATTTTCCAACAAGTTCAATTTTTGACTCATGTACAAAACATCGGTAAAAACTTCTGATATGAACTCATATTATTAACCAATTATTATAACATTAAAATATGTGATATTAAATGAATAATAATAATTATAGGAGGTCCTTAAGAAATTATAAATTGACCAAAGTTTATTATTCAGGAATATAAAGAAACAAACAAGACAAGTCGGACTTGAGGTAAGGGATCATACTCCTCTCTTTCTTTTTAAGTACACCCTTTTATGTCATTCCATTTAAGCTCATATTTATTGTGATTGGGATGTTATTTTATATTACTCTTACTGTAATTTTTATGTTCATATGATGAGAGACCCTATTTCCTCTCATCAATCCATTTTGGATGTTTTAAGTGGCGCCGTTAGGCTGCCGAGTTTTCGTAAGGGGTTTTTCATCTCACTTTTATTCCCATGAGATTTATGTTACATTTGCCAAAATTTCCTTTGAATGGTGTATGTACTGCCCATTATTATACACTTTCTGTAATATAATTTCATTTATGGGTATTCTCATATTCATTGTATGACCCTTCTTCCCTGGGGTGTATGTTTTGAATGTTACCCAACTCGGTAAGGGGACCTTTCACCCTCCTCTTTTTAAAAGACATCTTTTGTTATGTCTTTTAATTCACATACTATTATGTTGGGATATGTTATTTTATATCCTTATGGATGTAAATTTTATTTCCAAGTGATGAGATTACCTTTTTATCTCTCATCAACTCATTTTCTAAATTTTGAAGTGATGTCGTTAGGCTGTGGAATTTTAGCAAGGGAACTTTTTAACCCAATTTCGATTTCTTTGGGTTCAACATGTAGTTATTGAATATTTCATCTTTTTAATATGTGTGAATGACCATTTATTGTTTTACACATAATATCCACTTCTATTGGGTGTATTTATGTTTGTCACACATAATTTTGAGATTGAATTATCCTTAATTCAAGGATACCTTCTTTATTAGGGAATTCATCACATTTGACATTTCTATTGAGAGTTCATTGTTGTTATGCACCAATTAACTCTTATATGGTGTATATACTGTCCTTTGGAATATTATATCATGAATCCATTTATTCTCATGATATTATAATGTTCTGACTAAATGTTATTCCCCAATTATTGTATTCAAACGTCTCTAATTTTGGTAGAACCCCTTTAACCAAAATATCGCTTTAAATGTTTTAATTATTTGTTCTTATTAATATCCATGTTTTCAAAATGGTTTTAAGGATTTATTTATATGGATATTAATGGTTTAAAATTTTATAAACTTCAAGGTGGTATGGGACACTTTGATTCAAAAATCTCGTTATTAAATATTTTAAATGGTTTCTTTTTGAATGGATACATTATTTCAATATACTAAAATGTTATATTGTGATTGAAATGTGGAAATGTTATCTTTTCTTTTATGAATTTTTTATGTGATACGTTTATGTTATGGTTCTTGGGAATTGTTATGAAAACCGGTGGTTCTATGATAACCTAATGACGGGTGAGCCCGATATAGCTCTCCAATGCATTGGGTAACGTGAAGGAGTGAAACATTAAGGATTCTCCAAAGAGATTTAGGGAATATACTGTGGTGGGTATTCCAAACGTAACCAAGAGGGTTACTCCCTACGTAAGAATGTTATGAATGCCTCAAGTTACCTTTTATGTCTTATGATTTCTATGATTTATTCATGATTTTGTGAGGTATGTTAAAGTGCCTATGTTTTATGGGTAAAGTATGATTTCATTCTTATGTATATATGAACACATGTTCCCATTCCATATTGTTTTTATAACCCTTAATGAGATTTTTATGCTCATCCCAAATTTTTTTGAAATGTTTTTCACAGGTCAAGGGAAAGGTACATGAAATTATGATAGTGTCAAGAAAGAATCGATGTTTTATTTTAAATATGATTCTGTTGAGGGGAAAAATGAATACTATCTTTTATGTAACCACTTTGTTTAAATTTGGAATGTAATGCATGTTTTCTGATCTAATTCTCTAAAACTCGAAACTTGAAAAGATCCTCAATTTGTAGTCTTGTAATAACTCAAGATTAAGTAAGGTTTAAGGCTGGGGCCTTATAGTTGGTATTAAAGGTCGGTTTAGATAACTTTAGAGGTTAGGGTATTCTTTAAGCATAAGTGACATTACCATAATGGTTAGGATTTCAGAAATAGCCCTAGTTTTAGATAAAGTGAATGAGTAAGTATATCTTAGTGTTTATATTCCTCATTAGTAAATGATGGTTTTGTTTATATAATCACACTGACCTTTTTGGTTTTAGTAAATGGATGGATCTAGCAGGCACCAAAGTAACAGTGGATGTGAAGGAAACTGTGACAGTTTTTTTGAGTAAGCAACTGAATGATATGGGAGTAGCAATGAGAACTCTTGTGATTATCCTCAACCAACTATCTGGAGTCATGAATGACCACTTAAACTTTGGTTATTTCTCTAAGGCATCATATATGCGAGAAACAAATCCCTACGGAACTACAGGTAATAATCATAAAGGTATGTGTGTTCAAGAACATATGTGTCAAAAATGTGGAACGAAACACCTAGGAAAATGTTTCAAAGGGATAGAAATATGCTATAGATGTGGAAATTAAGGTCATAAAGCAATAACCTTCCATGGAAAAAGGAAGCCTCCAGTTGACTTGAGGAAAGGGAAAGAAGTTCTTTCTAAGGGATCAATTGAATGTTTTAAATGTGGTGTGCATGTTCATTCTGCAAACACATGTCCTAGGAAGAAGTTTCGTGAATGGGATCACCAAGATCGTTCAAATGTTCATTTACCAATACCTAATGTCATTCCGATTGAGGATGAAGAAACTAAAAATGACCAATCAAAGGTATGAATTATTTCATGACTATTGTTTTCCTATTTTGGAATCATAGGATATGATTCATGATTTTGTTTGTACGAATGATGTATTTCAGAATAAGTTGGAAAGGAATGGTTAATGGATCATGAATAATGTTGAATGAGTATGATGTCAACATATAATGGCTTCAAGAGTTATGGTGAAATTCTTAAGAGTATTAAGTCTCTTTTGATGATGGGGTTACATTAGAAGACTTTTTATATTATGTGTAACACTGATGTTTAATATATGAAAATTTTATTCATGGAATAGTTATCTGTTCTTTTTTGGACATAGTTATAAAGAACCATTTTGGTTTATATGATCCTTAATTTTGAGGTAATTATGGGTTACTATATGTTATAATGGAAGTGAAAGGCATGAGATAAAATTGAGGTTAAATCATATTATGGTTATTTTTAATGATTTTATCTCTTTTTGGGGAATGATTTGAGAATTATATAGTTTTGGAAAAAAGGACAACACGTAGACCGTGTGACAACCTGTCGCGTCTGACAAAGTTGTGGGAATCGAACCCACAACCAAAGTGCAACTGTTATTTATCGCCTACCACTGGACTACGTGAAGTCCCTGGTTATTTTGACGAATTCCTTTTAGTTAGATGATTTTATGAATTAACAGTAATTTGAATTTGTGTTTTCTATGGAAATATATTAACCTATCATGGAGGATATGTGATTTGGTTATTTTCTTTTCAATACGAGACTTTAATAGCAACTGATTTTGTTTGGAGATAAATGTTACGATTTAACTTTGAAGAATATGTAACTAAATCGTTCAAATATTTGGGTTTCAATATTAGTTTGCTTTACTTTGAAGAATTTTATGGACAAATTGTTTATCGAATGGTCCTCGATGAACTTTGGGTTTTGTTGGACAAATTTTGGAGATTAAGAATAGATTTTATTTTTATAAAGGGTTATCCTTTTCTAGATTATCTGATCTTGTACTAACCTTTTTGGTTTGGTTTTGGTTAAAGTCTAAAGACATGGGAAGTATATAGTTCTCTTTTGTGTATTAGGTGATTCTCTAGAAGTTGATTATAGTGAACAAGTCTTCCTAAATACTCATCTTTAGGAGAAAATATGAGTTTGTGTAAGAAATCTAATAAAAGTTGAAATTCAACATGATAAGTAACTATGTTTCCTTATGAATAAATTCCTCAATAAAAAAAACAAAAAAAAAACAAAAAAATGTCGTCTATTAACTTTTCCTTCTGGGGAATCGAATACGGTTTAACCCATCACAAGTTTGTGATTTTCTTGTGGTTAATATTATCCTAGACATGTTTACTATCACTCTCCATCAGAACATGACCCTTTGTTTTTTCCTCCATTTCCATATTTTCATACTTGGAATCCTAGTATGGGTTAACTCGGGTGACCTTTGTACTTATCTTTCTTTATTTTAAAGCGATTGTTTTACCGACTCTTGTTCCGATGTGGGACTTTCAAAGATGTTTCCGAGCCCAATTTTAAAATTGCGAGGATGCAATTCCCAAAAGGGGGGAAGGATGTAACACCCCAGGTAAATAAAGAGTATGAAATTTTCACATTTATCCATATTTGTGAATAAAATATTAATATTAATTTAAAGGGAATGCTATGCTCGATGGCGTACCCAATATGCAACAACAAGTTTCTTTGAAATCTTACGTTGCACTCTAATAATAAAATAATATTATTTTAAATGGTAGTTAACGCCTCGCCGTTGTAATGGTGGTAATGAAAAAAACTAACTACAAAATTATTATATATGTTTTTCAAATATTTTTTTCAATAAATTTTAGAGTATTAAAAATGTAAATGAATCCAATTTTTAAGCGTAAACATTCTAATATTCCTTAAAAGGTCGATTAACCGCCTTTTGATGGCGAAGCCCTTTTTAAATCCACTATTTGGCAATTTTATAAGATATATTTTTCAAAATAAACATATTATTTATGATTGGGACATTGAAATTTATCTTGGGTTAATTTTTGGTATTTTTCTGACAATGTTCATTTTTCAATGAATAGTGAAAAATACTGCATTTTACATCAAAACTGCTTTTTCATATAATTTAATTATATGGTTATATTATGTTTTTAATTTGTTTTAAATTGTAATTAGAATATATTTTTACCATGTAATTCAATGATGGTCATTGGGATTAATTTCACTTTGGAATTAGGCATAATCAAGTGCCAAACGTTTCATAAATATTGTTTCTAAAAAACCCGCTATTTGTTTTGACAACGGGAAGTTTTTTTAAATTAATAATTGCAATTTATGTTTTTGTAATTTGGTAAAATGGATTACATATTTGGAATCATAAGGTCAAAATTATGGAATTAAGAATATTTTGTTTTTGGACATTATGAATAGTAATGATGGTAATTATCTTTAATTATCTTGATTAATGTGTAATCGAGTAGTTAAAGATAATAAGAAAATATCATAATAAAAAAATACCACAAAATGTGTCCTAAGGCTACTGGTTGTCTCATGTACGACCATGGTATGCCTTGTGCCAAACTTGGGGGCCCCATGGAATCAATTTTGTGAGAAAGTGACTTTTTATCTTTTTATTTTTAAAGAATGTTAAATGTAACAAAGAATGTATCACCTAAGTAAAATATTTTTAATTTTGTCTACATTGATGATCTTTTAGACTATAAATATTAATTGGAAAGATAAAGATATTTCCTACATCATAGTATTTTTTTTATAATTTTTAGACATTAAATAAATTAAATTATTTATGACATCATGATGATGCAGCGATGACCTCATTATTTAATGATTTAAATAAAATGGAATGATATTGTAACATCTAAGACCTACACATGTCCAAAACCTATTGTATGGGTGTATTTCTAACCCTTATCACCTTATCCTAGAAATACATCAATTTGGGACCATTAAAATCCGAAACTCATTTGAAAATAAAGTTACATTTTATACCTTTCCAACAGTGCCCCTCCTCTCCTCTTATAAAAGGCCCCCACCTCTACCTCCTTACCCACACTCCCAAAGCCTTTGGCTCCGGCAACCCCTGACCATTTCGTCTCTCCACATCCCTATATAACTCCTTGAAGCCTCACTTTGTGCAGAAGTTTTCCCAAGGAATCTTTTTAGCTCAAACCAAAGGGAGTTACCCGATTTTAAGGTAATGTCTTCACTTGTGTCCTTTTGTTTTATTTTGCTTTTTACAACCCCCTAAACTCTTTTTATTATTTTATTTTGTAACAAATCCAGTATCTTAAATATACTAGGATGTTTTTATATGAAGGATTCGAGCTAAAATTACACACACCTTCATCTAATTGTTAAATAACATAGTGTTTCTGTGGTTGGCGATTTTCTGCATCACGAAACGATGATTGTTCAACATTCTTCTAACACCTTCAACGGTGGCCATTAAGATGACACTATATTTATATATGATATATTATATGTTTATGTTTTACTTAATATTCTGTATTTTTCATTTATGGCATAACTTTATGGTTTCCATTATGGGTAAATGCGATATCTTCATTTAAGGAAGTGCGGACTACCGCCCCCTCAAAGTGATTTGAGTCGTTAATACGATATGTGGTACGTATAAAGGATATATTTAATTATATTATATATGATACCATACTGGAATACTATTATGTATCATTATGTTTTAATTCAATTAAATATGAAATAGAAATGGAAGTAGCGTTCATGCGTACGTACGGTTTACCGTCTCCATGAACGGTACATTTCATTTCTTGTCTCAAAATGTTATGTACTATTATAAGTACATATATATAATGGATATATATGTGATATATTACATATAAATGATTCATATCATTCTATAATTATAATATATATATATATATATATATCTCATTTTGTTTTAATTCCATTAATATGACAAAAAATTAAAGTAGCGTTCATACGTACGTACGGTCTACCGTCTCCATGAACGGTGCTTTTAATTTTTTATCTCCAAATGCTATGGAATAGTATAAAACGAATATATACTGGATATATATGATATTTAAAACATAAATAATATTCTGTATATGATGTACCTATAACTACATGGAAAATTATTTTCCAACAAGTTCAATTTTTGACTCAGGTACCAAACATCGACAAAAACGTCTGATATGAACTCATATTATTGACCAATTATTATAACATTAAAATATGTGATGTGAAGTTAATAATAATAATTATATGATGTCCTTAAGAAATTATAAATTTAACAAAGTTTATTATTCAGGAATATAAAGAAACGAACAAGACAAGTCGGAC
Organism: Viscum album; assembly: GCA_963277665.1. NCBI lineage: Eukaryota > Viridiplantae > Streptophyta > Magnoliopsida > Santalales > Viscaceae > Viscum > Viscum album. Next base: position 1,517,899,748 of record OY728131.1, read on the forward strand.
TTGAGGTATGGGATCCCACTCCTCTCTTTCTTTTTAAGTACACACTTTTATGTCATTCCTTTTAGGCTCATATTTTTTGTGATTGGGGTGTTATTTTATATTAATATTACTGTAATTTTTATGTTCATATGATGAGAGACACTATTTCCTCTCATCAATCCATTTTAGAAGTTTTAATTGGCATCGTTACCCTGCCGAGTTTTCGTAAGGGGTTTTTCATCTCACTTTTATTCCCGTGAGATTTATGCTACATTTGCCACAATTTCCTTTGAGTGGTGTATGTACTGCCCATTATTATACACATTGTGTAGTATAATTTCATTTATGGGTATTCTAATCTTCATTGTATGACCCTTCTTCCATGGGGTGTACGTTTTGAAAGTTACCCAACTCGGTAAGGGGACCTTTCACCCTCCTCTTTTTAAAAGACTTCTTTTGTTATGTATTTTAATTCACATACTGTTATTTTGGGATATGCTCTTTTATATCCTTATGGATGTAAATTTTATGCTCAAGTGATGAGATACCCTTTTTATCTCTCATCAACTCATTTTCTGAATTTTGAAGTGATGCCGTTAGGTTGTCGAATTTTACCAAGGGAACTTTTTAACCCAATCTCGATTTCTTTGGGTTCAACATGTAGTTATTGAATATGTCATCTTTTGAATATGTTTGGATGACCTTTTATTGTTTTACACTTAATATCCACTTATATTGGGTGTATTTATGTTTGTCACACATAATTTTGAGAATGAATTATCCTTAATTCAAGGATACCTTCTTTATAAGGGAATTCATCACATTTGACATTTCTATTGAGAGTTCATTGTTGTTATGCACCAATTAACTCTTATATGGTGTATATACTGTCCTTTGGAATATTATATCATGAATACATTTATTCTCATGATATTATAATGTTCTGACTAAATGTTATTCCTCAATTATTGTATTCCAGCATCTCTAATTTTGGTTGAACCCCTTTACCCAAAATATCGCATTAAAAGTTTTAATTATTTGTTCTTATTAATATCCATGTTTTCAAAATGGTTTTAAGGATTTATTTATATGGATATTAATTGTTTAAAATTATAAAAGCTTCAAGGTGGTATGGGACACTTTGATTCAAAAATCTCTTTATAAAATGTTTTAAATGGTTTTGGAAATGGTTTCTTTTTGAATGGATTCATTATTTCAATATACTAAAATGTTATATTGTGATTGAAATGTGGAAATGTTATGTTTCCTTTATGCATGTTTTATGTGATACATTTATGTTATGGTTCTTGGGAATTGTTATGAAAACGGGTGGTTTCGTGATAAACTAAGGGCGGGTGAGCCCGATATAGCTCTCCAATGCATTGGGTAACGCGAAGGAGTGAAACATTAAGGTTTCACCGAAGAGATTTAGGGAATATACTGTTGTGGGTTTTCCAAACGTAACCAAGAGGGTTACTACCTACGTAAGAATGTTATGAATGCCTCATGTTACCTTTTATGTCTTTTTATTTCTATGATTTATTCATGATTTGGTGAGGTATGTTAAAGTGCCTATGTTTTATAGGTAAAGTATGATTTCATTCTTATGTATATATGAAGTCATGTTTCGGTTCCATATTGCTTTTATAACCCTTATTGAGATATTTATGCTCATCATATATTTTTATGAAATGTTTTTCACAGGTCAAGGGAAAGGTACATGAAATGATGATAGTGTCAAGGAAGTGTCAAGAAAGAATCCGTGTTTTATTTTAAATATGTTTCCTTTGAGCGGAAAAATGAATACAATATTTTATGTAACCACTTTGTTTAAATGTGGAATGTAATGCATGTTTTATGATCTAATTCTCTAAAACTCTAAACTTGAAAAGATCCTCAATTTGTAATCTTTTAATAACTCAAGATTAAGTAAGGTTTAAGCCTGGGGCCTTATAGTATTGGGAGGTTCACTTGATACCATGTAGTAAACTATCTCGGGGAATTATACAGTTTCGTATGGGGTGGGATGCTATATAATATATCACATAATTTCTTAAATCACCATCCATTGAAATTGACAATGTCATCAGTGTGTATTGAATACAACCACCTCATGGGCCATGATATTTGATTATTTTATTGCTGCAACAGATGGATGTTATATTTAACTGTGTTTAATGAAATATTATGATATTTTTTATATATTAATAGTTATATAATTTTAAAATAATACATATATCTTTTTATCATGATCACTAGAAAATGGAAACATTACAAATGCATAAGTGCAGCCTATCATCACTATGATTGCAACATACCACTTTTTCCTAAAAAAGATTTATTTTTTGTTTTAAATGTATAATTAATATATAAAAAGGTTAATTATTTCTAATTTTTATTCAATATAAGATTTATAAATTATAATATTTGACCGCGGTCATCACACAGATGCTATTTTGAAATAATGAACTAACCAACCATAAAACCCTAACAAGGACATCATATAAAAAGAACAAAAATATGCCATTACAAAAATAGAAATTAATGGATTAAATATTACTTATAAAACATATAAAAGTATCTTTTTATAATTAATAATTTATATATGATTATAATACATGAGAGAAAATATGTACAAGATAATTTTATGACTCATGGTATGGGTTTCTTCCTCAATGACTCCATCTTTGAGATACATGTTCTTTATAAACATAATTATTTTTATGTGGTATATATACTACCTCATTACATAATATATCAGGACTATATCATAATTTATTGTATTTATTGTTAAAATTCACATAAATTATTCATGTTGTTTCAGATTAAAAATTTATATATTCAGAAAGTGTTTATGCTTCAATATCATTAAAATCAGGGTTATTCTTGGTTGAATCTAGGTTGTAAAAAATTAACTGATCATTGTATAATAAAAACGATTAATTTTATTCTCCTATTTTTATTCTATATTTTTTTATTTCATTTTACTATTACCCCTGATTTTGTGAAGAAATAATTTTAAAAATATATTGAAGAAAATAAGACCTGATATCTCCCTTCGGTTGAAAATCCATTTTCTTCTATATACATGATTTCTAAAAAAATTAAAAAATGTTATTAAAATTAAAAAACTATTTTTAAATTTATATTTTTCCCATTTATACTTTTTATAAAAAAAATTAAAAGGAATCTTCATGTGGTTTTCTGAATAATTAAATTTTAACATTTACCAAAAATGTGAAAGGGTTATTTCTTTTATCATGTTCAACATGAAAAATATTTTATACCATCATGAGAATTATTTTCCATTATGTTTAATTTTTTATTATCCTTGTCTATTTTCAAGGATAATGATTTCCACAAGTCATTGTGAATTTTCATTTTTCATTAGTGATATTAAATGTGGAATATTTATTTCCAAAGGAATATTCTTAATATTTTTAATTGTATTTATAATACTCAATTAAAAAAATAGTAATGTTATAAAATTATTCAAAATTATATAATTATATTTATATTTATATTTATATCCCTGACATGTATACCAAGATTACTCTTCCTTCATTTCATGATGTAAAACATAGTTTATGTCCATTTTCAAAATTCAATATTTAATAAATATCATTTGATTCTGTTATGATACATGATTACGCAAGATATTTATTTCCATGGGTAATTATTTTATTTATTCCATAGGATTTATTTCATTATGTAAAACACAAATATATGTACATGAAATTAACGTGACAGGTGGGAAAAAATTTCTTATCCCTCCAATGGATTGTTTAATGTTTTAGTTTAATGAGATGTCATGATTTGTATATTGGAGTGAGCATAATATATTATGGGACTCTTTCAAACATGACCTATAGACATTCAATTATCCTTTTAATATTTTTATGAAATTTTATTTGTTTCATTGAAATATCCTATGATTTCACGACATTATAATATAATGATATTATGTTATTATTCAATATTATTATCCATTTACCTTATCTTTCATGATATCATGTTATACATTTGAATCAAATTTTATGATTCCTTCCCTTTTTTATTCCAATATTATGAAATTTTTCACACCCCTTTTTTATGTATATCCTTGGATATCTGATAATATTTTAGGTGATCAAATGGATTTATCGGGTCACTAATGAAAAAAAGGATGTCAGGGTTTTTTTTCCTTTCCTTAATTCTGATCCTATTCATCAAACGAAATTAGGCCTTGTGATCATTAGTTTGTAATTACTTTATATTTATAGTAAAAAAAATTAATAATATGTGTAAAATTCTTGATTCACTTTTGAAACACTTTCACTATTTTCTCTCTCTATCCAATTCACATTATCCATCTCTTCCCAAATTCAATGGTCGTTCTCATGTGAATAAGTTTAAAGAGTGGTCCAATAATATCATATTATAATTTCTTTATGTTTTTACTTCCCCTTAATATGATATAATAATAAGATTATTAATTTTTTATCATCATCAAACTCCATATTAGTTATAAGGAAGCATGGGATGTCTATGTATGTTCTTCATTTTTGAACCATATTTATTCATTTAATATTCAATCAAATGATCATATAAATTACATTACTTTTATGATGAATTTTAGAAATATTAAATTTATAAGAAAATTATATATTTCCTCATAATTAACTTATTGAATTATATAAAATTCAAAAAAAAATCAGAAATATTAATTATTTTTTGAATAACGTAATATCATTTGTTTTTATATGTAATATATCTCTATTTATGATATTTTTTTATTAAATATAATTACGAATATCATTATATAAATATATCTATTACAATGATATAAGATATCATTTTTTGTGATATATTTAGTTGACCTCTTCAAAAAAAGTGTTTATCACTAAAATTATATGATAATATTCCATAAATAGATACAGTAAATTTTTTGATATTTTATATTTTCAGTCATTGACAAGTCAACTAAAACGGATCATTAATGGTTTTTTCTACAATGTTATAGAGTTTCATATGATATAATTACCTATAAAATTTGTTTATTAATATATTATATCACTGATTCTATGATTAATGATATCTAGTGAAATAAGATTTTATTATATCACAACATAATAAAAAAATATGATATAGTATTTCCATCATAATATTTATTTTTTTAATCAATAAAATTACATTATGAGTAAAGTGATATTTCACCCTCAATGATTTCCTCTATTAAATTAGTTCTACCATGATGAAGATAAATATTTTAATATTTTACCACCTATAAATATTTAATAATAAAAAATAAAATTATTTTATATTTATTAAATTTTATAGTTAATAATTATTAAAAATAAACAACCCATAAATTTTTCCTCTCACTAACCAAAAAAACCTATTTCAGTGTATGATCAATGTATATCATATTATACATCTTAAATTTAGTAGAATATTGATCTCTCTCACTCTATGGAAGAAAATAAAAATATAATATTAAAACTATAAAATATTAGTTTATATCTAGGAAGATAAATTAAATAATGACATCTATGAATTAAAAATAATGTTGACGAAATATTTAATTCCAAAATGTTTGAGTCACATCATGAGCACTTCATCTATTCTTAAATATTGAGTAAATATTATTAAATGATTAAATTATTCAATATTCACACAAACGCTCCCATTTTTGGAGGTAATATAATCTATTCGATGGGTTATGAGATATTAAGAAATGATATTTATAAAATAAGTCAACATTACTCCCATATCAATGATGTGTAAAATATAATAAAAGTGATGTTGGATTAAGGCCTCTCATGAATCTATAATGGAGAGTTGGGAGGGCTCATATATGGGATACATAAGTAACATCCCAAACTCTAGAAACCCAATGCCATTAGTTTTATTACATTATTGGAAAAAATTACAAGATATATAAAAGAATCGAACAGTTCAGTAGTCTTATAATAATAGATACATACATACATTAAACAAATGAACAATTGGTACAAATCAACAAATTTTTTGTACATTATTATGTCTTTTTTCAAATCATTGAAAATTACTCATAGTCCTCTTCTATGTTTCCAAGGGAAAGATAACAATTAATGGTGAGCTCAGATTCTTAGTAATGAGTAGAATTCAACAAAATATTACATTAATATAGAATTTAAGAAGTTATATGAGATGAATAAATTCAAAACAAGAATAAATTATCTACTAAAAATGAGGATAATATATATCCATGTATGTGAAAGAAAAAAACGATAGAAATAATCATTAAGGTCAATCATTTTTAATTTATAATATTTTTCATCAACAACTTTTTTTGAGGTCGTCTTCTCGACAGCATCCATTTATATGAATACGAATATGAGAAAACCAAAAAACATTGTCTCCTAAGACTTTTCGAGGTGTCGAGGGGATATATAGTGTTTGGTCTTACTCATTATTTTCTTATGTCTAATGCATTCAACATAAGATTTATCAAGATATTACGTACAATTAATTGAAAACACTATTTATGAGTAAAACATGGCTACCAATATATTGTAAAATATGTATATCAAATACAAATCCATTCAATATTATTGTGTAAAAGTCTATGGATTAAATCCATTAATCAACATAGAATACACAGTTTATCATTAACATAACACAAAGTACATTTACCAAATAAGTATATTGGAGAGGGTACATGAAATTTCATAGGTTATCCATTAGAGATGGTAATTGGATTCAATATATCATATATTAAGGAGACCATGGAAATCGTATATAAAATACATCATTATTGTTTATTAAGAGCATGCACATTTTCTATTGTATATCTCACTAGATATTCTGTCCAGGTGTGATATCTTAAGACTGCCCGTTGTGTATCATGTTAATTATTGAGTCGATGATAAAACAATCCTTTTGGTGTGTTTCCCACTAGGTGCATCTATTATATAACCAAATAAACTTTTATGTATCTAGATAAGTATCTATTTTCTAGGAAATTGAACACACATTTACTTCACCAAAAAAAGGATGTTTTTACCATGAAAAGGTAACTCTTGAATGAAATATATATTAAATATGGATAAAAATTTGAACATATAAATCCCTGAAATTTAATTCTTATCATTGTAAATTTCTTCCAGATAAATGTATGTACCACATAAAATTAAATCTGCGGTGTTTATAATAAGAGTCCTAAAAAATGAAATTTGTAGAAGAAAACCCCACTTATGTCTTGGGTATCAATTAAATCATGATTTATTGAATAAACTGGGTCTTAAAATTAATATTCAAATATATTTTATTAAATTTTTTCATGATAACACAATTGAATTAGGTAGTATATACACCACATAAAATAAATTATAAATATATTACAATACATATATCAATGAGAGGAATTTGATATGGAAAACACTTACTTCCTCTCCCGACCTATGTGAACAAAAATTAACCTCCTTTATCATATTCATTTTTATCCATATAAAAAACTAATTACATTATGAAAATTAATTTTCATTCATACTCTTCATAAATAACCACTCTCAAGATAAATTCATCTCGTTTTTCACAATGGGTGTATATAGTTTTGATCATTTGAACTAGTTTTATAATAGCAGTATTCATATAAGTTATTTTTAAAAACATAATTATTAATAGGTTACTAAACATTCTGTAAAAAATTATTTATGATAATTTATGATGTTTCAAATTTATTTCATTTGTTTTATTGACTTTATCTTTAATGAAAAATTATATAATAAGTATGTTTTAATTATTTTTGAAGAAAAAACTGTATTTTAATTAATTTATAAATTAGATATTGATATAATATCTCCAGAACCAAATTAAATATTTATTTAAACATTTTTATCTATTTATAATAGTAATTATTTTCCCAGATTCATGGATGGTATAAATTCAATGATTTTTTATATTGGTGTTTAAATCGACCAAAACCAGAACATACCCAGATTTAATGAATGATTAAGAGGTCATCTGTTTTGTAATATCAGTACACAGGAACCATAATGATCGTTTGTACTATTTATGAATGATATATATTAGAATGATAAGGTTTTATCATATGAAGTGATGTCTTTGAAAACACTTCACAATTTGAATAAAGATTAAACTCTTGATATGACTATTTTATGTGTTTAAATTTATAATTATTGTTTATTTATAACATGATTAGTTGGTTTTCAAATTTACCATTTAGGAACTATAATGATATCTTAAACAAAATACTTATTTTTTTATACCATCCTTATATCCAACCATGTATATCAAGAAATGAAAAAAATACATGTTATGTTATTGATGTGGTATTATACACAACACACAAAAATTTATTTTGTTTTTCTCAATAGATGGAGAATCTGAATAAATAATGGTAATAAATATAATATAGTAACATTAAAATAAAAAATTATAAAAGTATATTTTTATTAATATGTCTAGAAAAAAATTTAATTATATAATTAAGAAGGAAAATCTATGTTGTTGATAATAATCATGCCTGATACATGATTTTTTCATGGATGTATAATTAGAAATGAAGTCCTTATGCTAAGTAATGGTGAAGAAATGTTTTTGAAAGTGGGAAAGTGTATTGGTGGGGGATAAATGGAAAATATTTGAGGATATATTTTAATATGAGTCATGTTATAATGTGGTAAATATGGTTCCATTTAATATGTTAAGGGGAGTACTATGTGAGTATATCTTACATCTAATTTTAAGTTAAAAAATAAATCAATAAAATATTATTTCTCATGGTTTTAAATTTAAATTTGAAAATTAATATACTTAATTATGAAAAAATAGAGAAATAAAATTTTAATTAATAAATCTATATATAACATAAAAAAATCATGGATACTGATTTAAATGATATAAATTCATTTATTATAAAACAATTAGGTGGCCTTCATGGAAATAAAAAATTATAATCCAAATTAAAAATACACGACTCAATGAAAATACTTAAAATAGTTTTTATATTAATAACATTTTAATTTATTTTAAAAAAAATCCATGTGTTTTAGAAGATATATTATTACTAAAAAAGGTATAATTTTGTTAATTAAATAAATATTTTATTACTTAAATTTCTTCTAAACTACTATGTAAATATTATTTAATGGTAAAGTCAAAAAAATTACATGTTTCCTAAAAACCAATTTTTTTACTAAAACCCAACCTTTTTAGAAAAATAAATAAAAAAAATACTAATTTTGTTATGATATGATGAATGAAAAAATAGAATTAATTTTTTACAATTTCAAATTATAATTTTTGTCAAGTAAATAAAATATTTAATAAAGGATCCTCAAAGGGTAAATTTCACCAATTGTTTCTAGATGTGCCATTTAGATACTATAATAGTGTCTCGAGTATTACAATCTACCTCTTAAAAAAATCTTTCCTTGAAATTTTTGTATATATTATCTATTGAAAAAATGTGGACACTATTTCCTTATAAATTCATTAATATCCAATGTCGTCTCTTCTAATTTGTGATTTCTACAAAGGGTTATCACAAAACTAGTTATAATATTCTATAATAATTTATCTCACATTTCATGAATCTAGATATTATACTCATTATAATAAAATTGGTACTCCAAATATATTCTCTCATATGTGAGAACATATATTGGATTAGATATTTATTTCATCAGTAATGAAACATGGAAAATGTTGTGTAATTTTGATATTGTGTATGACATATCAAAACAGAAAGATATATCCTAAATTATTTATAATATTTTAAAGGCACAATATATATATAAAATAACATAAAATTTCTATCAAATATTACAACCACCATCTATGATGTGGTCTTTAATAACACATGATCCGCAACATGAAATTTCATATCTTTCCTCTGATTAAAAGCGTATGTTTTTTGTTTACTCTACGACATTTTAATATGGTCATGAATAAGTCATTGTTTAATATTTATCACATCCATGAAATATGTTATAACTAACAATAATTCTATAACATCTACCCTAATGTTTACAGTACGACACCACTTTCTATAAAATGATTCATAAGGTTCCATCTAGATGATGAAATGGAAATTATTATTACAAAAAAATTCCAATATAGGTAGATACTAGGCCCAAATTACTTGTATGTCAAGAGAAATTTATCATAGAATGAACTCTAAAGTATATATGATTTTTTAGACTACCCATCAGTCTAGGGTTGATAGAAGGTTCTTAAATGTATCTTAGTGTAGAGATCGCGTTGAAGTCTCTTCCAAACTTTCGATGTGAACTGAGATTCATGCCCATATATAATAAATAGTTATTCCCTATAAAGCCTTATAATTTTATTCATATATATTTTTATAGGGTTTTATAGGTGAATATATTATAATTATTTTAATATATTAGTAGACTTATTAAGATGATTTATGATGAACCAAAGAGAATCATTATTTCTTATAGCCCCTAACGTCTAGTAAAAAATCATATTGCATCACTAATAAATTTCTATATTGTTGTTGTCAGGGTTTATATTAATCCATTAGGATTTTGTCTTTAAGCATTTACATAATTGGATACTTGGCCTTCAGACACATAATCATCAATTTCCTACTCTATACCATCTCATCAGAAATGTTCTCTTAAATACATATACATATTTATACAACCATAGTGTATAGAGAAATTTAAGCTATTTTATCCATCTAGAAGGTCCATTTTCAACCCTGGTATTGATGAAACACATATCATCTTCCCAAACATCAACACTCTCCTATTATAGATGATGTATGTAAATTTACATAACTTGGAGAATTTATATTTCATTGAAATCTCGCATCACCGAATTGGGAATTATCCATCCTTTCATGAAAGGATGGTATAGAATTTTCTTGTAAAAGTAATGATGGAATCCTTTCTCTATAAATAACCATATCCAATATTAATATATCTATATATATAATAAATATTAATCCAAATCATTCTTTGAAACTCCACTTTCTATCCTACCCAATTCTTCAAACTCCTTGTTTTCTTCACACGGGTTATAGTGTATCAAGAATTCATTATTCTAGATTATTTAAAACCATATTCATTGCCACATATTGACATACTTATAAGATATTATAAACATTAAATTATTTTGGTTCATATATATATCTAACATTTTTTTCATAGAGGCAGTGTCTCTATATTTTAAAAAGAATGATTATAGCTTCCATCTTAACATCAAGAGTTGGATAACTCTATTCTTGGATTTCAAGTTACCTAGATTCAAAGGATTTATCATTATGTATAAGGAAATATTCTGAAATTTTATTCAAATCATCACTATAAATTATAAATCATTTTATACCTGGTCCTTGAGTCAAAATTGGTGCAATAATATATCCCCACTTTATCTCATTAAAAATTTCCATACATTACCTTAAACATGTTAATTTTACTCTTTTACGTGATAACATAGTTAACTATTCAGAAAACTATGTGAAATCTTGAACAAACCTCCAACAGAAAAACTCCTAAACCCAGAAAACATCATATATTTGTTTTTCATTGATGTGGACCATTCATTGACAACATTTGTGCCAACGAGCCTTTACCCTAGTGGTACAGGCTCCTGCTTGGAAACCAAAAGACCCAGGATCAAATTCGGGTATGGGCGAATTTCCGGGGTACTATAGAATCACTGTATCAGGGAACTGTAGCAGTATTATAGCAGCTGGAAAACTGTAGCAGTGGAGGCACTGTAGTGATGGAGGGACTGTAGTAGGAACTGTAGTAGCAGCTGTACTGAAGAAGGTACTATAGCAGCACATGTACTGTAGTAGTACTATTCACCGCGGGGTCCTTTGGGCCAAAAAATTGGGCATTCAAGCTTGTATTCATGCCACATGGCCTTGGGCCTTCGTGCTATGTAATGGGTCTAACTCTACCCTATCTAAAGAGGTATTTTCTTTAAATAATAAATTGAGGCTTCAGACCCAACCTTTTAAAATAAATTGACAACATTTGTCTTTTATGGGACAACAGATATATCGTACTTGGAGAAAATTATTCTATGAAAAAAAACATCATTATTCCAAAAATCAAACAAAGTTTAAATCCCGTATATGTCCATTTTAGTGTATCTATAATTAATTTATGATTCATATCATTCTATATGTAGATCATACAATATATCAGTATATCATAAATAAATTATATATCAATGTATTCAAGATACTCCATGAAATATTTTATAGTCAATCCAAATAGAATTTATATAAAATCATAATTTTCATACCTATTTAAAAATGAAATCATTGATATGTCATATTTATTCACTATTAAATGATAATAAATATTTAAAAAAACAATATTTTAAAATTATTATAATCCTTGAAATCTATCAAAGAAGACATCAATCATTGGAAATGGTAACATATTCATTGTAGTGATGACATTAATCTCTCTCGAATTGATGGTCAACCTCATGGATATAACTCTATTTTTAAAAAAAGAAAATGTGATATCATTATGAAACACTATGGTTTTTATTTCCCATATCACTAAAATCCTCTAACTATTTTTATAAATCCACTGAATCAACTACTTCCATTTTATAATAAGTTTCAGACCTAGGTCATGTATTAGGAAAAAATTTAATGAGGATCCCAACATTATGATCATGTGTCTAACATAGTAATTATTACAAAAAAAACCTAATTGAAATTATATTGAATTGGTTCATCCTCTATTTTTGGGATAAATTCCTTATCCATAGAGATAAATTGATCATCCACTCAAGTGTTTTTGAATTACATACCACCATTGGTCCACATATACCTTAAGATAATGGATTTTTATGATGAATTTTCTAAATTTACTACTTCTAAAATTGAGAAAAATACTCTCCATGTACTTAATCTATTGTTAAACTACCAATGGATTAGTAGTCCCACTGAATACTGATGTTTTTTGTCATATAAACTGATCTAATATAGTTATCCTTTTTTATGGTTTATTAGGTCGTTATATGAGTGTGATATTATTTTTTATAACCTAGGATTGTTTTCCTAATATGGTTATTATATGATTTTCCTGAAATATAACTTCATTAAATATAAATAGTATATTTCAACATATTGACTATGGGTGTTGATATTTTTTAAATTCCTCTCAATAGTAACTATATTACTATAATGGAATAAAAAAATTAGATAAAAAATTTTATTTGAAAAATAAAATTCATATTAAGGGGTGTTTCATAGAAATATTCAGAGATTTTTTAGTACTCGTTCTATCTAATATGGTACATCTAAATGGAATCCTCGGGGATTCTACTATACTTCCTTTAACACCAAATGTAACATTCTTTAATCTACAAACTCAATGTTGGTAGTCATATAATATTTTTTGTATTATGTACAATAGTTCCTTTTGGATGAATTTTTTTTTCTTTCTTTATCGATTATTTACTTACATACATTGCACTTGGAAACAAGTGGAACAACATGAACATATTTCTAGAATATTATTAACCCTCTAATCATAACCTTAGAAATTTTACATAGAACTCCTATAGGTTTCTTGGGGAAATTAGAAAAATAATGTTGAACTCATATTCTTATTAAGGAATATCATAAAATGATATCTTATATAACATAAACATGGAATAAGTAGCACAGTGAAAATAAATAGGACTCGTGAATACATAATAAATTGAAACTGAGGGAATTATATATCCATGATAATAAAAAACATGGATAATAGTATTCATTGATCACATAATAATGAAATCCATATTTACAGACATCAAATACGTTGTTTAACTAATTTCTTAATACACATTATTATCATGGAAAGTAGAATACACTAAACCCAAATGCTCATTTTCTCATGAAACTCATCGATGCATCGAGTAGAAATGTAATGTTAGTACACAACCATTGCTTGTTTAATTCCAAAATATTAACCATATGCGTCACCAAGAAAGTTCATAACATTCTCTATATAAAATATTTTTAATAAAACATGAATATCCATATATTAAGAAATACAGATTTGAAATAAATCCCCATTCAATATAATAGTTTTTATGTCTTAGGAAAAAATACTTTAATCAACATAGAATCCATAGGGTATCATAAAAGTAACATGAACCACCATTATCAATGATGTATATTGGGGATCGTATAGAAAATTTCCTATAAAATATATTGAACCTAGTAATGATTTGATAGATTATATTAGTATGAGACCAAGGAAACTCTATGAAATATCAGTCATCATTGTTCTTTAATAGTGTCTAAATTTTATAAATCAAATCACCCACAGGTGTCTCACAAGGTGTAAAGTCTTAGGCATATGAATCAATTGTCAAGGATATGATATAGTCATTTCCAAACCAATGATTTGTGGGGTGGCTATCCACACATTTATATATTATATAACTATATCCACTTTCCAATATCCTAAGAGTGACGTATATTCATGGAAATTACACAGGCTCTTACTTTACGAAAACATGTGATGATTTTTCCACAATGGATAAGGTAGATATCTAATAAAAGTAATTTCATAGGATGATAAAAAAAATTTAACAAACCAATTAATGAATTATTTTTCTGTTTACTACTATGAATTAGATAATTATATTCAAACTTAAAATATTATGTAACATTTAAATAAAAAAATAATGAGTTTAATTAAAAAATTATTAAAAATTTATATTTAAAATCTAAATTTATAAATTTTCGAATATTAATTTGAAAAAATAATTATAATTTTTGAAATCATAAAATAAAATTTAACTTTTTGTGAAATTTTGATATTTGGATCATATTGTGTCTTCAATGAATAGTGAAAATACCAATTTTTTCAAAATGTTTTTTCTTTTCAATTAATTTTGTAAATTAAAAGTATAATTATTTTTTGAATATTATTTAATTATATTTACTCCACTTTATTTCCTATTAATAACCTTTATATTTTATTTTAGTATAAGATTATTTTTGGGGTTTGAAAACAGGATTTTTCTTAAAACTATTTTGAAGTATATAATGTTCCCCATTTTAACTAATTAAAACAAGCACTAATGAAGAATGATTTAAATTATTTTTTAATATTATAAATATTTATATATATATATTAATTTAAATTTCATTATATGAATATTAATATTCATATATTTAATAATAAATTATTTTTTCTTGAAAAATAGACAACTTGAAAACTTTATTTTTTTGCGTTCATGGGTTTAGTTGAGAAATAAAATTTTCCAATTATATTAATATTATTTGGGGAATTGTATAAATCAGTTGTGATAATAATAATGTATATTAATTAATAATTTAAACTAAATTTTTCCCATAATCAATAGTGAAAATAAAAAAATTTAACTATTAAGGTTAAGGTAAAATAGATTTACTCGTGATTAAACTTAGTATATAAGGTGTAAAATGACATTAAAAAAATATAAAATATTTTTTATAGATATATTTCATCTATATATAGTATAATGATGGATTATGGTCCATTATAGGGGATTTTGGTATGTAAAAAATGTGGGTACAACTTGTTCTTCTCTAAAATTACATGTATTCCACTCACCTCACATTTAAAAAGACATCAAATATCATTTGCTCATAAAACAATAAATGAACTTTTTCATTTCCAATATCTACCCAAAAATCTTTCTTAATTCCATAAACATGACTTAGACCAGTTATTTTGATTATCAATACATTCTATGATTACATTTGGTTCTTACAAAAGGAGGTTGTCTGAAGAAGATGTATCATTCTTTACCGAGTGTCTTAAATATATATCTTCAACAACATTATCTAAATATTCATAAATTGTGATTATATAATAACAGTAGTATCAAAAAGATTATTTTATTTTATAATGTTAATGTTCCAACATAAATCCATCCCAAATTCAATTAAATTTGAGATTTAATAACCATTCTAGTGTATGGTGGACTATCACCCCCGATCTGATATCATTCATTTTCCATCATCGCCTATCATGGATTGTTATAATTATAGATTTAAAGTATATATATTATATTCAAAACATATTTATACTTTGGGATTCATGATATCACATATATATTATTACTTTCAATTTCATAGGTTATATGATAATATCACTCGTGCGTATAGAGGACAACCGCCTCACAAAGCGATGTGATTCATTTTTCCATAAAACTTCACAATGAACGTAATAGGGATATATTTAATGAACATATTTGATATAAATAAACTACGTATATTATTAAGGATATATTTATAATTTTTAATGGTAATATATCTTTTCTTCTTAAATTGAAAAATTATAATGCCATTCATTCATACATGTGGACTACCATCTCCAAGAAACAATGTCATTCATTTTTCATCAACAAAACAGATGAATGATATATAAGTATATTCAAATAATTAATATTTTATTTATGATATAATTATATTTATTTAATTAGAACAAATTACTTACCTTCTTTAAAAGATTAGTTTTGAAAAACAGAATCATTACTCGTAAATACATATAATATTTTCTTTATATGCTCGTAACATATTTTATTTTTAAAAAAAATATTTCATGACTAGTTTTAAATGGGTAATTGATGATTAAAAATTATAATTATTTCCTGATAAGTATTTTTATGATTTTTTAAAAATGATCTATTTTACCATAGTTTGCCTACCAAATTCATTTTTGACACATACATAGAAAATCATTAAAAGAAATTTGTGAAATTAAATGACTAAATAATTTTATATAGTAGAGAAATGAAAAAAAGGAAAAATAAACTTCAAAATAGATCTTAAGAATGAAAATAGTTAACATAATTTTATTATTCAGGAATATGAATAACGTACATGATGATTCAGACTCATGGTAATTGAATTCATCTCAATTTTGACTCATTGAGGCATATTTTGATGTTATGCCCCTATATTATTAAATGGAATATATATAAACACACATTTGAAATGATACATCATCAATTCCTATATTATCATGATAACTAATAAAATTTTAATGTTATTTTATCTTGGGGATTATGATTCAAATATTTCTAATGTGGTAAGGGGCTTTTCATTAAAAAATACCATCTTTTAATATTTTTATCCACACTCAATTTATCTTTGATGTCCATATTAAAAAAACTTTTTCAAGAATGAAATTCTATGTATCTGAGAATTTCATAAAAGTAAATTTTTTTCTTTCCTTAAAAAGAATTAAAACATGGATCTTTCTATATAATGTTTTACATTCATTAATAACAACCAAAGTAATGTTCTATTTCTACATATACGATGCCAATGAATTTTTTCTGCTGTAGAAAAAATTACTTATAGTTTGGATTCTTTTATAATAATCCGTGTTTATTCAAATAAAACCAATTTTCCATAGTTGTTTTAATTTAAATTTTGTTTTTAAACAATAGGTTATTTTGGTATTGAAAACGGGGTTTTAAACTAAAACTACACTCTCATATAGGAAAGGTATTTACATACAAGTTTAAAATATATTTTCAAATGTTTTTTGATGAAAAAATAGAAACCATAATATGTTTTATTCATTATATGTAACTTTTTAATTATATGATAAATCAGTGAGCCTAATATCTCTTATGCTATGGGTATTCCCTGATATCATCAGGTAATCCCAATATAGCTTATATGATGGATGTTTTTCGATATATCATCGATTCATTATGTAATGTTCATTATCATAATTGGAAATAATTAAGGAGTTATAATAGGGTTTATCATATGGATTCAACTAGACATTAGTCACTTATGAATCTAGTTTAATACATGTTATGAATGTGATTCTCTATATTTCCAAAAAAGGATTTGTTTTTAATATTATGAGTTATATTGATTTTTTTGAGTAAAAAGTGTGTTTTTTGCATGTGAACATGATTTTCTTTTCTTTTCCTTAAATAACATTAAGATAAATTTTAATCATTTTATGGGTTTTCAATTTTCAAATATACTAAAAATATTATTCTTTTTTATGTAATTTTTTTTGTACTCATCCCACATTTCAATGTATATTTTATAGGATCAAGAAATGTATAAGGAAGATAAATAAGTAATGTTAAATATCATGATGTTTCTCTAGAAATAAAATTTTAGATTTAAATTTTATATTATGGTAAATTTTGTAATTATTAGATGATTATATATTGCGTATATATGGGATTTTTATTCAACAGTTATGACCTTTCTCTGTAAAACTCTAATCGTAAATGGAATTTATGAATTTATGAAATTGAATTATTGTTTGATGTAACTAGAATATATAATAGTTATGTTTAGGACCATACTGTTTGTATCAAATTAAAGTTTAAATTACATTAGAGGATAGTATAATATTAATAACACTCCCTTGAAATACTTTTATTTATAGTTGATTTTATATGATATGTCATTTTATGATTTATATTTTTATTCATATAAACTATGTCTATTCAGAATGTATTTCTACAATGGAAACAAGGAATCTATAGTGGGATAGAACCGAGTGCATAATATCCTTCCAAATCAACATCCTAATACTATTGAAATTGGAATATAATAGATTTTTTATAATTATGGCTTAGTAGAAACAAAAAATAAATGTTGCTGTTATCCATGATAGGGGCACCTAGATATACAGTAGAAGAAATTTTAGTAGTAGAGAATTTCATGAGACAACATCCCCTATCATTAAGTATTTTATATGATCCAGTGTTTTCCAAAGTACGTATTAGTGCCTTGGATAAAATATTTGATGTTATTGGGTTTTTAGAACATAAAAAAGGAAACCCTTTAAAATTTTTGTTTTGATATTAAAACTGATATACTATGGTATTTTATTAATAATATCATATATACATATTAACACGAATATTTTGAATGGGATACATTTAGGAATAATTTTCTTCAGAAATACTTTGTACTGGTTTATTTCATATAGAGATAAATAATTATAATTGTGCAAAAATATGAAGATTAATTAATTTTGTATGATGAAAACATCAAAATATTTTCCAGGTATGTTCTATATTTTCTCAGAATCTAATATTAATGTTAAGTGATTTTACTTATTGTTGAAACCTTGTTCATAAAATGATTTAGATGTATGATCATTTAAAATTTATGAGAAATTTGTTCCTTATTTAAGAAAAGTGATTTAGAGTTTTCTGAAATTTATGATCCTTGTGATAAAAATAGTACGAAGTGGCCAATGTTTTAGGAAACAAATATGTTACTAGCTAAGAAGTCTGGAGGTAAACCTACAAAATTTACCATATATGGTAAATGAAATTTTAGTTGTTTCTTGATAGAATATGGAATGTAGTTTTATTATTTTTACTTTGGTCATGGGGTTTGTGAATATAAATAAAAGATTCATGAACAATCAATTAATGGTGTAATACCTTGCTATCAAAAAGTGAGGTGTACTATTTTGAATGATATAGTCATTATTTTTACATGTGTCCAATGTCAGTTTCATTGGATCTAAATTATCATGATTTGAAATAGAAATTTGTACTAAATTAATTATCTAAAACTACTGTTGATGTTGGACTATTGAATTAAGTAGTGATTTATTTTAGAATTGTTTTATAGAATTATGTGAATGAATTTTTTGACTCTGTATCATCATATTTATTCATTTCTGAGATATTTTTGAGTAAATTGGGAAAACTCACCACATGGAAATAAGATAGAACATTCGATGAAAATTATTAGTTTATGTAATATAGAAACAATGATTTTAGGAACCATTCTATTATTATTATTTTAAGTTCACTCTTGAAAATATAGTTGAAACTCCCATAATAGAGTTTTATTTCAACCATAGTATGGATTAACTTTTACATTATACTACTCAGTTAGATTTGAGATAATATAAATGTATCTTGAATAATTTATGGATTTGATAACATAACAAGAAGATGAGAAAATCATTAGAGATTGTAGTGAATGTTACCTAACTAATGTTGATGAAAATGAATCCAATTATTAATGATCTAATATTGAATGAATTCATGTATTTATTTTTTTAATTATTTTACATGTGTTATTACTGATTAGGAGCTTTAGTTTACTATTTTTATATAGAATGATTGTAATAAAAAATTTTAACCCCCTTATAAATTGGATAAGGTAGAACATTTATAATTCCAAATAAAATTTCAAGAGTAGTTAGAGAATGGTATCAATTGACCTAGCACCTCAACAAGTGGTGTTACTATTTTTTTCTAAATTTTTTTTGTTCAATGAGATGTTGAATTTATTAATGAGCCTTGTATAACATTAAAATTATGAAAATTATATTTTCCCTCAAATCGATGTCCTTTTTGATTTGATTAGTAGACCAAAGTATTTTTGAAAGGATTATATATGGTCTGGGAACTATTAAATAATGGTGAAATAGAATAAAATTCCAAAGATAGTGTTTCAAACATGACATGTGCATTATGACTCTCTAGTTATGCCCTTTTTTATTGAAGGAACCGTCAATATTTATGTACTATAATAATTCTGTTTCCATAAGTTCATGGATATGTATTATATTTTGTTAATAGATTATTTTTTTATACTCTAAAATTTAGGAGGAACATGAAACTCCCCAAAGGATTTATTTTTAGAGCATAAAAGAAGAGAAACAATATAAGAAATTTATTAATTTTTAATTTTCATTGGACTGAATTTCTTTCTTCAGAAATATTATTCTTATATTTTTACTACATTTTGAACCTACTGATCAAATATATTTAATATTGGAAAATTCCAACAAATGGAACATATATTTATAGTAATATTCGTTTACCTGGTTACAAATTGTGTTTTTTGAAAAATTCTTCAATTTTCTTGATAATTGATCTAATTAACTCAATAAATGAGTTACTTACAATTAAAAAATGAATATAATGAATTTTTATAGAAATTCAAAATAAGGCTCGTGAATTCTCTAGTTTTTTCCATTCTTACCAGAAATAGAGAACTTTTCATCTATAGTGACACTTTATTTAAGGGAATTGTGGGTGTATTGATATATAATGACAAGGTAATTACTTATACATCACATCAGTTGAATCAACATGAGTTAAATTACAATAAATATTATCTAGAATTAGCTAATATGGGTTTTATATAAAAATTTAGAGGAATCATTTATATTTAGTAAAATATAATGTATATATTGATCATAAATGTTTGAAGTATTTATTTACTCAAAAATAGTTGAAAATAAGATCAAGAAGGTGGATATAACTAATGAAGGATAATGACATCATAATTCATTACCATCCAAAAAAGAAAACAAAGTCAGTGGTGCTTTTATATAAAAATAATAATTCTTCATTCACCGTGGTATATTTGGGAAATTGCCATTTTCTTAAGGATTTGATGAATTTTTTCCCAGAAGTTATGGATATAGGAATATACTCTATTTTTTAGCATTCAATATAGTCAACTAGGACATATGTAATTAAGAAATCCGACAAAGAAAGGTCACTCTTTATAATAAAAGGTATAATCCATTATTAATGGTAAGATTCATGAGTTTGTTGTTTGATGAAGAAGGTGTTATTAGATTTTGGAAAAATATTATCAATGTCAATTGATTCCCATTTTATGAGTGAACTGTTAATTTATGTTCATATTTTCCCACAATATGTTCATCCTCATAGTACAAAAATGTAAATCCAACATGGAGTGTATTACTTGTAGGATGTAATAAAATATATCTATATCTAACGTTATAATTAAATGATTTACCTGTCAATAGGTTTAAGTAAAATTATAATTAATAAATAGAATTATTAAGAATTTTCCAATGTTAGAGTGGAAATCGGAAAATATATCCATGGATTTCCTGGTGGGATTTCTGAGGACATCCTGACCTAAGAATTATATTTTGGTTATTATTGATGTATTAACTAAATATGTGCACTTAATTCCCATTCGAGATATAGTGTCATTAGATCATATTTATCCATTGTATATAATAGAGATAGTAATGTTACCCAGAGCTTATATCTCTATTGAATCAAATCGCAATCATAGGTACACATTTACTTTTCCTAAAGGTCATTAGAAATATTTTCATGTTGAATTAAATTTTTGTATATCATTTCATCCCCAATATGATGGATAGTCATAAAGAAAATTTTAGACCTTGGAAGATATTATTTATTCATTATTAATCTATTACTATAGATTTTGGGATAACAAACATTCACTAGTTTAGTTTTCTAATAACAATAGTTATTATTCTAGTATATATATGTAACATTTTAAGGAATTATATGGAATGTGGTGTTAGATTCCAAATTTTTGGGATGAATTTTGAGAATGAGAATTGTTTGGAAAAGATTTTTTAGATTTAATGGATTATAATCAAATGATTATTTGGTGAAATATATGGATGGATCAATGTAGGAAAACAAGTTAGGTGGATAACTGTATGAATGATCATTCTTTTGAGGTTGGTGAGAACATTTTTTGAAGTATATCCAAGGAAAAGTGATATAAGTTTGGGTAAAAATGAGAAGTAAATACTTTGTTTCATTAGACATATTAAATCCTAGATAATTTTTGATCAGTTCCCTATGGAGTGGCTTAACATATAAGTTTATCCCTGGTACACATTGTGTTTCATGTTTTTGTGTTAAGGAATTATGTGTTGAATTAGTCCCATGATTTGAGCCCTAATGTTGTTCCATTGGAAGAAAACATTTATTTTGAGGAATATCCTATTAATATTCTTAACCAAAATGAAAATGTGTTTTGGAATATTGTGATTAATGAGGTTATGTTTTTTTGTTACAACCAAATGGTTGGTGAGGCAACCTCAGAATCAAAAAATTCTTCAAAGAATGATTTCCCCACTTGATTAATATGTGAATAAAATTATAAGGAAGATACTTCCACAATAGAAGAAGAATGTAAAAAATGTAATGAAATAATAAATTATTTTCATATTTATTTCTATGAATTATATATTAATATTCATTACAAAAAATTATGTAATTTCTAATTAAAAAAGCATGTAATTTAAATTAAAAATATATTTTTATATTTTTTATTTAAAATATTATTTACCATATTTATTAGATTTTACATAAAAAAATATATCATTTTTGAATTCATAATTTAAAAATTAACATAGGGTGAAATTTTGGGATGTTTTAAAAAATATTGAATTTTCAGTGAATAGTGAAAAACAAATGATTTTTGTAAAAATGTATTTTCATTTCATTAAATTAATTAATTTAAAAGTAATATTATATTTTTAATATTATTTCAAGAATTATTTTTATTATTTATTTATATTTAAGCCACTTAATTTCTATTTAATAAACATCATATTTTATTTTAGTATTGTTATAGCTTGAATCTATGTAATAATTGTTTTTTGTAATTATTTTGATAAGTTATTATCTCCCCTCTTTAGTTAATGTAATTTTTTAAAGCAATAATCATGGGGGTTCTTTTCTCCTTTGAATCTCTGTATTAATTCTTTTAATAATTATTTTCCTAAATTACTACATCCTCCCATTTATTAAATTCTAATTATTTAAATAAATAATAATTCCTTATCTATATTTTATCTTGTTTAATGTTTACATAAAATCTATATTTTATATGATTCTCATTTATATATGTTATTAAATTTTTGGGTGGATTATAGAAAAAATTTAATGGTCAACAATGGCTCACCCGGGCCTGCCCTCAACCACATAGGGGACCCAAGTGGTCCACCCCTGGAAGGAAAGCCAATGGGCCATAAATGTTGACAGTAGTGGTTGTGGAACCATGTATAAGGTCTATAGTATCATATCCACAAGTAATTGGGCTATGATATGGGTCTGTAGCATAATGATTCCTAGGTGTGGAACTCGTTTACTCACATAAGAAAAAATAGAGCCACGATTCGATCAATAAACTAAAACTAGTGGTAGGGCTTCTCGAATTCAGGGTTCATAATCTATATAGAATGATCATACATTTTTTTAGAAAAAATGGAAACAATGTGTAATATCTAATCTGGTGACATTGGACCACACATTCAAGACCACTCATCATCATCCTACTCCAATGTTGATGGAGTCTCATCGACCATCTTAGTTCACAAGAGTTATTCATAACAAGGATTTCCTAGATTAACTGAACATCTATTTTCACGTTGAATGATTTAGACATGTTAGAAACTCATCTATAGAACTTGTTAAAATAAATAATGGCTTTGAAAACACCTTCACTAGTTAAGATACATCTTGAAATTCAAACTAATTCATATGATTACATGTGTCTTTTTCATCCAAGCTACTCATGACGTATAAGCCTACATCCATTCAAAAGAGTTCATTATCATTCATTAGCATTGACATATGGGTAGTGGAATGGGTGTTTGGTAGTTAAAGTGCATTGATAATAAATAACTATTTGTTACATTATTTATTTACATAACCATGTGTTGGGTTCAAACCGTGCATGGAAAGATGTCTTAGGTGATTGTGAACATCGCTTGAAACTACCATATTTATTTAATCCAATACACCATGTGTTTCTAGAGTGAAACTTTCATGAAGATAATAATAAACATACCTTAATTATATGCAAAAATGTTTCCACTTCAGTAGTGAGGTTACCATGGATGCTTATTATGTGGAATAATCCCAACCAACCATGATAGTTAACTCACCAGACTATGATTATGATGGTTAACCTATCGTGATAATAATTATGATAAAAACTAGAGTTTTAATTATATTTATTAACTAAATGTTTTTTATAGTGATCATGCTTTCATGGTTAGAATACTAAATTTGATGTGTATGGTAAGAATTCTATCCATGCGGTTTGTTCCTCACACAATCAGTTTTAAAAATATCCTATTTTCTGGAAAATTATATTTTTAAGACACTCTATTTATCCATTATTTTAATAAGTTGATCTAATATAAGTTTATTTAATATCTTTTATATATTATATTTAATTTTATAATAATTAAATTCTATTCTGATTTTTTTATAATTTTAGTAATATAAAATATGATTGATATAATTATAAACATATTAATTTTCATATTTTTTTATTCCAGGCTCTTTTTCGATAATATTTAAATTATTATTTTACTAGAAATTTATGAGATAATTTTTTTTAATTATATAAATTTCTATCATTGAATTTTAAGATTATATTAGAAACTATTTTAACATATTTATTACAGTAACATTGGAATGCCTGAACTCTTTGATAAAGACTTCCACATTTTCAAATTACGTGTAACAATTATATTTATTATTGTTATTTTCTAACAAGTGTCATGCATTAATTGGATATCTTGGTGATATGATATGATCATTCAATACATGATGATGTGATATTAATCAGTTAGATATGTGATAATGAAATATATCATAACTAAATACATATTTTTAAAATAACATTTTTAGAAAATACAATGGCCATACACAACTATTGATTCTCTGATATGATCAAGAAACTAATGAGAATTATAATTAATTATCATGATGAAAAAAGGAATTATCTTGTACCATCTTCTATGGTAGTAGTGATTTGGTTCATTTAACATCATCATCCCCGCATTTTATCATCTGATGGGTTTCATTGTATTTCATTAATAATATTATTCCTCTATTTATCCTCTTTTAATCAGTTTTCATCTGTATTATGATTTTCCCAATCAAAAGAAAAAAAATTGTTTGGGTTATTCAGAGCTCTTATAAATTTCCAGGATGGGACTATGGTTATCTGTAAAAGAAAAGTCTCTAACATTTTCTCACACCAATAAATTTTATTTTTATGTTGGGTATCAATATTATCGCATTGTAGAAAATGTTGAAGAGTAGAATAGGAACGTTATTATCTAAACCACTACAAATAGATTTTTTCTTTATTTTTATTTCTATTACATTTCATATCCTTAACATGGATATAAATAATTTTTTGGTGAATTAATAAAAATATGATATTTTTAGTAAATGAAATTTTAATCAACTATTCTCCTCCTGCTCCCTTGTAATATTAAGTACCATCACATATTATTTAAAAATGTTATTAGAAGAGATGATTACTTAAAAGAATATTTAGAGTCTTTGATTATTTTTATTTTTTGAACTCTATGCTAACATGATATCCTATATATAATAGTTAAATTAATACTAGAAAAATTCTCTTTTAATATTTGATGTTTCAATGCCAATAGAGGATGAATTCCACAGAACCACCATTATTTGATATAAGTGACTAGGATTTCTAGCTAGATAAAATGAAAGTATATCAAAAACAGTTTAGTGCATATCACTAGACTATTATCGATAATCAATATGAGCTACCCAATGATTATCTTGAGACACTTGTAGGTAATGACATGGGATAATATGTTTTAAATAATAAAGTTAAAAATATTTTTTACTCTTTTATATGTAGATGTGTCTGTATCCATGTCTCAACATGGGACATAAACCATCATATATGGGGAATTCCTAAAGTTACACTTTATTGGAAAAGTTATCTCAAGAGAACAAATCTAGTAATTTTACAACCAGAATACCATTACATCAGAATGGGAAATAAAGAATCAATAAACTAGATATTCCATTAGTTTAAAAATATTAAAAATGATGTGAATGATCTTGGTGATTTTCTTAAAATCAAAATTCAATTTGAAAGAGTGTTGAGAGCTCTTCCATAAATATTTCTAGAAAACCAGGTTGACATCGATTTGAGTATGAATTTCAAAATGTATACATTAGATTCACTAAATGGATCCCAATTGTAGTATGAATTATATTTCAGAAAATTATTTATGTGGAGTCTATAAATAATAAATTTATATCATTTAAATCTAATGTTAATGAAATATCTATCAATTTTAAATATGAGTTTCAGGAATGTGAAAAATGGTTGTAAAATTTTATCAAGATGTTTTTCTTGTTCATGAAAAACAAAGGTGGTTGGGGAACATTCTTAATATAGTTATAAAAATATTAAAATAAAGGTAATTATAACAACAGTAATAATGATATATTATATTTAACATGTTAATAGTGAAGGAAAAAAGGTCACATTAGGATAGAATACCCCAAACACAAACATACAAAGAAATATAAAGGTAAATCGATAAAAATAAAATAATACTTTTTTGGGAGTTTGTGACTACTCAGATATCTTTGGCACAAGAGGTGATTCTATTAGTGAATAAGATATAAAGAACATTGATCTGATGGGTATACAATGTGAGTTAACTGATTCAATTTTCACTCAATTAATTACTCCTTTTAATTTGGATCATAAATATTTATCTAAAATATGAAAATAATTCTAATTCTGAATTATGTTTTGATTCATATTCTATGAATTTAAATGGTAAACATCAACTTAATGAAAATGAATAAATAATAAATTAAGAATTTTAGATAATAGAATGTATACCGAGGTAAAAAATTTCAAAATTAAGTTGATTAATGAAAATGATAAAAAATAAAAAGTGAATAAGATAATATGAAAATATACCTTTCCCATAATGATAAATATAAATTGAATTATGATTCTGAGTATTAAAAAATAAAATAACAAAAGTAAATATTTACAAGAATTATTTTAGTGAATAATGAAGATCATTCAATAATGTTTAATTTAGTTTGGAAATAATTAACTAAAGTTGAAAATGATTGTTAGAAACTTATTCCAGAAAATAGAAAATTATGAAACACATCTTCTAGATCGAATGTGAATTTTTTTAATGATTTATATACTATTCAAAAGTATAATATTATTCTTAAAAAAGAAGTTTTCAATATTAAATATAATTTTTCAAAGAAAAATAAAGGTAACGAACAATATGATCAAATGATTTCATCGATTAAACTGAACATAAATAAGAATTTCTTTGGCTGTATGAGTTTATCTCCAAGGATAAATAAGACTATATTCCATTATTTATCCAAATGAATTATTTTCTGCGTAACCTATCATAATGATATAATGATAGGGAATTATTCCAATGAGTGTTGAATAAAACTTACACAATAATTTCATCATTCCAGAAACATTATTTCTAGGCATTTATTTTTGAAATAGCATACTAAAAAAAATATAAACCAATTTCAGTTAAAAAATATTTTTTTAACCAATTTTTACCCAAACAAGCATGTGTAATGAAAATTATTTCTAATTCTTTAATTTATATAAATATTCCATATAATTCTCAATTAATCATGGAATTTAGATGAATGATTCTCCAGGAACATGAATGGTGATATTAAAAATTTTATATCTTTTAATTCATGTAAGTGTGGCCTTGTCTCATTTGGAGACAACTATAATGGAAAAATTAAAGGAATTTGTGAAGTATGTTTTTTTTAAAACATTTATTATTTAGGTAGTGTTATTTTTATATGGTTAAAACCATTAAAAATTAATATAAAAAATCTATGTGATGATGGTTTATATTTTATTTTTGAAAATGATAATGTATTGTTTGGAAACAAAAAATTTGTTTTATTTTATAAAAATATAAAAAATAATGTATACACTAATGACTTCATTAATTCATCAAAACAATTGGTTATGTATTTGAATGATGTATAATTTGCTGCAATTTTGTGGAAATTAGTCTTAGGAGTGATAATTTCAGAATGATTCATACACTTTTAAATCATGAATAGTGTTGACAAATTCCAAAATTACATACATGTAAGTAACTTATATGTGATTATTTTGTAAAGGGTAAGCGACAAAAAGAACCATTTAAATCTCTAAATTATGTTAGTTTTACTAGATGTATAGAACTATTATATCTCAACTAGTATAGACTTATACGACCTATTAGATTTAGTAGAAACATTTATTTATTTTTAATTGTAGGTGATTACATTATATTTATCCAGAATTATTTTTTATCACATAAAAATGAAACTTTATATATGTTCTATGATATTTGTAAACATATTAAAAAATTTAGGAATATATAAATAATATCATTTATACATGTTATAAGTTTTGTGTTTTTTAATTTATAGTTTGATACATTTGGCGAAGAAAATAGATAATAAAATTATTTTTCAACCTCTAGAAACTACAAAAAAAATGTCTTGGGGGAATGAAAGAATACACCTCTACATGAAATGGATATATCAATGATTATGTAATTTAGTGGTCTTAGAAATTTTTTTTGAAGATTCTGGGAATATTTATTTTCATTTTTATGTAAATTATCTATTAACCCATCTTTAAATAAAAAACTTCATAAACTATTTAATTTATTTTAACACAATGTTTCATATTTTTGGTTATTTTGTTGTAGAGTCATTATCATAAACAAAAAATAGAATTTATAAATATTCCATTCTAAAATTGATGGTGGGATATTTATAGAATATTTTAAATCTATAAAATCGTTAATATTTTTTAACAATATATTTTTAATAGATTAAGAGACATTAAATGTAATGTTTAATGAAAATAGTAGGAATGAGAAATTTTTTTTTCAAACAATGATTAAGATTATTTTAGGGAAATTAAATTTTTTGATTATAATTAAAATTATAGTATGAATTAATCTGTTTATTGGGATCATATCTCTAATAATAATTATCTTAAATAATATAATAAAATTACTTATTTTCTAATTGAAAAGTAAAAATTAATATAGAATCTATAATAAAAACCACAAAATCATTTTTTCTTTACTATGAAAACTATACATTGGAGAAACAGTGAATTCATTGATGTTTTTTGTTTGTTGTAAACATGATTTGGTATGATTTTAGAGTTCATTTTTAGTTTATAAAAACCATTATTACTAGTGGTTTGATTATGGAACAATTTTTACAACATTTTCTGTACTCATGAAAAATGTTTTATTTTTGTAGTAGAATAATATGAGGTTTGTGATTTGATTTTTAGTGATATAAGGTATTATTTTATTAATATAGTTTATAAAAAAATAACCTTAAAAGACTACCAAGGGTATTAGAAAACCATGTTGGGTGGTTGAGGTCAACCATAGACAACAAGCATGAGGTAGTTGCTGAGGTAGTACAAGGTTGTGCCTTCGTAGGGCAGAGCAGTGGAGCAGCGCTACCGTTCTAGGTGGCATAGTGGAAGAGGTGGGTAGAGGAGGATGCCCGAAAAACCAGTATGGGGTGGTACCATATGACGGAGAGGATATTTCTTAGCCAATGGTTTATATGTCATGTAATATAAAAAAAGAGCAATGTGTAAGTCTGTATCAATGTCAGATTGCTGTAGATGAACCAGAACCATTTCATTCACTGATCATTTTATCTCTATAATCTTATTATATCTCATCGCTAGTAACTGTTTGATAAACCTAATTTGAAGTCTGGACCATCTAATCAAGTATGTAGGGCCATCTTCTACCTCATGCAATCAAGGAGTTCTGTGCATCAAGATCTGCATGAATCCACATAATTTGAAGATCGAAACCGGACTTTTTATCAGTATTTTATCATCCAGAATGTTCCAATGTGGTTGAAATCAAATGAAACTTTTTTGAAAGTGTAAACAAAGAATGAACTGGTGAAACACATCCTAGAGAAAAAATGTTTCTTCCAAATACAGTGATAATTTTTTAAGTGAGAAGTTTATCCATGATTATCATAGGTTCCGAGTTGAATTGTTTGTCCTGATTATAGAATATTTGGATTGGTTTCATGTTTCTTATAAATATTTGAGTCCGGACTCATTATCTAGTGTGATTTATCTAACATGCGAGTTCTATTTTTGAGATATAAATAGAGTAGATCATGACCCCTAGTTCTCATAAGGCTTAATTTGTGTGTATCTACTACTTGTATGAAGAAATAGAAGGTTGTTAGTGTCTGATTTGTTCATAGAAAACATGGATAGATATGAAAATAAGTTTTCTTATGTGAAGAATTCACATTTCATGGGGCTCCTTTTTTTATTCTTTGATGGTATTGTGCAGAAGATAAGTAAATAGTGTGTGTGTATTTTATTGAATATAGTGATAGATTACTCTTGCATGATGTCTTGTGAGTATGTTCTTTCACATATGGTTTTATTGAGTTACCCACACACAATATTAATTTGAGAGGGATTATGATAGTTTCATTCATGTTAGAAGGAAGAAATAGTGGGTGCTTCAGTGTTTTATGCGATATAATAGCACACACAAGGTTGAAGGTTAGTGAACATACAGTAAAGAGATAGTACAATTCACACTCATGCATGGAGTCTGGTGCAAATGAAACTATATATATTAATGTTGTTTATGAAGGTGTGTTGTGCCGAATTCAAAATCCAAATCACAATTATTGTGCATATGTTCTTGCATATGTGTGTATATGAGGCAATGTGCAAATTTTATATGTGAAGATAAAAGAGTATGGACTATTAGCATGTGCATACAAGGTTCATGTGATGCAATGTACAATGTCTTCATGTGATGAAAAGTGAAAGATATGCATGGGGTATTATATAAATTGTGGAAATTTACAAGAACCTCAATTTCATTGGTAAGTGGACTTTTGAGTATGACTTGTCATGAGTTTTTTTTTCAGAAGATTCAATAGTGTGAATCAGTTGGAATATATAGTGGTGTGTGGAAGTTTATTTATACTCATCTACAAGGTCTCCTTAATTAATGAGAAATCGTAGTATCGTCTTATTATAGTGGGTTGAAGATAAAAAATATGTATTGTTAGATAAGATTAAAATATTTCTTATAGTGGTTGTGTTTATTGTTTTTAAACTGATGGGATTTAGTTTAATATTTAGTCGAGAGAAATTTTTTAGGGAGTTGGTTGAATCCAAACATTATTGTTTTCTGGGTCATACCTAACCATTCCACTTTTAATTTTTTATTTATTTTTATTGGATAATCTATGGCTTAGATAAAACTAACCACAACAAGGATGTAGACACCATACATGGTAGTGAAACATGTAAAAATATTTTGTGTTATTGATATTAAACTATAATAATATATTAAATGTTAATTTCAAGGAATATAAATTATAAAACTATAGTACAACAGACTCAATCCCCCTCCCCCCAGTCATTGGTATGTCACTTTCTTTAATACATTAAGTTCTATCAGAGGTGTTTACCTCTAAATATCGTTTTAAGTAGTGATGGAGAATTTGAACTCAGTCAATATTATGGGTGTTCTAATTTTTTGTGGAACAAAATTTTGTTTCTGGAAGAACCTAATGATTCATTTATTACTATCACGGGTATTAGAGGTTTTTAATGTAGTGACCATTGGTTTTATTCTTTTATAAAAATCAGCTCTAATGATGTTTGTTGAAAAAAGAAATATGGAATTTGTTGGAAAAGCCTAAAATTTAATATTATCATCTGTGTCTGATAAATTCATTACTGAAAAAATGGGACATAAAACAACCATAGAGATGTCGGATAAACTCAAGAACATGTTTGAATGTAATTCCAAGATCATATAATCCATGTTCAAAATTTGGAGGGATCAAATTGAGGATATCATAATGATAGAAGATTAAATTCTGGGTGATTATTTTACCATAGTTAATTATTTTTTTTCATATCATAGGGTTTGGAGAAATTCTGGAGGATTCAATTATAGTTAATATATTAATGATAAACATGTTAAATATAATTGACATGAATATTTCAACTCTTGTAGAAAAATAAGACATTTCACATGATGAGTTGCACAATACATTACAAAACTATGAGATAAGGAAGGCTCCCATTTTCTAGAAAAAGTATAAAGAAGAAATTGTATTCAAGTCTATGGGTAGACTAACACTCAAATAAAAATAATTTGAAGACATTGGTGAATTTAAATGTGAATACATGATAGATGATGAGTATAATTAAACCATGTCACTTATCTCAAGATACATCATAAAGGAGTAGGTTAAGTAAAAAAGGTAATCTTTCACTAAAATTCTTAAATTCTAGAGGAATAAGATTTTTTTTTTGTAAATTGTCCAAAGAATAAATGTGTTGAATATGAGAGTGTTGATAAATATGAAAGGTATTCAAACAAATAAAAGAGGAAATATTCAAAATACTATACAAAAATAGGTGATAACAAGAAAAAGCTTCAAAGAAAAAGAATAAGCTTTTTAGTAAAAAAAGATGATGAATATTATTCATTGTGTAGTCTTTCTGGGAAATATTTTCGAGATAAATTTAGAAATATTATGTTTCAAATTGGGAAATATGATGAAAGTCTATGCACTAATGATGATTATGTGGAATTATCATATATCGTACATTTATTGAAATCAAAACATCAATCTTTCTTTGAGAAAAATAAAAAGAAATAATAAAAAATATTGTTATTGCGGTAAATTTGAAGGGAATATGCTTTACAATGATAACAATAGAAATTTAATGCTGAACGTTGTCGAGTAGGGATGAATTTAGAATTATCTTCTTGAGGAACTAGATATAAAGGACACAGAATCGAATAATATTTAGTTAGAGTATCTCAAAGCTTATAATTCTCTAAAAAAGATCAATAAGGATTTTAACAAAGTTATAGAAGTTAAAGATGAAACATCATAGGAATCTTACAATTTTTTTCCAAATAAACATGTCAAATATTCTTCTTCTAAAACACTATTAAATTATGTTATTTCTAATAATAAATGTAATATTGACTAAAATGGTAACATTTGGGCTATTA
Source organism: Viscum album (assembly GCA_963277665.1). Taxonomy (NCBI): domain Eukaryota; kingdom Viridiplantae; phylum Streptophyta; class Magnoliopsida; order Santalales; family Viscaceae; genus Viscum; species Viscum album. The sequence continues at coordinate 1,517,933,404 of OY728131.1, forward strand.
AGAACAATGATAATAATTTCTCTACAACAAATAAAAATGTGGAAACTTATGATTAAGTAATTATCTCACTATGGAGGGAAGATCATTTTTTTGGAAATATATCAAAAACATTATCTCACACGAAATCATCAACATTAGAGAAGATACAAATTTAACTGGTATTGTTGGTGTTGTCGAATTTTAGGGAACAAATCCTATTCTTGTTGGTACATCATGTCACTTCCTTGGAGTAGGTATGAGTATTGTGGAAGAAATTATTAAAACAAAAAAATAAAAGGTGTCATGAAAAAAGTAAACAAAAAGATTACATATAATCTATATTTTCATAATAAATTTGAGTATTTAGAATATTTATTTGGTTGATTTGATCCATGGGGTCATAATTCTATTAAATTTATTGTTTTTTAATCATCTTTAAATAATGAAAATGGAAAATAAAATCAAGAATCCAAAATTGAAGAAGAATATGATATTATTGAAATTTCATTGAATGATAGAAAAAGTGATTATCCATGGATTCTTGATAGTGGTTGTTATTCTCACAAGATGGATGATACGAAAATTTAGAAGAAAATTAATGATCACAATGGAGGGTTAGTTACTTCTGGAAATGAATGTTATTTGAAAATCAATGTTGTTGGTACTGTTGACACTAAATCCCATAAAATGAAATCCAAATATTGTATTTTTTTTGAAGTAATTTATAAAAATATTGAGTGTGATTCAAATTTATGATTATGGTATGGAAATTTTTTTCAAAAAATCTTCATGCGTCATCAAAAATTCAGAGTATGGTGTATTTATCATCATGGGAAAATAACATGGTGTAATCTATTCCATGTTGGTGGTGCTGAAAATTCATGTTACTTGAGTGTGAAAGATGAAAAAATATATGGCATCGAAGTATTTCCCATATTTTTAAAAACAATTTGACTAATATTATGCGAAATAATGTTGTATAGGATATTTATATTTTAAAAAGAGTAAGAATAACTATATTTGAGACCTGAGAAAAGGGTAATCTAGTACAATCTACACATAGAAGATTTTTGAGTTTGTCTTTTAGACCAATTCATCTTATTAAAAATGATTTTTGTGGCCCTATGATACATACGTATACCATTAGTGAACTATATTTTATAACATTAATTCATGATTTCACATTGATGAAGAATGTAATGTTTATGAAGAACATGATAAAAGAAATTAGAATGTTCAAATTTTATAAAAGACAAGTAGAGAAAGAGATGGTAATCGATATCAAAAAACTGGGAATTGATAATGGTGTGGATTTCACTAGTAATTACTTTTATTAATATATTACAAATCATGGAATCTAACATTAATACATTACTATTTATAATCATCTAATAATTGTAATTATAAAGGGAATGGAATATTGGTCCCTGGTGGCTAGATTTATAGTGGCGAAACTCCCTTATTCAGTTATCTAATGGTTTTTTAGTACAAAGGCCTAGATTACCTATTGAAGATCTTAGATTTTTAACAGAATGCATTTTATCTGGGGCTGGGTTCAGATTCAGAGTTTTTCTATGCCTGGTGCAGGGCCCCTCGTTCCCTGGGTAGGTGGTGCTTCTGCCATTCTCGTTAGTCGCTAGAGGATCACAAGGAGAAGGAGAGTACCCTTATGATGGTGTGGCTTCATCTCTTAGTCATCCCTATACCCATTAATAATTAAGGTTTTATAAAGGACATAGGATACTCCCTAGGTGGTTTTATATGTTCTGACGATCAGACTTGCAGCTACTTTGTTGTTTCAGAGGCATCTATCTATGTAGAACTAAACCTTTCGAATCGAACCTCTCACCAGATCATGATTACGGTGGAATGATTCAGCTAGTCCTAGTACATATTTTATCCTTTATATTTGAGGTACTGATCATCTTTCCTCCTCCTGGTCCACACTTTGAAAAATGTTGGAAATTCTATCAATAAGGATGGAAGCATACCCCTATGTGGTTCCAACCATTGATCTGAAACCCTTAGGTCCCTCTTGACTGATATATTCTATTTGGTTTCATATTTATGATGCATCAATATAATCATCTAGACTCCTTGTTATAGGGGAGTATTCAACAACCACATTGGCTTCTCCCTATGTAAGATGATCTATTAGGGAAAGTTGTTCCGTCCTCCTAGAAATAGATGGTGGTCAATGATTTTCTCCCTTTTCTATCTCTCTCCATATATCGGATGGCTCCAGAAGTTATTGTAGTGGCTCTCATGATCAGTCTCTCACTAAGCCTCCTAAATCCCCATTCACATCATTTTTTCCCTCCTAGTTAGCATTGTAGACCCTTCCATCCTTCCATATAGGTGGTTGCTATCATCGAGCTTCCCGATGCTTCTCTAGACTTTTCCCTGTGTAAGAGCCCCTCGAGTTTGGTCCTCAAATATGATGCGTGAAATACTTATCATAGTAGGGGGAATGTGGAGATCCTCCCCTAGTCACCTCTTTAATATAGAAAAATGGGTCTTTAATTCCCTCTAGGGTGCTTCACGCCCGAAAACATGTCCCCATCCTATAGTGCAGGCATGCACACATGATCCCAAACAAAAAAAGTTAGGGGAGAGTTTCTTCAAAAGTTATTTGAAGGTTAAGTTTCCTAGGGCTTGAGATGGGTCACTATTTTTTCAATTATTCCTTGTTTCCTTTTTTAATTTACATGTACTAGTAGCATAGGTGAAAATATATTTCCTCACCTCTGAGATCCATAGACATAAGGCTGTACCTGTCTCTATCATAGTGCATAATCAGAATATTGCAGGGATGAGTGAATATTCTCGCAAGATCATAAATGGAAGGCTAAATGCATACAAATCCATCAAATTTTCTTATCAATATTTTAAGGAATTGGAATATCCCAGTATATCTAATTTATCTAAGGGATCATTATATTAAAACTAAGGTCCCCCATGATGGTTGCTGCCTCTTCTTTTTATTCATTTATGGGAGTTGTGACTCTCTCAGAAAAAATCGGTTGCATGATCTCAACGGTTTTGACCCTGGGATCCATCCTTTGTTGCTAGCTGGTGATTTCAATAATATTTCTGATCCAACATAGAAAATGGGTAGGGTTTAGTTTCCTAGGAAATAATTCATGGAGTTTGTTCGCTTCATGATTGGAAAAGGGTTTATGGACCATGGTTACACAGGTGACCAGTCCACCTTTTGTAACAACCAATAAATGGAAATCCCGTCATGGATCCATCTGGACCATTGAGGATAATTAGAAGTACATAACTTCCTTCCCCAACATCAATGATTCACATCCGGTACAATGAATATATGACCTATCTCAGCTCCATGTTTCCCAAGTACCAAATTTGTATAGCCGTGAATCCTTCAGATTCTACCAATTTCGGACCAGTCGCCCTAATTACCGTAAAATTGTTAGTAGTGTAAGGGCCAAGCATGATTAGGGGATTCACTAGATTTTTATCCATAAGAAACATATAAGGATCAAAACTAGGCTCTAGGTATGGTATCCAACCTTTTTATTACATATCTTTTCATTATATTTTACAAACAGAGGATCTAAAAAGTATATCGTCTTAGAAATCAGGAACATAATACATGAAAACAAAATAAAAAATTCTTTTAAACAACTCTTAAAGATATTTCATAGGTTCATCCTATGTAAAATTATTACATCTCATATCTTGGATACATACATCAAAGAAAAGGGTGGGCAGAAGGCTCGAAAAGAAAAACAAGTGAAATAGTTGACATTTGATCTTGAGTGATATTAATAAGAAAATAATAAAAGTCATAAAGGCATGAGAAATTGATGAATATGAATATAATGATAAATAGAACATGAAACATAACATGAATATCTGGCTACAACATTCCTATTAGACATTCATGAACATAACACCAAGGTTTATCTATGAGGTGTCATAAAAATTACCATGGTTGTTCAACAAGGTATCGTGAAAACTGTCAACTCTAGAGATTAATTATTTACCCAATGCACTTGGGCACTATAAAGGGGAAAACATAATATTTATTTAAATTCATGTGATCCACATAGATCATAATCAAATATGTTATAAATAACCCATAGGGAATAAAAAATGTGTTTCATTTCAATATCGCGACGTTTTAAAAGTTCTTAAAAATAAGATCATTATATCATTAATAACCCATAGAAGGGTAATAAGGGTTATATGTATGTCCATTACAGAATAAAATATATCATTTTTATATATTTATGAACACCCATATAAACGAAATAGTTCTGGGTATTCGTATAAATAAACAAGGTAATATCTTGAGAAAAAGAGATATATGTTTTGAGACGAAATTTCTACAACATAATAGCTATATAACATGGTTTTAGAAAATAATAAAAATAGCGGGTACAAGGTTAAAACACTAATAAATATATCATATTACAATTTAAATAATGAATAACATGGAGATAATAACATGGTATGGATATTTTAATGACATACCACAAGAAAAGGAAACATGAAAGGAAAGAGAAGATGTGATTTCTTTTACGAGAAATTCGACAGCCTAATGGCGTCACTTAAAATTTCTGAAAACAAATTGATGAGAGCATATATGGTCTTAAAAAAATAATACATGAAATGGAAAGTAATGAGAACATACAAGAACATACCCTCAATTTAAAGAGATGGAAACCAGAAGACACAACATAACAGAATTCATGCCTTAAAAGAGGAGGGTGAAATGATCCCTTACCTTGAAGAGTAACTTCAAAAGCTCATGGTTATGGACTTTGGGATGAATGATGGATCCTTAGGAGGACTCCATTTAAGGTAAGGAGACCAAAAATTCGTTGAGAATTATTTTATAATGGAATGAATGGGGGAAATGGCTTGGTATTTATAGGAAATGTGAGTGAATGAATTATTAATTTCCAAGGGACACCTCATCGGTGGTATATGCAAAACCCTAGTGCTGGCCTTGGTATTTTCACATGGAATTGGACACTTGGGACAAATAATATAATATCTTACTATTAGTTAGTCTACCAGATATATTAAATCATTATTATATCATTAATGATGTCATTAAACACCTAAAACTCAAAACTGCATTTTTACTATTCACCGATAATTCAACTATTTCCGAAAAATACCAAAAATTCCCAGAAAACTAATATCTATGCTTTGTATTCAAAAATGAGATCTATTTTATGAAAATAATTTTCTAAATATTTCTAATTTAATTTTTAAAGTAAATAGTCATTTATTCCAAAAATACTACTTTAAAACTATAACTCATTTTGTAACACCTTAAAAAGTTAATCAAGGTCCCATAAAAATATCTTATACCCATAAGAAAAAAATGTAACAATTTATGATTAAATTTTTTGAAAACAAATTTCCATTTTAAATTATTAAATTGTTTATAAAATTGTAAATAAAATATTTATAACGTCCAAATATACCAAAATAAAAACTATGTTCATTTTTTGACTTTTAAGATGTCTAAAATTTATTTATAAATTCATGGGTGAAGTTTCAATTTTTGTGGTCAAATTAATATTCACTACTATTCATATGGGTATGTTACTATTCCTGCTTTACTATTCACTAAAAACCATGTTGATCTTATTAGACTTTTAATTTTAAATGGTCACAAATATAGAAGACCATTTTTTGAAAATCATTTCACATTATTAATTATTTAATGAATGCAAAAAAAATTTAAAATACCCCCTTTTGCCTGAATTCGTCAATTATACACATCCTATATTATTATTGATATTTGTAATTCACAAATTTTCCATATGAATAAAAAAGAATTTTATTTATATAAAATGATTACACAATGAATCTAAGGTATCGTTCCATAGCACCTTATAACACCAGCATAAGACCTAGGTGTCAGGTGTGCAATGGTGATAGAATCTTGGGGTGGCTCAGACAACATTTCTTGAGTGGTGATTTCTATCAGCTTGAACTTATCACTTAGGCAATTCTGTTCAAAATTCATACGTTGAAGTATTTCTTGGGCTTGGTCCAGAGCAAAGCCCAGTGGTGCTACCTCCTTCCCAAGCTCCTATAGATGGGATTCATATGGCTCGAGTCTACTGGATTAGGCCATTATATCTTCTTTATATATTAATTAACTACGAAAGATGTATTTATAAATACAAAACGTTAAGATTATAGTTTCCAATGGTCATATTTACCAATAATCATATAATAGTCAGAACACAGTGGTCATATTTTAATTATACCCACATAATTAGGAAACAAATATAATTAAAAATTTGGGATGTTAAATTCTTCACCCCATATGAAACTTCATCCCTAAAAATTTATCTCATACCCTATGATGGGAAAAGGTGTGGGTACATATGTCTCATGGGCTCCTACAGTTCCCATGTGGGTTCTTCACATTTGTGATTCCTCCACAACACCTTAACAAGGTGGGTAGTCTTGTTGCATAGAACCATGTCTCTACGATCCAAGATCTCCACTAGATTCTCCTCATAGGAGAGGTCATGTTCCAGTTGTACCACATCTAGATTTAAATTATGTGAAGAGTCAGGTATATACTTCCTCAAGAGGGATACATGGAAGACATCGTGGAGATGGGCTAGTTTTGGAGGAAGTGTAGTCTGATAGGCCACTAATCCCACACGATCAAGGATTTCATATGGGCCAATGTACCTAGGGTTGAGCATCCCTTTCTTCCCAAACCTCATGACTTTCTTCAAAGGAAAAATCAAAAGAAAGTCTTTTTTACCAAAATCAAACTATAATTCCCTTTGATGCTTGTTGGCATAACAGTTTTTCCGACTATGAGCAGCCTTAATGTGTTGTTGGATTGCATGGACCTTTTCTATCATGTCTTAAACAAGATCAGGCCCAAAAAAGCTTTATCTCACCAGCTTCATCTCATCAAGTAGGAGTTCTACATCGCATACCATATAGATCTTCCTATGGTACCATTTTAATTTTTGAGTGGAAGCTATTGTTGTAAGAGAACTCAACTAAAGAGAGATGCTGATCCCATCCACCTTTAAATTCCATTGATCTAGTTCTAAACATTTCCTCGAGTGTTTGAATATTCCATTCAGATTAGCCATTAGTTGGGGGTGAAAGGCCGTACTGAAATTCAAATCTGGGTTCAGATATTGTTGATTACTTCTCCAGAATTTTGATGTCAGCCTTGGATAATGATTACATACCATAGAATGTTGAACTCCTTGCAGCCTTACCATATCCTTCACATAATTCCTGGAAATTTGATTAAAAGAGAAATATTTCCAAGTGGAGATAAAATGGGAAGTCTTGGTGAGACGATCCATAATAACCCATGTCACATTATTTCTTTTGGAAGTTCTCGGGAGACTAGGGACGAAGTCCATAGTGATATTGTCCCAATTCCATGCTGGTTTGGGTAGTGGTTACAAAACCTCTTTTGAATCTTGTCATTCTACCTTCACTTGTTGACATACCAGGCACATTGAAGTGTAGTCAACAATCTCCATTTTCATATTTTCCCACCAATAATGATCACCAAGGTCACTATAAATTTTTGTGCTACATAGATGTATAGAGAATTTAGATCTATGAGCTTCAAACATCAGCTCCTTCTTTATTTTCAGAATATATGGAACACATAGTCTTGTATGAAATTTTTTTACATCTTCATGATCAGTGTTGAACTCAGGAAAAATACCATTTTCACAGCCTCAATATTCTTCTATAACAAAGGATCTTCATTATCAGCCTTCTTGATCTTCTCTAGTAGTGACAGTTGAGAAAAAATTTAGTTCAGGGTTGATGATGTCCCTTCCCTTATAATTCCCATGTCCAGATTTTCTAGTTCATTGATAAAAGGATGTTTTTGAATCCTCATCCTAGAAAGAACAACAGGGTCTTTTGTACTTAATGCATTTGGAACATTTTTTTCTCTTCCAGGATGATAATGAATTGAAAAATATTAGTCTTTAAGAAGCTCCAAGCTTCTCCTTTTTCTCATGTTCAATTCCTTTTGTGTGAAAATATACTTCAAACTTTGATGGTCTGTGTATATATTACATTTCTCCCTATAATTATAGTGCGTCCATATCGTTAGAGCAAAAATGACCACAGCTAGCTCCAGATCCTGCGTAGGATAATTTTTCTCATGAGTATTCAAATGTCAAGATGCATAAGCAATGACCTTGTCATTGTGCATGAAGACACACCCAAGACCATTCAGATATGCATCGCTAAAAATAATGAATCCTTCCCACTTGAAGGAAGAGTTAACAAATGTGCAGTAACTAATACATTCTTCAGCTCTTGGAAACATTCCTCAAACTCCATTGTCCAAATGAACTTGACCCCCTTTTGAGTTAACATTGTTAATGGATTAGAAAGTCATCAAATTTTTTAAAAATCTCCTATAGTCTCCCGCTATTCCAAGGAAACTATGAATATTAGTTGTTATTGTGGGCTTAGGCCACTCCTCTACAACTTTTGTCTTTGCAGGGTCAACTATGATTCTATCATTGGTAACAATGTGCCCAAAGAAAGCAACTTGTTGTAACCAGAATTTACATTTACTGAACTTTCCCAAAAGTCTCTCCTTCCATAGAGTTTTCAAAATAACACTTAGATAATCCTCATACTCCACCCTAATTTTGGAATATATCAGAATATCATCAATAAAAACTACCATAATGTTATCATGGTAGTCTTTGAAGACTCTATTAATCAAATCCATAAAAATATGAGGTGCATTAGTTAGTCCAAAAGGCATAAAAACAAACTCATAATGCCCATATATTGATAAAAAGGTAGTTTTTGTATTTTCTTCTTTCTTCAACCTCAATTGATGATAACCAGAATAAAGATCGATCATTGAGAAGATTTGATCCCCCATAAGTTGGTAAAATAAGTCATCAATTCTTGGATGATGGTATTTACTCTTTACTATGATCCAATTTAGTTCTCTATAATCAATGCATAGCTGATCCTTCACCATAAAAAAGAGAACAGGTGCTCCCCAAGGAGAAACACTCAGTCAGATAAACCCCTTCTCTAAAAGATCTTGGAGTTTTATCCTTAATTCCTCTAGCACCTCATTTCCCATCCTATAGGGTGTCTTTGATATCAGATTAGATCTAGGTATGAGTTCAATAGATAAATCTACCTCTCTTTCTAGGGGAGATCAAATCAACTCCTTAGGAAATACATAAACATATTCCTAGATGATGGGGACACTTTCTATCCTCAAACTCTCTACTCCTTCTTCTTCTTCACCAATAAAATCCATAATGAAGGATATAAGATGTTCTTCGAGACTAATATTTGGTTGAAATATTTCTACTAGGAAGATAAAAGTAGGTTTTCAATTCATGACTACTGATATTTCCTTGCTTATGCAATTAATCTTAGAGTTATAATTTGAGAGCCATTCCATCCCTAGTATAATATAGAAATTGAGAATGGGAATTACTACTATATTTTTGATAAGATTGTGCTCACTAAAGTAAATAGTATAGTTTCTAAACACTGAAAATTATTAGATAATCCCACTAGGAGTCTTGACTGAAAAATCTACTTTTAGAAACTCAGAGGTTGATTCTAAATTATCTGCAGACTTGGTGGAAATAATGGAATGTCTAGAACCAGAATCAAACAAAGTACTTGATATATTTGAGAGAACAACAAGAGTACCTGCTACCACAGAATTTGGAGCTTCAACTTCAACTATCGTGATAGCAAAAGCATGACCATGCTCCCTTATCCTTTGCTAAGGCTGATGGTGGTTCCCCTCCACTGCCCTCAAATTTGGATAGTTATTGGAAAAGTTCCCATGTTGTGTAAACATAATGAACTAGATATCAGTTAGGACATTAACCATATTCTCCTTGTCGTTACTATTTTTAAGTTTATGTTTCACCATTCTACTATATATTCATTTCAATATGGACATATCTTCCACACTTGTAGCATTTCCCGCTCCCGAGCTGGCAGTTCCCAAAATTCTTCTTCTCAAATTTATTACACATGGGACGTTGCACTTTCTTACCTCTTATTCATTGATCAAATCTCCTCCATATTCTTGGATTCATTGATCTCTTTTTTTCATTGGATTTATGAGACCACTACGTCTCACCGACCTCCAGTTCTTCTTTCATCGCACTTCACATGATCTCCTCATAGATTTCATAGTCTTATTTGGCAATATTCTTCTCCAGATTAGGTCTCAGTCCACCGAGAAATCTATCAACCTTACCATTTGGATCCATGAAAAATCTAGAGGTATATCATGAAAGTCAGGTTAAGTTCATCTCATAGGTTCTGATAGATTCATTCTCCATCTGCTTCATCTCAAGAAACTCCTTCTCTATTTTTCTCTCATGGAACAAGGGAAATACTTACTAAAAAAGATCCTTCTGAACTCTTTACCCTCGAAAGCTTCAACTTCCACTCTTTTACTTGTGTTTTTAATCATTTCCCACCAATGAACAGCTTCCCCTTCTAAGTGATAGATAGATATGGTGACCTTCTCTAGCTCTGAACAATGAAGCACAGAAAAGATCTATTCGATGGAGCTGCCCCACTACTCAGCAATCAAGGGGTCAGTCGATCCAATAATGGTTGGTGGTTGTTGATGCATAAAAGACTCAACCTAATGGTGTTACCTTCATGGTGAGATTATCCTCTCACCTTGATTCATGTTATTTCCCATAACATGAGTCAATTGGATCATCATTCTCATTAATGTTTCCATTCCAGATTCCATCAAAGGGCCATCAACGCATGGCCCATTGCCTTCATAATTTGAAAAATTCCTCCTATTTACTATGATTTCTAAAAGAATAAAACTTTAATTAGAGACTTATTTCATTTAAAAATCTATTAACTATAAAGTATTTATGTCTTAAAACTTCATTAAACAATTATATTTCTCTATAAATGCTTACCAATGATTCATAAAAATCTTATGATTAACCAAACATATCCCACTGGAGTGTCATAACCATGAGCGTAGCAAGGCCTGTTGTCATGTACTAGGATACCCTCGGTCAAGCATGAAAATCCTTGTTTGAGTTTTACTCCAAGGTATATCTTTTCCATAGCCACCTCTACCCGCCTGTATCCTGACAGAGATGTATTTGTTTTATAAACCACTTACTTAATACTCACCAAAATACCATGAATTTTTCCTATATTTAAACTTTTCTATAGGATTATTCCTAAAGATTTCATAGCCTAATTTCCATAAAAAACTAAAGCATCCTTTAATAGCAACTATAGAATCCCACCATGTTATTAAATAACTTTTCATTAAATTTTACAAACAGAGGATCTTTAAGGTCTAGTGTCTTGGAAGTCAGGAACATACTACATCAAAACAATACAAAACATTATTCTAAACCACTCGTAAGGCTTCATCATATGTTCATACTTTATACAATTATGACATCTCATATCTTGGAGACATACATCAAATAAAAGGGTGAGGAGAAGTCTCAGTAAGTAAATTAAGTGAAACAATTGACATGTGATCTTGAGCGATATTAATAAGAACCTGATAAATGTCATAAAGGCATGAGAAATGGAAGAATAAGGACATAATTATTAAAAGAACATGAATGACAACTTGAGTATGTGGCTAAAAAATTTCATTTAGACATTCATGAACATATCACCAAGGATTATCCTCGATGTATCATAAAAATTACCAAGGTTATTCACCATGGTATTGTGAAACTTGTCATATCTAGGGATTCTTTCTTTACCCAATGCATTAGAGCCCTATCTGGGTGCACCAATAATATGTCTTTATATTCATGTGAGCTACATAAATCATAATAAAAAATTTCATAAATAACCCATATAGAATAAAACATGGGTTTCATTTCAAAATTGTGTCATTTTAGATGTTCTTAAAAATAAGATCATTATATCATTTATAAACCATGGAAAGGGAATGAGGGTTATATGTATGTACATTCCAGAATAAAATATATCATTTTTATATATTTATGAAAAACAATAAAAACAAAATAGTTTTGGGTATTCACATAAATAATCAGGGAAATTTCTTGAGAAAAAGAGATAGAAAGTTTGACATGAAATTTCTACAGCATAATGCCTATATAATATAGATTTATAAAATAATAAAAAAAGTGGATAAATGGTTAACCCACTCATAAATAACTAAAATTCAAATATAAGTACAGAATAAAATGGAGATAAGTACATGGTATGGATATTTGATAGATATACCACAAGAAAAGGAAACTAGAAAGGATAGGGAAGATGCGATTTCTTTTATGAGAAATGCGGCAGCCTAACAACGTCACTTAAAAATTCAGAAAACAAATTAATGAGAGAGGAAAGGGTCTCTCAACAATTAGACATTAAATGGACAATAATGAGAACATACATGATAATACCATAAACATAAAGATATGAAAACTAGAAGACACATCATAAAGGAATTCATGATATAAAAGAGGAGGGTGAAAGGATCCCTAACCTTGAAGAGTCACTTCGAAAGCATGAAGGTCGGGAACTTGGGAGGCATAAGGGCATGTTGGGAGGACTCCATGGTAGTTAAAGATACCGGAACTTCATTGGGGATGATTTTTGAAAAAAAATTAAAGAGGGAAATGGCTTGGTATATATAGGAAAATCAGTGAATAAAGTATTAATTTCCAAGGGACACCTCATCAATGGTATTTGAAAAACCATGGGCTTGACCATGGTATTTACCCATGTTATTGTCCACATGGGACACATCATAGCATATCTCACTATTTACAAGTTGACCAGAAAGCTTACATCATTATTGCATCATTAATGATGTCATTAAACATTGAAAATTCAAAACTGCATTTTTATTATTCACCGATAATTCAACTGTTTCAGAAAAATCCTAAAACTTCACCCTAAATTAATATCGATGAACTAAATTCAAAAACAATGTCCATTTTATGAAAATAATTTTCTATATATTTTTAATTTAATTTTTAAATAAAATCATTATTTATTCAAAAAATACAACTTTAAAACTATAACTCATTTTGTAACACCTTAAAAAAGTAATCAAGGTCCCATAATAATATCGTATCCCCATAAGACAAAAATGTAACAATTCATGATTAAATTTTATGAAAATAAATTTCCTTTCCAAAATATTTAATTAATTATAAAATTTTTAGTAAAATATTTATGGCGTACAAAAATACCAAAACATAAAATACGATCATTTTTTCAATTTTTATATATCTAAAATGTATTTATACATTCATGGGTGAAGTTTCTATTTTTCTGTTCAAATTATTATTCATTACTATTCATATGGGTGTTACTATTCCTACATTACAATTCACTAAAAACTAATTTGATCTTATTAGACTCTATATTTATCACTAATCACAACTATAGAAGACTATTTTTTGAAAATTATTTCACATTATTAATTATTTAAGGAATAGAAAAAAAATTAAAATAACCCATTTTTCCTATATTCTTCAATAATACACATCCTATATTTATCCAGATATTTAAAATTAACAATCTTTTCCATAAGATGAAATAACAATTTTATTTATATAAAAGGATTACACAAATCGGGTAAGGTCTCGTTACATATCCCCTTATAACCCCAGCATAAGACCCAAGGTTAAGGTGTGCTGTGGTGACATAATCATTGGGTGGATTAGACAACATTATCTGAGTGGTGATTTCTATCAGCTTGAACACCCCCCTTAGGCAATTTCATTCAAATATTTTACGTTGATGTTCAGCTTGGGCTTGGTCCAGCGTGAAGCCTAGTGATGGTACCTCCTTCCCAAGCTCTGATATATGGGATTTATATGGCTCGAGTCTACTGGATGAGGCCATTAAATCTTTTTTATGTATTAATTAACCAAGAAAACTATATTTATAAATAAAAAATGTTAAGATTATAGTTTTCAACAATCATATAATAGTCTTAACACAATGGTAACATTTAAATTATACCCACAAAATTTGGAAATAAATATAATTTAATGGTTTGGGTTGTTAAACTAGGTCTTGGAAAAAAGATTCATGCTGAATTATAGGTAAGTGGAGGATTTCATGCTAGATATTTAATTTACTGAAGCCTCTCATCATGATTTCTAGTGTGACCGGGTTTTTAAAGATCAATCTCGGAAAAAAGACATTTTCTATGATATGATTCTCTCTCATGAACACATGGAAAGAGAATATTTAAGTATTATATGGATTGAAGAAGGGGATAGAAACACAACATTTTACCATGTGTGTATCAAGGAGTGGAAATGATCGACCTAACACTACATTCTACAAGAGGATGGGTCAGACTTAAATGAGAGAGAGGATGTGTGGAACCTAGGACACAACTTCATCAAAGACCTATGTAATGGGACGAATCAATGCATGACACGCGGCTACCCAGGTGGAACTGTAGAGTTTTTCATTGTTATTGCTAACCATGTCACACATCATGATAATAATGTATTGATGTCCAATATAGAAGAAGATGAAATTCATAAGGTATTCTAGAATCATAATTCAAATAGCATGCTAGGACCATATTGGTTCCCTGGCTCTTTCTATAAGGATTCATGGTGTGTTGAAAAATTTGATCTAACATAGGCTATTCAGGACTTCTTCTGTGGAGGCAGTTTTCCAAGTGTAGCCTCTTCCACTATAATGGTCCTCTTACCTAAGATTAGGAACCACTAATTAATTCTCCACTGCCACCAGTTAGCATGTGAAACTTCTTTTATAAAAATCATGAAGTCATTATCAATGCCATGATCTCTTTCTATCTACTGTGATGGGTCTCTGCTGAAAAACATGTTTTTGTTAAGGGGCATTCTATTCCGGGAGCCACTACACTCATGAAGGAGTTGGTGCGGGACATAAACACCAGGAATCATGGATATAAACTAGCATGCAAACTAGAAATGAACAAGGATTATGATCGGGTTGAATGTAGATTTATTAATAATGTTATTTTAGGTATGTGCTTCTCCTCCATGTCGACTATCCTCATCTTAATTGGTTTTAGTTCCTCCTGGATGTATGCTAACATCATGGTAAAGTCTCATATATTTTTTAAGGAAACTCTGGAATTATGGTAGGGTGACCCCCTCTCACTATGCCTCTTCACTCTCACTGAGGACATTCATAGCCAACTAATCCGCAAAAGCATGAGTGTTGGGGAGATGCTCCTGTATCTAAGGAAGTGGACCTTTCCCCCCCATATCCCATCTACTGTCTATAGATGATACCTTGACATTTTTTCATGCCAACAAGATATCAATATGATCCCTTATCATGTTGTTGGATGTATATTTTCACTATATTTTTTATTTCATCAATAATCCCAAGACTAACATATTAATTTCTAATAGGTGTACTTCCAACTGGGATGCCTCCTTATGTAATACCATGTACATCCAAACTGGAAGTTAGATACTTATTTATTTGGGCTCCCATATCTCCTCAAGTGGGATCAAAATCTAAGATAATGACTACATTATTACCAAGATCAAAAATATATTCTTCAATGATAAGAGTATATTACTCTCCATTAGGGGTCATATAGCCCCGTTTAATAGTGGTTTCTTTGATATTCTAGTCCATGGACTTTCATCAATTAAATCCCAAAAGTGTTTCATAAAAAATATTGATAATATTTAAGCATAGTTTGATTAGGATTCCATAGAAGAAGGAAATTGGCACTAGGTGTCTTGGGACAATATGGTGAAGACCATCTGGGAAGGCGGGATCAATGTACGCAACATAGCTGACACACTTCACTTCTTGCATGAAAAAGTTTCATGGGACATTCATGATCCATGTAATTTGTGGGGAAAACCATTAACTACTATTTTGAGGGAAACATATAAATGGATGCCGGCAACATGTCCCCATTTCATTCCATGCTCCTCCAAATATTATCTACCTTGAAGTCTCATATCCACTGGACTATTGAGGAGTGGAATCTGTCCTTCTGGCATCACAACAGGTTGGTATCTATCCAGGGATTCTTGTGCTATCTAGTATATAACATCACATTCAAATAGGTATCATGATTCATGTATTTCGCAAAGTCTATGTTGTACAAATAAAAATATTACTCAATCCATCATATCGATATTAATACTGACCAGGGTTGGTGTGTGTTCACACCATCCATCTCTAGAACATTCTCCTCTAAGAATTTTTGGCGGACACTGCATTCCTAGGACCAGGGTATTGCTGGAATAAATTTTTGTGGGTTAATAATATACCAACCAAGTAAAATTTCTTATCTTGGAGGCTTCTTCAATGTTTTATCCAGACATATTATATAGTTAGAAAATGTTGTATCACACTGGTCTCTCGCTGCTCATGCTACACAATCCATATAGAATAGAGTTTGGATCATATTTTCTATGTTGGTGAATGGGAAGGGATATCTAGAACTTCATTGGCTCTTTTACTACTTATTACACCCAGTCTCCCCAGGTTAACACTTTTCTAGTTTTATGGTTTGAAGGTGTGGGGGAAAAAGGTATTGAGAGAATTACAAGGGAAATAATTCTTCATGAAAGTTTTGTGTGTCTTTGGAGATCTAGAAATAAAGATAGATTTGAAGGGATCAACTCACCCTAGAGGACCATCATCACTAGAACACAATGTCTCTTCCTTGACATGGTCAGACTTGTTCACAACTGGACAAAATCTCCCTTTCTTCAACTTCTGCAATCACACACAAATTATTCTTAACCAAGGGGCACCCTAGGAGGGATAAGGGTTTGTTGGAAACCCCCACTAAAGGGTTTGAACCACAATATAGATTTCTCCTACATCTCAGGCATCATGAGAGGCAGTGGGGGTTATGTCTTCCATGGGTTCAGTTATATTTGAATTCACTGCCCACATTGGAGTAGGCTCTTCCCTTTTGGTAGAGGCTCTTGATTTTCTCACTAGTCTCTCCCTCTATTGGTGGGGGTAATTGCTATATCGGAATGGGAATCAAACTCCCCTACACCCAGAATGTGATGAGGGACACCGGTTCTTCACTGTGGTCGTTATACAACATCATCATGAAGTGTCAAGTACTTACTTAAAAAATTCTCTTGAAGGACATGTGGTGAGAGGGAAAATGGTTGCTGATAATATAACATTCGTAGCGGTCCAATTTTCCGATGTCTCCAACTATAAAAAAATATATTTCTTGGACCCTGAGGGATTGAATACTATTAGATGGGATTCCTAAAACAATCCTACTCTTTATTTCACCCATAAAGAAATTTTTTTACATAAAATCTTCACTTGATGCAACATAGAAGATTGATAGGTCTATTGTATTTGGGGATTAGGACCATTATAGAACAACATAAAACATTAAATACACATCGTTATTGAAAACTTATTTTACATGATAACACACATTCCATCGTACTTAGCATTTCATGGGATAAAATGAGGTCATAATTATGAAAAAAGTGACGTATAGTGCCTATTACGAGAGTAAAAAATATTAACATGAACAAGACAATACATTTTAGGCTATAGTAATATGAATAGAGCATTAGAGAAAATGAACATAAAGGCATGATAAAGCATTATTATTATAACATAGATATGTGGAATCAAAATTTAACATGATATTAGCATGAGATAAGGATAATTACACATGGAGTATGAGTAAACCAAAAATTTCAACTAAATTATCTTGATTAAACCCTCATTTCACTTCACTTATCAGGATAGTAATCTTTACCCAAGGAATTGGAGTGCTATCAGGGCACGTCCTTCTTAATCATTTTATTTAATGAATAAGTGTTCCACATGGATCATATAACCTGTATTCATTTTAAGTCATCATTTATTACATGATAAATTAATGTGAAATTAATAAACTAATCTCTATAATCAATATGTAAATTTGCATAATGGTTAATACCCTTGATATAAAAATGGGTATGGAATTCTCTACACAATGAATTTGTATTAGAAAATCGTGGTGCAATTTAGGCAACATAACAACATGACATACGAATTCATAAAAATGGTTGATGAGAGAGAAATGGGTGTATCATCAGATGAAGATGAAAGGGACATTATTGGGATGATATAGATACATTTCCTAATATAGTTATTGGAATTAGGATTCATAATAAAAAATAATTTCGTGAATGTTAATGAGAAGAGATAAAATCTTTAAGAAATTTTTCCATGGTAATGGGTGTACATGGGAGGCATTAATGAGAGAGAATGATGTCTCTCATCATTCAAAGAAAATGAGTGAAATATGGGGGAGGTGTGAAATCATACCCCCAATATTTTTAATTAAAAACAAAATGGTATAACAACCTAATGATATTTGGACCAAAATGAGAAATGAAGAAATCCCATTAATGGTAGTGCATTCCAAAGTCTTGGGAGAGGCTTGAGAGTGGATTATTAAGAGATTGGGGAACTGTGGGAGAATAATATTTATAGGAGAGTAGATTAGGGATGATCTCCAAGTATTTTTAGGGAAGTGAAGTGGGAGCATGGTAGTTTTATATAGGAAAGTAGTCGGAATTATTTAATATTTAGGTTTTGGTTACAACAAATTAATGTAATCAAAATGGAAAACAAATACATGGTTTTTGCCCATGTTATTTTCCAAAGGGGAGTGGAAAACCATATTTTATTAGGCTAATGTCTGAAATTCTTAAAATACTAGCCTTGTTAATGTGGATGTGAGTCACACTCTAAAGGAAATCATTTTAAAAAGTAAAATGTTTTATAAGTTTTGAAGGGTCCACTATGGCACCATAAAATTAACCAAACAATTATAAAATCATATAATTTTAAAGTTAAAACATATATTGTCTAAAAAATAAATTTATAGTATTTTATTTCATCACTATTGGGTCATTATGATGTCATATAACACATTATATATTTAAACAGTATTTAATTTTTATCCTAAAATTTGGCTCTCTCAGAAAATAATGAAAAAATAGCCATTGGATACTTTTGACATCCTGATTCCAATAAAAAATATTCATTTAATCTAAATAATTTCTTATATATGTGTATTTTTAATTTTATAATAAAAACCTACATTTATCAAAATTTCAATGGTTTTGACAAAAACCTCTTTCAAACCATAATGAAAATTACAATTGTATTGATATAAAATAATATGATAATTTATATTTAATAAAAATTATTTTTTAATAATATTAAAAATAAAATATTTAATTAAAAATAAATTATTTCATCAAAATATATTTCTTAATTGAATATTAACTAAAAATACTATTTGTGTTTTAAAATCTATTTACAAAGAAACAATAATAAAATGCATGTATATTCTCTATACAAAAATAATTCAAATAATCAATGTTCTAGGGTCTTGTTACATAACTGCTTAAAAACCCTCATAAGACTTCAGGATAAGGTGTACCATGGTGACAGACCCTTTGGGAGGCTCATATAACATCGCTCGGGTGGTAATCTCAATTAAATTTCACATCTCCCATAGGCAGTTTCATTCAAGCTTAACGTGTTAATGCTCGGCTTGGTATGGATCAAGATCAAAGACCAGTGATGCTACCTATTTTTTGAGCTCCGAAAAATGTGCGTTGTATGAAGCAATTATATTAGATGAGTCCTTCACTTCCTTTTTCTGGGTAAATTGGATTTGTTAAGTCTCTACATATATACTAATCATGTGGTCATTATTCAACGTCTATGTTAGAAATTGTAACAAGTCATAATGGAATTTTAAAATCCAAAAACATCAAAAAAAGGAATAGCATATTTTATATAACCCTTTTACGTAATAAGACCTTTAATCAGACCATGAGGAACTTTCTTTAATAAAGGTTTGTTTCATTACAAAATTCAACCCTAAAGAAATTTCAACCTCAAAATATGATTTTCCATCACTAAAACATATGATGGTAACTCAACTTCATCACTTCATCTGATCCCATTGTTACTTCATCAAAATTGTGGTTTCGCCACAACAACATCATAAGGGGCATTTTCATATTTCGTAGAACTTTGTCCCTATGATCTACAATCATCACCATGTATTGTCAAGAACATTTTAATAATATTTTTTCATAAAGTTTTGTTTTATTTTACATTATACTCAACAAAAATATATCTTTTTATTAATCAATTGAGTATAATTAATATGATGCCATTGGGTTTCGACAATTATATGACTGTTGGAAAATATGATTTCAAGAAAACAAACTCCTAAATTTATGATTATTGTTTATAAATAAAAGTGTTCTTGTTTAATTAGCACAGAAAAAAGAGTCAATGGCCTCATCCAATAGACTCAGGAAAAATTAAGCACGTATTTCAGAGCTTGGGAAGGAGGTAGCATCATCGGGCTTTTTTCTAGACCAAACCCAAACCGAACATCAACATGTGAAGATTGAATAGAATCACTTAATGGAGAAGTTCAATCTGATTAAAATCACTACTCGGGCAATGTTGTCTATGCCGCACCAATATTGTATCACCATAACATAGCTTACTCATTGGCCATGTGCAGGTGTTATAAGGGGTTTTGTAACGTGTCCTTAGTTACTTGTGTAATCATTCTGTATAAATAAAATTGTTATTTCTTATTTTAGAAATGTTGGTGAATTTCAAATATTCTAATAAATGTAGGATGAATTTATAGATCCATGTTACTAATGAATTTTTGGAAAAAATATATTTTTAAATATTTATCTAAACATTAAATAATTAATAATGTAAAATGATTTTCAAAAAATGGTCTTCTATAGTTGTGACATGTAAGAAATTTAGGGACTGATAAGATCAACTTAATTTTTAGTGAATAGTAAAGTATGATTAGTAATATAGACTTTATGAATAGTAATTAATAGTAATGTGGCCTAAAAATAGAATTATCACCCATGAATTTATAAATACAATTTCGACATCTTAAAAGTGAAAAAATGATCATAGTATAAGTTTTTGTATTTGTGTATGTCATAAATATTATATTTACAATGTTATAAATAATTTAATAATTAAAAATGGAAATTTATTTTCATAAAATGTAATCATAAATTGTTACTTTATTGTATTATGGTTATACAAAAATTTTATGGGACCTTGACTACATTCTGATGGTGATACAAAATGAGTTATAGTTTTAGAGTTGTTTTTTTAAATAAATAATGATTTTTTAAAAAAATAAAGAAAAAATATTTAAAAAATTATTTCCATCAAATGGAGTTCAATTTTGAATTCAGATAATCGATATTAGGTTAGGGTGATTTTTTGGGAATTTTTTGAAATAGTTGAATTTACATTAAATAGAAAAAACACAGTTTTTAGTTTCGGGTGTTTAAGGACATCATTAATGATGTAATACTTATGTAGTCATTCTGATCTAATAATGAATAATTATATATTCTATCTGGTGTGACAAGTGTCCAATACCATGGGAAAATACCATGGCCAATCCCATGGTTTTCCAAATACCACCGATGAGGTGTCCCTTAGAAATTAACAATTTATTTCCTCACTTTTCCTATGAATAAAAAGAAAATACTTCATTACATTCATTATAAAATCCCCATAAATGAATCTCTGGTCCTTTTACCACCCATGTAGTCCTCCCAAGGTTCCCTAAATCATATATGGTCCCAACCATTGAGCTTTCAAAGTTACTCATCATGGTAAGGGATCCTTTCACCCTACTCTTTTAAGTCATGACTTCCTTTATGTGATGTCTTCTAGTTTCCAATTTATTATATGGGGGTATGTTCTTCTATATCATTATTAATTTCCATTTCATTTCAAAATGATGCGGGACCCTGTCATCTCTCATCAATTTATTTTCTGAATTTTTAAGTGATGTCATTAGGCTATAGAAGTTTCGTAAATGAAATCGTATCTTCACTTTTCTTTTGAGTTTCATTTTCATATGGGTTTTTCTTAAAATAACCATGAAATGATATTATTTCATTTTATTATATAACCCTATTTTATAATGAGTTATTTATAAGTTTTTTAACCATATCCCCACACTTTTTATTGTTTTATAAAACCAAGATATATCACTGTTATGATGCAGAAATTTCGTCTCAAAATTTTCTTATCATTATCTCAATATATTCTATTATTTTTTTATGTGAATACCCAGAAATATTTCATTTATATGGGTGATTATAAATACAAAAAAAATGATATATTTTATTCTTTAATTGACATACTTGTACCCCTCACTCCCATTGCATGTGTTATTTATGACAAAACGATCTTATTTTTATGCACTTTTAAAACATCCCCATTTTGAAGTGGAACCCATTTCTTTTACTCTCTATGGGTTATTTAAGAAATTTATGATTATGATATATGTGTATATAATTTAAATAAATACATAATAAGGTTAAAACCTTATAGCTCTCAAATACATAGGGTAAATAATTAATCTTTAGAGATGACATGCTTCACGATACCCAGCTGAATAACCTCGGTAATTTTTTTTATGACACGTTGGGGATAAACCATGGTGATATTTTCATCAATGTCTAAATTAATTTTTGTATCCACATATTCATGTTATGATTCATGTACAATTTAGTATGATATATATCTTTTTCCATTTCTCATTCCATTATGTAAATCATCAAGATATTATTGATTTCTCAAGTAAACTGTTGCCCTTGTTTACCCTTATGGGGCCTTCTGCTCACCCATTTAATTGATATATGTCTTCATGTTATGAGATTCAGTAATTGTACATAGGATGGATATTTAAAGAAGATTTTCAATGGTATTTAAAAGTGTGTTTCATGTTTTCATGTTTTATTATTTCTGATTTCAAAGTCACTAGACTTTATAGATCCTGTCTTAGTAAAATGTAATTAAAAGTAATGTAATCAAATTGTGGGATTCCATAGTTAATATCAAAGGATAGTATATTTATTTATGGAAATTAGGATATTAAAACATTAGAAAAAATCCTATTTAAAAGTTCAAATATATTAAAGATTTCTTTTATTTTAGGAATTATTGAGTAACTGGTTTATCAAGAAAATATATCCTTGTCTGGATATGAGTAGGTAGAGGCGGCTCTGGAACAGAAGTACCAAGAAGTGAAAATATCGACAACGAGTTTTAGGGTTGACCAGGAGTTTCCTAGTACATGACAATGGGCCTTGATTAACTCTTGGTTATGACCCTCTTGGTGGATATGTTTGGTTAATCATAAGCATTTTATAAATCATTATAAAGGATTTATGGAGAAATGTAATTGTTTAAGCATGAAGTTTTAAGACATAAAATCATTTAGAGTTAAAAGATTAGTAAATTAGATGTGTTTCTCACTATGGTTTTAATGTTTTAGGAAATTTTGGGCAGTAAGAGGAACTATGAAAATGGTGACCACAATGGACCATGCACTGAAGACACTCCAATGGAAGCCGAAATGTAAACTTTCATGTCAATGATGAACCAAATGACTCAAGTTATGGGAAATAAATTGAATCAAGCAGCAATACCGATCTCAACATGAAGGGAATATCATTATTTTGAATCTATTATGGGTCAATGACCACCAAACATAGTTGATCGACAGACCCATTGGTTGATGAATAGTGGATCAACTCTATAGAGATGTTCTTCTCAGTGTTCCGTTGTTCGAAGAAAGAGAAGGAAAACCAGGATGTCTATCACTAAGATAGAGACGATGATCAGTGGTGTGAAGTTATTAAAAAAAGAGCCTAATAGTGGAGGTTTATGTTATTGAGTGGGATTAGTTAAATGTGATCTTATTCCAATAAGTATTTCCCTCGTTCTATGAGAACAAGAATGGAGAAGAAGTTTCTGAAGATGAAGCAGAAGGAGAATGCATATGTGGGAATCTATGACATGATCTTCACCATACATTCTTGTTATACCTCAAGAATTTTCATGGATCCTAGTGGGAAGGTTGATAGATTCTTTTAAGGAATAAGACCTCATATGTGCTAGAATCTAGCCAATCGAGACTATGATAGCTACGAGGAAATCGTACAATGTGAGATCAAGGTCTAACTAGAGTTTGGTGAGACACAATGGTCACATAAATCCAATCAAAATAATAGATCCATGGATCCATGCTTAGGGTGGTTCTTTGATCAAGGAATTAGAGGAAATAAATTGCATCTTCCCATGTGTACTAAATTTGGGGGGAAGCATTCGGGGAACTGCCTCCTCAGAAGCAGGAAGTGCTACAAGTGTGGAAGGGATGGCCATATGAAGTGAAATTTTCAGAGTTAGGTGAAGCCTAAACATACCAACACTAACGATAAGTGGAAGATGGTGAAGGCCTTACCTGATGACCAAAGATATATGTGTGGAAAACTTGGGAACATTACCAACCAATGTCCATATCTGAGGGTAGTGGAGGGGAATCACCATTAGCCTTAGAAACGGCCAAGAGAACAAGGTTTTACTTTTTCAGTCACTACAGCTAAATTTAAAGTGATAAATGGTGTCTGGAACTCTCATTGTTCTCTCAATGCTAGAAAGTATGTTGTTTGATTCTAGTTCAACACATTCATTTATTTCCTCCATGATTGCATAGAATTTAGAATCCACCCCCAATTTTCTAAAAGTTGAATTATCATTTAAGAATACTTCTGGGATTATCCAAGCATCGTCAGTGTTTAAAAACTAAATTATTTACATTAGTTAGCACAATCTTATCACAATTCTTATAGTAATTCCCATGTTGGAATTCGACATTATTCTAGGGATGGACTGGCTCTCAAAGTGTAATACTAAGATCCAATGAAAAATCAACGAAATATCAGTACTGTTGAATAGAAAATCTACAGTTATATTCCAAGGATTGATATATCAACCTGATATTTTTCATTAAGAACCTCATAAATCCATCATTATAGAGTTTATAGGTGAAGATGTAGAATGAAATGATAGTTTAAGGATAGAAAATTTCCCCATAATCCCAAAATATGTTGACGTAGTTCTTTAGAAGTTACATGGTCAACGCCAAGAAACAGAGGTAGATTTCTCCATTGAACTCATACCTGGATCCCATATAATATCAAAGACCCCATATAATATGGAAAATGTGGAGATAGAGGAAATGAATTAAAAACTCCAAGATCATTTGGGGAAGGGGTTTATGTAACCAAGTGTGTCTCATTGGGGAGCACCAGTTTTATTTGTGAAGAAGAATGAAGGATTGATGCAACTATGAATTGATTATAGATAACTAAATGGAATCAAAATAAAGAACCAAAACCATCTTCCAAGTATTGATGACTAATTGGACCAACTTTTTGGGGCTCAATTCTTCTCACAGATCAATATTTGATCTGGTTTTCATCAATTGAGGGTGAATAATGAAGATATTCCGAATACTTCCATGCGATCAAGATATGGGCATTATGACTTTGTTTTTAGGATATTTTGACTCCCTGATGCACCTTATATTTTTATGGATTTGATTAATATAGTCTTTAAGGACTACCTTGATAACATTGCGGTAGATTTTATTGATGATATTCTAATATATTCCAAAATTCGTGAGGAGTATGAAGATCAACTAAGAGATAATTTTCATACTCTATAGATAAAAAGGCCTTTTGGAATGTTTAGTAAATGTTATATCATGATAAAAAGAGTTTATCTCTTAGGGAACATTGTTACCAATAAAGGAATCATAGTTAACCCTGAAAATACAAATGTTTCTGGGGAGTGGCCTCATCCTACAAAAATAACTGCGATTTGAAGATTCCTTGGATTATAAGGATATTATAGGAGGTTTTTTAAAAACATTTCATGACTTTATAATCCATTAACCAATTTAACACGACAAGGGGTCAAGTTCATCTCCGTGAAGGAGTGTGAGGAAAATTTCAAAGAACTGTAGAAATAATTGGTTACTGTGCCTTTGTTAACACTGGCCCAAAGTGGATAATGATATTTAATTTTTAGTGATGCATATCTCAATGGGCTTAGTTGAGTCCTAATGAAATATGACAATGTCATTTTTTCTACATCTTGATAGTTGATGAATAATAAGCTGAACTCTCTTACACTTGATTTGGAGATGGTTGTGGTTGCTTTTTCTCTGATGATATAGAGGAACTAACATTATGGGGAGAAATGTGATATATACACATACCATCAAAGTTTGAGGTATATTTTCACACACAAGGAATTGGACATGAGAAAATAGATATGATTGGAACTTCTTAAAGACTATGATTTTCAATTCATTATCATCCTGGAAGAGCAATCAAAGTCATTGACGCATTAAGCAGGAAAAACCCAGTTGTTCATTCCATGATGAGGATTCAAAGAGATCCTTTGATTAGTGACCTAGTAAATCTATAAATGGGAATTATAAGGGAAGAGACATTATCATCCCTTTCCCAAATGAACTCTCAACAATCACCACTATAGAAGATGAAGAAACCTCAAAAAAATCCATTTTTATAGAAGATGATTAAGGTTTTAAAAGTTGGGAAGTTTTTTGAGTTCAATATTTATCAAGAAGGTGTACTGAAATTTTATACACAATAATGTGTTCCATATTTTCTAGAAATAAAAATGGAGCTGATGTATGAAGCTCAGAGCTCCACTTTCTCAATACATCTTCGAAGCAAAAAAATGTATAGGGACCTTTTTGATTATTATTGGCAGGGTAATATGAAAAAGGGAAATTACAGACTACACATCACGGTTCCTAAAATGTCAGTATGTGAAGGAAGAGCGACAAATTCTTAAAGGGGTACAGAAACCATTACCCATATCAGCATGGAAGTGGGTCACTATCACTATGGTCATCGTCACTCTTCTCCTGATAACTTCCAAATGAAACAATGTGATATGGTTTATTATGGACCGTCCACCCTAGACTACCTATTTTATCTCTACATGGAATGATTTATCTCTTGATCAAGTAGCCATAATTTAAGTGGTGGATGTGGTAAGGATACAAGGATTTCCACTTTCTATCTTAGATAATCGCGATCTAAGGTTCACATCAAAATTTTTGAGAAGTCTTCAACATGCTCTGAGCACTGAATTGAATTTCAGCATGGCCTACCACCCCCAAGGTAATGGACAATCAGAATGGACTATTCAAACACTCAAAGACATGCTAAGAACATTCACAATTGAATTTAAAGGTGGATGGTATCAACATCACCCTCTAGTTGAGTTCTCTTGCAACAATAGCTTCCACTCAAGCATTTAAATGGATCCCTATGAATATCTATATGGAAAGAGATATATAACTCCTACATGTTGGGATGAAGTTACTGAGAGAATGATTCTTGGGACTGATCTTATGAATGAGATGATAGAAAAATTCCATTCCATCCAACAACACATTAAGGATTCTCAGATTTGGAAAAAGAGATATGCTGACAACCTTCGAAGGGAATTGGAGTTTGATGTTGGTGACATGGACTTTCTTCAAATTTATCCTTATAAGAGAGTCATGAGGATTATGAAGAAATGGAAGATCATACCTTGGTATATTATCCCCAATGAAATCATGGATCACATAGGATTAGTGTCCAATCATCTTGAACTTCCTCCAAATCTATCACATGTTCATGATGTATCCCACATATCCCTTTTTAGGAAGTACATACCTGACCCTTCACATGTAATAAATCGAAAGGTGGTACAATAGGAACATGAACTCTCGTATGAGTAGTATTTAGTAGAGATCTTGGATCATAGAGACAAGGTTCTACGTAACAAGACTACTGACTTGTTAAGGTGTTTTTGAGGAAACACAAATGTGAAGAAGAAATGTGGGAACCACAAAAGTCTATGAGGAAGAATTAATCAAACATTTTCCCTATTGAGGTTACAGGTTAAAATTTTGGTGATGAAATTTCTTATGAGGTGAAAAATGTAACAACCAGTAATTTTTAATAATATTATTTCCATAAATTTGTGTGTTATTTTATTTTATACTCAAATAACTATAACCTTTAATTAATTAAGTGAGTATAATCCAAATGATTCTAGTATGTTTCAACCGTTATATGATTGTTGGTCAATATTACCATTGTAAACTAAACTCTTAAAATTAGGATTATTGTTTATAAATACATGGGATATTGGTTAATTAACATAGAAAGAAGAGTTGATGGCCTCATTTCGTAGACACGAGCTGTATGAAGCCCATCTCTCAGAGATTGGGAAGGAGGTAGCTTCACTGGGCTTTTCTCTGGACCAAGCCCAAGACAAACATCAACAAATGAATCTTGAATAGAATTTCCTAAGGGAGAAGATAAAGCTGATTGAAATCACCACCTGGGAAATGTTGTTTATGCTTCCCAAGATTCCATCACCATATCACACCTTACAATTGCATTCTATATGGTTGTGATAAGTGGATTTGTAATGTTCCCTTAGTTACTTGTGTAAACATTTTTTACAAATAAAATAGTTATTTCTTCTTATGGAAATGTTTATAAATTTCAAATATTTGGATAAATTTACGATGAATTTATAGTTACAAATTACTAATGAATTTTTGAAAAAAGGGTATTTTAAAATATTTATGTAATATTTAAATAATTAATAATGTAAAATGATTTTCCAAAATTAGTCTTCTACAGTTATGACCAGTATGAAATTTAGATTCTAATAAGATAAACATAATTTATAGTGAATGGTAATGTATGAATAGTTATATACCCTTTTGATTAGTAATGAATAGAAATTTTACAAAAAAATAGAATCTTTACCCATGAATGTATAAATACAATTTTGACATCATAAAAGATAAAAAACAATCACTATATAATTTTTGATATATTTGGAGGTAATAAATATTTTCCTTAAAATTTTATAATTAATATAATTATTTAATATGGAAATTTATTTTCATTAAATGTAATCACAAATTGTTACATTATTGTATTATGGTTATATGATAATTTTATGGGACCTTGATTATTTTTGTAATGTGCTACAATATGAGTGATAGTTTTATAGTTGTTTTTTAATAAATAACTACATTATTTAGGAATTAAATTAAAAATATTTAGAAAATTATTTTCATAAAATGGAGTTCATTTGTGATTTCAGCGCATCGATATTTGGTTACGGTGAATTTTTGTGTTTTTTCTGAACTAGTTGAATTTTTGGTGAATAGAAAAAATGTAGTTCTGAGTTTGGGTATTTAATGAAATCATTAATGGTGTAATAATGATGTAATAATTCTTGGTATACTTATGAATAATAATATATTCTATGAGGTGTCTTATGTGTCCAATACCATGGGAAAATACCATGGGCAAGCCCATGATTGTGCAAAAACATCCGATGAGGGTTTCTTGGGAAATTAATAATTTATTCCCTCTCTTTTCCAATAAATACCACGATATTACATCATTAATTTCATTCAAAAATACACATCAATGAATCAGTGGTAATTTTTCGTCTCAAAGATTCCTCCCAAGGTTCTCTCATCCCCCCAATGTCTCAAACTTCTATCTATCGAAGTTACTCTTCAAGGTAGGGGAATATTTCACCGACCACTTTTATATCATGACTTCATTTATGTTATGTCTTCATGTTTGTAATTTATTATATGGGGTATGTTCTTATATATAATTCATACATTACATATCATTTCCAAATTATGATAGACCCTTTATTCTATCATCAATTTATTTTCTAAATTTTTAGGTGGCGTTGTTTGTCTGCCGAATTTTCGTAGAAGAAATCACATATTCTATTTTCCTTCGACTTTAATTTTCATACTGTATTTCCTTAAACTATTCATGAAATGATCTTATTTTATTATATTATCTACCCTTACTGTATAGTGACTTATATATGAGTGGGTTAACCTTGTACCCTCTCTTTTTATTGTTTTCTAATACCATGTAATATAGCTTTTATGTTGAAGAAATTGCATCTCAAAATTTCCCTCTCTTTCTCTCAAGAAATTATCCTATTTTATTTATGTGAATAACAAGACCTATTTTGTTTCTATGGGTGATCATAAATACTGAAAATGATATATATTATTCTAGAAATGACATAAATTTATCCCTCACTCCCTTTCCATGGGTATTAATTAACATAACGATCTTATTTTTAAGCACTTTTAAGACGTCACAATTTGGAAGTGATACCCATTTCTTTTACCCTCTATGGTTTATTTATTAAATGTATGGTTATGATCTATGTTAATAACATGAAAATAAATACATATTAATGGTTCGCCCGTATAGTAATCCAATTCATTGGGTAAATAATGAATCTCTTGGGATGATAATTTTCACGATACCTTGGTGAATAACCTTGGTAATTTTTTTACGACACCTTGGGGATAAACCTTTGTGATATGATCATGAATTTATAAATTAAATTTTGTAGCCACATATTCATGTTACAATTCATGTACTTTTTATTATGATATGTCTCTTCTTCCATTGCTCATGCCATTATGTAAATCATCATCTTCTTATTGATATCACAAGTAAACGGTTACCCTTGTTTACACTCACTCAGCCTTCTTCTCACCCTTTACTTTGATGAATGTATCTAGGATATGAGATGTAGTAATTTTAAATAGGATGGAATTTTGATGAAGCATTTCAATGGGATTTTAATGTGTGTTTTATGTTTTCATGTTTTACTGTTCATGATTTTAAAGACATTATATATTAATGATCCTCTATTTGTAAAATGTATTGAAAAGTTATTTAATAAAAAGGAGGGATGTCATACACCAGCTAAGATTAGTAGAAGTGGTCATTATCCAGTGGTACCACATCTTGATTGAGTACATTTAATGGATCAGGTATGTACTTCTTCAAGAGTGATGCACTGAATACATCATGAACATGAGATAAGTTCGGTGGGAGGGCTAGTCGATGGGCCACTGCTCTAATACGAACAAAGATTTCAAAAGGGTTGATTTACCTTAGAATAAGCTTTATATTCTTCCAAAATCTCATAAATATATTACACAGTTATATATGAAGGAATACCATTTGTCAAACATCAAACTCTGGTTCTCATCAATGATTATTAGGAAAGCACTTTTGTCGACTCTGAGCAACTATAATGTATTGTTGGATGGTCTTAACCTTATCTAACATTTACTCAACCATTTCTATACCTAGGAGTTTTCTCTCCCCAATTTCATCACAACATTCTGGTGCTCTGCACCTCTTCTCATAAAGGGCATCATATGTAACCATTTGGATGCTTGAGTGGATCCTTTTTTTATAATAGATCTCAACCGAAAGAAGATGTGGATTCCATACTTCTTTTAAGTCCATTTAGAATTATCTCAACATGTCCTCAAGTGCTTTGATAGTATTCACATATTGGCCATCAGTTTGAGGATGATATGCCATACTAATGTTCAACTCAGTATTCAGATCATGTTAAAGACTCATCCAGAACATAGAGGTGAATATTGGATCTCAATCAAATATAATAGATGGCAAACCATGATGCCTTAACAATTATCAAATATATATCAGTGCTAGTTGATCCAGTGAGAAATCTTCATGGATTGAAATTAAGTGTCCAGTCTTTGTAAGACAATCCACAATTACCAAGATAACATTGTTTCCTTTGGATGTCTTACGAATTCCTTTGACAAATTCCATGGTGATTTCTCCCATTTATATGTTGGTATGGGTAATGGTTTCATCATCCCCTTAGCCTCCTTCCAATCTTCGTTCACATTCCAAATTACCAGGCACTTTGATAAATACTCAGTGATCTCCTTATTCATGTTATCCCACCAATAATGCTCTTAGATATGTCGATATATCTTTTTCTTTCCTGGGTGAATGGATACATTTGATCTATGTTGATCATCCCAAAGTTCTTTCTTTATCACATGATTTTATAGAATATATTGTTGTAACCCAAATCTCAAAATTTCATCTTCATTAACATTGTTCTCTAAGGATTTCCATTTTCTGATAGTTTCCAATTTCATCGGAATTCCCAGATTATCCTTTTGAACATCTATTAAGCTATCCAAAATATATGGTTTAGAAGTAACTTGTCAAAATATTGATGTTTTTTCCTACTTTATGATTCCCATTTCCATCTTCATAAAATCTAATAGATTGAATTCTTTTTAGTTCTCATCAATGATAGAATCATTAGGTCCTTTCTATATAGTGAATCTTTATACTATTTTGCTTTCCCATGGTCCTAATAGATTGAGAAGTCATAGACATTGATCGGCTCTAACCATATTCATTGGTTCATGATCAACTCTTTCTATATGAATATATACTTTAGGCTTTTGTGATCCTTATATTTTTCACACTTCTCCCTAGAGAGGTAATTTCTCTAAATTTTTATAGTCAAGATTAATGAAGCCAACTCCAGATCATGGATTGGATATTTTTTTTCTTGAAATTTCGATTCCATAAAGCATTGGAAATGAATTTGTCATTTTTCATAAACACACATCCCATTCCCTTTGTTAAATCATTACTGAATACTACAAATATTTATCAACTTGTGGGTAGAGTGAGCATGGGTGTAGTGATAGGCCTCCTTCTGAACTCTATAAATCTGTCCTTTCAATCATTACTCTAAGATATATTTACTCCCTTCCTAGTTAGATTGGTTAAAGGGCTGGACAATCATGAGAAATTTCTTAAAAATCGGTGATAATATCTTAGATACACTAGGAAGCTATGGATATACAATTCTGATATTGGCCTTAACCATCCCTTGATTTTATCGATCTTAGAGGGATCCACAAGAATCCCATTGCTTGTGATGACATAACCCATGAATGATACCTCCTTCAACTAGAACTCAAACATTGTATAACTTTCATAGATGTTCTTCTTTCACAAGGTCTCTAGTACAGTTCTAAGATTCCCATCATGCTCCTCTTTTATTTTTTAGTATATTAGAATATGATCTATAAATACAACCAAAAATTTTTCGAGGTAATATGTAAAGACTTTATTCGTCAATTCCATGAATATTACTAGAGAATTAGTGATTCCTAAAGGCATTACTATGAAATCATAGTGCCTGTAACTTGTATGAAAAGATGTCTTGAGGATATCCTTCTTCTCCACCCTTACAGGGTAATATCCCAACTACAAATCCACCTTGGAAAGGTATTGGGCACCATATAACCGATTGAACAAGTCACCAATTCTTGGAAGCAGATACTTATTCTTTAATGTGTTTTTTTGAGCTCACGATAATCAATTAAAAGGTTCATTAAACCATCCTTGTTTTTGATGAAGAGGACTGGTGCACCCCATAGTGAAGCACTTGGACCTATAAACCCTTTATCCAGATTCTCCTATAGTTTTGTCTTCAGTACCTCATGCTCCACAACACCCTTCTATATAGAGTCTTGGATATTGGTAATTCTAGAGGTATAAGATCAATTGATAATTCAACATCTCGTCTCAGATAAAGACTGGGAAATTCCTTGGGGAACAATTCAATGAATTCCCTCAAAATAGTAATGTTTTCAAGGATGGTTTCTTCATTGGACTCAATGTTCTAAGAAAGATATAAATTCTCATAGGGAAGTAATATCCATTCTTCAGATGATGGTGCTAAAGAAGATTCATCATTCTCCTTGCACTTGTAGAAAATTGGAGGTCGATTCTCCATATAGAGAGAGATGTCCCTATCATGAAAACGTTATGTTGGATCTATATATGGGAAGCCAATTAATGCTAATAATTGTATCAATTTATACCAGAAGGAGTATGAAGAGATTCTCTAGGATGTTCAAATAACAATTTGTGACAGGGGAGGGCCTATATTCATGAGTTGCAATGATTTCCCCATTTTCCATTCTCACCGACATCTTTACTTCCATGATTTTTTAGGGCATCAAGATGGTTCTAATAAACATTCAGTATATAAAAAAATGTGCAGAACTAGAATAAAAAATTAGGTTATCTATTTTTGAATGATTAACTAGCGTACCTATCACCACTTCATTTTCAGGTTTAGCATTGGTGGTAGTGATATCAAAATATCAACATTATTTTCATGGAGTATGTTTGTTTCCTTAGATAACCCTTGGCTTTGGGAAGTGGTTTGCAAAGTGCATTGGTTCTTTGCAGTTGAATAAATGAACAATGCGTTGAGGGTCAAATGGAGTGTTTCCCTTCTCTGTCACAACAGTGTGTTTTTCATGTCAGAATTTAATTGATATGATTCCTTCTCTTCTATATGTAATGAATTTCCACATCCCCTACAATAAATTTTTGTTTTGTTTTTTTCAGCACCTTTGGAAAGTGGGGTGTTGGATTTTATTTGCACCATTGGATTTACCCATCTTTCCTCCAGAATTTAAATCGACTTTTAACTTCTTATCCCCATGATACACCTAAGATTCTCTGATAACCATTTCAAATTTTACGTCCCATTGTACAATTTTATCATAGCACATGTAGTCATGGATCCCAAGGGTTTTTCGCAGGCAAGATTTTAGCATACCAAAGAAGCGGTCAATCTTGAATTCAGGGGTAATGAAAAAGTCAGAGGAATATCATGCAAGAATTGTGAATTCTTCCACATGAACTCTAATTGATTCATCATCTTTTTTCTTTAGGTCAAGGAAGACCCTTTCTATCTTATTTCGGAGGGTTCAAGGAAGAAATTTATCAAAAAACATTTCCTGTAAGTCCTTCCATTACAGTGCCTTAATCTCTTACTCAAGGTTCATATTTTTTTTATGAATCTCCACCATTGATCAGCTTCACCCTCCATACAAAATGAGTTAAAAAAATTATATTCTTCAAAAAATATAAGGATGGGGAATATCATGTCAATGGAGTTGATCCATTGTTCGGTGATTGAGGGATCAGATGATCCAATAAAAGTAACAGGACTTTGTGTCATGAAACTCTTGATTGAGACTTGTCCTTTGGGTGTGGGGGGGGGGGGGGTTGAACATTCCTCATGTTCCAGGTTTCTATGTAAAACATGAGTTAACAAAGAGAGTATCAGGACAAAGTTTTCAATTCTCGCTCCTATTATATTGGCCATCTCATTAGTACAGTCATCACATTGATCTTCCCATTCATTGTTAGTCGGATTCCACCTATTACAGGACATTGGCTGGATTAAAAAAATTTAAGGGGTAACACATAATGGATAATCTAATAACATAAAAAGTTAACTTATAAATTACAATTAATTACTTAACTTATCTATGTTAACCATGTTATACTTTCCAACATATATTCTTCATGGCATGTTTTAATTCCCTTAATAATGGTTCAAACTATGCTTTAGAATTTACCAATCAATATCCCTAAGGAGTTCCATAACCAAGAATGCAGCAAGTCCCACTTTCATTCTCCAGTTCCCATTTGAGTCTTGCTCAAAGCTGTGTTTTCAAGTTTTACCCATTGATACATTTGTGCCAGAGACGTCTCTACCTGATCGTGTCCAGATAGGGATGTATTTTCATGAAAAACCACATACTAAATACTGAACAAAATTTATGGTTGTTTTTTATAGTTAGTCTTATTCACAAGGATTTTACTAGGTGTTTTTAATCCTAATCTCGAAAATAAATGAAGAGATACTCTAATACCAATTATAACAACCATGCTCTTTATTTCACCCTTAATCATTATTTACTACATAAAATACACTCCTAATATAACATTAATGATTGATAGGTCTATTTTAATTGGAGATTAGGAAAATTACAAAACAACATAAAACATTAAATACACATCTTTGTTGAAAACAGCTTTTACATGACCACACACATTCCTTCGTACATAGCATTGCTTGTGATAACCTACGGACATGCATAAGAAATACGTGAGGTATAAATACCATTATGGTAGTAAACAAGGAATAACATGAATAATATAATACATGTTACTATATAGGAATATTAATGGAGCATAAGAGAAACATGAACCTAAAGGCATGATATAACATGATTATCATTACATGGAAATGTTGCATCGACATTTAAAATTATATTAGCATGATTCAAGGCTCAATACACATGGATAATGAGTAAACAGTCATTACACTTGAGTTATCATGAGTAAAACATCATTCAAATTTAATTATCATGATACTAATAATTACCCAATGCATTTGATTGATATCTAGGACCACCCTACTTAATCATTTCATTACATGCATAAATGTGTCACAGAGACCATATTACATTGATTCATTAAACATGATAATTTATTCCATGATAAAGGAATGTCGAATTCATACATGAAACTCTATAGTCAATAAGTAAATCTCCATAATGTTGAATAACCTTGTTAGAGAAATTAGAATGGTTTTCACTACACAATTACCTTGACTTTGAAAATTGTGGTGCAATTTCGCCATCATAATGGTCTGACATAAAAATTCATAAAAAAGATTTATGATAGGTAAATGGGTTTCTAATAATATGTACATGAAATGGAATGTAAGGGGGTCATATATATACATGTCCCAACATATGTAATGTAATTTATATTCATAATACAAAATAATTTCCTCAATGTAAATGTGAAGAGAGAAATTCATCACTGAATTTCGGCATGGTAACATGTGTATATTGGAGAAATTAATGAGAGATAAAGAGGTCAAAAATAATTCAAAAATAATGAGGGAAGTATAGGAGATGTGTTAAATAATACCCCAACATTTTTAACTGAAAAATTATATAACATAATGAAATTTGGAAAAAAAATGAAAATCGAACAAATACCAAACATGGAAGTGTGATACAAAGGCTTAGGAGAGAATTTAAAGATGGTTCATGGGATATTAGGGCTCCTTGGAATGATACTAGAGAGATGAGATCAGTGTATAGATGTCCTCCATGGGTTTTGAGTGAACAGAAGTTGGAACTTGGGTGGGTTTATAAAGGAAAAGAGAGGGAATTTTTTATTATTTAGATTTTGGAGAGAAGACATTATACTAATCAAAACCACAAACCAAACCATGGTTTTTAGAAATTTTTTTTTCCAAAGGGGTATAGAACATTATTTTATAAGATCAATGGCCGAACTTGTTAAAATATTTGGCTTTCTTATGTGGAGGTGAGTCACACTCTCAATGAAATATTTTTAAATTTTAAAATGTTTTATAAGACTTAGAGGGTCCACTAAGGTACAATAAAATTAATAAAAAAATAAAAACACATCATTTTAAATGTAAGTCATGTATTATCTGAATATCATTTTAATCATAATTTATTGCATCACTGTTGGGTCATTATGATGTCATAAAACATATTACATATTTAAATTGTATTTAACTTTTACCCCAAAATTCTACT
The DNA here is from genome assembly GCA_963277665.1 of Viscum album. Lineage (NCBI taxonomy): Eukaryota > Viridiplantae > Streptophyta > Magnoliopsida > Santalales > Viscaceae > Viscum > Viscum album. The sequence continues at coordinate 1,517,970,680 of OY728131.1, forward strand.
GTGTCACAAAATTATGAAAAAATAACAATTGGATAATTCTAATATCCAGATTCAAATAATAATATTCATTTTACCTAAATAATTTTATAAATATGTGAATTTTTACTTTTAAAATAAAAACTAACATTGATATAAAATTCATGGATTTTGAAGAAAAAATATCATTCAGAGCTTAATAAACATTACAATTGTATTCATAAAAAATTAGACAATAATTTAGATTTAAAAAATAATTATGTAGTAATAATATTTTAAAAAATATTATTTAATTCAATAATCCACTAATTCATCAAAATAGTTTTCTTAATTGTATATTAACTAAAAACATTATTTTTTCATTAAAATCAATTTACAAAGTAACAATAATAAAATGAATGTGTATTCACTATACAAAAATAATGAAAATAATCCTAGTGATAAGGTCTTGTTACATAATCCATTAAAAAACTAAATAATATCTAAGAGTAAGGTGTTCGATGGAGATAGACTCTTGGGGAGGCTTAGATAACATCTCTTAGGTGGTGATCACTATTTACTTCCGCTTCTCCTGTAGGGGGTTTCGTTCAAGCTTAACATATTGAAACTCAGATTAGGCCTGCCCAAGAGAGATGTACTATGACTCTACCTCCTTTTCGAGCTCCGACAAATGGGAATCATATGGATAAATTCTACTGGATGAGGCCATCACTTTTTTTATATTGAAATACAAACACTTAAAACCAAGTAAGTGAATATGTTATATAAAAATTTTACATAATAAGGCATTTAATCAGATCAAGAAGAATTTTCATTAATAAAATTGTTTGTCCTTATATTTCTTTTATCTTTCACTACATTCATCCCCCTTGAACATTTCTTTTATTATTGTTTCCTTGCCTATCTATTTCATGTTTTCAATAAAATAAGATGATGATGAAACATTTATTAGAGAGAAGAAATGTGAATGTTTTTGTATATAAAGAACATATTTATACTAAGACTATATTCCCACATGACTCTGTATGAGATGTGCTACAATAATAATCCAAATATGAAATATTTTAACGAGTTTGGTAGTCCATGTTTCATACAAATCAAGAATGGAAATCTGGGAAAATTCTAGGAGAATGTTGTTGAATGGATCTTCATGGGATATCTTTCAAATGGAAGAGTGTGTAGATGCTGGAAGAGAAATTTTCACTTGTTGGTAGAATATTTTCATGTGAGTATTGTTTAAAATAAAATCAATTGTGACACAACAAAAATAGTATATTTTAAAAACATTGATGTTGACAAAACACATACTTCTTAAGGGGAAAATGGACAAAATATTATACATAAACAATAGATATTAGATGTTGACTCAGATCAAACCAGTGAAGAGGATGAAGAATCATGAATTGAATAAAAGTATCATAAATTGATAAAACATATTGATTAGGAATATATTATTTGAAATAAGAAATCACTGATACATGCTAGATGAAGACTAATAATTAAAAATTAAAACAATGATCATTTGTTAAATTAAACCATAGTCAATTGGAAAATATATTGAACATTATTAATGTATAAATTTAATGAATGAATAGATAAAAGAGATTGATAAAAATAGGACTTTGGATATTTTTCTAAGGACTAAAGGAAATAATGTACTAGAATCAAAATGGGTGTCTTTAAATAAACAATATATGAAATTTCATGTATCTATAAAAAAATCTATACTAGTCTATAAGGGTTATTAATATGTGGAAGGTGTTTATTTGGAGGAAATATGTGATTTCATGTCAAGACTGGAGGCTATCAAAATCTTTCTTGATGGTGCATCTCATAGACACTACAATGTTTATCAAATTGATATGAAGCCGACCTTCTTTAATAGAGATCTCTAAGAAGATGTTATCACTAAGATACCTGATGGCTTTATACTTTATACTGATGAAACTAAAGTGTGTATGCTTAATATGACCTTGTATAGGCTAAAAAAGCTCCCCTATCATAGTATTACAATCTGTGAAGTTGCCTAAATCAATTGATCCTTTCTAACATAAAATTTGATAGAAACTTATTTCTAATGGAGTTGAAAATAGGTACACTTATTATTAGTGTCTATGATGATGACATATTTTTTTGTGATAAGTAATATTCATGTGAATAATATTATAATCATATGAAGATGTATTTGGAAATTTCAATGCTCAGAGAGATGCATTTATTTCTATGAATACAATTTTTTCAAAATAATGGATATATATTTTAACGCCCCGACCCCTGAAGCCCAGAGTTGGTGCATTATTACGTATCATTGATCACAAAAGATCATGTCACGAAATACAGATTAGTTTAGTAGCCTTTGAAGTATAGATACATTTGTAAGGTTTAAATTACATCATAAAATAGAAAACAACAACAACATTATTTCCATAGAAAACACTAAGATCCCATAGACTATCCCTATAGGTTAGTCATAATATACTTCATCACATCCTGGAAAAAATAAAATAAAGAATGTGGTGACGTCAAACGCTTAGTAAGGATAACAATATAACAGAATCATTAATAAATAAGCATAAACATTTATGGAAATGTATAAAACTAAAACAAAAGCCTTTTCATCATAAACATCATCATAATATGGAAAATATAAATCAAAATAATTCAATTTACTTACATCGATATTCTTCTTGTTGAATAATCACATGCCATATCAATAGCCATGTTCATAATGATGGAATGCATTATGTGAGACATCATATCCGCAAAGTCAAGGCCTTATGGCAAGACTACAAATTAAATTTTTTCAAGGTCTTGTAACAAGACACTAGTTTGCCTCATGACACCTGGCAATGCATCAAGGAGATATAGTGGGCTTCACTCGTCACTTACTAAGTCCAATGCATTCCTTATATGAAACGGTTTAAACATAACATAAACATTCGTATTAAAACTAGCATATGAAATATCAATACATTAACCATAAACAATTAATGGTATAAAAATAAGACATATATGGTAAAACATATCACAAAACCTTCATTAAAATATGGAAGTTTTGTATCATAATATATCAACTTCAAAAAAAGATTAAAATCCATCCAAGGATGTTAACATAGATGAAATCAAAACATTTTTAGAGAAATATCTCTTTATATATTGAAGTAATTTAATAGTCACATATTTATAAAGAAAAAATTTCTTTTGAAAATATACATATAAGCTTTTATGGAAAGATTCGATGATGTTATAATAGCAGAAACTATATTCACTTGACGCATAAGATAAAAAAAAATTCTTACCTTAAATTTGATGGAAACGTCATAAGGTACCTTGTTTGGAAAACTATGAAATGATTCCTTTCAAAAAATTCATAAAAAGTAAAACATGGGTATAAAGGACATTAAACCATAGTGTAGTAAATAGTAAAAATGTTTTGGAATACATTTTTAAGAAACATGGATGTGGATGATAAAGAGGTCACAGTAGATAATTACGTATAAACAACCTCAGATAATGAAGAGATTGTGAAATAAACCCTTTCCTTGTACTTTTCCTTAGTCGATGGTATGTTAACCTACTATATAATTGTTAAAACATTGTTATTAAATTATACAAGATTCATCTAAATTAATATGATATCATATATGATCTTTTAATATTTTTTGTAAATAATATTTTAGGATTATCATTGTTTCGGGTGTTAACTGATTCAATTTCCTTTATATGATTTGGTACGTAAGAAATTTTTGTCATGGATATGTTTTGTCTTAGTCAAATTAAGAATTATATTAAATATTTAAACATTATTTATAATCATCTAATGAAAATTAGTCTTGAATAGATACGATGGGGAATGAATCTCATCGTGTTCGTGGAGACGGTAATCCATATGTATGCACGAGCGACAAAATCATTCTTTTGATATTAAAATCATATATAATTGGATGGTATATCATATATAATAAATCATTATAATATTATATTTATTATTTACTTTATTTATATATCATTGTTATACCCATTGTAATTGTAATGTATTGAGTAACAACTACACCACGACGTGGAGACGGTAAGCCGTACGTGTGCACGTATGGTGGCATGTCATTAAAAGGATGGATAGAATAATAAATATGGTTGTACCATATTTATAATAACATCAAATAATATTGAATCTAATAGAGTTATTATTTTATAATGTAATCAACAAGGAAAGAATAAGTGGAATAATAAAAAACATGAATGAGGTGGTGAGATATTTACCTCTTCTTTAGGTTCTTCCTTCTGATCTGATTGAAAGGGATCCATAGGTTGGATTTCAGACTAAAGGAATGCCTCTAGGATAAAGGGAGGACAGTTGATAGGGTATTAGTGTGGGGTATTCTAGATCCAAATGGCTCTGAAGGTGTGAATTAGAGAGAAGGGGAAGTGCCTTTTATAAGAGGGGTGAGGGGCACCTTAAGAAAATCTAGAAATGATATTTTAAAATAAAATCGTTTTTGGTTTCTAATGGCTCAAAAATGAATTATTCAGAGGATAAGGTAGGGATCGGTAGAAAAACTCTCAACCAATAGGTTTTACATATGTTTGGATCACTATATTAACCTTATCTTTTAGATTTAACACTTAGTTAAATAGTTTTACATTTACCATCTCTCTTTGTATTTTTATATTACATGGTTAATTAAGTTAATATAAACTTCAAAACGAACCCCGAGTGGTTCATTAATGATAAAAATATCATCATATAAGTATTTTATCCAAAACATATATTTTTAGGATTGTTATATCAACAAATAATATTGTAATTGTTTTAAAAACTCATTAATGTGAATTTTGACATTATTTAATAATTGATTTATGTTAAAGGCCTAAAAAACTTATTACTTAGAAATAAATAAATTTAATCATACCTAACTTGTCATTTTAACCTATAATATTAGTGGAATTTTTTAAAAGTATCAAAAGAGATTTATTTGGATATTTATAATAATAATTATTTTAATCATTCATTAATACTGTAATTACTGCATCATCATTGTGTCATAAATAAATTTAATTATTCAATTTATATAATTGTAAATAAAATAAAATTATGTAGGAAATATTTTTATATTTATAACGATTATTTATAGTCTAATTTATATTGTTTGTAACCCTATATTAAAAATTGTTTATCTATTAAACGTTGAATTTAACTCTTTTAACTCTTCTTTAAAAAAAATAATTATAAATTTTCTAATCTAATCCAAGTGGACTTAAGAGGTTAATATTTTATTCCTGGGGTTATTTTTTGTCAAATTATACTTATCATATAAAAAATGACAAAATTTAGGGTAATAAAAATATCCTTTTTACGCTTAATTACCCTATTTACTTTTAACTGTGGTAAATAAAAGTAAAAAGTTACTATTCAGCAAAAATTATTTTCATCTTATTGAAGAAAATTTTACTTACTGATATCAACCATGTCTCTTGGAATTTTGGAATTTAACTCATAGAAGCGGTAAAATTATGTTTTATGTAAATTTTCAAATTATCATAGAAGGTGGGTAGAAGATGACAAAAAGTTCAATATAATTTTTATATATCTAAAATTATTATAAACATACTCCAATTAATTACATTGAACATATATAGGTATTACATATCTATTTGGACGTAAAATACATTTGAATAAAATAAATAATTATTTAAAAAAAATTAGTTTTAAACTATAACTTAGTGTTTTTCTCTATTGATCATAAATAGAAAGTTTTTAGAAAAATACAAAAAAAATCACCCTAATCTAATTTCGATAATCTGAATCCAAAAATGAAGCCCATTTTAAAAGGTAAAATTTATGAAGTTTCAAAAAGTGTGTATTACTATTCTTAATAGCTAGTTTAATTGGTTGTGGTGTGTTAGAACTCAAATTTGTATACAACAGACACTGTTGTATTATTCAAAGAGAAGTGTACCGTGGAAGCATGGGGTGGTACATTCTTCCCTCCTTCAAGTAATTTCAACCTCGAAATTTCTAGAAAATTACTGCATAAAAAGACTCAGGGGGTTCTTCATCATTTGTTTCTCGAGTTCCCACGTTGCCTCTTCCATAAATGGTTTCTCCATATAACTTTTACCAGAGGAGTCGTCTGGTTTCTCAGCACTTATTCTCTTATATCAAGAACCTGACAAACTCGTCGCAATAAGACAGATCGAGTTCCAGTTTTAATTCTTCACAGGTGAGTACATGCATTGGGGTATGCACATATTTTGTCAATAGTGATATATGGAACACATAATGTTTCTTGGAGAGACATGGAAACATTGACAAACTGTAAGCTACAACCCCAATTTGTTCAAGAATTTTGAATGGTTCGATGCACCTGGGTCTTAATTTTCCCTTCTTACCAAAATGTATATCACCCTTCCATGGAGATATATTTAAGTAAACATGATCTCCTACCTGAAATTCCAAATCCTTCCCATGGTTATCAGCATAGCTCTTCTTCCTACATTGAGTTGCTTTGATGTGGTTTTAGATAACCTTTACCTTTTTAGTCATTTCCTCCACAATTTCTAGCCCTACTAGTTTTCTTTAACCAACATCATCCGAAGAGGTTGTTGTGCAAAATCTCTTTCTATATAACACTTCATATGGTGCCATGTTTATACTTGAATGGAATCTATTGTTATAGGAATCATCTACCATAGGTAAATATTGATCCCACATAACTTGAATGTAATGTGAGCATGATCTCAACATGTATTCTAAGGTTTGAATAGTCAGTTCTGATTGTCCATCAGTTTGGGGGCTGTAGGCAGTGCTCAAATGATGTTCAGTATCAAGGGATTTCTGAATAATTTTCCAGAATCTTGATGTAAAATGTGGATGATGATCATAAATAATAATTAGGGGTAATCCATAAAGTCTCAAAACATCATTAATATATAGTATTTCTAGACTTTCAAGTGGTAATTCTTCTCTAATTGAAATAAAATGTGCTGACTTGGTATGAAAATCAATAATGACCCATATTGAATCATTCCTTCTAGGATTCATTGGTTTTGTAATGAAAAAATTCATCATAATATTATCCCTTTTCCACTCAGTTATGGGAAGAGGTTGCATGACTCCTCTAGGCTGTTATCCTGAAACATTAACTTATTGACAAACCGTATATCTTGACACAAAATCAGAAATCTCCCTCTTCATGATGTCCAACCATAAATGGTCCTTCAAATCACTATACAACTTATTTCTACCACGGTGTGTAGAGAAATTGGAAGTATGAGCATCATCCAAAAATTCCCTTTTTAGATCAGGTATATCAGGGACACAGAGACATTTCCCAAATTTCAAAATTCAATCTTCATACACAATGTCACTAAATCTCCCATCATTCGCAGCATTAATCTTCTTTTGAAAGACTTCATAATAGGATTGAGAACTGTTTATACATTCTAGAAAATATGGTTTGGAAAACATTTGAAAAGGTATTGATGTTTCACCTTCTATGGTTATCCCCATGTCCAACATTACTAGATCCTTGTATATATGACCATTTTCAACTCTCATCTTTTTCAGAACTCAATGATCCTTTCTGCTCAAAGAATCTTCCACCTTATTTTCCTTCCCCAGGTGGTAGTGTATGGTGCAATAATAATCCTTGACTAGTTAAAGCTATCTCTTTTACCTCATGTTGAGTTCTTTCTATGAAAAAATATACTACTAACAGTTGTGATTGGTATATATCAAACATTTTTCACCATAGAGATAGTGTCTCCAAATCATTAAAGCAAATATTATAGCTTCTAACTTAATATCATAAGTGAGATTGTTTTTTTCATGAATGTTTAGCTGTCTTGATGAATAGGCAATAACTATATCTTGCTATAGAAGGAGACAACCAAATACTTTCTTTTAAGCATCACTATAAATAACAAACCCATCATTCCCCAATGGTAGAGTCAATATAGGATCATTGACTAATCTTATCCTTGGTTCTTCAAAACATTCATCAAACACTTTTGTCAAATCAAATTTAACCCCTTTACTGGTGTGCTTGGTTAATGGTTTAGACTATCGGGAAAAATTCTGGAAGAAACGATGATAATAAACTGCTAACTAATAAAACTGCAAACCTCAGTTATACATGTCGGTGCTGGCCATTATTGGATTGATCTTTTCATAGAAGGATCAATAGATATTCTATCCTATTAGGAAATATGGCCAAGAAAAGAAATATCAGGAAGCTAGAATTCACACTTTCTAAACATCCCATATAATTCATGTCTTCTAACAGTCTTTAGAATAATGCGAAAGTGGATTTCATGATCTTCATAGAATTTGGAGTATAACCAGATATCATCAATAAATACAACTACAATGTCATCAAGATATTCTTTGAAAACTATATTCATTATACCCACGAAGACAGAGGGTGCATTAGTCAATATAAAAGGCAATACTGTAAACACATAATGCTCGCACCTAGTTCGAAATGCTGTTTTTGGAGTGTCTTCCTTCTTCACACAAAACTGATGATATCTATACCGAAGGTGAATCTTTGAAAATTATTAAGGTCCATTAAGTTGGTTGAATAAATCATCAATGTGAGGTAGGGAATACTTGTTCATTATTGTTATATAATTGATCTCACTGTACTCAATGCACAGCCTCATAGATCCATCTTTCTTCTTCACAAAAATAACAGTGGCTCCCAATGGAGAAACACTAGGGTGAATAAATTCTTCATTACTCAATTCTTCTAGTTCATTCATTATTTCCACTAATTCCAAAATTTCCATTCTATAAGGGGTCTTCAATATGGGCCTTGAACCAAGAATTATGTCAATAGAAAACTCAATTTCTCGTTTTAGAGGATGTGCAGGTAAATCCTATGGGAACACATCAAAATATTTTTTCAAAATAGGTACAAACTCTATTTAAACATTCATTTCCTCACCCAAAGTTATTTCATTATCTTCCTCCCAAAGAATTGAATTTAGTTGAGCTACTGGTGGTGGATCTGAATTAGAATTATGGGGTGACGTTTCTGTTGAAAAGAAAATGTACTCCTTATCATCATAAAAAAATTGTAACCTTCTTCTTCTTATAATAAATGTTCGCATAATGGTCTGAAATCTAATTTATACTAAGGATTATATCAAATTCAATCATGGGTATGACGATGACATCAACATATAAATAATGTTTATAATCCATAATGGGAACTGATTCACAAAACATTGTTCCAATGATACTTCACTAAAGAGTTTTGACGTAAAAATCCCTTATTATATAAAATTGGAAATATATAATTTTCTTAGCAGACTGGGAAGATATGAAACAATGTGATGATCCATAATCAAATAAATCAAAGTCTAAACTTGAGGAACCAATTAAATTACCTGCAACTATATCTTTCTGAGCTTCAAACTTAGCAGTAGTTATAACATAAGATTGGCCTTGATTCATTTTCCTTTTCAAATTTATGTTCCCCTGACACCTAAGAGATTCATTTACCTAATGTCCTCTTTCTCTACAATTGTAGAATTCAACATTAGCAGTCTATTTCTTTATGACAACCCAACATTTTGTTACAACTTAAACACGATTTATTACATAAAACTTCCATTGATACAACAAATAAGACTGAGAGGTTTAGTGTATTTGGGGCTTAGGATCGTTACATAAAAACATATAACATGAAATACAACATATTTATTGAATACTTCCTTTACATGACCACTATATTCCTTCATACATAGCATTGCATGGGATAACCTGAGGACATGCATAAGAAAAGGGTGAGCTATAAAGCACAGTAAGGGAGTACACATGGAATAACATGAGGAGTAAAATAAATGTTAGAAAATATGAACATAAATAGAGAATAAGAAAAACATTAACATAAAGGCATGATAAAGCATGATAATCCTAACATGGAAATGTGCCAACAACACTTAACATGGAATTAGCATGAGCCAAGGCCCATTGCACCTAGAGCATGAGTAAATCCTCATTGCACATAAAGCACTATTAAAACCTCATTATACCTGAATTAGCATGATTCAACACTCATTGTACATGACGTATCATGATATCATACTTTACCCAATTCATTGGAGCGCTATAAGGGCGCACCCTTCTTAAACATTTCATTTCATGCATTAGTGTGCCACATGAATCATAAAACATGGATTCATAAAACATAATCATTTATTCCAAGATAAAGGAATGTGGAATTTATATATGAAACTTTACAATCAATAAGTAAATGTGCATAATGGTGAATACCATTGTTGGAGAAATGGGCATGGTATTCACTCCACAATGACATTTTCTTAGAAAATCGGTGCGATTTCTATAGTGTAACGACGTGACATAAGAATTCATAAAAATGGTTGATGAGAGAGAAAGGGGTTAATCATCATATTTACATGTAATGGATAGTAAAGATGTCATATAGATACATGTACCAAAATTTTTAATGGAATTTAGATTCATGATACAAAAGTATTGCTTGAATGTAAAAGAGGAGAGAGAAGTTCCTTCCGGAATTTTGGCATAGTAACGAGTGTACATGGGAGGAATTTAATGAGAGAGAAAGGGTATCCCATCATTAAAACTTAATGAGGAAATTATTAGGGAGGTTATAAACCATAACCCAACTTTTATATTTTAAATTAAAAGGGAAAAAGGACTTAAAGAAAATTGGACAAAAATGAGAAAGGAAGAAAAAAACCTTACTTGGAAGTGTACTTCCAAAGGCTAGAGAAAGGCTTGTGAGAGGCTTCTTGGAAGCTTGGGGAACCTTGGGAGGATTCTAGAGAGGGTAGGGAAGATGTTGGACGAACATCAAAGGATTTTACTGAGGAGTAAGTGGGATCTTGGGTGAGTTTATATATGAAAGGTGAGGGAAATCATTATTATTTAGGTTTGGGACCCCTTATATTAAATTAATCCAAACCAGAAACCATCCCTTGGGTTTTACCCATGGTTTTTGGAAAAGGAAGAGGAAAATAATATTTTATAAGACCAAGGTCTGAACTTCTTAAAATATTAGGGTTGCTTATGTGGAGGTGAGTCACACTCCCATGGAAATTAATTTAAAATGACAAGGTGTTTAATAAGTCTTGAGGGGTCCATTAATGCTTTGAAAAGTAAGACAATCAAACACAAAATCTCATTATTTTAATGTTAAAACAAATATTGTCTGAAAATAAATATTATAATATTTTATTACATCACTATTGGGTCATTATGATGTCATAAAACACATTATATATTTAAATGGTATTTAATTTTTACTTAAAAAATTGACCGTCTCAGAAAATTATGAAGAATTTACAGTTGGATAATTTCGATGTCCTGATTCCAAAAATAAAATTTATTTTATCTAAATAATTTTATAAATATGTTAATTTTCAGTTTTAAAATAAAAACCGACATTTATAAAAAAATCACGGGTTTTGACAAAAATGGATTTCAAACCTTAAAAAATTATAATTGCATTCATAAAATTAAATGATCATTTATATATAATAAAATTAATCTTATAATAATAATAATAATATATTATTAAAATATTATTTATTTCAAAAATTCCTTAATTTAATAAAATAGATTTCTTAATTAAATAATAACTAAAAACACCATTTGTACTATAAAAACTATTTACAATTTATCAATAATGACAAGAAATTATATTCATTATTACATAAAAAAATAATGTACATGAACATAATAGTATCGATTAGTTACATAACCCCTTAAAACAGCCACATAAGACCTAAGGCTAAGGTGTGCGATGTTGACAAACTCTTGGGGTGGCTCGGATAACATCACTTGAGTGGTAATTTCTATCAACTTCCACTTCTCCCGTAGACGGTCCCATTCGAGCTTGACATGGTGAAGCTCTGATTGGGCTTGGACAAGAGTGAAGCTCAAGGACGCCACCTATTTTCCAAGCTTTGATAAATGGGATTTGTATGGGGAAATTCTACTGGATGAGACTATCGGTTCCTCTGTCCAAGTAAAATTGGATGTGTTAAAGCCGTTTATTTATACTAATCATGTGATCACTGTTCAACGGCTATAAAAGTAACAGTCACAATTCTAATCATAAAACCAATGGAGTTGACATTTTATAAAAACATTTTATATAAATATACATTTAATAAGATCAAGAGGGATTTTAAATTAATTAAACATTGGGTCGTTACAATATTCCCCCCCTTAAGAAATTTCGCCCTCGAAATTTTCCTTTTCCCACACTAAAATAGATTTGGGTAACTCAGCTTCATCATTTCCTCCAATTCCCATGTCCCTTCTTCAAACATGTGGTTTCTACACAATACCTTGATGATGGGCATTTTCTTATTTCATAGAACATTTTATCTATGATCTAAGATCTTCAGTGGTTGCTGCACATAAGAAATATCGTCTTCCAATTGTACCACCTCAGAAGAGAGTACATGTGAAGGGTCTGGTATGTACTTCTTTAAAAGGGATACATGAAATATGTCATGGACTTTGTCCATGTAGGCAGAAGATCCATTCTATAGGCCACATCCCTGACCCGATCAAGAATCTCGAAGGGGCTGATTTACCTTGGACTTAACTTCCCTATCTTTCCAAACCTCATGACCTTCTTCCACGGAGATATGCATAGAAAAACCATGTCTCCAACTTTAAACTCAAGGTCTCATCGACAATTATCTACATAACTCTTCTATCGACTCTGGGCTACCTTGATATGCTGCTGAATGGTTTTCACCTTCTCCACCATTTCCTTGACCATTTCTGGTCCAAGCAGCTTGCGTTCACCGACCTCATCCCAACATGCCGGTGTTCTGCACCTTTTCCCATATAGGGCTTCATATGGTGCCATTTGGATGATCGAGTGAAAACTATTATTATAAGAGAACTCAACCAGAGGAAGATGTTTATCCCATCCTCCTTTAAAGTCCATTGAGCATGCTCTCAACATATCCTCAAGTGTTTTGATAGTCCACTCAGATTGGCCATTTGTTTGAGGATGATAGGTCGTACTGAAGTTTACTTCAGTATTCAGAGCATGTTGAAGACCCTTCCAAAACATAGAGGTGAATCTTGGATCTCAATCAGACACAATAGATAGTGTTACTCCATGCATACTTACCACTTTCTCTGATATATAATCATGCCAGTTGATCCAATGAAAAATCCTTCCAAATGGAAATGAAGTGTGCAATCTTTGGATGTCCTTGGAAGTCCAGTGACAAAGTCCATGGTGATGTTCTGCCATTTCCATTCTGGTATGGGCAATGGTTTCATCACCCCCTTAGACTTCTGCCACTTTTCCTTCACATGCTGACACACCCGGCACTTTGATGTTTATTCAGTGATCTCCTTCTTCATATTATCCCACCAAAATTTTTCTCAGAGATCTTGATACATTTTTGTGCTCCTTGGGTGAATAGATAAATTTGAACTATGTGAATCATCCAAAAGTTCCTTCTTCAGCTCTGGACTTAATGGAACACACAATCTTTTCCCAAACCGCACAATTCCTTCTTTATTAACATTAAACTCTGAGGATTTCCCTTTTTTGATAATTTCCACTTTTTCTTGAATTCCTACATCATCCTTTTTAGCATCCTTTAACATTTCCAAAAGATATGGTTGAGGAATAATTTATGAAAAGGATTGTTGATGGTCCCTTCTCTATGATTCCAATGTCCATTTTCATCAAGTCCAAGAAGATTTGATCCTTCTCAATTCTCATCATTGATTGAATCACTGGATCTTTTCTACATAGGGCATATTCCACCTTGTTCGCTTTCCCAGGGTGGTAATATATTGAACAGTAATAATCCTTGATAAGCTATATCCATATTCCCTAGTGCAAATTAAGCTCTTTCTGTTTGAATATATATTTAAGACTCTTGTGGTCAGTATATATCTCAAAATTCTCTCCATAAAGATAATGCCGCCAGATTTTCAAGGAAAAGATCACCACTTCCAACTCCAGATCATGCATTGGATAGTTTCTCTCATGTATTTTCAACTTCCTTGAGGCATATGATATCACTTTATCATTTTGCATCAACACACATCCAAAGCCCTTCTTCGAAGCATCACTAAATACCCCAAAAGCTCACCACTTGTGGGTAAAGTGAGCACATACATAGTGATAAGCCTTCTTTTGAACTCTTTCATGATTTCTTAACATTCATCACTCTAAGAAAACATTAATCCCTTTCGAGTTAGCATGGTAAGAGGGTTGGACAATCTTGAGAAATTTCTCACAAATCGTCGATAATATCCAGCTAACCCCAAGAAGCTACGAATATCCGTTACCGATGTTGGCCTCGGCCATCCCTCAATTGCATCTGTTTTGGATGGATCCACAGATATCCCATTTCTTGTGATGATATGTCCCAATAATGAGACCTCCATCAACCATAACTCACACTTGTTGTACTTAACATAGAGCTTCTCCTTGCGCAAAGTCTCCAGTATAGTTCTTAAATTCTCCCCATGATCCTCCTTGGTTTTGGTGTATATTATAATGTCATCTATAAAGACTACCAAAAATTTGTTTAGGTAATCTCTAAAGACTCTATTCATCATGTCCATGAAGATTTCTAGAGCATTGGTGAGTTTGAAAGGCATTACTATGAATTTATAGTGCCCGTATCTTGTATGAAAAGTAGTCTTGGGGACATCTTCCTTCTTCACCCATAATTGATAATATCCTGACCACTAATCTACCTTGGGGAAGAATTGTGCTCCATGCAGCTGATCGAAAAAGTCATCAATTATTGGTATAGGATATTTTTCTCTATTGTGATTTTGTTAAGTTCATGATAATTGATGTAAAGCCGCATTGACCCATCCTTCTTCTGGACGAAGAGGACTGGTGCACCCCATGGTGAAGCACCTAGGCGTATAAACCCATTATCCAGATTCTCTTGTATTTGTTTCTTTATCTATTCAAGCTCTACAATAGCCATTCTTTATGGAGTCTTGGATATTAGTAAAGCCCCAGGTATAAGTTCAATTGAAAATTCAACATCTCTTCTAGGAGGAAGAGCAGATAGTTCATCGGGAAACACTTCAGCGAATTCCGTCACAATAGGCATTTCTTCAAGGATGATTTCTTCTTTGGAATCAATAATCTAAGCCAGATACGTTTGCTCATAAGGCTAAAATATCCACTCTTGAGATGATGGATCTAAAGGAGATTCATCTTCCTCCTTACACTTGTAAATAATCGGGGGTCGATTATTCATATGGAGTGTGATTTCTCTCTCCCAACAATTTATGTTGGCTCTATATAAGAATATCCAATCCATGCCAAGAATTGCATCAAATTCCACCAGAGGGGGTATGAAGAGGCTCCCCAGGAAATTCAATCCACATATTATAACAGGGGATGACTTTTATTCATGGGATGCAATGATTGCCCCATTTGTCGTACTCAGCGACATCTTCACTTCCATGATTTGTGGCGGTGCTAGGATTGTTCTACTAAACTTTCGAGATATAAAATAATGCGTAGAACCTGATTCAAAAAGTACATTTTCTATTCTTGAATGAATAACTAGTGTACCTGTCACCACTTCGTTGTCGGGGTTCACTTCGGAAGAAGTGATGGAAAAAGCTCTTCCTTGCTGCCTTGGATGTTATTGGTTGTCTCCGAAAACCATTGGATTTGGGCACTGATTTGAAAAATGACCCGGTTATTTGTATTTTTAGCATTGAACAATGTGTTGAGGTTCGAACGGAGCATTTCTCTCCTATGTCATAGCCACAGGTCTTTCATGCCGACAGTTAACATCTAGGTGCCCTTATTTTCCACACGTGAAGCATTTCCTCATCCCCTTAAGGAAATTTCCAGGGTGATTCTCTCCACACTTCTGGCTAGTGGGGTGCTAGATCTTCTTAGCACCGTTGGATTTATCCATCGACCCACCAGCATTGAAGTCCACCTTACGCTTATTTTCCCCATGATACCCCTATGATTCTCTGATAACTATTTCGACCTTGAGGGCACATCAGAAAATTTCCTCATAGCTGTCAAAGTCACGGATCGCTAATTCTTTCTACAGGCTAGGATTTAGCCCACCAAAGAAGCCGTCAACCTTGCATTCGGGGGTAACGAAAAATCCGGAAGCGTATCGTGTAAGCCTTGTGAAGTTTTCCTCGTACTCTCCAACAGATTCTTCATATTTTTTCTTGAGGGAAAGGAAGTCCCTTTCCATCTTAAGCCGGAGGGTGTGCGGAAAATATTTATCGAAAAACACCTTCATGAAATCCTTCCATTCAAACACCTAGATCTCCTCCTCAGGATTCGTATTTTTAATCAACGTCCACTATTGATCAGCTTCACCTTCCATACGATAGGCTGCTAGGAGAACCTTCTCCTGTTCAGAACATTGAATGACAGAGAAGATCTATCCAATGGAGTTGATCCATTGTTCTGCGATCATGGGATTGGATGATCAACTAAATGTGGGATGCCTTTGTCTCATTAAGCTCTCGATAGGGACTTTTTCTTTCTTAGGGGGGTTTGGACGTTCCACTTGACCTGTTTTTCTATTCAATTCTTGATTTAGATGAGAGAGAAGTGTGAAAAAGATCATGATTCCCGCGCTCATTGGATTGGGCATCTCATTAGTAAATTCATCACACAAATCTTCAAATCAGTTGATAGCCCGAGTCCTCCTACTACCAGCCATTGTCTGGAATAAAATTAATATTAGCGGTAACACATAAAGGGTAATCCAAAGACAAAAGTTGATGAGTTATGAATAAAAATTCATTTCCATAACTCACGGTTCTATAAGTTTCAATCTTGGCTTTTGATGATATACTTTCTAACATATATTCATTGGGGATTTTTTTTAATTCCCTTAATAAGGGTTCATACCAAGCTTGTGAATTTACCAAAGCATATCCCCCGGGAGTGTCGTAACCAAGAGTGTAGTAAGGCCCCTTGTCGTGCACCATTTCTCATTCGAGTCTAGCTCAAACCAGTGTTCTCAGGTTTTACCTCTAATATATCTGTGCTAGAGCCTCCTCTACCTGCTCATATCCAGACATGGATGTATTTGCTTGATAACCCACTTACTCAATTATCACCAAAACATAGGGACGTTTTTATTGTACTTAGTCTTGTATCTAAGGCTTTACTAGGGTTTTCTAATCCTAATCCCAAAAATAACCAAACCTATCCTTTGATACCAACTATGACAACCCTGCTTTTCATTACAACTTAAACCTGATTTATTACATAAAAATTCACTTGATAAATAAATATGATAATAAGGTTTAGTGTCTTCGGGGCTTAGGATCATTACGTAAAAAATTAAAACATTAAATACAACATCTTTAATGAAAACATCCTTTACATGACCACTACATTCCTCCATACATAGCATTGCATGGGATAACCTGAGGACATGCATAAGAAAAGGGTGAGCTATAAATCCCAGTAAGGGAGTACACAAGGAAGAACATGAGGAGTACAACACATTTTATAAAATAGGCATATCAATATAGAATAATAAAAACATGAACATAATGGCATGATAAAGCATGATAATCATAACATGGAAATGTGGCAACAACACTTAACATGGAATTAGCATGAGCCAAGGCCCATTGCACATGGATCATGAGTAAATACTCATTGCACATAAAGCATGTGTAAACCCTCATTTCAAATTAATTAGCATGAGTCAACAATCATTTCATATGACGTATCATGATACTATACTTTACCTAATGCATTGGAGCACTATAAGGGCGCACCCTTCTTAAACATTTCATTTCATGCATAAGTGTGCCACATAGATCATAAAACATGGATTCATAAAACAGAATAATTTATTCCATGATAAAGGAATGTTGAATTAATACATGAAACATAAAAATCAATAAGTAAATTTTCATAAAGGTGAATACCCTTGATGGAGTAATGGGCATGGTATTCACGATAGAATGACATTTGCTTAGAAAATCGGTGCGATTTCAGCAGCGTAATGGCGTGACATAAGAATTAATAAAAAATTTTGACGAGAGATAAAGGGGTTAATCATCATATTTACTTGTAATGGAAAGTAATTAGGTCATATATATACATGTACAAACAATTTTAATGGAATTTAGATTCATGATACAGAAGTATTGCTTGAATTTAAAAGAGAAGATAGAAGTTCCTTTTGGAATTTTGACATAGTAACGGGTGTACATGGGAGGCATTTAACGAGAGATAAATGGACTCCCATCATTCAACCATAAATAGGGAAGTATGAGGGAGGTTAGAAACCATACCCCAACATTTATAGTTGAAATTAAAAGGGAAAAACAACTTAATGAAAATTGGACAAAAATGAGAAAGGAAGATAAAACCTTTTCTTGGAAGTGTGCTTCCAAAAGATAGAGAGAGGCTTTTGAGAGGCTTCTTGGAAGATTGGGTCACCTTGAGAGGATTCTATAGAGAGTAGGGAAGAGGATGGACGAACTACAAATGCTTTTACTGAGGAGGAAGTGGGAGCTTGGGTGGGTTTATGTAGGAAATGTGAGGGAATTCTTTATTATTTAGCTTTGGGACCCCTTATGTTAAATTAATCCAAACCAAAAACCATAAAATGGTTTTTGCCCATGGTTTTTGGAAAAGGGAAGAGGAAATTAATATTTTTTATGTCCAAGGTCCGAACTTCTTAAAATATTAGGGTTGCTTATGTGGAGGTGAGTCACACTCCCATGGAAATTAAATTAAAATGACAAGGTGTTTAATAAGTTTTGAGGGGTCCAATAATGCTTTGAAATGTAAGCCGAACAAACCCAAAATTACATTATTTTAATGTTAAAACATATATTGACCGAACATAAATATTATAGTATTTTATTACATAACTATTGGGTCACTATGATGTCATAAAACACATTATATATTTAAACGATATTTAATTTTTACTCAAAATTTTGACTGTCTCAGAAAATTATGAAAAATTCAACATTGGATAATTTCAATGTCCTGATTCCAAAAATAACATTTATTTTATCTAATTAATTCTCTAAATATGTTAATTTTCACTTTTAAAATAAATACAGAAATTTATAAAAAATTCACTGGTTTTGACAAAAATGGCATTCAAACCTTAATAAAAATTATAATTGCATTCATACAATTACATGATCATTTATATATAATAAAATTAATCTAATAATAATAATAGTAATATTTTATTGAAATATTATTTAATTCAAAAATCCCTTAATTTAATAAAATAGATTTCTTAATTAAATAATAACTAAAAACACCATTTGCACTTTAAAAACTATTAACAATGTATCAATAATGACAAGAAATTATATTCATTATTACATACCAAAACAATGTACATGAACATAGTTCTATCGATTAGTTACATAACCCCTTAAAATAGTCACATAAGACCTAAGGGAGAGGTGTGCGATGGTGACAGACTCTTGGGGTGGCTCGGATAACATCGTTCGAGTGGTAATTTCTATCAACTTCCACTTCTCCCGTAGACGGTCCCGTTTGAGCTTGACATGGTGAAGCTTAGCTTGGGATTGGTCAAGAGCGAAGCCCAAGGAGGCCACCTCTTTTCTGAGCTCCGATAAAAGGGCTTCGTGTTGGGAAATTCTACTAGATGAGGCTATCGCTTCCTTTGTCTAAGTAAAATTGGATGTGTTAAAGCCCCATATTTATACTAATCATGTGATCACTGTTCAACGACTATAAAAGGTATGGTCACAATTCTTATCATAAAACCAATAAAGTTGACATTTTATAAAAACATTTTAAATAAATTGACAATTTATAAGATCAAGAGGGATTTTTCATTAATGAAACTCTGGGTCGTTACATTCTTCCTCTTGAAATCCCGATCTTGGTGGTCTATTCACCACACTTGTAACAGACTCCAATTCGATTCAAACATGTACTAGGGAGTTTCTTCCCACATTTACTACATGATAGATATTCAACTATTCTTTATATCCCCTTATTTCAATTTCTAGAGTGTTCATCAGATCACTTCTTCTCTTTCTTTGATGTAATGTTGTAAGATTTAGAGAATTCTTTTTCTATCTTGATAGCACATGAGACAATATCATCGCACGATGAGATGGATTGTGATACTAATGCACGATGGAGAAATGGTTTTAACCCACCAAATATATGATCAATCTTACTTCTTGGGTTACATATATAATATGATGCATGCCTCACTGACATTGTAAAGTTAGCTTCATACATTTGGACATTCTCATCCTCCTTTGGCTCCAAACTCAGAAATTGTCATTCTATATCTGGTCGATGGTCATGATGAAAGAATTTTTCTAAAAAAATTCATTAAACTCCCTCCATTACATATTTGATACTTCGTCATCTTCCTTTGTGTTTTGAATCAATGACTACCATTGATCATCATCTCTAGTAAGGTGACAAACTGCCATGACAACGTTTTCCCATTCGCTACTCCCCAAGGCATGGAATATTTTCTATAACGAATTTATCCATTACTCAGCTAACAATGGATTTGTACCCCATTGAATGTTGGTGGTTGTTTCCTCGTGATGTGATCTAAAATTTTTCCTCTATGATATGGATCAGAGTTCTCCATATGGGTATGTTTATTATTCATAACATGAGTGAGTTTTCCCAAAATTGTGATTAGCTGATCAGCACCAGTTGCATCACCTGCTTCATTATAATTATCTTGAGTAGAAGGGAAATCCCTACATAGAGTGCATGTACTGATATAGTTTCCATTCCTTCCTCAAGGTGCCATTTCTAAACAGTGGAATACAGTACATTAGTTTATGAATCCCAATACATAAATACAAACTCGTAAAAAACATAACAAAATTTAAACAATTAATGGATATAATCCATAATAATAATAAAAATTTATTGAGAAATTATATACTCATGAACCCTTCATAATGTTTTGTAATGAAAATGAGAATTATCCTAAGAATATCCCTTTGTAGTGTCGTAACCAGGAGTGCAGCACGACCCGTTGTCGTGCACTAGTTCTCGTTCGAGTCTAGCTTAAAGTAGTGTTTTTAGTACCTCTAGGTACATCTATTCTAATGCCGCCTCTATATTCTGGTATCCAAACAGGGATGTATTTCTTGAAAAACCAACAAAATCACTACAATACTAAAATTTTAGGATGTTCTTCTATACTAATTCTCAAAGTCTATCATAGGGCTATGTGCTCTAATCAGAGTTTATCTAAATCTAGTTTCCAATGTTTTTACTAAGCTTTCTCTGATAACAACATTAACACCCTGACCCTAGAAGCCCAGATTCGGTGCATTATTACATATCATTGGCATGATAAAAAAAGATCAAGTCTATAAAGACCAATTAATTTAGTAACCTTGAATGTACTAGATATATTCATAAGTTTTACATTACATCATAAAATGGAAAACTACTACAACATTGTTTCCATATAAAACACTGATATCCCATAGAAAATCCTTATAGGTAAGTCATTATATACTTATTCGCATCCTGAGAATTATAAAATAAAAAAAAGGGTGATCTTAGATGCTCAGTAAAGATAACAATATAGCAGAATCTTTAGTAAATAATTATAAACATTTAAGGCAATGTATAAAACTAAAACAAAATCCTTTTCAATATAAGATTCCTTATAATATGGAAAATATAAATCAATATAATTCCACTTAATTACCCACATGGATATTATAATAGTAAAATAATCACATGAAATATCAATATACACTTTCATAATGACAGAATGCATAATGTCACACTTCCTAACCACAAAGTCAAGGTCTTTTTCCAAGACGACAAATAAGATTTTGTCAATGCCTTATTCCAAGACAATAGTTTGTCTCATGAGACCTATCGATGTATTGAGGAGCTATAGATAGATCCACCCATCACATACTAAGTCCAATGCCATCCTCATATGAAAAGGTTTAAACATAACATAAACATTCATATTAAAACTAGTATATGAAATGTCAATACTTTATCCATAAACCATGAATGTTATAAAAATAACACATCCACAATCATATATATCACAAAACCTTCAGCACAATATAAAAGATTTGTATCATAATAAATCAACTTCAAATAAGCATAAAATCAATCAAAGGATGTTGACATAGATGAAATCAAAACATTTTTTAGAGAAATATCTCTTTTTATTTTGAAATCATATAAGAGTCACATAATTATAAAGGAAAAATTTATTTGGAAAATATTCTTATAAGCATTAAAGGGAATCTTCGACTTTTTGATAATAGCAGAAAATAGTTTCAACCATTGTATAAGTTAAAAAAACATTCTTACCTTAAATTTGACGAAAAGGCCATAAGGTACCTTGCTTGGAAAACGACAGAATGATTCCTTTCAAGACATTTTATAAAATGTAGAACAAGGGTATGAATGAAATTAACCCATATTATATTAAATAGTAAAAAATATTTTTATTACATTTTTATGAAACATGGATGTGGATGATAAAGAGGTCCCAGTAGATACTTACGTAAAAAACATCGGATAATAAACAGATTATGGAATTAACCCTTACCTTATACTTTTCCTTGGTCGAGGGTAGTTTAACCTCCTTTATAATGGTTTAATAATTGTTATTTAAAAATACATGAATCATATATATTAATATGATATTATATATGTTCTTTTAATATAGAGTTATTAATAATATTTTAGTATTACCGTCATTTCGGGTGTAAACTGATTCGTTTTCCTTTATATGATTTTTTACGTAAGTAATTTTTGTTATGGATAGGATGTATCCTATTCATATTCCGAATTATATTAAGTCATTAAACATTATTTTTAATCATCCAATAAAAATTATCCATGAGTTGATATGATGGGGAATGAAGCTCATCATGTTCATAGAGACGGTAATCTGTACGTACACACGAGCAACAATATCATTATTTTGATATTAAAAACATATATAATTGGATGTTATATCATATATACAGAATAATTATCATGTTATATATATTATTTCCAACATTTATACATCATTATTATACCCATAGGAATAGTAATATATCGAGGAAAAACTACACCCCGACGTGGAGACGGTAAGCCGTATGTACGTACGTACGGTGACATTCAATCAAAGGATGGATAGATTAATGAATATGGTTGTACCATATTTATAATAACATCACAGTATATAGAATATGCTGGAGTTATTATTTTATAATTGAAACAACAAGGAAACAAGAAGTGGATGAAGAAAACCCATGAAAGAGGTGGTGAGATATTTACCTCTTCTTCGGGATCTTCCTTTTGATTTGAAAAAAAGGGATCCTTAAGATGACTTTCTGACTAGAATAAGGCCTCTAGGATAAGTATAGGACAGTTTAGAGGGTATTTGTGCAGTGTTATAATGATCTAAATGGCTATTAAATTTTTAATTAGAGATAAGGGGATGTTCTTTTTTATAATAGGGGTGAGGGGCACCTTAGGAAAAGCATGAAGTATTATTTTATAATAAAATTATTTTTTTCTAATGGCTCAAAAATGAATTATTTAAAGGATAAGGTGGAATTTGGTCACAAAAATCTCAACCAATAGGTTTTATTCAGGTTTGTATCACTATATAAATCTTATCATTTAGATTTAACTCATAGTTAAATAGTTTGACATTTACCATGTCTCTCTATTTTTTATATCATATCATTAATAAACGTAATATAAATTTCCAAGAGAACCCCTAGTGGTTCATTAATGATAAAACTATCATTATATAAGTCTTATGGATAAACCTTATATTTTTTGGACTATTATATCAACCAATAATGTTGTACTTGTTTTAAAAACACATTTATATAAATTTTGACATTATTTAATAAATGATTTTTGTTAAACTACTAAAAACGTTATTACTTAGAAATAAATACATTTAATCAATCCTAACAAGTCATATTAACATATAAAATTAGTGGAATTCATTAAAATTCATAATATAGATTTATTTGGATATTTATAATATCAATTATTTTAATCATTCATTAAAACATTAATTACTGCATTATCATTGTGTCATAAATAATTTTATTTATTTAATATCTAAAATTATAAATAAAATACCATTATTTAGGAAATAATTTTATATTTCTAATGAATATTTATATGAAGATTTATATTGTGTGTAACCCAACAATAAAAATGGTTTAGTTATTAAACATTGAATTCAATTATTTTAACTCTTCCTTAAATAAAATAATAATAAATGTACTATTCTAATCCAATTGGAAGAAAGAGGTTCATATTTTATTACTAAGTTAGGTTTTGGAAGATTTATACTTATCCAATAGAATTAGGACATGTGTTAGGGTAATAATAATATCATTTTTACCTTTAATTAACGTATTTACTTTTAACAGTGGTAAATAAAAGATAAAAGTTATTATTCCAAAAAAAAATTCATCTTATTGAACAAATTTTTACTTACTGAAATCAACTGTGTCTCTCATATTTTTTAAATTCAAATCACAGAAGCTGTAAATTTACGTTTTTTTTGTAAATTTTCAAATTCTCTTAGCAGGTGGGTAAAAGACGGTAAAAAGGTCAAGAAAATTTTTGTATATCTAAAAATATTATAAATTATCTCCAATTAATTACATTGAACTTATATAGGTATTATATATTTATTTTAACCTAAAATAAATTTAAATAAAATAAATAATTATTTAAATAAAAAGTCAATTTTAAACTATAACTCAGTGTTTTTCACAATTAATAAAAAATTGAATGTTTTCAGAAAAATACCAAAGATTCACCCTAAGCTAATATTGATACTCCGAATCAAAAAAAAATTCCATTTTGAATGATAAAATTTATAAAATTTCAAAAAGTGAGTATTATTATTCAAAATGGTTAGTTTTATTGGTTGTGGTGTGTTAGAACTCGATGTTGCGTATAACACATGCTATTGTATTATTAAAAGAGAAGAATATTGTGGTAGCTTAGGGTGTTTCATATATTTCACACACAAAAAAAATATTCCAAGGATTTATTAATTAAATTTCACATAGAAGAGTAAAAGGAAATCTCCTCACCTATTACAGTAGGTTTAAAAATTGGCAAAGAGGAACTCTAACATATTTTTAATCAAAATGATTTCACAAATATAATTAGTAGCATGTTATATCTAACAGAATAAAGACCAAATATTATATATGTAGTAACATTATGTTATTGTATCAATGATATAAAAAGAATCACACATGATCGTTGTTTCATGGATTATCAGGTATATCAAAGGAATGAATAATTAATGTTTGATGTATAAAATAAGTAGATATTTATTATTACTATGATTCACTAATGCTAACTGGGCTAGAGACTGTAATGACAGTAAATCAACATCAAGAGGAACATTATTTTTGGGATTATGGTGTGTAATTTGTAACAGTAAGAAAATAGAATTATTTTGACTATAAATATATATGATGATGAGTAAGTTGTTACTAATAATTATTGTACTCAAATTTAATGGATGAAAGTAAAACTTCATGATTTACATGATAATGTTGAAAGAGCATTAATTATTTCCAATTACATTCAAAGTTCAATTAATCTCTCTAATAATCCATTTCAACACCGCATATCAATATATTTTGATATGTAATATAATTTCGTCAAATAGAATGTTTCAAATATTGATTCTAAATTTGATTGAATTTCATAAAAAAATCTGATAGATGATATATTCACTATGCATATTCTAGGAGAAAGGTTTGAGGAACTAAGGAAAAAACAATATGTTCAGCCTTCCCCTACCACTTATTGAATTTTGGAGAAACCCCTACTTTTCATTGGATTCTGATTTAAAGGGGAGAAGAATATGTGATTCTCTTCTTATCTTTTTTGAATATGGAGATGTGGATTTCGAAAAAATGGAGAGTGAGTGACTGGTTTGTGGGCGTGATAATTTTGAGTCTTTTATATCTTCTGAAGAGAATTTATATTGTTGACAACAAATCCATTGGTGAATATTGATGTCCTTTTGAACTAATTTAGGTTTTTTGTATTTTTTTAAAAATTAATTGGGAAAATTGCATATCTGGTTTGTAGTTCATAAAGACATGTGTTAGTAATGGTATCAGTTTGGAACAACGTTTACAAGAATTTATGTAGTCATGAAAAATGTTTTATTTTTCATGAGAAGCATATGTGGTTGGTTATTTGAATTTGAGTAAAATATGGACATATCTTTTAAAATGGACTTCTCTAAAAAATTTTGCATGACAAGCCTTCCAATGGGAGTAGCAAACCACTGTTCTTGGCTAAGATCAACCCTATCCAGGAAACATGATGTTGTTTCCTACGAAGTATGAGTGTGTTACTATGTGAGGTAGAGAGTAGAGGAGCTCCACTATAAAGGGTGGAACAGTTGTAGATATACGCAAAATAGTGCTCTTGTAAAATTGGTATATAGCGGTAATGAGTATGGAGATGATATTTATGATCCAACTATTTTCGTGCCTTTTAATATAAAGAAGACATTTGTATCATGCCATTTCAAGGTGGTGTTCCACAAGAAGAAATAAAACCATTCAATTCACTAATTGTTTTATCCATGCCATCCCATTATCTCGCCATGCATGAAACCATCAGATCAACATAATTTTATGTCAATAACATCTGATCAGGTATGAAGTGTCATCTTTTTCCTAATTCACATGGGGAGTTCTATACAATGATATCCTCATGCAACCACATCATTCGAAGATGGAATGCAACCTTCTGATCATTATCTTATCTTATATTATTTTCCATTGTGATTGAAATCACATGAATATTCCTTTCATGTGTAAAAAAAGAACAAACAAATAAAACACAACCTAGAGAAAATATGTTTTCTCTTGTGATGGTGATCATTTCCAAAGAGATTAGTTCATCCATGATTCTCAAAAGTTAGGTGTTGAATGAGACATCATGATTCTCTAAGGTTCATAATTGTTGACTTTTTTTTATAATTACTCTTGCCCAAAATCTTATTAAAGTATATTTTATGTCACATATGCACACTGATTATAGGGTGAGAAACAGAGTAGATCATGAGATCTTGTTCGCATAAGGCTGAACATCCACAAAGATACTTCTTATGTAAAGAAACAGAAGGTCATGAGTGTATTATTAGTTCTAAGCCCAAATGGGGAGATACATAAACAAATTTGTATAAATGAATCATCCATGCTTCATGCATCTCCTTTTTGATTCTTCGGTTGTATTATATAGAAGATAAGTATATAGAGTTTGTCTATTTGAGTAAAGATAGTGCAAATTTACTCTTTCAAGATGACATGTTATTATGTACTTTTATATAATGTTTATTAAAGTTGAACATAGACACTATGAATCCAAGTGGACATGAGATAATTTCTTGTGCATAAGAAGAACGAAATAGTGGGTGATTTAGTGTTCCATAGGACAAAATATCATGCACAAGGTTGAACGGAAGTGAACATACAATAAGGAGATAGTTTGATTCACACTCACGCATGAATGATTGTGAATATTAACCATTTTATAATAATCAATTATATGAAGGTGTAGCGCAATCAAAGAATAATAAAAAGCACAATGAATTTTCACATGTTTTGTATAAGTGTGTAAAAGAGGCAGTGTGCTAATTACATATGAAGCCATAATAGAGGGTGGACTGTGAGTGTGTGTATACAAAGTGAATGTGATGAAAAGTACAGGGTGTGTTTGTGATGAAATTTATAGGACATGGATGAGACAGTAATTTGACAGTGTAAATTTACATGATGAAAAAGTTTCTACATAATTTTATTTTCTAAGTAGGTGTTGTCATGGGTATTTTGAGAAGAATCAGTAGTGTGAATTAGTAGTAGTATATATGGGTGTGTTTTAGTTTATTTATACTCATATACATGGTCTCTTGAATTAGTGATAATGTGAGGTATCATGTTATTATACTTGCTCTAAGAGAAATATTATTTTTGTATTTCATAAGTAGATTGAAATCATTCTCAAAGTAGATTTGTTTTTTTGTAAATAAGTATAATATTTTTTCAGGATACGTTGGGTCTTGAATTGGTTGATTCCAACCTTTAATGGTTTTAGGGTGAAACATACCATCCCTCAAGTAATTTTTAAATGAATTTATAGGTTAATATGTGGCTCTGATCAACCAAACCACAAAAAATACGTAGTCAACCTACTTGGGGTGACCCTTGTAAAAAAATATTATGATGTTGGGATTAGAATCTAAGAAGTCATCAGAGGATTTTTTTTTCAATTAAATAATATTATAAACCAACAGTACCCTTGATTGAACCCCCCTTGTCAGTGGCATATCACATTCATGGATTCTTTATACTTTTGAGGCAGATTTTGTTCCTTTAATCATTTATAAAATTTTAATTGATTTAAATTGGATAAATTTTATTCATGATGAATTAAACCAATTTTAAAGGAATAAAGTGTATAGTTTGGATACATTTCCATAAAATTAACCAATAAAAAAACTAAATGGAATTTTCAAAAATAATAATAATGAATCTAGAAGCATAGTTTAAAATAAAGAAACGCTTGTTGATCAATGTTATTATTAGGAATATATAATTGTATTGGCATATTGTTTTCCTCATTTTTCCATTATGGAAGAAATTTTAATTTTAGTAGCCTCTCCTTTTTTCAATATATCAAATTATTTCCAATGAATGTGAAAATTTTCATTTAAAATGGAATATTTTATCAGGAATTTTAGGTTAAATATCCCCCTAGATATGAAAATTAAAAATATCTATTTTGGGTTTTTATAATTAATAAATCATTATATGGTCAGATATAATATACTCGATCATTGTATGAAAGGATAACTATATTTTTAATTCAAATTGAATGTGTTAATGGTAATGTTGTTCCAACCTAGTTTTTAAATATATTTTTAAATGATAAACTTATTATAAAATTTATATTTATGATATAATATTTCCATCAACAAATGATTAATTATTTAATGATTTTTATAATATTATGATAAGTGAATTTAAATGAGTTTCATAGGAGAAAAATTAAGCTAAATATGACAACAATATTTTCATATAGTTTTGGGTTGATTATAATAAGACTATGAAATCTCTAATAAGTACCAATTCTATAATGGACAGAGATAAATATATAAATCCAGTTGATATTTTTGACAAACTATATCTTTATTACACATTAAGTCATGATTTATTACCAAATATTACACATAATACAATCCAAAAGATCCATATTTCATGTGTATTTATAAATTAGCCACATTAAATAATAACTTCAAATAGACAATAAATCATCTTTTTTGAAAATCTCCATTACATGATCATAATATTCCATCACACAAAAACATTAAGGGATACCCTAAGGACATACCTAAGAAAGAGATGAGATATAAATCCTAGTACGGGAATAAACATGGAATAACATGAAGAGTGTAATTAAATTTATATAATATTAACATTAATGGGGAATAAAAGGGGTGATAATCGTAAACATGAATAATGAGGCACGATATAACATGCTAATAATAAATACAACATGGGATATGTGGCAACAACATAAAATAATACATCACAAACATATGTCAAGGATAACTACCAAGACATCATGATTTAAAAATAAACATAATGTAATTTTCTTTAATCCTTTTCCCAAAATGATGTCTCATTATACTAATAATTACCCAATGAATTGGAGCAATATATAATTCTTGATGCATTAGTCACTTTCATTTTATTCTCACGCTCAAGTGTGCCACATAAAACCTAAAACAAGGAGTCATTCTTCAAAATATATTTTTCCATGTTCAAGGAATGTTGAATACATACATATAAGTATAGATTAAACGAATTATAAGTGTATAAATTCAAACTCCATTTATATAAATTTGGTCTATTGTTTGCTACATAATTGTTTAGCATGGAAAATCATGACAAAATTTTGGCACCCTATCGACGTCACTTAAAAATTAATAAAATGGGTTTATGAGGTAAAATGAGGTATCTAATAAATTTAAACCTAAAATTGGAAGTAATAGGTACATGGAATGACATATAAAAAAATTAATAATTAAAAATTGATGGAATGCAATATTAAAGATACTTTTAAAAAGTGGAGAATAGTATGATCCTTTACCATAGTATTGTGACTTCAAATGCTTGAGATGAGCTTATTGAAAGAGTTGAGGGACCTTGTGAGGAATCTAGGGAGGGTAGTGAAAAATAATTACATGATACCACTATTGGAAATAATGGTATTTGCGACGGGGTATTTGCATCGGGATCCCGTCGCTAAGAGGCTTTTGTGACGGGCCCCCGTCGCAAATAGCCCGTTGCGGAAAACGGCGTCACAACAACTATTATTTGCGATGGGCACGTCGCAAATAATTTTTAAAAAAAATTAAAAAAATTAACAAATTATTTTAATGAATATAATAATAATACTATTTGCGACGAGCATAGTATCCCGTCGCAAATACTATAAAAAAAATAAATTATTAATAAATTATTTTAATTAATATAATAAAAATCCAATTATAATTCAAAAATAAAAAAATATTAATAATTAATTTTAATTAATATAATAATAGAATTATAATTCACAAATAAAAATAATAAATTGTTAATAAATTATTTTAATTAATATAATAATAATAAAATTATAATATTATAAAATTTTAATATATATATATAATTTAATATTATAAAATATAAATAATATTATTATTCATATTAATATTATTATTTCAAAATATAATATTATTAATATTTTATAATGAGATAGAAACTAAGAATAGAAAAAAAAATCATATTTTGGTTTAACAAACTTTATAACAGAAAAACAAACTCTAATCTGGAGGAGGGGGGAGGGGGATCTGCAGATGATGGTCGAGGAAACTCCATCCCTAAAGCATGAGTGAGTCGGTGAATTTACTCCATCTGCTCCTGCTGCTGCTGCTGCCACCGACTCATCTGCTCCTCGTACAGCTGCTACTGGCGTCGACGCTCCTCCTCATCCTGCTGTTGCTGCTAACGCATCTGCTCCTGCTCCTGTCAGAGACTCTCTATCAGTGAAGTCTGAGATCACAACTGATCCTCATACTGTGTAGTAGAAGAAGATGCACGAGCTCTTCTCGAGCTGGACGCCAACATCGCAGCACTGCCATAATAATCTCTGGGAGTCAGTCGAGAGCTGATACCAACTACCCGGCCCTTCTTGAAAGAATACTGGGTGGCCTGCATCCATGCCACCTCATCAAACTGATGGCTAGTGGTCTGATCTGATGACTTGGCCTTACTCTCAGGCCGGGTCTGTGATGATGCAGCCTCATATGACTCATGTAGTTGCAATTTAAAATTAAAATTGTAAATATATTATATGCAGTTAATTTATAAACTTGAAAACAAATAATACTGACCACGATGTGATGCTGACAATCACCTCTGAGCTCCCATGTAGAAGGATCACTATACATCTTCCGATATACGTCGTACACCATAATATCGGGGTTCTCGACAGCCTATAAGAATAAAAAATAAACTGTTAATATTTATAGTTATATAAAATATTTATAAATAATGTGCATACCAGATGCTGTCTATGAGTACTGAAAGTACGACTCCCAGCTCGATGAGTCACCTCATGTCTCCCCCGATTCTTCCTCCCCACCGATGATCTCCTCTGAAAGGCCTCACTCAACCAGTGCGCACATAATCCATCCCATACATGGGATGAAATGTACTCTGGTCGGTGTGCTCTACATGACTCTTCAAAATTTGACACTCTTGATTTCTTCGTGGTAGCTTTTCTTAAATTGTGAAAAAACTGACGAAAGCGATCACGCATGGCCACCTCCCATGCCTCGTGGATGGCGTCACGCATGGTATCCTCGATCGGATACCATAAACCATACAAATAAATCAAAATATCATGTTAGAAATGAAATAATTTTCAAAATAAAAATTATTTATTTACGTACGTACCAACCAATGGCCGAACATGGCCTGCTGCACATCAATGAGAATCTGCTTCCATATGGTCCAAGGCTGAGAGAAATAGTTGCGCAAAATATCGCCGCCATTTCCGACTGGTATATGAGGAAATCTATAAAAATAATAAACATTTATTATGTGAACAGATTAATGAAATCTTAGTCAAATCCACAGGTTATCACACAGGTTATCATACCTCTGTGTGCGTGGATCAATCCCAAGACGTGGGCGTTGCTTGGGGATGGGGTCAGGAATCATCAATCATGCAAGACTGCGCCCCCTCCGCGTACTCCTTTGAGAACCTACAGGCTGAGGGTCATCCTCCAGCAACTCATCTACATCAAAAGGCAGGTCAGCATCCACCAACACACGAAATGTGTCTTCGTACATCTGAAACAGAAAACGTTAATGTTGTTAGAAAATAATTGATAATTACTATTATATACACATATATATTAGTTATGATTGTATATAAATACCATTTAATTCTATCAGTGTTCATCTTCATCATCACCTTCATATATGTCAATGTCATCTTCATATTCCTCCTCAACATCATCGATATCCATTCGAGTTACAGTTGCTTCATCTCTTACCATTTCTAATTCATATGTGACATCATTAACATCATCATCATCACCGACTCATAAATGTGGTGTGTTTTCATCGATACTCATGTCTCTTTGTAAAAAATATTGATTTTGAGTACTCTCTTGAAAAACATCAATTCGTTGCAAATCAGTGAAATCACATTCACTTTGACTAAACTGATTGTCTCAAATGTTGATTTTTATTATACTCCACCAATCATTCAAGTCTCTTGATGTAGAACAGTACTTTGCGTAATAAACATGATGTGCCTGTTGAGCCAATAAGAATGGTTCATTTACTGCGAGAACACTTTTACATTTAATATCGATGATTCCATGAGTCGGATGAACACGCATTCCTCTCTCTGTATCCAACCACTGACATTTGAACATGGTTATGTAATTTTGTCCAAGATAACAGAGTTAAATGATTTAATCAAGTATGCCATAAAAGTCAAGTTCATTTTCTCGATGATGAGATCCTCTCAAGCTAACTCCACTGTTTATTGTTTATTTTTATTCCCCATATGCATGTGTGTGAAATCCAAATCCATTCACCACATATGCATTATAAGTTTTAACAAGTTTGGAAGGTGGGTTACTCAATATACACAGCCGTTTGTCAATTTAATCAGCATGTCGAGACACCTAAAAATTTGTGAAATAATTATCAATACAGTAAACTATACATTGAATGAGTTGCTAAAAGATAAAGAATTTATGTTACCAGTTTTTGAAACCACTGAGATAAATTTTTCAGTCGGCGTTCTTCGAGAGCAGGTGCTGTAATTTGTTGAATTTGTTTCTTGATATGTTTATCATAAAACCTAT
The DNA here is from genome assembly GCA_963277665.1 of Viscum album. Lineage (NCBI taxonomy): Eukaryota > Viridiplantae > Streptophyta > Magnoliopsida > Santalales > Viscaceae > Viscum > Viscum album. The sequence goes on from OY728131.1 coordinate 1,518,004,130, forward strand.
AAAAAACAAAGTTATTTAATGTAACATAAATGATAGAATAAGTGATATAAACACTTACAGTACAACTGATGTCATCTCTTCACAGTTGAGCAGAACATACGTATGAGCTCTATGATGTTTATCATCTGAAAGCTAGCGTTCATAAACTCCACCAAAACCAAGCTCTGGCTGGTTGAAAGCATATAATTGATTTTCGATTTCATCAATATTCCTCTCGTTCCATCCCATTCGGTTGTGTTTTGAAGGATACTCAGATTCAAAATAATGGGTGCAGAAAAAAGATATTTCCTCTTGCTAATAACCTTCTGCAATAGATCCTTCAACAGATGCTTTGTTACGTACTTTTATTTTCAATTTTTGCATGCATCTTTCAAATGGGTATATCCATCGAAACTATACTGGACCTCCACATTTGGCTTCATATGGAAAATTTAACATCAAATGTTCCATTGAGTCGAAGAAAGACGACGTAAATATTTTTTCCAGTTTACATATAATTACAACAACATCTTCTTCAAGTTTTCATAGAGCATCATAATCTGCTGTAGCAGCACAAATTTCCCAAAAAAATGAGACATGTCTGTTATGGAATCCCAAATCACAGAATTCAACAGACCTCTTAATCTAATGGGTAGAAGTCCTTCCATTATAACATGAAAATCATGACTTTTTAATCCAGTAATATGACTATTCATTACACATCTACCCATATTGAAAGCACAACCATCTGGAAGTCTCAAATCTGCAATCCATTGACAAAATAATAAATGGTTTTCTTTAGACAGTGTATAAGCTGCTTTTGGTTTCAGTAACCTTTCTGTTCTGACATTCTCAAAAAGTTCTAGTTCTGGACGCCTACAAATTTGGTCAAGATCTAAACATGCATTTACATTGTCTTTGGTCTTTCCTGGTGTATCCAAAACTATATGAAACAAATTATCAAAACAGTTCTTCTCAATATTCATGACATCCAACATGTGGCGGACCAACAAATCAGACAAATATGGCAAATCCCAAAATATGCTACGTTTAATCAAATTGTGTTATTTCCCAAAACCGGAAATTTTCTGTTGGTTTATTGTGGGACCAAAAGTGATTGGAGGTAATGAAAATACAACTGATTTTAACTCCGAACCTGATAGCATTTTTTGATGTCCATCCCTTTCAACTGTTCCTTTTTTGAAATGAGACCAGTTTCTGCGAAAAGGATGATCAGCTGGAAGAAATCTGCGATGACAGTCAAAATAACAATGTTTCTTTCCATGAATGAGCATAAATTATATGTTCTCTCCCATACAGTAAGGAAATGAATTCTGACCATGTGTACTCCAGCCAAATAACATCCCATAAGCCGGGAAGTCACTAATTATTGGTAATTATTCCTAATTATTGGTAATTATTGGTAATTATTGGTAATTATTGGTAATTATTACTAATTATTGGTAATTATTGGTAATTATTACTAATTATTGGTATTTATTACTAATTATTACGATTTAATAGTAATTATTAGTAATTATTAATAATTATTAATAATTATTGGTAATTATTGGTAATTATTGGTAATTATTGGTAATTATTGGTAATTATTGGTAATTATTACTAGTTATTGGTAATTAATGATAATTATTACTAATTTTTGGTAATTGTTACTAATTTTTGCTAATTGTTACTAATTATTGGTAATATTTACTAATTATTGGTAATTATTGCTAATTATTGGTAATTAATAATAATTATTGTTAATTATTTCTAATTATTTGTAATTCTTACTAATTATTGGTAATTATTACTAATTATTGGTAATTATTACGAATTATTGGTAATTATTACTAATTATTGGTAATTATTGGTAATTATTGGTAATTATTGGTAATTATTACTAGTTATTGGTAATTAATGTTAATTATTACAAATTTTTGGTAATTATTACTAATGTTTGGTAATTGTTACTTATTATTGGTAAATATTACTAATTATTGGTAATTATTACTAATTATTGGTAATTGTTACTAATTATTGGTAATTATTACTAATTATTGGTAATTATGAGTAATTATTGGTAATTATTACTAATTATTGGTAATTATTACCAACTATTGATAATTATTACTAATTATCACTAATTTTTGTAATTGTTACTAATTTTTGGTAATTTTTACTAATTTTTTGTAATTGTTACTAATTATTGGTAGTTGTTAATAATTATTGGTAATTATTACTAATTATTGGTAATTATTACTAAATACTGGTAATTATTACTAATTATTGGTAATTATTACTAATTATTGGTAATTATTACTAATTATTGGTAATTATTACTAATTATTGGTAATTATTACTAATTATTGGTAATTATTGTTAATTATTGGTAATTATTACTAATTATTGGTAATTATTACTAATTATTACTACTTATTGGTAATTAGTGGTAATTATTTCTAATTATTACTAATTATTGGTAATTAGTGATAATTAATACCAATTATTACTAATTGTTGGTAATTATTGGTAATTATTACTAATTATGGATAATTATTGGTAATTATTACTATTTATTGGTAATTATTGGTAATTATTACTAATTATTGGTAATTATTGCTAATTATTTATAATTATTACTAATTATTGCTAATTATTGGAAATAATTGCTAATTATTACTAATTATTGCTAATTATTGGTAATTATTACTAATTATTACTAATTATTGGTAATTATTGGTTATTATTACTAATTATTCCTAATTATTTTTAATTATCCCTAATTATTACTATTTATTACTAATTTTTTGTATTTATTACGAATTATTGGAAATTATTACGAATTGTTGGAAATTATTACGAATTATTGGTAATTATTGCTAATTATTGGTAATTATTACTAATTATTGGTAATTATTCCTAATTATTGGTAATTATTCCTAATTATTGGTAATTATTCCTAATTATTGGTAATTATTCTCAGTTATTGGTAATTATTCATAATTATTGGTAAATATTGACAATTATTTGCAATTATTGGTAAATATTGGTAATTATTGGAAAATATATTGACAAATATTAGCAATTATTGAATATTGAGAATTATTATTAATTATTACTAATTATTAGTAATTATTACTAATTATTGGTAATTATTATAAATTATTACTAATTAATGTTAATTATTTCTATTAATTATTAATTAATTCTAATTAATTTTAATTTTTCATAATTACTGCTAATTAATTGCAATTATAGCTAACTATTTTAAATTAATTAGTGTTTAATTGTCTCTAATTACTATTAATTATTAATAATTATTCATAATTATTTCTAATTAGAAATCAAAAAAATAAAATTCTAAAAATTTGAACTAAATAAATATAATAAATAAAATAAATATTAAATTAAAATTCAGATAAAAACCTTAAACTTGATGTCAATGTCGAGCGACTGTTGTTGTAGAACACCACCAACTGAATCCTCGAAGTCGGAAAAAAAATTTTACAACTGAAAATCGTAAAAGATTCAGAGTGCAAAAATTATAACGGTTGAGAGTTAAGAATGAGGAAATTGTAATGGTTGGTGGTATTTATAGGTTAACTTAATTGAGACGGGGTTATTTGCGACGAGAATACCGTCGGAAATATCGTTATTTGCGACGGGACCCGTCGCAAATAACCCTGGCCGCATTTAATTATGGGCGACATTCAAATGGTAATTTGCGACGGGGCCCGTCACAAATAACCCTGATCGCATTTAATTATGGGCGGCATTAAAATGGTTATTTGTGACGGGTCCCATCGCAAATAACCCCTATAGTCGGGGTATTTGCGACGAGACTGCAGTCCCGTCGCAAATAGGCTTTAACCGCCACCGGTTATTTGGACGGGGTTTTATCCCCATCGTAAATAAACATCGCGCAGTTTGGCACGCATCTCGCGCCAAACTATTTGCGACGGGTAAAAAAACCCGTCGCAAATAACTGATTAATTGCGATGGGAAGAGTAGCCCGTCGCAAATACTCCTTTGCGAAAGGTAATTGTGACGAGAATAATTCCCGTCGCAAATGCCTCGTCGCTATGAATCATTTTTCCAGTAGTGTACAATTATTTTTAGGGAATATTAGTGGGATCTTGGGTGGATTTATATAGGTTAAGAGTGGGGATTTCATTATTATTTCTCAAACATAAGTTTATGACTCTATATAATAAAATAAACAAAACCACAAAACTTAAATTGGTTTTTTCCAATTTATTCATCCAAGTGTGAGTGGTTTTTTTATTTTATAATGGTATGTTCCTATGTTAAAAAATAATATCCTTGATGATGTGGACATTAATCATACTCTTAAAGACGTTATTTTAAAACCGGAAAACATATTAATGGTTTTGGAGGATTCATAAGGGATTTATAAAATTATTAAAATAAATATAAAATCAAATTATTCTAAAGGGAAAACATATATTAGTTCTTGGAAACCAATTATAGTAATTAGTAAATCACTATTGGGTCATTATGATGTCATAATACATAACATATATTTATTATGTATATAATTTTTTCACAAAACAATTGAATGTTTCAGAAAATTGTGAAAATTTTAATATTGGATAATTTTGAAATTATGATTTAAAAAATAATATTCATTTTATCAAAATAATATTCTGAATTGAGTGATATTAATTTTTAAAATAGGAATTTATATTTATTATGAAATACTGTATTTTATAGAAATAATATTTATCAAACCCTTATAAAAATTATATTTTTGTTCGTAAATATTATATGATCATTTATATTTAATAAAAATTATTTTAAACATATATTCTATTAAAATATTTTTTTAAAATATACTTTCATTCATGAATATAATATCCTTCATTGAATTTGAATATTACTTAAGAAAACTATATTTCTTTTATTGTATCAAAAATAATTTTTTTTTTAAAAAAATAATAAGAATTAAATATATCCATTATTTTATTTATAATAGTATATAAAAATTAATATTATTGAGGTCTTGATACATATACCTTTAATACAACAACAACACCCAATGTGTAATGTGTGCGACTTTCAGATTTCTATTGGTGGTTCGACAAACATGGTTTGGGATGTGATCTCGATGAGCATGAACATATCCTATGAATGGTTTCAATCATGCTTAAGTTGTTGTTTCTAATCATGGGATTGGTAAATTGAAAATACCAGTGATGTTGTCTACCCTAAAATCTATGATAAATGTGCTTCATTGGGTATGAACCTACTGGCTGCGGCCATCACTTCATTTGTCTATGTAAATTAGATTTTTTAAAACCCTATATTTATACGAATCATGATATCACGGTTAAAAGACTATATTAAAAATAATTAATATTATTAATGATATTTTTAAACTAATATAATAAATCCATATAATTTCATCTTTTTTCTATAACCATAATACCTAATCATACATTTAATTACATCATAAAGGGATTTTTATTTGTAAAAGTTTAGGTCTTTATAATCTTCCCACCTTCATAAAAGTATCCATAGAATTTTTTTCATTTACCATACTAAAATGAATGAGGGTGATTATTTCTCATCACATATTCTAGTTCCCATAGTGGTTCATCAAAATAAGAATCTCGACATCACTTTAAGAAGGTGAATTGTCTTATTTCATAGATTTTTTATCAATGATATATAATTTTCACTAGCTGCTCTCCATAAGAATGATCATTCTCCATCAGTACCTCATCTGGATTGTGTACATGTGACATGTCTAGCATTTACACCTTCACGAGGAATAAATGGAATATATCATGTAGTAGAGATATGTTCTGTTGAAGTGAAATTTGATATTCCACTACTCTGATGCGATCAAGGATCACAAAGGGAATAATATATCTTGGACAAATAATTCTCTTCTTCCCAAATATCATTACCTTATTTCATGGTGATACATGGAGGAAAAACATATCTATAACATAAATCTATATGTATCATTGATTATTTTTAGAATAACTATTCTATCAACTATGATGATCCTTCATGTAATTTTGAATGGTCATATCTTCTTCCACTATTTTTCAACACTTTTAAGACCTAGAAGTTTTTGTTCCATATTTTCATCCTAGAAAGAAAGTGTTTGTCACCAGTTCCCAAAATGGGTTTCATAGGGTGCCATTTGTATTCTAGAGTGAAAACTATTGTTGTATGAGAGCATTACCAAAGTAAGTTGTTGGGCTCATCCTCCTTTTATGTCAATCAAGCATGATCTCAACTTATCCTTGAGTGTCAATATATTCAACTAAGATTAGAGATGAGATCATGGTTGGAAAGTCATTATGAAGTTCGACTCAATGTTTTTATTGTTATGGACACTCTTCCAGAACATGGAGATAAATTGGGGGGGTCATGATTGAATATAATCAATTGTGGCGTCCCATGAAACATCACCACTTCTCTAATGTATATACATTCAAGTTAATCATGTGAGAATTCCTCTCCAATCACAATAAAGTGTTCAATTTTATATGATGATCCTCTAGAATCCAGATAACAGTATTTCTTATTTATGTTTTAAGAATAAAACATACAATGTCCACTGTGATATTTACTCATTCACATGAACTTACGGTTAATAGATGCATCATTCCCTTTTATTTTTACCTTTTCACCTTAACTTCCTAACATACAAGACATATTGATGTATATTTAGTGATTCCTTTTATATATTTTCCTACCAATAGTGCTATCTGATATCTATATATATCTTTTTGATTCATATACAGATGGGTATGGTTGAGAAATGTACATCCTTCAAAATATATTTCATAAACCCTTGTTTTTATGTACTACTTAGTCATGACTAAAATTTTAAGACATCATCTTCATTAACATTGAACTTTGAGGATTTCCCTTTTATTATATCTTCTAGTTTCATCTCAATTACAACGTCATATATTTGTAAAACATTTATCCTCTCCAAAATGGATGGTTGAGGAATTATTTGTGAAAATATTGATTATTTTCCATCCTTTATGATCCCCATGTCTATTATTTTGAAATCTAAGAATATCATGTCCCTCTAAATTCTCATCAATGTTAGAATTGTTAGGTTATTTATACATAGAGTCTCCTCTAATTTCTTTTCATTCCTTGTAAGGTAGTAAATTGAGTGGTTGTAGTCCTTTATCTTACCTAACCATCTTCATTGGTACATATTCAAATATTTTTTCTGTGAATATGTACTTAAGGATTTTTTGAAATGAATATATTTCATACATTCCCCAAAGAGATAATTACACTTCATTTTCAAAGATAATATTACTTCATCCAACTATAGATCATGTGTGGGGTAGTTTGGTTCATGAACATTCATCTACCTTGATGAATAAGATATCACATTTTCATTCTATTTTACCACACATCCCAAGCACTTCTTTGAAGGATCTATAAACACCATGGAAATTTCATATACTTATGGGTAGTGTGAGTACAACTGTAGTAACAATACTCATTATCAACTCCTTGATGCTCTAATCACATTTATAATTCCCATAAAACGGGACTCCCTTCTGAGTTGGCTTTGTTATAGGGATTGAAAACTACGAGAAATTTCCCAAAAATCAACGAATAAACGCAGATAGTCCAAGGAAAATATATATATCTATTATAGATAAGGTCCTAAACCATACCTCAATTAAATTTTTCATTGAAATGTCCATAGATATCCAATTTATTAATGATATTAAAAATTATTGATACTTCCTTCAATTATTACTCAATTTTTTTACTTTGAATAATATTTCCCTCCATATGGTATTTAACATAGTGTTGAGATGCTCATGAATCTGATCCTTTATTTGGGAGTTTATTAGAATATCATCAATAAACACAACCAGAAATGTTTTGAGGTAATCTCTAAATACTCTATTCATATGTCCAAGATTATTTATAGAGATTTAGTGAGTCTGAATGGAATTACTATGAACTCATAGTTTTAATACCCTATGCAAAAAGTAGTCTTGGGGATATCCTCTTTATTCACCAGAATTTGGTAATGTACCGACCATAGATCCACCTTGGAGAAGTATTGTTCTCCATGTAGCTGATAAGAAAATTCAACAAATTATTTTAGAGGACACCTATTATTTATCATTATCTTATTAATATTTATATAATCAATGAAAATGCGTATTGACTAATCCTTCTCCTAGAAAAATATGATCCGTTCACCCCTTGGTGATGAACTTGAGTATATAAACCCTTTATCGATATTCTTATATAGTTATATTTTAAACTATTAAACATCCACAATATCCATTATAAATGGATTATTGTATAATGGTAATTCCAAAGGTATAATCATGAATGAAAATTAACCTATTCACTAGGTGGAAGTCTAGGATATTCGTCAGAACAAAACATCAAGGTACTTCGAGGATGATCCATTCCATAGACACAATTATATTTTTAGAAACACTTGCTCATCAAGAAATAATATCCATGCTTTAGATGTTTGTGCTAAAAAAGAATCATCCATCTTCTCTCATTGGTACAAAATCAAAGGATGATTCATGATATAGATATTGATTTACTTTCATTGTAATTTATATTGGCTCTATATAGGGAAAACCATTACACACCGATAATTTAATTTAACTCCCACAAAATGAGTATTAAAAGGGTTTCTAGGAAAATGAACCCACAAATTTTTATAGGGGATGATTTATATACATAGGATACAATATTTTCCCTATTTTCAATTTTCATTAGTAGCTCTACATCCTTGAATTCTGGTGGTTTTTTATAGTTATACTAATATATCATGATATAAAAGAAGGATTAGAACTAGAATAAAAAATAATTATCACTATTCATGAATATATAATTATAACACACTTCACAACTTCGTCGTTGGGATCCACTCAATAGTTGTGTTGGAAAAAGCCGTCCTTGTTTCATATGAGGTTGTTGGTTGTCTCTTAAAATCCTTGGCTTTATTACATGGTTTTCAAAGGTCTAATGTTCTTTACTATTGGTGTAATAAACATTTCATTGAGGTTTGAACCAATAATTCCTTTCCTATATCAAATTTTCAGTTTCTCCTACATGAAATTTCAAGATAGGTTTCCTTACATCCCACTCCAAAATCATTTATCACCCTCTGTGAAAATTTTTAGGCTGTTTCTTTCATCACATTTGAAAAGTGGGATATTGAATTATCATGGAAAAATAAGATTTATCCCTCAGACCAAAATAATTAAACTCCACTTTTATTTTATTTTCCCCATGATAGACTTGATATTCACCAATCTCCATATCATCTTTGGGGGAACATCAAAAAAAATTCCTCCTAACATTCAATGTATAGGATCACCAAGGATTTTCATAGACTATTTTTAATCCAACCAAAGTAGCAGTAGAAATTTTATTTCTGGTAATGACAAATCTAGAGGGGTATCATGCAAATATTGTGATGTTTTTCTCGTACTCCCCAATATATTTGTCATACTTTTTCACAATGGAAAGAAAAATCCCTTCCATTTTAAGTCGGAGAGTGTGAGTAATATATTTATCATAAAAATTCACGTAATTACTTCCACCCCATCGCGTCGATCTCTTCCTCAGACATTATACTATTTTTTATTTTACACCACTGATCAACATCTATATATACATTATTAATAGCCAGTAGGATATTCTTTTGATTAGAATAATGAATGTTTGAGAAGATCATTTCAATGGATTTTATCCACTATTCCATGACAAAGGGATCATAAAATCCATTTAAATTCTATATCCTTTGTCTTACTAAGCTATCAATTTCATCTTGTTCTTACTTAGGAGGACTTAGGTGATCCTCCATATTTGAGATTTTTTTAGAGCTGAATTCCAATGAGATATTATCACCACTATGATTTCAATTACCTCTCCTAGTAGGTTGGTAATCTTATTTAAGAACTGATAACATTTCCCTTCATATTGATTTTTTAACCGACTCCTCATATTTCCATCCATTTATTAGAAACAAAATTAGCGATTATTATTTTTAAACTATTATACTCCTTGAAGAAAATCCAATGAAATAGAAGAGATAAGTTATAAATCACAAGAATACCCTTAAAATATAAATTTATAGGATTTAATCTATGTTATACATGATCTATTTCCAAACATATATACTTATAGGCAGTTTTGGTTCTATGAAAAATGGTCCATAATGTGATTTTGAATTTATTAAATTATATCCCCATGGATTGTCTAATCTGATTAGTAGTAAGGATTTTTTTTCTTACACTAGTTTATGTTCAATTCTTTCTAAAAGTAGTGTTTTCAGTTTTTACCACTATATACATTTGTGTGAGAGAGATATCCACTTATAAGATTCAGGCAGAGATTTATTTTCTTGATAAACCACATAATCTATACATACAATAATATAGGGAGTTTTTCTTATAATTATTCATATATATAAAGATTTATGTAGATTTTTCTAATCTAAAACCCAAAAAGAAAAAAATTGTCCACTGTTACAAACTATGACCACTCTAATCATTATTACACATTAATTTATTATTTATTTCATAAAATTACACATAATAAAAATCTGAATATCAATATATCTAATGTCATTGTAAAAAATTTATGTAAAATAACAACATAAAATGTGGAATACATCATATATATTGAAAAATTCCTTAACATTATCATAATATTCCATATAACTTAAAAGTGCATGGGATCACCTAGACACATACATATAAACGAGGTGAGATATATATCCCAATATAAGAATAAGCACGACATAACATGAAAATCTAATAAATGAGAGAAAATAGACATATCAATGGGGGAAAAGGAGTTGAAACCATAAACAAGAATATTGATACATGATATAACATGATAATCATAATGGAAACCTGGGAAATGTGGATACAACTTAAAACATTTCACAATATACTTAGTACAATGTGAACTACTATGAAATCATGATAAGAAAATTTTAATAAAGGAATTAGGTTTAATATATGTCCCAACATGATTTATCATGATACTAAACATTACCCATGGCGTTGGAGTACTATATAATTTTGGGTACACCCGTCACTTTCATTTTATTCTCATTCTTAAGTATCCCCTACCTTGAGTGTGTGACGTAAAATCATGGAAGGATCTTCTTGAGATCTTGCAGTGACCTTAGATGGACAATAGATTTGTGAGCACAAAGTTAGGATGTAATATTAAGATTTTTAGGGATGATAAGTGGGATCTTGGGTCGGTTTATATAGGAAAAAGTGGGAATTTCTTTATTTTTTCTCAAATAATGGTTTTTGACTATATATAAAAAAATTAAAAAAACCATTAACCTAACCATGGTATTCCCATTGTTTTCTATCACATGGGAGTGGTTTTAAATATTTTATAAATTAATGGTCTGAAATTAATAATATAATATCCTTACTGATGTGGAATTGAGTACTACTCTTAAAAAAATGAGATTAAAACCATAAATTATATTAATGGTGTTAGATGATTCATGAAGGATTTCTAATATTAATAAAATAAATATAAAATAACATTATTTCAAATGGATAAAAAAAATTGGTCATAAAAATATTAACCCAAACTCAAAAGTCTAGGATCTAGAGTTTGCTACCAATTACATTGGCATGATTACAAGAAATCAAATCCTGATAGACTGACCAGTTTATTGCTCGTGGTAAATTGGATACATACATGAGTATTATATTAAAAATAAATTTTCTAATTAAAAAATATTTTTTTTTTCTAAATAACATTGAGGATAATATTATTCCATACAGAATATCTCCTCATATATTTCATATTAAATTTCATGGATTCCTCATAAACGAATCATAGTAAGGGTGAGCTCAAATTTTCATTAAACGTAAAGTATAATAGTATAAATAAAAAATCAACAAAAATAAATTAATATGGAAAGTTAAATAACTAAACACAAATACTAGGTAATTAATAGAAAGAAAAGAAAGTGAATGAGAAAAAAGGATATGTAAACGAAAACTCATGCTACTCAGATTAATCATTCATGAAAAATATATATTACATTATAATAAGTCTAAACACATTTCAGTAATCAATGAAATGAAAATGAATTATATCAATTGATATATCGCTGAAAAATCACACAGATGAATACTAACTGAAACCAAATATGGGTAATGATTTTTCCATGGACATAATGTTTGAGGCACATGAAAACCAATACCATCAAGACCATTCACAAGATGGTGTAAATCTAAGAATATAAACACAAATAATTTTTGAAACATATTTGACTCATGAGAGCCTAACAATTCATCAAGGAGATTTATAATGTTCGAGCTACACCCATCATTTCAGGTTAAAATAATTTTTTATATCTTCTTTCCAAAACATATAAAATGCTTCAAAAAATATCTATATTGGGTAAAGATTATGGGATAATAAATATTTCACAAAATAATCAAATAAATAATAAATTAGAAACCATTGGTAAAATTTTATACGATTTAGGTAATTGTATTATACTAGATAAATGAAATGGACGATTTTTTAAAAATTTGATGCTTAATAAAATGATGATATTGAATATTTCAAGGGTATTAAAAATAAATCAGGGATGTGAATATAGATAATATCTATGGAAAAGTAAATCATAAAAGTTCCAAATGAATATAATGATGGTTTCAATAAAATATATCTTTGTTTGAGTAAAATAGAGGCTTTTTTCATTGATAAATAGAAATAAAAAATATTATGAAAACATTCTTGAGGAAGATATAATTTATATTAAAAACCCTTTTTAAAAACATTTTTTAAAAATTTAAATTTGAATACATTTTCTATATGATGTATCCTTTTAAATATGCAAGGGAAGCTTTAAATAAATGATGGTGAGTAAATCAAAACTTGTTTTATAATGTAAAAAGAACATTCCTTTTTCACGGTAAAAAGAATAGAAAAATGCCTTATTTGGAAAGTGAAAAAAAGATTTCATTGAAAACATTGGTAGTAGAGAAAATGGTATACATGTATTTTCAAAATAATGATAAAACTTTTTTTGAAAACATTTTAAGAAAACCGATTTTTTAGAAGAAAAGATGGTCTCTAACTAAAGATGGAAATAAATTCTGGCTTTCATAAAAATAGTTTCTATAAACATTTGAGTACAAAATAGATGAAAATGCTACCAAAAATAATAAATGTCATAAAAAATAGAGTACAATAAAATTAAAAGGTTTATTATAAAATGATCAAATAAATTACACTTCTGTAAAATTAATTGTAAATAATTCAGAAAAATTGAGATTGTATTGTAAATTCTTGAAAAGATTATAATCATGGAGTGAGGATCAATCAGTGGGAATATTATGTGTGTCAACTATAAATCCACATATAAAAGAGAAAATAAGTCAATAGATATTCAAGTTCATTATACAAATGATCATATAATATTGAGGACAACAAAAAATTAAGATAGCCCAATGAAAATAAATCGGGTTACGAAATTATTTTCCACTTGGTAACTTTTTACTCTATTCCCCTAACATGAAAAAAATATAAATTTAAAATATAAATATCCTAAGAATGTTTGAATAATGATATGATATGAGAAAGTGTAATTTTTTTCACCATATATAATAAATTATGCTTACAATAATAAATTTATTGTTTCCAGTGGAAGTTGAAAATTATTAAAGAAAGTGAGATTTCGAATATATTCCTTAAAAACGTTCTTGTAGAGAATAATATTTAAACCATCCAAATAATCTAATACCACTTTGAAACATTTGATTCATAATCTCCAAGAATGAATGAAATTAATGTAATATTATAATATGATGAAAATAATGTGCTTGATGATATAACATTTAAAATAGAATAATATACAACATATAAAATAAAATTGATGTATGATAACAAATAAGGCTAAGTGGAAAACAAATTGAGATAAAATCCCTTACCATGTGTTTACATTTTGGTTAAAGGCCTTTAAATATATCTATAATAAACTTATATAAATTATCTACATAATTTTTAACCTTTTTAAAGACTAAAAATACTTTTATTTCAAAAAATTGTATGTTGTAGACAACTACTTAATTAATTATGTCTATAATGGGTATTTTGTTCAAATTCAGCTTATTTGTCGAAAACAAAATTTTTAGGTAAACTATGGTCAAATATGTCATTATATAAAATATCCATAACAATAATCCTGAAATTAACATTATATTTATTCATTAATTATGATTTCAAAACCAATAATTAAATATCGTTAATAAAAATTAACCAATGTTACAATCTCGGATATGGTAGGACATACATACACATGAGTAACGTTCCAATTATTAATGATTAATCAAGAATGAAGTTAAGTAATATTATATAATTACATAATTATAAATATATCATAAATAACATGTTATTTAATAATAGATACATATATATATATATATGTCCTTTTATGTAAAAGAAATCACATCATGTCAAGGTGGTGGTAATCCACACGTCCATGATTGACATTATCTCTTTTTAAATGTTGGAAATGGTTACAATGAAAATGATATATATTATATTTCCAATAAGGTAATAACTTCATGAATATAATATTGATTTTTTATTTTTCACATATGTTTATTTATAATAATCCTTTTATAAATTCTATGTATGTTGTGAATGAATCACATTGCTTTTAAGAGGCGGGAGTCCACACATCCACAAACGATGTTATCGTATTGACACAAAATGGAAATTATAAGGTTGTTTGTTGTAAAATGTTTGAAAAATCATAAATATATCATAAATATCAAGTATATAATTTTAAAATGTATTTTCCATCATAATGGACAACCATTAATGTTGGTAAAGGAAAAATGAACAATCATCCTTTCGTGAGGCGGTAGTTCACCGAACATAAAAACAGAAAATTAAATACCCATTATTTGGATGTTTGTAAAAGTTTAAGTCATACCCATAGAATTAAAACTTAAAGGTATATTTAGGATACTATATTTTCTATATAATAATGGAATAATATTAATATTGGGACTGTATATTGGAAAGAAAACTGAAATGATTACGGAATGTTGTTACCACTAAATAGGATAACTCATTTTGGTTTGAACCAAAGGAATACAGTTATTAAATTATTACTAAAGAGATTATTATAGTATTAGGTTAGGTATTTTTAGTATCTATTTGTATAGATATTGGTTGATCAAAATCGTCTTTAATGTTCTGAGTAAGTGGGAGGAGAGGAGGCCTTTTTGTAGTGGAGGATTTGTGACACTCTTGTAATATATTGACAATTGAATTCCATAAAAATTCTACCCATTAAAAGATGATCCCATCATGGTAAAAATTTTATAATGGTGGAGGTATTTTCTACACATGGCTATAAAATGGATTTTGGAAAAGTATCTAGGTCATTTTGGGCCCATAAAATTATGGTTTAGTACTTTATGAAGCTTAATTTTACATTAACTGTTGTAATTAATTTTAATTACCTTCACAAATATTTTTGTTAAAAAACTAAGTATATATTTTTATAAATTATAAATTATTATTATTCTAATTACAGGAAAAAATTCCAAACTTTAATCATATAATTTGCATAAATTTATCAAAATTTTATCCCATAGACAGGATGACACTAGGGGTTTTAAAGTAAAAACTTCTCAATGAGTGCTATATTTCTATAGTCAATTTACAAGTAAAATTGATTATAATAGGCTAAATTTAGTTTATTTTTAAATATATTATCTAATTGAAAATTAAAATAAATTTAATATATGATGTTTCTTTTAAAATAAATTATATAAAATGGTAGTTTTGAATTTAAATTCAGTATTTTTCATTATTTGTTTATAATGAAACATTAAAAAAATTTAAAAAATTTACAATAACCTAAAATTTTTTTTCACATTAAAATATGATGCTTTATTGGACATATATAATCTATAAATGTTCCAAAAATTTAATGTACTGTAGGTTCTCCATTAAATGGCGTTAAAAATGTCCAAATAAAAATATAGTAATTTATGTGTAAAATTGGTTTTGTTCTTATATTATTCTTATAAAATCTATTTGATGAATATAAGAAAATTATTTTGAATATATAATTTATATATATTACATTCATATCACTCATTAATTGTATCTATTATAATTTATTAAGCTAAAATGGCTTGGTGAGCATAAAAATAGATTTCAATAAAATATTTTATTTATTTGTAATTGGTTATTATATTGACTTCTAAATTGTTTGTAACAAATTTATTTGTTGTAAAAACCATATATTTTAATAATATACTTAATACAATTCATAAAATAATTTTTATCATAATATAATATAATATATAATAATTTTTTAATAAATTATTTTTTGGTTAAAACTCAGTCTTTCATGTAATGCAAGCCATCAAAAAACTTATTATTTCATGTTTTTCACACTAACATAGTATCATATGATTTTAATCATATAGACCATATTTAATTTAATTAAAATAGTATATATATTCTAATTACTCGTGGTATTATATTCCCTTATTCTTTTGGATTCACATAGCATGCACGATATCAAATACAATTTACTTATTTAGAATTTTTAGGGTGTTACGTTCTCCCCAAATTATATAAATTGCATCCTCACAATTTAAACTCAATATTGGTGACATATTGTTTGATATTATCTATATTAAAAATATCACATCCTGATAAGGGTTCATAAAAGAATATCTAGAAAGTATATAATGATAATTAAAAATGTAACATGGACTAACATGTAACAATGTCTCTAAGTAGATGAACTTTAATAGAAAATAGTGTTTTGTACATAGAGGAAAATCATAAATATTTATAGGTAGTGATGGAGTTAGTAAAAAAAACAATTTAATGATCAATAAAACGTTGGGGGTCCCCAAATACATAAATCTATGATGTTTTATAAGTCCATGAGTGCAACGAAAAATAAGGTATTAGGACAACATTTTTAGTCATTTTTATAATGCCAAGTAATTATTTTACTAAATAATAATGTAATGAAAAAAATTACTAAATATATTTATATAAATACAATTTAAACATTTGATTGTGCTTAAATCAATTTTTTAGTTCATTAAAAAATTAATATTGATGCATGATGCAATAAATACATTTTTAAAGGATCTTAAGTCCCGTAGAAGTGTTATAATTATAACCATTGGTCTCTAACTATGATCCAAAACTAATATTGTTAACATATTAATCAATAAACCTTAAAATTTACGCTATTGGTTCATCATTAATATTTACTCATATGATTGTCTAACTAAAAATAGTGGTGTTTATCCGGGACATTTCATAGGTCAATGGTTGGTGTTAAAACCTTATCATCCTTCAGTCATGTGTTCAAGTCCCACAGGCATTCTTGACATGATTTTTTGTCACAAAAAATATAGTATATCCTTTTCTAAACCCATATTAATATAATTTTATGAAAAAAATTTATTCAAATCCTTGATATAATATTAATAACTAACTATTATTTTAACTATGGTTTTCAATAAAAACCCAACACATAAAAACATTATCCATTTATTTACACATAGTTCCTTCTTTGTTGTAGGGTTTATCCATAATATAATTTATAGGTTTCATTAATCATGAAACCTTAACTTCAATCTAAAAAACCTTATGTTCATCATATTTTATTCATTCTAAAAATATATCATAGTGGTTTGTTGAGAAAATGTTAATTTTAATAAACATATCCCTCAAGAGTGAAAAACTAGGTGCCTAGTAAGGCTCATTTTCATGTACCAAGTTGTAACGAGTCAGGCCCTATACACCTTTTCAGAGTTTTAACTTCTAGGTAAATTGATGCCAAAACCAAGTCCACATTTAGTATCCAAACAAGTATGTATTTCTAGAAAAACTACATAATTACTATATAACCTAATTATTATGATGATCTTCTATACCAAACTTTAAATTAAATCCTAGTGATATGTTTTAAAATCTAGGTTTTCCTGAATCTAGTTCCCTACAGTTCTACTAATCTTTCTCTCTAACCAAATGTAGTGAACCAACCCTAGAATGCCAGATGTTAGTGTTTTCTATCAATTACATTGGAATGAATACAAGAAATCAAATCCTAATGGACCGTCCAGTCTATTAGTCTTGGTAAACTAGATACATTAATTATCCATGTATTAAAAAAATAATATACTAATTACAAAAAAACTGTTATTAACATCGAGGATAAACTTATTCCATGTAGAATATATCTGTGTATATTTCGAAGTATGCTTTTTGGATTCCTGGGAAACGAAACATAATATTGGTGTAGTCAAATTCTCAATAAGGGTAAAGTATAGAAGAATAAATAATGAATCAATAGTAGTAATGTAACATGGAAAGGTAAATAAATGAACACACATACAATGTAATCAATAGGTTGAAAATGAATTGAATAGGAAATAATGCAAGGTAAATGAAAACACATGCCATTAAAATTACTAGATGGGGAAAAATAAATATGGTATGGTCAGAAGATGAAACACATGAAATTAATTAATGAACTAAAAATGAAATGTCTCCATTGTTATGTCGACAAAAAATATCATGAATGACTAATAACTGAAACTAAAGTAGGGTAACACTTTCTTAATAGATGTCATGTCTAAGGCCCATGGAAACCTATACCATCAATTCCATTTAGAAGATGTTTTAAAATAACATATATAATCCCATTTAATTTCTATAACTGATTTGTATCACGATAACTTGTTGATGCATTGAGGATCTATATAAATATTGGGCTCCACCCATCATTTCGTATCCAAATCATTCATCATATTGAGTAACTAAACTAAATATTATGTCTTTTAAAATATCTCTTCTGGATATGGATTATGAAATAATTCATATTTCACTAAATAATCAAATAGATATCAAAATAAACATTTTAGTTAAAATATTATATTGTTTAGGATATAGTAATATCCATTATAAATGAAATGGATAATTTAGGGGAAATTCAATATTCAATTATCATAAGATATTAAATATTTCAAGGGGACTAAAAAATAAAAAAGGATGTGAATGTGAATAATATCCCTGGCCAAATCAATTATAATCCATCTAGATGAAGAATAAGGATGGTTTCGGCAAACTATGTCCAGTGTGATGTAAAATAAAGGGTTGTTTTCATGGAAAAATATAAATAAAATGATCTCTTAAAAACATTATTAGGTAAAAAATCCTTTTATTTAAAAACCATTTCATTTAAATCACTTATAAATAAAATTAAATTATAAATTCACCTTTCAATCATGTAAAGGATTCTTAAAAGAAATGATGGTCAGTGAATCAATATTGGTCATAAGAGGTAGAATGAATATTCCTTTTTCGCGGAAAAAATGGTAGTAAAATTCATTGTATGGAAAGCGATAAAAATATTTCATTGAAAAAATTGGTAAAAGAAAAAAAGGTAAATATATCTTTACTAAATGATGCTAAAAAATTTAAATCCATTTTAGAAAAAAATATTTTAATTATAAAATATGTTCTCCGACTAAATAGATAAGTAAAGTCTGGTTTTCATAAAAAATATTAATAAAATATTTTTATTTGAAAAGAGTGGGAAAATTGAACCAATAATTAATAAAGTTCATTAATAACCAGATTATAATAAGATTAATGGTTTTATTATAAAATAATCAAATAAAATCATTTTATGGAAATATAAGTCTAAATAATCCCAAAAAACTGATATTGTAATGTAAACCCTTGAAATATTATAATGTTTGAGTGAGTATCAATGAATCATTAGATTATGTGTATCAACGATAAATCCATATATAGATTAGGAAATATATAAATATATAGTCTAGGTTATTATACACATGGTTATAGAATATTAACGACAATGAGGAAGTAATATAACCCAATGAATGTAAATTTGGTTATGAAATTCTTTTCAAGATCCTATCTTTTTACTCATCTTCCATTATATATAATATTTCAAATTGAAACTATAAATATCCTGAATAATTATTGAATAACTATATTATATGAAAAATTGGCAATATGTTCACTATATATAAGAAATTAGGCGCAAATCAATAAACTAAATTTTTTCATGAGAATTTTAGCAATCACAAAATTAAGATAGATTGAAAATATAATCATTCAAAACTTTTATGATGAGAGTAATATTTAAACATTCTAAATTTTCCCATAAAACATTGAAACATTTGATTCATAACCTCCAAGAACGAATAAAATTAAATTGAACATGAAATATCATGAGATTAAAGAGTTTCATGATATAAATTTTCAAATGAAATTATATAAACTATATAAAATAATCTAGGTACATAACAACAAATAAGATTCAGCGGAATATAAATTGAGAAGAAATCACTCACATTATGTCTCTTTTTGAGGGAACATCCTTTGAATAACAATATAATAAAATTAGGTTAATTATAAAATATTTTATAACCTTTTTCAAGTTCATCATTACATTTATTTAACTTATTTCTGTTTTTATACGACTACATAATCATTAATGTTTAAATTAGGTGTTTTGATGAAATTAAATTTATTTTAAAAAAACAACTATTATGTGTCAACTATGGTCAAAGTGTCATTATATAAAATCTCTAGAATAATATTCAAATCATAATTATATATATTTATACATCAATTATACTCTTAAAACCAATCATTAAATATGTTTGTGAAAAATTAACCAATGTTATAACCATGGAGATGGTAGGTCATACTTACGAATGAGATACGTTCTAATTTTTTGATGATCTTTCTGGAAAAAGGGTATATAATATTATATAATTATGTAATAATGGATATATCATTAAAATAATATCATTTAAGCTTATATAAATATATATATATAACTCTTTTGATTTAAAAAGAATCACATTATGTCCAGGTGTTGTACTTCACACGTCCACGAATGACTATATCTCTTTTTAAGTGTGTGAAGGGTAATAAAGAAAATGATATATATTATATTTCAGAAAAAAATTATTTTATTATTATTAAATAGATGTTTTCTATGTGACATATTTTTAATTAAAATCATCCATTATATATACCATGTATCGTGTGAATGAATCATGTCACTTTTACGTGGTGGTAGTCCACACTTCCACAAAAATGTTATCATATTAAACAATTGTGATGTATAAGGGTATGTGTTATAAAAGAATTATTGACAAATAAATACATATTATATATAATATATATCATATATAAATAAAATTTTCATCATTATTCCAAGCCATGAATATTTGTAATGGAAAAAATGAACAATTATCGTTTTGTGAGGTGGTAGTTCACTGTATAATGAAACAACATTTTTGTCACCAATTATAAGGATGTTTGTGTATATGTAGGTAGAAAACATTCCATTAAAACATTTTCGTATATTTAGCACACTATTTTTATTATATAATTATTTAATAATTATAGTTTATGGAGTGTATAATAGAAATAAAACTAAAATCATTATGGAAAGATGTTACCATTTAATCGGGTAACTCCATTTGATTTAAACCCACGACATAAATGGATTTCCTTATTAACCAAGGAAGTACTATATGATTAGGGGAAAGATATTGAGGAGATATCATGTTAGTTATTTTTCAATACATTTTGTAATGATATTAGTGAGTAATTCGGTGGATAAGAGGCCTTTCTAGTGGTGTTAGAGTGGAACTCTTGTAATATTTCCACAACTAAATTCCATACATATTTTTATAATTGAAAATGCCTCCCATAATTATCATATTTCGATCCATATGTTTATATGGTCTAAATATGTACTTAAAATGAATTTTGGATAGGTTTCTAGGTTATTTGGGGCCTATAGATTAAGGTATAGTCCATTATTATGTTTAATTTTACCTGAATCGATGAAAATAATTTTGATTTTATTCAAAAAAGTTTTCTATAAAAATATAATTTATAAATATAAAACATTAAAAATTATTCTAATTAAAAATATGTAATCCATTTTTCCAAATACCAATCACATAAGTGGAAGAAATTAATTTAGATTTAAATACACATACAGGAGGAAAATGTTGATTTTTAAAGTAAATATTTCTAAAAAAATCTATGGTTGTCCAGTTAATTTTAGAATGAAATTGATACCAATGACCTAAATTGTGTTAATATATAAAAATATATTTAATTAAACTTTAAAACAAATTTAACATATTATTTATCCTTATTAATATATTATATGTAAAAATAGTTGTTAATTGAAATTCAGTATTTTTTATTATCCGTTAAAAATGAATCTTCAGAAGAAAATATGGAATATTTAACATACCCTAATTTTTATATTTAATATTTAAATATTTAGTTTATTTTGATATATATAATATATAAAATATCAAAAAATTGAATTTAAAAAAGGTTCACCATTATAAACTGTAAAAATATCTTAATAGAAATATAGTAATTTTTGTGTAAAATTAGGTTTGTTTTCATGTTATGTTAATAAAATCTATTAGATGAATAAAAAATATTAAATTGAATAATATATATATATATATTAAAATAATATAACATACTAATTTTAATTAATATAATTATTTGGGTAAAATAGCATGGTGATCATAAAAATAGTTTTCTAGAAAATATTCACTTTAGTTTCAATTAGATCTTATTTTCATTTCTAATTAATTTTTAACCAATTAAATAGCTATGCAAACCATATATTTCCATAATCTAGTTAATGTTATTCATAATATATAGTTTATTATATCTAAATATTTTAAAAAATAATTTTTAAATAATATATGGTTGTTCAGTTAAAACTCAGTCTTCTTTAAAATACAGGCCATTGAAAAACTAATTTTTGTGAATGTTACATGTGCAATTAGTATCTCATAAATTTAGTTCAATAGAATATATTGAATTTTTTTAAAATAATAAATATATTATAAATACTTGGGATATAATATTCCCTTGTGCGCTTGGTGTCACATGTCATACAAACTTTCGAATACAAGTTTTTCTTTTAGAAATTTTGGGATCTTATAGTGAATACCCTTTATAGTATTAATTACATTAAATTTGGGTCATTATGATATCATAATACCCTATATATTTTAACTGTATTTTTTTACCCTAAAATATTACTGTCTAAAAAAATTACAAAAAATTCACCTTTGGATAGTTTTGGTTTTTTATTTCCAAAAAATTATTTATTTTATCAATATAATTTTCTAAACATGTGTATTTTAACATTTAAAACAAAAATATATATTAATTGAGAAATGATTTTTTTTCAATTGAAATGTTCAATCCCTTATAAGAATTAAAATTTTCTTACTTAAAATTATATGATAATTTATAACTAAAAAACATTCTTAAATGATAATATTTTATTAAAATATTATTTATTTCTAAAATATATTAAATTCCTAAAAATATAATTCTAAATTGAAAATGGATATTTCTCCGAAATAAAATTTGTGTTTTATTTTTTATAAAATCAAAATAATTTATAATGTAACAATAATAAGTAAATATTATAATTATTTTATTGAAAATAGAATAAACATATTCATCTTATTAAGGAATTTATATATATCTCTTTAATACACTAAGAATCTTCCATAGCATATTGTGTGAGACTCTGGGAATTTAATGGGTTGGTTTGGAGAACATGGTTTGTCACATGAATTCAATGATGTTGAACTTTTCCCATAAATGGATTCACTCGTGCTTAATTTATTAGATCTCAACATATTATTGGTTAGGGGAAAGTCTCAGTGATGATATATATCCCTTTATAGCTCAGATAAATGGTATTCATAGGGTATGATCCTGTTGGATAAGGTCATCACATCCTTGGTCTATATATTTTTTTTTGAAATCCTATATTTATAGTAATCATGTTATCATTATTTGACAACTATATTGTCAATGGTTGAGATCCATTATGGTATTTTAAATCCTATATTGTAAATCCATGTATGTGGATGTGTTTTTTGTAACCAAAATGCATAATAAGACATTTAACACTATCAAAAAGAGAATTTTATTTATAAAAGTTTGAGTCATTACAATATTAAACTATAGAGATTCTTGATACACTTTTTCATTGTATCTTACAACAACTAGAATAGAAAAAATGTTCGTGGTTTTTTTATGTGCATGCTTTCAGTCAAACCCTAAGGAAATTCATAATAAAGATATAAAATATTGTAATTATATATATTAAGGGGACTATCAGTAGTAGTATATTTTATTATAGTCAAGATTGTTTTTATTTACAATCTTATTCGGATTTTGGATTTGAGGCATGTAGGATTGGATATAAAATCAAAATCGGTATGTGTTATTTTTTTGGTAAAATTTTATTTTAATGGATTTTTAAGAAATATCTATTAGTATAACTGTTTAACTTGAGTCTGAATATGTTTCTACTACTAATTGATGAATATATATTATATGGATTAAATAATAATTATTCGGTTTTAATATTACTTTTTATAATTTTCCAATATTATGTGATAATTTCAATGATATTTAAATTTCCAGAAACACTATGCAACACACTATATCAAAACACATGGATAATATATTTCATTTTATAATAGATCATGTATGTAAAGGTTATATTTTCATAGAATTTATTCCAACCGAAAAATGGTGAAAATTTATAATAAATAATTATATTCTATCAAATATGAGAAAATGAATTTTGAAATGGGTATGTTAGAAGCTTATTGATTTCGTTTCTGATAATATTTTCATTTAAAAACAAACTGATCTCTATTTTAAATTATGTTTACTTGTATTCCATAATCTCAAGTTTATATTAATTATAATTATGCTCTAATTAATACTATGTTTTTTATACTGTTTAAAAGGGAGAATGTTTTAAATATTTAAATATTTAATTATAAATATAATTTTTGATAAATTTTAAAATGGTAGAGAATGTTTTTTAAAATATAACAAATGTTGGGTTTTTTAATTTACACAAAGTTGGAGATTTTTATGATTTGAATATGATTATATATCATTTTTATAATTTTTTTGATAAATTTTTATTTCCACTGTTTTATTAAATATAAATTTTTCAATGAAATAACCATGGGATATATTTTTAGAGACTGAATTTTTGCATTAATTCTTTTGAAACTTTTTTGATAAATTAAACTATCCTCCTATTAATTAAAATTATAATTATTTCAATAAATAACAGTTTTTTATTTACATGTTTTAATGTTTTATATTTTCCTTAAACCATAATTTTACAAGATTTCCATTTATATATCTGTAAGAATTTCATGGTAGCTTATTATAAAATATTAATGGAAACCATGAATACCCTTAGACATCCATAATCCACATAGGGGACCGTAAGGGTCAACCCCATGGTAGAGGCATTCCATGTGCCATACATAGGTGAGGTAGTGGTATTTAACCTATGTATAAGGCATGTAGTTCCATTCCTGCATATAACTGGCTCATTTTGCGGGTCGAAAGTACATTTCAACCTTAGATATAACCATAGTTACTTACTTCTAAGAGAATAGGGAAATATGTTGTTTGATAAAACGATGTCCAACATCATGACTTCTCCAATGTGGGATGAATAATCTATGTCCATGGTTCATTTGTTTTAAAAAAACAATAATTGAATGTGTACCACTTGATCTATTGCAACTGGACATCTTAATCATGGCCACTCATAATCTTTATCCTCCAACATTAGTCACGTATCATTGATAATTCATGTTCATATGAGTTATTTCCACCATGTATTCCTTGGATGAACTAAAATTATTTGTTAATGTGGAAGGATAAAAAAAATGTCAACACTCATATCCAGAACATTTTTCAATGTGAATCACATTCAAAAACACCTCCACTGGTTTTATGATATCATTTAGTGTGAAAAAATGTATAACATTTCAAGAATCTTTTCCAACTGAGATACTCAGGACCTACAAGCCTACACACATGCTTTCCAATTGCATCCCCTTATTTAGCATCAATGTATTGGCAGTATCATGGTAGTTTTCTAGTTATCGTGTATTGAGAAAAAATCACCATATGTTTCTTCAAGTATCTATCTAACCATTTGTATAGTTCTAACCTGCTATGGATTGTGGTCTCATGTAACTGTGAGGATCACATGAACATACTCTGGCTTGTTCCTCCAACTTACCATATCTTTCTAGAGACAACCTAGCATTAATTTGATAACCACATTACTATATGAAGATGTATCAATGTTACCACTTTAGTGATGAGGTTACTGAGACTATTTATTATGAGGAGTCCTCCCAACCTACTATGTGATTTAACTCACCATATATAGAGTATTAATGTGAACCTACAATCCTTATCTTTATGCTAACAAAATGAATTTTTTTATGATCTCATGTTTTTTATTTTAATGTGATTATAGTTTCATGGTTAGTATACAACTTTTGTGGTGCACACTAAGAATATCGACCATGTGGATTGAGACTTACACAATTAGTTCAACAAATTGCTTATTTTCAAAAAAAAAAATTATGACACTGTTTTTATTGATTATTTCAATAAATTAATCTAATATAAGTTTTTAAACTATTTTCAATATTATATTTCTTTTTAAAATCATTAAATATTATTATTAATTTTTTATACACTGGTGACTATAAAAAATGGTGGACGTTATTATGGAAATATTAATTGTCATATTATTTATTTATTACTTTTTTCTAAAATATTTAATTATTATTATAATAATAATTTATGAGAGAAATTATATTTATATTAGTTATATGAAAAACTATTATTTAATTTGTTAAAAATAATTGATTTTTATCATCATTCTTACGAAAAAAGAAAAATTCAAAATTTATTTACTATTGAGCCCTATATTTTCAAATTATAGTAAAAAGTAATATTTTATTTTTTGGTCTCTAAAAAGTGGGATGATATGATTAGATCTATTTTAAATTGGAGAATATATTTCTATTAATAATGTTATAAGATTAATCAATTAGAGATGTGATCAGGGAATATAAAAAACAAAAAGAAGGTTGATTAAATAATGTTTTTAGAAAATAAAATGGTGTTGCAGAATTATGTATAATCTAATATGATAATGAATTTTTTTATTTATGATTCATTTATGATAACACAAGTAGGCTTATATTATACCATTATTTATAGTTTTAGTGATCAAAATTAATGAAATTCATTATCTATCTATTTTGACAATCTTATAGTTTTAATTGTATTTAAATTTCATCATATTATTAATTTAATAATTTATTTTCTTATTTAATTTTTTTAAGATTTTTCCAATAAAAAATAATGTATTATTTGTTTTTTATTCTACCACAATAATATACTTCTAAATTTTGAATCCTAATAAAAATTCATGTCACATAATATGTTCAATGATCTTATAATGGAATGGGTCGTGCCTCCTATTATTTGTAAATGATAGATTCTATAATACGTTATTAAGCCTTTACAATATATTTTATTATTGGTTACCAATGCTCTCATAGAGTAGATAATATTGGGGAGTGTACTAGGATTTTAGTAATCTTAACCACTATAAATATTTGTGTTCTTTTTTTCATTGCATTACATATCTTGAACACAGATCTCAATACAGATTCTTCAATTAATAAAACTCTAATTTTTTTATTCATTTAATTTTTATTTTACTATTAATAACCTTATAGTATTAATTTCTACCACTTACAATAAATATAATCTAAGCTTAATTTTGGGATTAAAAAGGATATTTTTATGAAAACTATTTTAAAATAAATAATATTTACCCATTTTAATTTTTTAAATTAACACATAATAAAGAATGATTTAATTGAAATTTATGGATTATATATATAAATATTAATTTAAATTTCATCAGATGATTATTACTAGACATATATTTTTTTTTTCGAAAATTTACATTTTTTTATTGAATACAATTAATGAAAACACACTTCTTTGTCTTGTCTGTGATTCCAATTTTAGAATACATTGTTCCAATTATATGAATTTAATTTGTTAAAATGGGTTTCATTTTTTTAATCATAATAAATTATATTGTTCTATAAGTTCAAATTAATTTATTACACTAATTTATAGTGAAAACAAAGAAAATTAATTTCTACGGTTAAGATAATAATGGATTTACTAAGGGGTTAAAATAAAATGATAAGCATTAAAATGGCCTAAAATTGGTATAAAATATATTTTTTAACATATTTAGACCTTATAATGACAATATATTGACAATATAACATTTTGGATCCATATTTCATATAAAAATCATGGGTACACCTTTTTATATTCAAAAATATAATGTGTTCCACTCATCTCGCTAATAAAAGGCGATCCACTCTTTTATCCTATTTAAACCTTAGATCCCATTATATCAGTCAATACATGCCACACATATCTTCTTTGATTATCTTACCATGACATATATACCTTATTTTCATTTTAATGCCTATTTTTAATCCATTTGATGCTTACGTAATATTTTTTTACAAAAAAAAAGAGTTTTTGTACTTAATCAGGAATATTTATTTAATTTCATCTTCCTCCTCCTTAAAAAATTATAAATTGTTATTATATAAAATATATAGTATATAAAATATATTAATAATTTATTTTATTACTATAATACTCTAAATATATCTCTTATTCAAAAAAATGGGATATGTAATCATAAGTTGTTTGTATGAAGGACTACCACCTCGTGAACCAATTGGCAATCATTCTTCATAGTCACTAATAAAAACATGTAATAATGGTTGTTTTAATATATATATATATATATTTGATATTTGTAAAATCTGTTATATTATGGATTTATTATAACACATATACCTTATTAAATTCCACTTCATGGTGGATAAGATAATGTCGCTTGTGTGTAAAGTGAACTGCTATTTTACGAAGCGATGTGATTCATTTTTCACAATATCATTAATTGAAAATTAAGAAGGGTAAATTTATTTAATATATGTGATAAAAAAATAAATTAGTACTATATTCACAACCTATTTATCATTCTAAAAATATAATATATGCTTTTAGCTCTTATATTGAAAAATTAAAACGTCATTCATACTTACATGTGGACTACCTCCTCCCCTAAGTGATATGATTTTTTCATTGCCACAAGACATGTATGGTATATAAAAGTATAATTAAATAAATATTATGGTATTTATGAAATAATTTTAATTTTTTAAATATAAAATATTACAAAACTCTATTCCATAATGATCGTCGAAAAATGGAAATGTCCCTCATGCATACGTACGACTTACCATCTCTTTGATTGATACGTAGTATATTTTTCATAGAAAAATTTCACTATTGATTTTAAATGAATAATTAATTTCTAAAATGATAATTATTTCATGATTTTAATTCTTACTATTTTAAAATATTGACAACTTTTACCATAGTCAACCTTTCACTGTAATTTTTGAAACACACTCAAAAAAAATCAAACATCTAAAGTGAACTTAAATGATCGACACATTATATTTATCATTGAATGAGATAAAACAAAATCAATAATAAAATTGAAAAAAGAAAATATAAAAGTAAATAATTAACAATGTTTTATTGTTTTGGAATACAAATTACATATTTGACAAGTTGACTCATTGTAAAGGACTTCATATAAAATTATTTTTATTGAGTAAAATTATAATTTTATGCACCTATGTTATTTTTTAGGTTTATATATTTTTATATTAAATATTTTATGTCATGGATTTATCTATTATATTGATATATAATTTTTTAATAATATTATTTAATGGTTCTTATGATAAAAATGCTTCCAAATTAGAAACAGATTTTTCTTAAAAAAATATCCTTGGTTGATGTTTTCTTTCAATACAACTTTTTCAACCATGTCCATATTTTTAAAATGATTTTAATAATGATATTATTTGTATGTGATAATTTTTTAAATTAAATTTATGTCCTTTATTAATTTTTGTTAAAGGAATCTTGTTATAGAATTCTTCACTTCCTTTATAAATGACAATACAAATGTTTTAATATAATATATATGGTGACAACAACTTCTCCGATCAATGTAAATATTACTTGATTCTTGGATTCATTTAAAAGATTTCACATTTTATTAAAATTGAAACTGTTATTTCAGGTATTTGGTTATTGAAAAAGGTTTAATATAAATAAGAGGGAATTTTGATATTGAAAACGTATTTTTAAAATAAAATGGTATTTTGAAATATTATATATATTTATAAATGATTTTAAATTATTGTTTCAATTTTTTTATAAAGAAAAATTGTTATCATATAATTTTTTAATGATATAGAACATTATCATTATATGAGAAATTGGTGATCTTGATATAGCATATATGATATGTGTGAGTAGATAGCACTAGGGGAGACCAATATAACTTATGTGATGTGTGTTCCGAGATAGTGCTCCAATGCGTTGGGTATTGTTCTATGTTTTAAAAAGAATGATTGAGGGAGTTATAAATGTTTTCATCCTAGAGATTTAATGGGGATCTAGTAATTTCTGGCATAGTTCTAAAATGGGTTATGAATGTGATGTTCTATGATTAAAAAATGAGTGTTAATTTTCTTGCTATGGGTTTTAATTGTTTTCATTGAGAAAAATGTGTATGTGTTTCATATAATAATGATTAATTTCATTTACAGAAAGTCCTTTTTGATAATAATAAAACATTTAAAGGGTTTTTATGCTTTTTAATGTTCTGAAATAATTTTTCTTTTTTTACCTTAATGAGTTTTTTGTGCTCGTCCCATATTTTTAATTTTTTTTTAAATGGTTTAAGGATTCATCAGGGGAATGAAGAAGTCGGGTTGAAAGTTGTGAAGATTTTTCCTAAAAAGAAGTAATGTTTTCTAATCTTCATATTTGTGAGAAAAATGGATACATATTATAAGTTTCTACTTTATATATATATATATGTTTTTTTATGTATTATTTAGGAATTATATTTATAAAACTATAAACCTAAAAGATCATTGGGAATGTAAAAAGGCGAATTATTTTTAAAATTCTCTATAAAATGTAATGTTTAAGTTCCATTACTTTCAAATATATTGTACTAAATATATTAAATTCCACAATTTTCAGGGAAACAGTGTTCCATGTAATTGTTTTAACCGTACAAACAAAAGGTTATGGTGATTAGGACATGAGACCTTGGGAATAAAATTGAGATAGAAATCCCCACATAAATCTTGGGTAGTAGTTCTATTTTGACTTATTGAAATAAATAGAGATTACATTTTATCATCAAATTCCATTACTAAAACCATATCATAATATAACATCTTAAATAAGATGTATACACACCACATAAATGAAATTGGGTGCAAGTTACAACACATTTCTCAAATATATGAATTCAACAAGGAAAAATCATAACACTTATCCTAAATTACATGGAATTTATTTAATATCATCTTTCATAATCATATCTATAATAACCACTTAATTAATATCCATACTCTTATCCATATCTTCAAACCTTTCATAAATGGTCATTCTATACATGAATTCTTCTGATTTTCAACATCATGTGTTTATAGTTGTGATCATTTATACTACATTCTTCATAATATTGTTCATATTCATTATTTGTCAAAAGTTCATTATTAATAGTTCATTAAAGTTACTATTGGTATTTATTTATGAAATTTTTTACTGATTTAAATTCCATTCTAAATTATTTTATGCTTTATCCATAAATTCATGGTTGAAAATATGTATGTTTTGATGCTTTTTTATGAATTGATAATTTTTCCCAAATTGATGAATTACTTATTGATATAATATCTCTAAAAATCAGAAAAAAATTATTTCAAATTTTTATCATATTATAGTTGTTATTATGTTCCCTTTTTCATTCCATGTATAAATTCCATGTATTGTTCAACTAGGTGGTTAAACGAACCCAAACAAGAATATACCTTGGTTTTCTAAATGATTAATTTTTGTTTTGTTTTAATATCATCATAATTGAGGCATAATGATCATAATTACTATTTATTGGTTGGATATATCACAATTAGTTGACACTGTAAGAATAAATAATTAAGAATAAAACATTATATACAATGAATAAGTGATAATCTTATTTTTAAACATATTTTAATTTATTCAATTAATGATGATATTTTATGAAATATATGATTACTATGTTTTAAAATTAATATACCAAATTATTAATGACTTTGATAACATCATTTTTATCCTCTAATACTTTCCAAATATATATCATTGAGAAATAATGAAGGAAAACAAAATATTGTACTTCATGGTGGCACTAGTCCAAAAAACATAAGAACAATGGTATAATTTTTATTAATAGATGGGTTTTATGATAAAATAATTGTAATAATATATATAATGTAAAATTAAATAATGTGAATTATAAAAATATCATTATATTAGTGTGTCCAAAATAAATTTAAAAGAATATAATTATGATTGAAAATGATAGTAGTTGATAAATATAATGTAGCAAACTTAATTTTTTTCCTTTTATGTATCCTCTGAAATGGAAACCTTGTGGAAAGTAATATTAACCAATATATTTTTAACATGGGATATGGTTCTAGGTAAATAAAATTTAAATAGTTTCCTAGATTAATTCGAATGATGGGTTTGTCTTGAGATGGTGAATATTTTACTCTTTTATAAGTAAAGGGGGTGGTTTTTGGAGAAACCCTTAAGTTTTATATAATTTAATGTTACTATTCATGTTTCCAAGATATAAAATGGAATAATGATGAAAATGAAAGGACCATGGGTCAAAACTCTACATAAACTCTCCTTTTTGAGATTTTTGAGTTATTTTTTAAATTTTTATCTTTTACCAAAATTTTCATTTACCTTTGTATTTTATTTATACCATTAGTAATTAATTTTTTTGGAAAACAATTAATATTTACCATTTTAGATAATTTTTACATATAATTTTTAACATTATAATAATTTAAAAAAAATATTTTTTTAAATTATGTGAATATTTAATTTATAAATATATACACTTAATTATGTCAAAACTACTTTAATAGAAATAATATTATTAATCATTAAATATATATATATATATATTAAAAAATTATTTAGAATTCTTATTTTAATGACATAAATTGATTTATTAAAATAAATAAATTAGTATTGGCTTTTAAGGAAATCCAAAAAGTGATATTCCCTTGAAAATACTTGATTCAATGAAAAGACCGAAAACAGATTTTCTATTAATGTAATATTTTAATTATTTATAATCAAATGCATAGGTTTTATAAGATAAATTAATATTTTAAAATATATAATTTCATTCTTAAAATTAATATTTGATTACATAGATTTTTTGTCAAAATTTATATTCTACTATTATATTATGGTAACGTCAAACAAATAAAATGTTTTATGGCAACCATAATTTGTGACTAAAACTCACCCATTTATAAAAAATAAAAAATATATAAAAAAATAATTAGTATGTGATGAATTCAAAAATAGAATTAGTTTTCTCATTTTGGAATTAATATTGTTATCTTGTAAATAAATTCTTGAATAAATCATATTTAAAGGTGGAATTTGTGAAGTAGTTTTGGGATGTTTCATTTAGCTGCAATAATAACTTCTCTAGTATTAAACCAACTGTCATACATTTCTATTAAAATGAATTTTTTTTGATAAATATATTTTATAAAAAATAATTATTTTTAATTTTATACTAACTAGCATTAATATAGGCTATTTTTCATATCCATGGGAACTTATTCAATGATAACAAGCAGTAGAAAAATAGTTCCTCAACATCACAATAGTCCAATCAAAGAAAAAATTTGCAAAATTGAAGAAAAATTATTTTAAAAATAGTATCCTAAAATAAAATATATGATACAACAAAAAATAATTTTTTTAAGAAAAACATATTTACATACTAATATATATATTAAATTCCATAAATATATATCTCTTTGGAAATTTTTTCAGAATCATCAACCAAGTAAGGCCATAATAACATCTATATAAAACACTTATACTACCATCCAAACCCTATGATTAAAATGATGGGATATCATAATCATCATCCAATAAGGGATCATTTTCCAATTATATAAAAAAATTACACGAAAATCATCAACTAACATGTGAATAATAGAAAAAATAACGATTAGTAATAATAGAATATATAAACCAAATATTAAAAGATGAGGGTAACTATTTAAATCAATTAATATGATCATGATGATTTTATTTTTATTTATACAACTTAAATCATTATATTTATCTATATTTTTTCCATTATATTTACCTTCATTAAATCCAAAAACATATTCGTTTCCATTAATTAATATTTTTAATGTAATTAATAAATATATCATCTATAATGTCCTCACCATCATCCTATAAATGTTATATGTCATTAACGATATTTTTATATTTTAATAAATTCATGTATTTATAGATATATTAAGAAACTTTTCAATATTTTTAACCTCTACAGATGTAAAATGAAATTAAATAAATGGACTATCATTGGATATTATTATTATTATGATCCACTAATTTATCAAGTCTCTCATAGTAGCTTTATATTTTTGGTGATCCACATAATGTGAAAGATGTGAAAAAATAGTTTATTTGACATTAGATTAAACTTATTTTTTATAAAATAATAATCACAATATTTTAATAATATTGTCTAATATAATGGAAAAATTGCTATTTTTTGTGGCCTAAAAAATGGTACGATGTTTATAAGAATATAACATATGATTATAATCAAATTTTTTCCATGAACCTCTATCACATTGATGTTATAAATTTTCATTTGTATAAATATCTAATTAAATATATATACTTAATAATGTATTGTGGATCTTTATAAATATAATATTTTAGTTTTGGTATATTAAGATAATAACTTAGATGTTGGATTAGAATATGTCTATTTTTTTCCACAAATAAATTTTTTGAAAAAATATTTCACATATATTAAATGGGTAACTAAAGATTTAGAATAACCATTATAGATGATACATTCATTTTATCATGAATGAATATTCTCATAAATGATCCCTAAATTATTATTAATCATCATAGATTCATAAAAATTAAAAAAAAAAATTATTTTTGATATATATTAGACATTAAAAAAATACAACTTCATGAATAAAACAATTATTTTACATGAACAAATTATTTAATATCCAATTATTTTGTAACTGGTTTTAATTTACTATCCTTCAATCAAGGGTATAATTATTTGTCAACTTATTTCATCGAATAATTAAATATTCATTATTTGAACTATACATTTACAATTACATTTTTCTATTTTTTAAATATTGGTCAATCAAATTCAATCACTAAATTTTATAAATAAATTGGGCCATTAAAAAAAAATTTAATGTTGGTTATGATGAAATTCACCATATTTATAACATAAAATATAATTTTATTAAAATTACAAAGGATTTTGATTTAAAATTTAATCATTGGTGGTTGGGGAAGTATCCATTTTAGGTTTCATCTCATGTATACCCTCCCACTAATGTGTAATAAGGCATATATGACACTACTCATATATTTTGTCTGTCTAAGACTATAAGGCCCCAGCCTTAAACCTTACATAATCTTGAGTTATTACAAGATTACACATTGAGGATCTTTTCGGGTTTAGAGTTTTAGAGAATTAGATCTTAAAACATGAATTACAACCCACATTAAAACAAAGTGGTTACATAAAGATAGTATTCTTTATTCCCATCAATGGAAACACATTTAAAATAAAACATGTATTATTTCTTGACACTTCCTTGACAATATCATCATATCATGTACCTTTCCCTCGACCTATGAAAAACATTTCAAAAAAACATGGGATGAGCATAAAAAACTCAGTATGGGTTATAAAAACATGGAAAGGAAACATGAGTTCATATATACATAAGAATGAAATCATAATTTACCCATAAAACATAGACACTTTAACATACCTCATAAAATCATGAATAAATCATAGAAATCATAATACATAAAGGTAACTTGAGGCATTCATAACATTCTTACGTAGGGAGTAACCCTATTGGTTACGTTTGGAATACCCATCACAGTATATTCCCCAAATATCTTCGGAGAAACCTTATCGTTTCACTCCTTCACGTTACCCAATGCATTGGAGAGCTATATCGGGCTCACCCGCCCTTAGTTTATCACGGAACCACCCGTCTTCATAATAATGCCCAAGAACCATAACATAATCGTATAACATAAAACATGCATAAAGGAAACATAACATTTCCACATTTCAATCACAAGATATCAATACAACACAAAAACATTGTGAAAACCATTTTCAATACCAAAATAAAAGAAAAGTAAAACATGGAATTTATTTTTCTTTTAAAAAGAAGGTATGGCTTGTAGAGGAAGCCGAAACTCAAATAACGGTCACGACGACAGAGAAGTCGTTGTCTCCGCATACGTACGACAAAAACATTCTCTTTTTTCGTTTAGTAAACGCTTCGTATAAAAAAGATTTCTTTTGAATAAACGTAAAAGTCAAAGGGGTTTATACACCGTATAAAAGAAAGTTGTGTATAAAATAAAATATGCCTCAATGAAAGGAGATTGAGATGAAGTCCCATACCTCGTATCCGACTTGACCCGACCGTTCTTTAATCTCCTGAATAATAAACTTGAGTTAATCTATACTTTCTTATGAACCTTTTTCAAGTTCATTATTCCTTTTATACCATGTTATGAACATCATGTAATCATTTAAGTTAATAGTGTTCATTTTGTCGGTATTTGGTTCTTAAGTCAAAAATAGACTTCTTACACTTACATGTTGTTAATTTGGTCAAAGGTTTGTTATATCCAGAATAATATTAATTATTTAGATAACATATATATCATATATATTCATCATATATATGTATTTATAATATTACATCACATTTAGAGGTAAGAAATGAAATGCACCGTTCATGGAGATGGTAAGCCGTATGTACGCATGAATGCTACTTCCATTTCTATTTCGTATTTCTGGAATGGAATCATAATTATATAAGAGTATATTATAATTCCAGTATAATAACATACACAATATCATTAACTTTATCCTTTACACATCCCACATATGGTACTAACGAATCAAATCACTTTCAGGGGCGGTAGTCCGTACTTCCTAAAAAGAAGATATCGTGTTTACCCATAATGGAAACCATAACGGTATGCACAAAATTAAAAAAAAAGAAGCTTAAGGAAAACATAAACATGTTATATATCATATATAAAAATAGTGACATCATAATGGCCACCTTTGAAGGTGTTAAATGAGTATTGAACAATCATCGTTTCGGGAGGTTGAATTTCGCCATCCACGGAAACCGTATGTTCTTTAACCATTTGATGTAGTTGTGTGAGAGTGTAGCTCAAATAAATATTATAACAACATCCTAGTATATTTAAGATACTGGTGTTGTTACAAAAGAAGTAAATAAAAAGAGTTTAGGGGGTTAGAGAAGCAAAATAAAACTAATGAACATGAGAGAATGAATTACCTTTAAAAGTGTAACTCCTTTTGATTTGAGCCTAAAGGCTTTCTTTGAAAAGATTCTGCCCAAAGGGAATCCTATAGGATGAGGAGAGGGATGTGGAGAGAGTAAATGGGCAGGGGTTGGCCGAGACAAAGGCTTGAGGAGTGTGTGAAATGAGGTAGAGGTGGGGGCCTTTTATAAGAGGAGAGGAGGGCAAATTTTGGAAAGTAAAGAAATATTACTTTATTTGAAATTTTTTTTCGGATTTAAAAGGTCCCACATTGATATAATTCGTGGATAAGGTGATAATGGTTCGAAATCCATTCATCCAATTGGTTTTGGACATGTTTAGTTCATAGATTTTACATTATCTTTCCATTTTATTTAAATCGTCAAATAATGATGTCATCGCTGCACCATTATTATGTCACAAATAATTTAATTTATTTAATGTCTAAAAATTAAAAAAAATACTATGATGTAGGAAATATTTTTATATTTCCAATGACTATTTATAATCAAAAATCTGATCTTTATAATCCCATGTAAAAATTGTTTTCGTAAAACATATTATGTTTGTGTCATTTTTAATTTTTACATTAAATAAAAAGTTATTTATGTCATTTACCAACCAAAGTGGATCCATGGGGTCCCCAAGTTGACCTATGGCTTGTGTTGGTCTGCCATGACACAACAAATGAGGGTAGGACATGTTTCAAGCTCGTCTTATTTTATTAAAGCATTATTTTTACCTTAAACTACACTAATTACCACTAATCACGATTAAAAACTTAATAAGTTACTATTCACCAAAAAGTATTATAATCTCATTGAACCACATTTTACTTCTTAAAGACAACCATGTATGTCAGATTTTTGAAATTCAAAACACAATGACGGAAAAATTTCATTTAAACGGAAAATCAGTCTTTATAAGTACCACTTAGTGGTTTCAATATTCATCAAAAATTGAAGTTTTTCAGAAAATTAACAAAAATTCACCCTAAGCTATATTTGATATTCCGAATTAAAAAATGAAGTCTATTTTACAAAATTCAAAACATATATGTCACATTAATTAATTTAATAATTAACTCCCGCTGTCAGAGCAAATAGCGTGTTTTTATGAAACAATAAGTATCAAAAGATTGACACTAGTTTAAGTCCAATTTCAAAGTGAAATTGATTCCAATGACCACCATTGGATTAAATGGTAAAAATATATTCATATAACACATTAAGACCAATTCAAAAGATAATATAATCATATAAATAAATTAGATTAAAAAGCAGTTTTGATGTAAAATGCAATATTTTTCACTATTCATTAAAAAATGAACATTGTCAGAAAAATACCAAAAATTCACACAAAGTAAATTTTGATGTCCCAATCATAAATAATAAGTTTATTTTGACAAAAATAGTTTATAAAATTTTCAAAAGATATATTTAAAAAGGGTTTTCAATCATAAGGCAGTAAAACAATCTTTTAAGAATATTAGTGTATTCCATGCTTAAGATTGGATGTATTTTCATTTTAAGCCTCTAAAACACTATCTTAATCATTAATAGACACAGATAAAAATATCTATTATTCATTACTTACTTGGGATGTTACAAAGACTCCATAAAAAATATTTTTAGATCATTACACCACACTTCTCTCAAGGAAACTAAACCATTCAGTAAAACTAAAACACAATATTTCATGGTTCAATTTTAATAAAAAATTTAATAACCTATACATATGGATGATTTTTTACTAGAACAATGTGTATTTATTAAAGACATATCCAATTTTTATTAATCAATAATTTTTTTTTATTTTTATAGGATTATACATTGATTATTTTTAAAAATTCCAAACATAATCTTTTTTAATAAAATAATATCATAAAGTTATAATAAACATAACATAATAATTAGTATCAATGCCCTTTTTAACAATTGTAAAAAAATTAAATAGTTTGTGTTGTATTATAATTTACACTAAATAATATCTAATAATATTAAATGTTGTAGAGATTATATATTGAATTATTTTTAAAAATAAAGATGATTTAAATTAAAGGTTGATTTATACTTAATTTCTAATGATCTTTTAAACATTATAATTGAAAATTAGAACTCACTATATATATGATGAAAATTTACATTTTGTAAAAAAGAGTTCAATATTTTAGTTCTATGTAACACGGGATTGTAAATATTATCAATGTGGATAAATATTTATCTTTAAAAAAATAGTTTAATCAAATATTTCAATTAGTCCTATATAATAAAATTAGATTGATTGATCACAATTTATTTTTCAATTTTTAACATGATTAAAACATGAATTTTATATTTTTTGTTTATAAAAAATATTTTCCAAAATATAAAAAATTTTGACATGGAATTCATAATATCCTTATAAAAAACAACTTGAGTCACCCCTAAAGGGAGCACCCAATATGGCCTATCGAATGGTTGGAAGATCATTCCAGAACACAATGGGTTAGATTCAAGTACCTCGTCATTAAAAATAACACATTGAGAATGATTTCCCCAGATAAATATATAGGTTTATAAATGAGTAACATAAGGACAAAAATAAAGGGGAACAAACAAGGAAATCTGATATTACTAATAAGAAACGATAGAAGATCACATAATACAGGGTCAATGGTCGAAGATGCAATTGATAAGGATATAAAATTAAACAAAGATTCCAAAAACATGTCTGCATATATATGTAGGAAAACTCCAAGTGAACCTATATAAAATCCAATTAAAGAGATCCATGAACATCCATACAATCCAAGTGACCTATAAACCCATTATATATAGGTTTTAACTAAACAACCTAGTATTTCACCACCCACT
This sequence comes from Viscum album, assembly GCA_963277665.1. Classification (NCBI taxonomy): domain Eukaryota; kingdom Viridiplantae; phylum Streptophyta; class Magnoliopsida; order Santalales; family Viscaceae; genus Viscum; species Viscum album. The sequence continues at coordinate 1,518,044,596 of OY728131.1, forward strand.
AACCCAAAACATAATCATTAAAATTAATTCCCTTTCATGCTTGTTTAAAAATTGTGACACAAAATTAATTTCACATATTTCATTATTTAAAAAAAGCATAAAATGTTTTCCTTTGAATAAAAAATCATTTTTTAATTATAATATTCATTCAAAATACAGAAAAAAAATTATTATTCTTTAACAAAATCACTCAATAATTGTTGATAAAATAGTTTAAATGGAAGTGTTTGAAGAAAATAAAATATATTTTCAGAAATGATAAGTAACTCTAATGTTGAAAATATATCACTATCTTGGAATCCATGGTGACCAAGGGGTAAATATTTATTAGAGATAACATTTTCTTTAGTAAAGAAAATTACATTAGCTAGAATAAAATCAATATATTGATTGACCGACCAAAGAACGTAGTCTTAACCTACTATGTCTAGTGGAGGTGAAACACCCCATTGGCTGACATAAGTACCTATGTCCTCTAACTAGTGTAAAATTCTAATATATTATGAAATAGTACCTATACATCCCACCAATCCAACCAAGTCATTCGATGAAATATAAAAGGATGTGATAATTTAAAAGGAATAATCATACCATATATTTATATCATAAACCAACTAATTATCTCTCTTACACTATAAAACACCCATATAGGGACATCCCCATTATTTTTTGAATAACAAAACTCTACAACTTCAATCAATAGGGACACTTATTAGAAGAATTAAAACATCGCATATTAAAATCACATGAAAGGAAAATTTCTTATGGGGGTTGATTTCTAATAAATCATCAAAAGTGTAAACTAGTCATTAGAATCATTCTATATGGATAAATGAGATAAAAACTCATAGAAATGGAAATAACACATGATATTAGAAAACAAATAATTTTCAATCATTCTCAGAATCAAAATTTCATATAATTTAAGTATGATATAATCAAATTGATAAAAGAATTATAATTTCAATAATTTGGCTTGTACCTTTTAATATAAATTAAAATCTATATGTAACAACGAAAAATCTATTCTCTAATTGGTTTAAAACTTATAAAGACAATAATCCTACGATATAGAAAACAATATATAAGTGGTAACATTTAATATATTTAAATCACATGATGAAATAATATTAAATCTCTATTATAATTTAAATGATATACGAATGGGAAACATACCTAAAATATCAATACATTTAATGAACGTGAAGGTGATCAACCATTACAAAACCCAATCATCCTAATAAAACATTAAGAGATCCCAAACCCCCCCAAAACATCAAAATAACCCAACTAACAATAACCATAGTTCTTATATCCAGACTCTGTGGATTCTAGGGTTATGAAGGATAGAATCAAAAGAGAGGAGTCCAGAAGAGATCATACTATGATGTACCAACCTCAAGATTTTTTTGATACTCATTGAATCTACCAATTAGGAATAGATAGACCAATGAAAAATTTCTAGGAGTTGTAGTTGTTGAATGAGAGGGGTATGGATACAAAAATAGGATGAACACGAGAAAGGGTAAGTTATAAAGTCCCAATATTAATATTGGTTCTATAATATGCATGGCGTGAATTGAAATCACCTTAAGAAATTACAATATGAAACTTCCCTTCACATATTAGGAACCGTTTTTATGTGGATGAAAAATGAATTATAAAAACATTATTCATGGTGTGCATCAAACATTCATTTTTTTGTAATTAGTATAACCTTCATTTTTCAGTACCAGAGTCTCTCCTAAGTCACCCAAAACTTCCAAAACCCATGTACAAGATTAACTAAAGATATAAAATAAATTAATTAATTAATAAAAATTAAATCATAGTATAGATGTAATAATTCCCCCACAATAGATCATTCTACCACCAGAATATCTTTATGATAATGGTTGATGAAGAGATAGAACAAACATACATATCAATAAAAAAAATACAACCAAGACTATACTTCTGAAACATAAACCCCAATCCAAAACCCAAATGACTCCAAAAAAACAAAAAGAATTAAAGGCTCAAATATATTTATATAACTATTCCTTCACTTTAAATTGGATCATGGTTCCCAAATTATCCAATTTATGAAAACAACTGTGGTTAAAGGATTAATAAAAACTCAAATCACTACACCTTATTATCATAAAAATCACACTATAATAAATTACCATATGAAACAAAACAATGAGATAAAAAGAAAAGTATATCTATCTAGAATGAATTATCAATGAAAAATGAGTATAAATTATGAAAATTAACTATATAGTCCAACATTTTGTCATGTTAGGGTAACAAAGGAGTGTTTTACTAGAACATAGACTAGTCATGAATATTAAAAACCATTACAATATAACTGACACTAGATCGTACTCACCAAAAACCCTAATCTTGATTGATTATATACAAGCATTAGAAATTAATGTAATATGATAGTGATACTCCATAGAAGATGATATAAATAACTAAATATTTATTATTAATCATTTTCTATATAATAAAGACTATATAGAGGATAGAAAAAATAATAAATAAGAAAATAAATCACATATGTATAATCCCTTATGTTTCAATATCCCAAGGAATATCTTTATTGATTTCGAAACTAAATAAAAACCCACATAAATTCTAAGAATATGAAAGAATACATGAATTCAACTCTCATAGATAGAAATAAAAATATGATTCTTAATAGTGAAATTAAAAACCAAGGTTAATATATAACAATAATAAGCAATGAATGGAAGAAGGGTTAATTCATTAAAAAAATACACCATTAACCATATTATTCTTCAAAAAATGATTAAACCAATAGAGACTCACTAAATCTCTCGAAAACTGAATTTATCTAAAACAAAATAGAAACAACTAGACCAATTGATTATAGGATTAGAGAAAACCAAATAGATTATTCGAACACGAAATCATTAATTGGATTCCAAACAAAAAGAAATGTGAATGTTTAGGAGAACCAAAGTCCGATTCAAGGAGTATAATTCTAAAATAATATATCTCTATGAAATAAAAAGAAAAATTAATTCTTCATAAAAAACATATTAATGGTGGTCACCCCACAACATTATAATTTAACTATAAGTTAATTTATTCTAAAACAACACATAAAAATTAGATAATTTAAAAAAGATCATGTAAATATATATATAAACTATATTATTACATACCCAAGATAGAATACATCGACAACACATGAAATGATATATCTTTTCAAATACATTCCCATAAACACAAAGATATTATTGAACCATCCAAAAAATATATCATAAAGTAATGTCACTAACTCAATAAAATGATGTGTGTGAAAAAATTTATGTTATCTTTTTATATAATATTACACAATGTGTCATACCTTTTCTACATAACTAAATAAATGTTAAATGAACCGAAACATGTAACCATTGAATGATTATTTCTTCTATGGATTAGACTATATAATTGAATACCATCACTTATAACCCAATCCCTCTAGCATGATGGTTGAAAATATAACCTACTGAGATATAGGAATCTCAATATAGAATAAAATATCCTCAACCTTCTACAGTTATACCACTACTTCTTGAGAATATTTATGGTTTTATAAATGATTTTGATTTAGGTTACATGATTATCATGTGAAATAATATAATTTGGGAAAGATATAGAAAACCATAATATCTTAAATAAAAGTAAATAGACATTTATCCAGTGAAAAACATAATAAAATATAGGGTGACCTGAGAGGGATCCTCTTACAAATTCCTAAAAATATTCCCTTAAATTCTAATGTGGTGTAATATAAAAAAATGTTACTTAAAATTCATAAAAAAACACCAAAATTTAAAATAAAAATAAAAATATAACATAAAACAAAAAAGATATCAAAAAACAATATTTAAATATAAATGAAATCCAAAATTTTGACCACAAATATTTTTTCAATCCTCATTTAAAAAAAATAATTTTCATTATTTAATATAAAAAATTTACATGTTTTTAAATTTTTCTAAAATTCTATTATCATCAAAATATTTAAAAAAATGTTTTAAATGAAATTATAACATAAAATTTGTAAAATATTTCAATATAATTTTCATCACATCACATATAAACTATAAAAATAATTAAATCAATTAATATCTCACATGTATTAAAAAACTATCAAAATGTAATCCTCATTTTAATTCAAAAACACTTTAGGCTCATTTTTCAAAACCAAATTTCATATTTAAAGTATTTAAAATTTTTCTATAAAATCAACACTATCTTAAAAATAAATATTGAAACATTCCAATTTGAAATATATATATTAAACTAATCCCAAACAATATATATATTCATAAAACACCATAATTTACCATAAGAATAACTTAATGAGAATTTAAATATATCAAAATATAAAATGGATTATTAATTCAATGATCATGGTGACTCCTCAAAATGAAAGGATTAATAACACATCTTGATTAATAATAAACTAACCATAAAAAACCTAATGGAAATCACATGGGTAATATTCTCTGAAGATGGTTTTATAAACCCAATACAGGTATCACATTTACCATTTTCATCCATATTTCAATTAAAACTAATAAATCACCAAAACATCAAGAACTAAATTCTAAAACAACCAAGAACCATGCTCTATTACCACATAGAATCATCCTAAGAAACCATAGAACATTAGGTTTCATCGAGAAAGGTGAACATTAAAACCTATTCATCATATTATTCCTATGCAACGATATTTGTATCTCATTTCTACCCAACATCCCCATATAACAAGACAACCACCCATTAATACCAATTTTTCACGAACAAACCTAGGTAACCCCAAACCCATGAATTAAAACATGCTCTAAAATTGTAATGAAGGTAATTACCAATCCCCAAATGCTATTGACAAGGACATGGTCATTGAGAAGAACAAATTGTGAATGATTTATCTTGATAAAGGAGATATATTGATAAATAAGATTCATAAGGAAAATAATAAAAGAGGAATAAACCAATAACTCTCATATAATAAATAAACTAACATGATAAGAGATCCTGGAGTAAAACTAAGAATAATTAAATAGTAAACAAAAACAACAACCAAAAACTTGTATAAATTTGCACTAAGGGAAATACCACTTACACCTCCATAAAATGAAAACTAAGATATTTATGAGTATCCAATACATCTGAGAAGCCTAACAACAAATGATATATATGTGTGAGTGAAACGACCCAGTAATTCACCACCCAATATCCTAAAATAGAAACATAACAAGAAAACCCAATTAATGCATGTTTAAAAATAAGGATATAAAAAATTTTTCACCAATTTTATCATTTCAAATAAGTATTAAGTTGTTTTTATTGAAAAATTACTACTTCATAAATTTTGAGATTCATTCAAAATATTTTTTTAAATATCATATATAAATTGAAAATAATACAGTCTTAATGAAATTATTGAAATAATTGTCAATAAATTTTTGTCAAACTTCATGTAATCATACTATTGAATGTATAAAATCATCATGGAATCCTATGTGCTATTGGATAAAAATATATAATTGGGCTAACATGGTAATACTTAACGATAATTACTCACACTAGATAATAACGAACACACCAATCAACCCAACAAAATACCAAACCTTACCCTTCATAGCCTATACAAGGGGAAACATCCCACAGGCAGACCAATGTACCCACATAGGGTTACTAGCTAGAGGATAATTCAAATCTATTGTGAATTTGTACATAAAAATTATAACTATCTTATCGTGTCTTCCCTTGATATATAAAATGATATGTTCATTTCAGTGCAATAATAATATTATAAATATTTATCACAAAATATCCAATTATCTTACTCAAAACAAAATATCAATATAATTACATTTCAATTCTCCATGTAAAATAGAAAATATTAACTTCCCTCTATAATGATAATTATTATAGGTATAAAAATATCTATAATTTGTTCCCATATAACGTGACACCATGGATCAAAACTCTTAGATCTTGTGTTGATAGACACATAATATACATCATTATTTTGATACAAACTATAAAATTTCAAATATACACTCTATAATTGAAAAATCAATAAATATTATTGAATTTATTTTTTCAAATGTATCATTCCAAATTCAGAGCTTTAAAGTAGTAGGATTCATGATTAATTAGTAAATACTATTTAATAATAAACCAATGTTCATTATTTTCCATTATATATAAGAAACTACTTATTTCATGATATTCTGATGACATCTCCCATAAATTCATCCACATATGTAATCCTTAAAAATAAGTAACGTGTACTAATTTTTTCATAACCTATGTAATAAAATCATAAGAAAGGGTTGAACTCAAATTCTCTTTAACAGAAATACATAACTGAATAAATCATGAAATAAATATTATGCCAATAATACATAAAATATATGAATTAGTAATCGGCATGAAACTATGTGCATCCTATATCCACGAATAAAATAGAAAAATGGATATCAATAATATTAATATCAGACTAATGGAATACATAATGTTAGACACAAAAAAACTACTATCATGCAATTATTCTAAGATATTTTCCGATTATTGAAAGAGGTATATGAAAAAATCCATCCATTTTTATCTAATTGGACATGTCAATGCATCGATGGGTTATATTATTTTGGGTCCCACCCATCACCTGACTATGTTCAATGCATTAACAATAAGAACCAACAATTCTTTTTAAAAATTTAACTGAGGAACCATTGAATGAATAAAAACATCATAATTGTATAAAATAAACAATAAAAAATTACCAATACAAGATCATCTTGCATTAGTATTAAAAAACATCACGAATGCTAACACATTTACTAATGTCAATAAAATGGATAACATAATCATAACTAATCCAGGGAAAGAAAGAGAATATTAAAATAGTAGTTAGTCATCTTTTTAACTATAATCTATATTTCAATAACAATTTTTTAATTAAAATACATTTCCCAATTTTAATAAAATAGATAACCGGATCATAACCCACACGAAGGAAGGATTTTGATGGTTAAATAGAACATATTCAACATTCCAATAATATACTTATTATAATAAAACTATACATAATGGTAGTAATATTATCAGAAGATAATAAAATTGATAAAATGTTCATAATTCAGGTAAAGAAATATGGTAGACTATTTTAAATGAATATAAACATAGTTGAATTAATGGACATATAAGCGTAGTGACATATATTAAAAACACACTCAAAATAGAATGATTTATATAGTATAATAAGAAATGACTATTTTGATAGCACCAGATCCAAACCCAAAATTGTGAAACATATATATTTGGAAGAATAAAACTCATTATCGTAAATTAGTTTCAAAATGATATGCTAAATTTTATAAAAAACTTAAAATATCTTTTATAAAACATTTATATATTGATGAAAAATAAAAAATTACATATCGCATTCAATGGTAATTTTTTAAAATTTGATGTGAAATCCATTAAAAAATATTAATTTTAAAAATAATCTCAATTAATAGAGCCTTGAAATGATATAAATATTATCTTGGATAGATGATAAGTGAAAGAAAAAACTTGTGAATGGTAAAGGAAAACCGATTTTTTTAGTTTATAAAATATCATTTAAAAAAAACATTGTGAGAAGAGTATAAAATTATTCATTTTTATTAAAAATTCATTTTAACCAAGATAAATATAAAATAACATATAAAATGTTAATTTTGAAAAAACCTATCACAGAATATAAATATTTATGATTAACCATTATAACGAAAAAAATATTTGAGTTATTAATATCCACTATGGGAATCATACTCAATGATGCCTAAAATAATTGAAAATGGTTTTAAGTGGTAAGAATATAACAAATGAGACAATAACACATAACATAATAAATTAGATGAATTTACCCATGAAATTTAAAATAATTTCAAGTGAAAAATCCTAAATCAATGAATAAAAATACTGTTACCAAATACTATTAAAACTGGGGTAACAATTGGTCAAAATAAATTTAAAGAAAGAAACATGATATATATTAGTTTCTCCAATGAATTACAAGGAAATAAATTATAGAAAAATAATTGGATGATAAATAAATATTACAATATAAAAACGAAACATGGTATATAACATGTTACATGTCTTGAAGAACCAGAATTGAGACTAAATAAACCCTTACAACAAGAGTTACAATTTAATCGAAACCTACATAAAGAGAGGGACTATAATTGAACATAGAATCCCACTATTAAAATATATTGGAACATATTATATCTAAAATATTTTTTATACCCCACATAAATAAAATAAATGTAATAATACCAATTATATCTCAATGAGATGAATTTGAGGAAAAAATCCTTAACTCGGTCGGATTCATTCTAAACATGCCAAAATTACCCTGATAATTAATTTAATTTTATTAAATATATACCCGAAAAAATTATTCACAACAATAAAATTTTATAATCTACATTAATTTTCCATATATATGTGTGTGTGTGTTTTTGTGTGGGTGTGTGTTTACATATTTTAAACATGTGGTGTATGTAATCTGTTTCTCTTTAATGTAGTTTTGTAAAAATTATGATTTAATATATTATTTTAGAAAATAACATAATAATAAGATAATATACAGTTATATAATATATGATTCATGATAGATATAAATGTATGATTTCATTCCATCAAATTTTTGGATATAATACATGAAGATGAAATTAGAAATGATCTTGTTTTGGTGATTGATAATGAAAAAAGGATCTTTACTTATTTAATTAGATAAATTTTGATATAACCTTATTAAAAAACAAAAAAATATGTACATATTTATATAATATTATTCCATTAAATAATTTCTCATTGTGAGCCATTATATAAATATATAATATTGATCAAGTTGGTGGTAAAATCAACCCAAACATGAACCTACCATGGTTAATGGATTATTATGAAGTTTTTTGGTTGTAATATTCCTAAAAAATAAAAGTGATTGTATTATTTAGTGTTTATTAGTGTGATATATTAAAATTAAGAATATTTACGACTAGAATAAAATTTTTATAAAGACACCACATAGAAATAATACATCATTATCCTCTTAGATTTCACAATTTAAATGATTGAATTAAAAATAATTTGTAGTTGATCACATAATTTATAGGATCTAAAATTTAACATAACATAATAATAACTATACCATTAAAATAATATTTTTCATTTAATACCAAATTCCTTACCATCTATGTAATGTGGGGATAAAAAAATATAAAGGAAAATAAATCGTTCCATGGAAGTGGTAGTCTACATGTACACGTGGTCGTCGATTTCATTTTCCATTGAATGGGATAAAAGATTTATATGGATTATTGTTGAATAATAATAAAAACAATATAATTATATTAATTGTTCACTAATTATTTATTAAATATTTATTTTATACCTCCCTTTTATGACGATGATGGAAAAAACACATTAAGTCACACTGGTAGTAGTCTGGACAACACATGAATTTTGATTTTGTTTTTATTAATAGAAATGGTAAAAGGTGATTAATGATTATACCCATAGAAAAATAAAATTAATTATATAACAAATATATATTCTATTTCATAGGTATCTATAATTTTTTTTGGATAATGGAAACATAAATTTATAATTTTATTTAAAAATAATTACGTACATTGAGAACATTTAGATTTCCTTGGAGGATCCCTTTGTAATGGATATCATATGGAAATATATTATGACCAGAGGCTCAAGAGATTGAATGTGTAATCTAGGGGAATGAAAAATTTTATTCCTTAAAAAGGAAACCAAATTTTATATGAGTTCCATGAATGGGTGGTGAGAGGACCCTTTTATAAGTGTTGTGAAGAACTCTTTGTTAATATTTCAACTAAATATTATGGGACCAGATGTCAAACAGGTCATGTGGATCAAAAATAAATAAATAAATTATTTAAAAAATGGAAAGGTTTACCCACACCACATACACCCAAATCTGGATATTAATTTTTTTTATCAATTTTCATTCCCCTCAAAGCATGAATTATTATTTTTACCATTATACCAATTACCATGGTATCTAGTTTTTAACTATGGTAACTTACAGTTTTCCAAAAAAAATTAAATGGTACTAATTGGATAATTTGATACCACTAGTTCTAAATTATCAAAAAAATTAATTTTATTAAGTTTATAAATTTTATAAAATTTAATATTAATACAAAAATGAATAATGTATTAAATGCATTTTTTGAGAAAATAATACTTTTATAGAAAAATAAAAAATACAGTTTTGTGAATAAAAAACAATTATGAAATTATAAATATGAATATTAAAAACACATTTGATATTATAAAATGGATTCATGAATTTATAATTCATAATTATATAAAAAAAAATAAAAAAATTGATGTTATTTGTAAAAATGGTATTTATCTCTATTAACCTAAAAAACAATTATTTTAAGAAAATCTCAAAATTGAATCATAAAATTATATTTTTATGCATAATCTATAACTAATATTCATTTTTTAAAATTAAATTTCTATCATTTAAGAATGAAATATTTAAATAAAATCCCAAAATATTTCAGAAAATTGTATATATGGGAAAATAGTTTTTTAAAATGTTAACTATTATTTATTTTTATTTCTAACCAATTAATAATTAACTTATTTGAAATGTATTGATGATATAATCAAAATAATTATTTATAATATATATTTTCTTGAAATATAACACCAATTTTATATAAATATACTTTTAACCGTAAAATTATATTCTGAAATGATTTACCAAAACTAATTTAATTTCATTCATATTGAAAGTATCCATTATTTTCATTATATAAATATTTTATACAGGAGTCACTTCTATTCATTCAAAAAAATTCAATGTATGGGATTTAGCAGTTATACATACTATTTATATTTTTATAAAAAGATTTAACAGTTTTATATGAGTTCAGTGATGTGGGTAGAGATAGCTATCACATATATTGATTTTTTTAAAGGTAATCATATATAATTTTATTGGGTGTTACAGTCTCCCCGATTAAATAAATAATTTCCTCAAAAATTTACTTATTTGATCAGTGTAATTTCTATTTTTGACTAAAAATTAACAATACATTGAAATATGATTTTTATTTTATGTATGGTGTAGATATAAATTTTTCCATCTAAAAATATTATTATTATATGAAATTTATAATGATTTATTTCCCAATAGAAAATTAAAATATAACTATACTAAGGGAATAATATTTGGTTTTTTAATAAAAATCTACCTACAATCATTGATAATGATTAAACCTATAATCACACCAATATGGGTTTTTGTTTATAAATCAATATCGAGTAGTTTGTAAAAATATGTATGACAATGTATACCAGATATTATAGATTGATAAATCAATATCCAATTCATTAGTATGACATTGATAGGCTATTCCTTATCATCATGGTTGATTGTAACATCCCCATCCGAGAAGCCACAATAACGGGTTATCCGAGCCCAGCCGTTACATGACCTCTGCCACACCTCCTCATTCACTAGAGGTTTCTGACTAGTTTTTTGGGTCTAAGAGGTATATAGGGATACTATAAATACTTATCAGTGTGAATCCACAGTACAATTAAAAAAATAGATAAAATAACCATGATAACAATTGATGAACAATATGACACAAAACCAAAATATGACTATGTACATATACTATAACAAAATCATATGAATTTGAATCATGTGAAGAAACCACATAGTGTAAACCAAGACAAATACTATTAAAGTAATATAAAACAAGATCTGAGTCTCAAACTAGTCCAAACCTCCATGCTACATCCCTTGAACCCAATCCCAACCAACACCATGTCCCTATTCTGAACCTAGACCTAAAACAATTAGCATTTTTTTGGAATTCCCATGATCTATAGTGGCCTGAGCAGGGTGCGATTACAACTCAGTAGGCCACCATTGAGGTGTATAAATTAATAGGAAGTCATTACAATATTGTATGCAGGTAAGAAGGGAAATAAATAAACATGTAACAAGGAAAACATTAAAGAAATATTCTAATATCCATTTAACAATTAAATTCATTGGAATTAACCAAACAATGAACTAACTCATGTCACACTGGGAGTATAATAGATGGAAAAAATGATAATTTTTTTTAACTATAAGATATTTAACTACTCACAACCCATCACATATAATTAGATATCATATTCATTTAATCCATTTTCTTCATTATTTCCATTCCATCACTTAAGTTATCTTTATTACTACATTTATCTGTATATCATGTTCCATGGATTTAGTATTTACATTATTTACTCAATGGCTTGAGATAGTCATTTATCAAGAATAATGTGATACATAAACTTCTTCTCAGAAAGAATTTACTAATCCTAATCTTAAACATATCATGGAGCCTTAGTCCAATGACAAGGCAATACCCATGTGTATTGGAAGCATAGAGCCTCAGTCCGACATACCGACATTTCATTACATAATACATACCATGGATCCTAATTTTGAGTAGTTTCATCCAAAAATACTATTAGGGAAATAAAGCATTAGTCCAACTCCATATCCCATGCATTCATGGGTGGGGATAGAGAATCAGTCCAACCCGACTCAGGGGAGGGGCCTAAGCCCTTTATCTCACTACAAATCCATGAGCACATGTTTATTTATCCATTTTCCAGATATACCATAACACAATACAATAACAATAAATACTAATTTTAATCATTATTGATTACAATCAATATGAGAATTAATACTATTCCATAACACATTAATACATTTTCCCATTTATATTACACTGACATTTAGCCTAATTCCCAATCCTTATGCCAACACTCATTAATAATATTCACTAATACTCATACATTATCCCATTTAACATGTAAAAAAATTAATATGTTATCGCACTTAACCCATTCATAATTTCACATTTATTAGCCACTTGTGAATTTCATGTACAAATCTAATTCCCTTATCATATTCATATTAATCCCATTTAACCCATTTTTACATTGTCCCAAAAAACCCCTTATGATATATCATCAACATAGACCATTCTTCATTTAGTTAATTTCATCATCTTGTTATCATGACAACATAATTGTGTTGTTACAATATTACTAACCCTCACGTACCTTAAATTTCTCTATCCCCACCAAACCAGTATAACTACATCATGAAATAAACATAATTATAAAAACTCATTAAAAACCTCTTGAAACCACCCTTTAAAACACAGGTCTTCCCCTTTGTAAAACTAAGACATTCTCTAAGGCTTTTATTTTAATTTTTACCATCCAAAAAATAACCATTTTCACAAAAGGCGGGCCTTTAAATTATTTCAAAACATTATTTTCCATTAATAAATCATTAATGAGGATAATTCTCCAAAATAAACCATCAAAACAAATTGAAAAACATTAATGTGTCAACAAAATGCAAATCCTATTTATTTTCAAATAACCCAATTTACCATAATCACATTACAATTACAAATTTGTTACATGTTTTCTCCCATAAACCTCATATCCCAATGTTTTCTAATTTTATTCACCATTTAAATGGGTTTGGCCTACCCCATGGGTAGACTTTTGTTCGGTGTCACTCACAAAAAAACCCCCATGGTCTATGGATGGATTTATGCCTCAATATAAGGCCTAAACTCCTTTCTATAACCAATTAAATAAAAACACAATAATGAAAAACATTGGGAAAACCACATACGCATAAAAACCATCCAGACTATTGGAAAAAGATTAAATACCACCTATCGTATGCCCGTTGATGAATACTTTCTTAATCACAACCATTTATTCAATCTCAAATCTCTAATAAGTCCCAGACCTAAAATCCTCTGAAAAAATGAAGGATTCTGGGAATCTGAAGAAGAGGATATATTATACAATCCCAAATACATAAAATATTGAAAGGATTACTATTAGACTCACCTGGATATTTTATTGCAACCAAAATGTGCTACCAATCACCCACGAATAGAAAGGGGATCATTCCTATTGGAGTAGGGTTTATAGTTTTTCACATAGGGTTGAGGGGGTCAAATGAGAGTTAAAATTTGGTGGGGATCTAAAAATCCCATGATGAGAAAACTCTAATTTTTTTTATTTGTAATGCAGAAAATGGTTTAACTATATTGTTTGTCAAAAAATGTGAAAATAGTGCACATGCTATTGTATAAGGGATGTTCTGTTAGAAGGTTACTTGGGGATTCCAACATGATTTCGAAAACTATGGTCTAACAATGTATTATACTTTTGTATATATTTATTCCCATGAAACATAGATTCCTGGCCCAGGTGCATGATTTACACTTAACATGCACAAATAGTGTGTGATGCACTTTTTTTACACATTTGTCTCCTTTCAGGTAGTGAAACAACGGAACACTACTGGAACTCCCCAAGAACTCATTAATCACATATCAATCCATAAATTAGAGTTTAACCAAAAAAATTACAATTACATACCTTCATTAAAGTATATTATCTTACATTGATGTTGAATATTTCCCTCATTATCCATTAGTTTAAGATATTCTGTCTCATAACTCCAAACATTATTGCAATTGAAGTAATATTTTTTATTTATTCTCTTGTTAATGCACACATGTGAGTCTAATTACCATTATCTACACATATACAACATTTACCTATCCGTTTACATAAAATTTACCCAATGCTTCTTCCCATATTTTAGATAGGTATAAAATTTAATCATCTATCATTTATCTAGTTCATCATGTTAAATATCACGAGTCTTCATATTTATCTTATTTGGTATGTATTGAACATAAACATATATAATATTTAAAATTATATTTTGTTCAAGGAGGTTTTGAAAAATTAATAATATTCTTATTCTCATTCTCATTTCAATGGGTTATTCATTGAGTTAATCAAGGAATTTTCTCTCACAATCATGCCTCCTTATTATTACCTCCATTATAATAACCAAAATTTTTATCATGAATAAATATAATTATAAGATCATTTTAAAAATTAACCACAATAAAATATAACCTCATTATGTATCACTTAATAAAAAATCTCATGCTAGTCTATAGTTATTACAACTCCTATTATATCAGGCAGTGTTCAAGCTATATCTCTCCCAATTTAACTTATATCATTCTTGGTTCAACCTAGCCTATGTTGAGTTGGGTTATCTCATAAATATTAAAATAATACTCAAAATAGAGATTAAAAATTTCTAAGAATATTCTTAACATATTATATACACTGATATAATATAAATCCATGCTCTCAAAATCTATCAAATCCTTTATCTAGGATATAACATATCTATTAATATTTTCCTTAACATTTAGATATCTACATTTTAGTCTATTTTATCCATAATCATTGTCCTATTATATTTTCATATCAAAACATATTCAAATCCATTATAATGTTTCATAAAAGGGAATTTGATTGATCAAGGAATATCCCCCATGAGTGTCAATCCATGTGAATAATTGTGCCTCCTTGTCATGCACTAGGTTTTTATCGATTTAATACCCAATGGACCCTATTTTTGGTCATTACCCTTAGTTAAATATGTTTTAGAGCCTCTTTATAGTTGTTGTATCCTGAAAATGATTTAATTTTAAAGAATCCCACATACTCAATACTTTACCAAAACTTCTGGTGTCGTCCTATACTTATTATTTTTCCATGGGAATTAATGGTTGGTTTTTCATCCTAACCCACAAGTAAAATATATATTATTTCCTTATCCTTGAATCATATACTGGTCCCAGACCATTTCCATATCTTTGAACATATGATATATCATAACTTATCAACCCTAAAATTATCATTAATCATAATCATAATCATAATTTCCAATGGTATCTAATACATTTCTTTGATACCATGTGTGAAATCCTATACTAGAACTCCAAAATCCGAAGCCCATAGACATATAATTTACATACATTATTTTTGATTAATTGTAAAAGAGTGGATAAAACAATCTATATTTATAAAATCTATATTATTTATGGAATATCTTACATTATAAGAATCTTTTTAGGTTTAATTCTTTATAGAATCTATTAACATCATAAACTAATACATCCCATGTTTTTTCTCAACTATTAAACATTTACCCTTACATATAAGAAACTAATTAATCAATGAAAATTCAACAACATAAACCATAAATTATTCAACATGTTCTATCATTATAAACAAGTATAATTTACAAATTTTATGCATAACATGTGGAATGGATACCTATGAATTGAGTGATATTAGAATTCAGTAGGGAATACATATTACTAATGTAATCATGGAAGAAATATTATGGAAGTAATATGAAACTGAATCCATAATCAATATGAAATATGAATTTTTATATATTCATGGATGTAAATGAAAACATGGATATAAATAATAATTATAATAACATACTGATGGATGTATAATACTAAAAAAATGAAAACATGTTGTCTAGAATTTGTTCCAAGACACTATCATCTTATGGGAAGATACATATAAAAAAATCAGTACTATTTTTCTCAATGATACATTTCTATGCATCGAGGGGCTATATATTTTTGGTACCCAATCATAACCTAATTAATTAATATTCATTTTATATATACTTCAATTGAAATTTTATTACAGTTATCTTAGTTAAATATAACTTAATAAAAACATAGATATACATATGATATAGAATATAGAATATCAATACATGATCATTGTATATTGGTAGTCCATACCCATCAAGAATTTAAATTATTTTCCCCATATCAATAAAATATATAACATGATCATAACCCATCCTAAGAAAAAACCCGAATGGAACATAACCTATTTGTAACTAGTAAACATATAAGGGTGTTGACATAAATGAAAATATCTCTAACAAAATAATTCATCAAATTTTATCAAAAGAATAGAAGTATTTGATACTAAAATTTAAATCCCCCTAATAATATAACATGTATATAATGAAACATAAACATCATTCAGATGTATTATTTTTAATATGATATGGGAAATAGAGGTCAAAACATAAAATATCTTTTACAAAAAATTATATTTAAATTTACACTTGAAAATAAATAATTTTTATCTTAGAAAATTAAATAGAGGAAGAAAAATAATGTGAAATTGAAAGGAAACAACTTTTTATTATTATCAAAATACCATTGTTAAAAACGTAAATTTGGAGAATAGTAAACAAACATTAATTTGTGTTAAAATATAATTTTACCAAATAGGATGATAAAATAAAAATTAATATATTAATGAAGGAGAATATGAGCATGGAAAATAAAAGTCAAAGAAGAATAATTTATATAAAATAATGTATATTTTAGTTATCAATATCTATTATGGGAAACATACTCTCTAAAGTGTGAAACAATTAAAAAATTATCAATATAGTTAAAATGTAATCTATGATTGAGTACCCCATAATAAAATTAATGGAATGAATTTAATAAATGATATGAAATAGGTAATGACCCTGACCCCAGTAGCCTGGTGTTGATGCATTACTTTATTAAATTAGTATAGATACAAGATTACAGTCCTAAATAATGGAAAAATATTTAAGTTTTGGGAACACCAGATTACATACATGATACCCATATTATACTAGGAAAAGAAAATAAATTATAATAAAAATAAAATGTCATCATTCATTAAATTCTTTCCAAAAATTCATCTTTATATCCTATGGAATGGGAAAAAAATAAGGGTGAGCTCAAATGCTCAATATAGGTAAAATACAATGGAATAAATAATGAATAAATGAAAATATTCAAAGTTTAAGGGTTAATAACCAAATACACATGACATTTTAATAACTGGATAGGGAATGATCAATATCTAAAGGTAAGTGACAGAAACACATGCCACTTATTTAATAATCGGATACTGAAATGCATACATATATAATGTAAAAGTGTAAATATCAGTGATAAATAATAATAATAATAACTGAATTCTCAATTAATTTAATACTAAATTATATAATATCATTTCTTAGGAAAATGGAAACATTTAACATCAATACCTTTCACAAGACAGTTTAAAAATACACGTGGAAACCCATTTAATTTGTGTAACATATTTACCTCATCAGGACATGTCAATACATTGAGGGGATATATAATGTCTGATACTCACTCATAAATTTAAATCCATATAATTCTTCATATACGGAATAGTCTATTTAGTTTTTAAACAATTTTCCTTATCAAATAACCATATTGAGTAAAGAATACAAATTTATCAATATCTCTCTAAATAATAAAACAAAACTCATTGTATACACCATATAAAAAATGTTATTATTTTCAGGTAATAATATTATCCATAACCCAATACTATAGATATTTAATAGAGATTTAATATCCAGTGAAAAATTATTACCATAATTTTACTCGTATAATATAAAGTAAACTATCAAAAAATAAAGTGATATTTCACCATAATTTTCGTCACATGGTAATTTTAAAATAAATATTCTTAGATTAAATATTTCAAAATAAAACATTAAAATTACACGAATAATGAAGTATTCATTTATCAAAATAAACACTTTATAAAAATGAAGTGGTTTAAAATCAAAATGAATACTCAATAGAATTCAAATTGAGATTAAATCCATTACCTTATACTCTATTTTGGTTGAAAGCCATTTATCGTTCTAAATAACACTGTTAGGATTGTTATTAAATTATTATAAAACCATAATAATATTTATAATTTCATATACGATACTTTTAATACATCTTATGTAATTTTTATTATTTAAATATTAATATTTTCGTTATTTTGGGTGTTATTTGCCTTGTTTTTTGATTATGTTTAGACCTAATATTTTTTGTTCTTATTACTTAGATATTTATTTAATAAACATGTAGAATGTAAAAAATTATTTATATATCATATATAATCATTATATAAATTTATTTATAGTTATCCATGATATTTGGAGATAGGAAAAAAAATACACCGTTCTTGGAGACAGTTGGTCGTAAATACACATGAATGATGTTTCTATTTTCATATCATATTAGAAGAATAAAGATTAATATATATATATATATATATATATATTTTATCCTTAAATTATTATAATTATTTCATAAATATCACATATATTTATTAATAACATCCTTAATTCATTCAATATAAAGAGTGAACGATACATATTGCTTTGCGAGAAGGTAGTTTGTTATAGATATGAACTACATTATCATATACTCAAAAAGTATAAATAATGATTAAATGTGTTATATAATAATAAAAGGATAAATTCACTATAAATATAATAAATATCATATATATATATATATATAAACTATAAATCCAACATTAGTCCATACCATGAAAGGTGGTAATGGAAAAATGAATGACATTGGTTTGTGAGGTTGTAGTCCCACGTATGCACGAATTATGATTGTGTATCCAATATGATGAAAGTTTGGGTGGTTTTCGGTCATACCCTTAAATAAATATATCATTATATTTAATATACTATGGTTAAATATAATAAATATATAATATTAATTTAAGTGATGGAGAAAGAAATAAAACAAAATTGCTCGTTGAAGAACGTTACCTCTTCTTTAGATAACTCTTGTTGGTTTCAACCAATGGAATTTCTTGTTTGGACTTATGATAAAAATTAAGGCTTATAAGATTATTAGAGGTAAATTTTAAACAAAATGTATGTGTATTGTTCTAGGTAAATGGCTTGATTGGAGTGAATAAGTGAGGGGGTGAGTTTTATTTTATAGTAGAGGAGGTGAGGAATCCTAGTAACTAAAAAAGTTAAATGCTATTAAGAGGTCTCCCTTACACAATTTACCAAAAATAATAAATAGTTTTTGATAAAAGATGGTATATGATATAAATATGCACATCCAATGGGTTTTTGATAAGTTTCTATGTCTTTTATCCCCAAAGGATTTGTGTGTAATGACTAAGTAAACAAATTTTTACCTTAATCACTGTAATTAATTTTAGTTGATTTTGCTAATATTTATTTGCAATAATACATATCTAAAAATAATATATATTATAAATTATTATTAATACAAATATTTAATTAATTTTTCAAATTTATTTTTCATATAATCGGCATAAATAAATTTAAAATTAATCCCACAGACAGGATGGTAAATGAGATTTTTTAATTGAAAATGTTCAATAGTTCACAAAGATTTTATATCTAAATTGGACATAATAATGATTCCAATGACTTTAGTTAGATTAATAAATTTATTATTTTTCTTATTTTACTTTTTTAATAAAAACGTAATCATTATTTTATATTATAAATTATTTAGAAGAAAAGTTGGTTTTCATTTGAAATTCCATATTTTTAACTATTCATCAAAAGATTGAAACTTCTCAAAAAAATAAGAAAAATTAACATTAAGATAATTTTGAAATTTTGTTTTCAATAATAAAGAATATAATTTATAATATAATTTATATATATTTCAAAATTAATTTTTAAAACATTTCCTTTATTAAAAGACTATAAAACTGCCTTTAGAAAACTAATTATTTTATGCACAAAATTGGATCTGTTTTTATCAAATGCCAATGAAATATAATTTGTTAACATAAACACATTAAATAGGATATATGATTTATAAATTTATTTTAGATTACTTTACTAAGAGAAATAATTTAATTTATCTGATTAAAATTACTTTGGTATATATTAATAGTTTTTGAGAAGTTATTTCTATTATATTTAGTTTATTTATTAATTGGTAACCAATAAATTCAACCATGTATTTTTTGTAAGTTAATTAATCTTATTTATAAACTCTAATTTAATTTATAGGATATAACAATCATTTTAAATAGTAATATTAATAGTATGATTTCAAAATGAATCTTCCATGTAATGCATGTTATGGAAGAAAGAAGTTTGTGTGTGTAATGTAAGCTAAAAAATTATTGAGATCATTGAAAGCTATAGAATAGATTAAATTTATTTTAAATAGTAAATATATGGTATAGTATGGGGATTTTATATTACTTTCAATGTGTAGTGTATAATTTCACACACAATATCGAATACGATGTCATTAATTAATATTTTTGGGGAGTTACATTCTTCCCACCTGGATAAAATATCATCCACACAATTTGAACTTGATCCAGTAATCAGGGGTTAGAAATTTAGAAATACCACTATTGAATAACTAGAATAGTAAGAGGCTCAATAAAATATCCACTTAATAAGTGAAAATTGAACATACATAAGTCATCTAGAATAATCATATAACATGTTTTACTGATAAGAGAACAAGGGTGGGAAATGAAAATGTGGACATAGAAGTGAAAACTATCCGCCAAATACTGATAGTGATTGACAAAGAACATTTATCCCAATAATGTGGGTGATCTAGATATGTTTAACAAACTCACAGACATATTCCAAAGAGGCATGGAAAATTCCATTTATATCATTAAAAGTGACGATAATAGGATAAAATTTTGGATTCAAGACACTTCATTAGAATTGAGGAATAATTTAATGCTCTCTGAATGTAACTCTATATAAATATTTGATAAAAAAAAATATTATCCTTTGTGCATTTACCAATTACTACTTCATCTATTAACACGTTTTGCATCATATGGTGAAGTAATACATCAATATTAAAAACCTTATTCAATGTTCCACATAAAACATTTCATAAATGGTATGGCATTCCAAAATATATTGATACAACTCTTTAGAATCATTTATAAGGCAGTTATTATTTTCCAATTTACATTATACATATTAATCACCTGATTATGTGACATCATTATCTCACTTTCGGTAACATATTATGGTATATATTTCTCTCAAAAAATAGTTTTCCAAAAATGGAAAACTGACTAATGAATAACTTTTCCTAATACAATTCAATGAATGCTTTCCAATCCATTATGAAATTGTTCTGAAGTGAAATAAGTATATATTTTATAATTATTTGAATAATAATATCATTAATAAAATAATTTTACAAAATTTTCAATGTATATAAATACATAGGCACATTAATCATTCCACTATGATTGTATCAATAGCATAATCTTGATCTTGATCCCTTATAATTTTCTACGGTATAAACCCTTGACGCTCGGAGAATTCATTTTAATAGTTCCCATTCTCTATAAATTTGATTCATTGAGAATTGGAAGTTTATTTCATTCCCTTGAAATCACAAGTTGTCTGTACTTTACATCAACACATATAGAAAACTCTAAATCCTTTCTCGAATTTCCTAAGGTGAATCTTTCCACAGTTATCACCTATAGTAAATTCTTTAATTCCCTTCTTACAGTTTTATATTATACAATATTATTTCATCTTCTTCTATTTATTCCCTTATAATACATAATACTTACAAAATTATTTATCTATCTTGATATCAGATAAAACTACATCATCGAATGAATAAATTTTGTGACACACCAATTACCTCCAAGGTCTTGGATTAATAACTTAAAATAAGTTAACAATTCTATAATCTGTGTTGTATATGCACTCAAAATTATACCTTGACAACCATTTAAAGGTATCCTCATACTCTTAAACATTTTTAACTTATATTTTCATTTTTATAATAATCATTATGTTCATCTCAGTTTATTTCCCGTGATGGAAAATATTAATTAACAACATCAACTTAAAATATTTCTATTATATGATTTATATTTTCTATTAATGAATATTATTTTTGATCAGCAACCTCCATTGATCATAATAAATATGGAGAAAATACATTGCAATTTTATCATTTTTCTTTTCATTGCATACCAAATCTGTAACATCCCTAATAAGTAATGAATAATATATATTTTTATCAATGTATACTAATGAATTATATAGTAGAGGCTTAAAAAGAGAATAAATTCAATATGAAGCATGGAATACACTAATTTTTTTAAAAGATTGTTTTACTGCATTTTGATGGAAAAACATTTTTAAATAAAACATTTGAAAATTTTATAAGCTCTATTTTTCAGAATAAACTTACTATTTATGATTCGGACATTGAAATTTACATTGGATGATTTTTTGGTATTTTTCTCACAATGTTCATTTTTTAAAGAATAGTGAAAAATACTGTATTTTACATCAAAACTTCTTTTTCATCTAATTTAATTATATGGTTAGATTAGATTTTTAATTGGTTTTAAAGTCCAATTAGAATATATTTTTACCATTTAATACAATAGTGGTCGTTGGAATTAATTTCCCCTTGAAATTGGACTTAAACTAGTGTCAATCTTTTGATACATATTGTTTCATAAAAACGCGCTATTTGTTTTGACAGCGGGAATTAATTATTAAATTAATTAATGTAACTTATATGTTTTTAATTTTCTAAAATAGACATCATTTATTAATTTGGAATATAAAATATATCTTAGGGTGAAGTTTTGGTATTTTTCTGAAAAGCTTCTATTTAGGATGAATAGTGAAACCACTATGTGGTACTTATAAAAACTGATTTTCCATTTAAATGAAATTTTACCACCTTCGTGTATTGAATTTAAAAAATCAGACATATATGGTTGTCATTAAGAAGTAAAATGTGGTTCATTGGGATTAAAATAATTTCTTTGGTGAATAATAACTTTTAAGTTTTTAATCACGATTAGAGGTAATTAGTGAAATTTAAGGAAAAAATGATATTATAATAAAATGAAAATACCTAGACACATGTCCTACCCTTATTGGATGTGTCATGGCCAACTAAGACAACCCATGGGTCGATTTTTGGGACCCCATGGAGCCACTTGGGTAAGATAAAGACATTAATGCTTTTTATTTAATGTAAAAGTAAAAATGACAGAAACATGAGTTGTTTTACTAAACGAATTTTTAAATGGGGTTTTTCACGTCATATTTTTGACTATAAACAATCATTAGAAAGATAAATATATTTCCTACATCATAGTATTTTTTTATAATTTTTAGACACTACATAATTTAAATTATTTATGACATCATGATAATGCAGCGATTACCTCATTATTTAATGATTAAAATAAAATGAAAATATATTGTAGAATATATAAGCTACACTTGTCAAAATCATATTGTATGGGTGGATTTCTAACCCTTATCACCTTATCCTCTAAATTTATAATTGTGGGATCTTTTTTATCCAAAAATCATTTTATACCAAAGTATGTTTTCTTAACTTGCCAAGAGTGCCCCTCCTCTTCTCTTATAAAAGGCCCCGACCTCTACAACCTTACCCACAATTCCAAAGACTTTGTCTCGGCCAACCCCTGCCCATTTTGTCTATCCACATCCATCTATAACTCTTATAAGCCTCAATTTGGGAAGAAGTGTTCCCAAGGAAGCTTTTGATCTCAAATCAAAAAGAGTTACCCAATTTAAAGGTAGTGTCTTCTCTTGTGTTCTTATGTTTTATTTTGTTTCTCCAACCCCCTAATCACTTTTTATTTATTTCATTTTTAACAACACCGGTATATTCCATATACTAGGATGTTGTTATAAGATGGATTCGAGCTACAGTTACATACACCTATATCTAATGGTTAATGAACATACTGTTTCCGTGGATGGAAAATTTCTGCCTCACGAAACGATGATTGTTCAATATTTTTTTAACACAGTAAAAGTTGGCCATTAATATGTCACTATATTTATATTTGATATATAATATGTTTATTTTTTCCTTAAACTTCTGTATTTTTCATTTATGTCATACCATTATGGTTTCCATTATGGGTAAATGCGATATCTTCATTTTAGGAAGCGCGGACTACCGCCCCCTCAAAGTGATTTGATTCGTTAATACCATATGTGGGACGTATAAAAGATGGAATTAATGATATTATATATTATATTATACTGTAAGTATAATATAACATTATATTATTA
Source organism: Viscum album (assembly GCA_963277665.1). NCBI lineage: Eukaryota > Viridiplantae > Streptophyta > Magnoliopsida > Santalales > Viscaceae > Viscum > Viscum album. The sequence continues at coordinate 1,518,069,581 of OY728131.1, forward strand.
TGATTCCATTCCATAAAATACGAAATATAAATGAAATTATCATTCATGCGTACGTACGGCTTACCGTCTCCATGAACGGTGTATTTCATTTCTTACCTCTAAACTTTATGTAATATTATTAATGCATGTATATACTGGATATATATGATATATATGATATCTATATCATGAGTATAACTCTGGATATAATGGATATATGACGAACATGTAATTATAAAGAGTTTATTTTTGACCCAAGTACTATTGATCATTAAAAAAACCGTTATTAACTTAAATAATTACATAGTGTTCATGACATGGTAATAAGTGATATAAAAGAAATAATGAACTTGAAAAAGGTTCTTAAGAAAGTATAAATTAAATCAAGTTATTATTCAGGTGGTTAAAGAATGATCGAGTCAAGTCGGACCCGAGGTAAGGAAAATTCTTAACCCAATTTCCATTCTTTGGGTTAATCTCCTACTTTCAAATTATATCATGATATTATTATTCCCTATCTTGTATTTTTAATTTCATTATGTGTACTTATCATGAATACACAAAATAGATCTATTTTATTTAAAAAATTATCTTTGTAAGGGAATCTGTCTCAATCTCCTTTCGTTGAGGAATATTTTATTTTATACACAACTTTCTTTTATACAGTCTATAAACACCTTTGACTTTTTATGTTTATTCAAAAGGAATCTTTTTTATATGAAGCGTTTACTAAATGACAAAAGGGAATATATTTTTTGTCGTACGTATGCGGCGACAACGACTTCTCCATCACCGTGACTATTATTTGAGTTCCGGCTTCCTCTATAAGCCATAACGTTTTTTAAATGAATAATAAATACCATGTTTTACTTTTATTTTATTTTGGTATTGAAAATGGTTTTCATAATGTTTTTATTATATCAATGTGTTGTATTGATATCCTGTGATTGAAATGAGGAAATGTTATGTTTCCTTTATGCATGTTTTATATGATACGATTATGTTATAGTTCTTGGGAATTGTAATGAAGACGGGTGGTTCCATGATAAACTAAGGTTGGGTGAGCCCGATATAGCTCTCCAATGCATTGGGTAATGCAAAGGAGTTAAACGTTGAGGTATCTCTGAAGAGATTTAGGGAATATACTGTGATGGGTATTCCAAACGTAACCAAGAGGGTTACTCCCTACGTAAGAATGTTATGAATGCCTCAAGTTACCTTTATGTCTTATGATTTCTAGGATTTATTCATGATTTGATGAGGTATGTTAAAGTGCTTATGTTTTGTGAGTAGAGTATGATTTCATTGATTCTTTTGTATACATGTACTCATGTTTCCTTTCCATATTTTTATATCCCTTACTGATCTTTTCATGCTCATCCCAAATTTTTGAAATATTATTCACAGGTCAAGGGAAGGGTAGATGATATGATGATAGTGTCAAGGAAGTGTCAAGAACGAATCCATGTTTTATTTTAAATATGTTTCCGTTGATGGGAAAAATGAATACTATATTTTATATAACCACTTTGTTTAAATGTGGAATGTAATGCATGTTTTATGATCTAATTCTCTAAAACTCTAATCATGAAAATACCCTCAATGTGTAATCTTTTAATAACTCAAGATTAAGTAAGGTTTAAGGCTGGGGCCTTCTAGTTGGTATCAAAGGTTGGTTTAGATAACTTTAGGAGTTAGAATTTTATTAAATGGTTATCCAAAAAAAAAATTTATAGTCAAATTGAAATGATATAGCATTTGAAGATTGCCATGTTGCTTCATCTAAGACATGTTTGTTCAGAATGGTTTTCCGTATGGGAAAAAGGGAAGCAGTGCTAGGAAGGCATACAGAAAGAAATAACCTACCGAATCCGCATCTTGAGATGGTCGGAATTGGAACTGAACAGTTTGTTGTAGTAATGGTGCAGTTGACTCAAGCGATAAATGGTGGCGGTGTCCATGCACGAGATTATCCAGATCACCCGCAGAGGAACATGTTAGTGGTGGAACATTTCATGAGGAAACACTCTCCATCATTCAGAGGATCATCTTACCCTGTGCTAGCTGAAGGGTGGATTAAAGCACTGGATAAGATTTTCGATGTCATGGGGTGTTCAGACAATCAAAAGGTTAGTCTTGCTATTTTCTGTTTGGAGGGTGAAGAAGATTAGTGGTGGTTGATGGTTAAAAATATTAGGGACGCTGATGAGATTGATGCTCTCGACTGGGATGAATTTAAAGGTATGTTTCATGAAAAGTATTTTCCTAAGGCTATTCGACTTAGGATGTAAAAACATTTCTTGGAATTGAGGCAAGAGGAAGACTTAATGGCTTCCTATGAAGAAAGGTTCACTCGATTGGAAAGGTATGCTATAAATTTTATCTGATAACTTGATAGTAAATAAATCATTTTTACTCAGGATTAAAGCCAAAATATTCAAGGGCATTAGCTTTTTGTGAGTTCAAAAGTTTTGAAAATCTTGTTCGATGTGATGAGATGGTGGAAATGGAGTTTTTCGATGATCAAGTGTTCTATAAAAACCAACAGAAAAGAGAATGAGGTGGAAGGAGAAAGGAAAGAATTCTTCAAAAAGGTCGGATGGTAAGAAAACTAAGTTTCCAATTTGTGATAAATGTGGGAAAAGGCATGCTGGGGAATGTCTTTGGAATTCTGTAAAAGTGCTACCAATGCTGTAAGATGGTACATAAGGCTAGTGATTGCATTGAAAAAGATTAGGGCGATGGTAAGTCCAAATTTGATTTGGAGTTAGTGAAATGTTTTAAGTGCAATGAGATGGGTCACTATTCAAATGAGTGTCTGAAAAAGAGCTTGAGTGATGGGAAGCAGTTAGACTACAAGATGAAAGGGGTGGTGAAATCCTTTTCAACTACTTCAGAAGATGTCAGGCCATCAAATGTAGTTGTATTAGGTACTTTTTTTGTTTTTTCAGATTATGCCAATGTGTTTTTTGATTCTGGGTCTACACATTCTTTCATCTTTGAGAATTTTTCTACTAAAATGGGAATAGCATCTCAAGAAATGACTTCTGAACATGTGGTAAAAACATAGGGGAAATGTTGAGGCAAAAATAATTTATAAGAATCTTCCTATCCTTATCTGTGGAAGGAACCTACTTGTGAACCTTATTGTTTTACCTCTATTAGATATTGATGTTATCCTGGGTATGGATTGGCTCTCTATTTAACATGCTAAGATTGACTATAAGGCTAAAGAATTTTTTTTTCAGAAAGGATTTCAGTTTGTGTACAATATTGAACTCTTACTGTTGATAACTTATCAAGAGGCCGAGAAACTTTTAAAAGATGGAAATGTGTGTTACCTTACACACATTGTTGAAAATAAGGGACTTGTTCAGATTAATGATGTTCCAGTGGTAAATGAGTATCCTGATGTTTTTCCTGATGAGTTACCTCAAATAATATCAGATCGAGAAGTTGAATTTACTGTTGACTTAGTTCCTAATGCTAAGCCAATTTCAAAACCCCCTTATCAAATGGCTCAAATTGAACTTTTAGAGTTGAAGGAGCAATTTTATGATTTATTAGATAAAGGTTTCATTCGACCTAGCACATTACCATGGGGTGCTCCTGTTTTATTTGTTAAATATAAATATGGTTCAATGAGACTTTGCATTGAGTATAGAACCTTGAATAACATCACTGTTAAGAACAAATATCCTTTGCCTCATATCGATGATTTGTTTGATCAGCTCCAGGGAGCTCAGTATTTTTTAACAATTGACCTGAGTTCGGGGTACCATCAGTTGAAGGTAAAGGAAGCAGATATTCCAAAGACAGTGTTCCGTCCAAGATATGGCCATTATGAATTTGTATTAATGACTTTTGGGCTAACCAATGCACCTGCTGTATTCATGGACTAAATGAATATAATTTTTCATGAGTTCTTGGATAAGTTTGTAGTTGTTTTCATTGATGATATTTTAGCCTTTTCTAAAAGTAAAGAAGAGCATGAAAGACATTTAAGGGTTATTTTTCAAACCTTAAAATAAAAGAAATTTTATGGAAAATTCATCAAGTGTGAGTTTTGGTTGCAACAAATTTCATTCCTTGGTCATATTTTTTCTAAACATGGGATAACTGTTGATCCTACTAAAACAAAATTTTTGGATGAACAGCCAAGACCCACAAATGTAACTGAGATTTGTAGTTTCCTTGGTTTGGCAGGATATTACCGAAGGTTTGTTAGAAATTATTCACGGTTATGTAGTCCAATGTCCAAGTTAACTCAGAAGGGTTTTAAGTTTATCTCGACAAAATAATTTAATGATTGTTTTTAGGAGTTGAAAAGAAGATTGGTGAATGCTCCAGTATTGGCACTACCTTCTAAGAATGGTGTGTTTGTTATCAACAGTGATGATTCATTAAAAGGACTTGGTTGTGCCCTAATGTAGAATGATCAGGTAATTGCTTATGCTTCATGACAATTGAAAACTCATGAGGTAAATTACCCTATATATGATTTGGAATTAGCTGCTGTTGTTTTCACTTTAAAAATTTGGAGGCATAATTTTTATGGAGTAAAGTGTGAAATATATACCGATCAAAAAATTTTAAAGTATATATTCACTCGGAATGAATTGAACATGAGATAGAGGAGATAGCTGGAATTAATCAAGGATTATGATTGTATAATTCATTACTATCTGGGAAAAGAAAATAAAGTGGTTGATGACTTGAGACAAAAAAGTAATGCTTCATTAAAAATGTTGAGTTTGGAATGTGATCCTTTGGTTAAGGATTTGATAAAAATTGGCATAGAAGTTTTTGGTGAAGGAATTTATTCTGTTTTTTTTTCAGGTATCGGTGAGATCATCTCTATCAAACAGAATCAAGCAAGCACAGAAGCAAGACAGCGAGTTGCAGAAAAAGGTAGAGCTGGTTCAGAAGGGTAAGTTTCATGAATTCAACATTGATAATGATTGTGTTTTGATATTTTTGAAGAGATTGTGTGTGCCTTGTGATTCATAGTTGAAGAGGGAGTTGTTATGTGAAGCTCATAGTTCTCCATTTTCAGTTCATCGAGGCAGTACTAAGATGTATAGAGATCTTCGGAAGTATTACTGGTGGGATGGAATGAAAAGGGATATTGCTGATTTTACTGTGAAGTGTTTGACATGTCAGCAGGTTAAAGAAGAGTGGTAGTTACTGAAAGGGATGCTTCATCATTTACCAGTGCCAGAGTTGAAATGAGAAAATATATCCATAGACTTCATTGTGGGATTGCCGAAGACACCTCGAGGTAATAATGAAAACTGGGTTATTGTTGATCTCTTGACAAAATCTACTCATTTCCTTGCTTTATGAGATACTTTTTCCCTAGATCAACTTTCCCGTTTGTATATTAAAAAGATAGCCAGGTTACATGGAGTTCCTCTCTCCATTGAATCTAACCGTGATCCCAGGTTTACTTCTAACTTTTGGAAAGGCCTTCAAGAGTCGTTGGGTAATGAATTAAATTTTAGTACAGCTTTTCATCTTCAATCAGATTCGTAGTCAGAACGAACAATTCAGAATTTCGAAGATATGATACGTGCTTGTTCGATGGATTATCAGGGATGTTGTGACCAATATCTTTCTTTTGTTGAATTTTCATACAATAACAATTTTCATTCCAGTATACAGATGGAACCATTTGAGGCGTTATATGGGAAGCGGTGTCGAACTCCAGCTTTCTGGGATGAAGTGGGTGAAAGGAAGATGATGGGACCAGAATTGGTAGAAGAGTTGGCAGGAAAAGTTCAGATGATATAGAAACACATGAGAATAGCTCAGAGAAGGAATAAGAGTTATGCGGACAACAGGAGGAAAGATCTCCCTTTTGAGGTAGGTGATCATGTTTTTCTCAAAGTCTCACCATGGAAAAGTGTGATGCGATTTGGTAAGAAAGGAAAGCTAAGTCCAAGGTTCATTGGACCATATGAAATTCTGGAGAGACTTGGATCAGTTTCTTACCTAGTGGCTTTACCTCCGAGTTTATCTCAGGTACACAATGTTTTTCATGTTTTGATGTTGAGAAAGTATATGCCAGATCCATCTCATGTTTTGAGTCCAGAGGTAGTTCAGCTGGAAGAGAACTTATCTTTTGAGAAACAATCGATCCAGATTCTTGACCATAGGGAGAAAGTGTTATGGAATAAGTTGATTCATTGGGTGAAGGTTCTGTGTAAAAACCACATGATTGAAGAGGCAACATGGGAATCTGAAAATGCAATGAGGGCTAAATAACCCCACTTAGTCGATAAGTAAACAAATTGTGGGGAAGAAATTTTATAAAGGGGGGAAGGATGTAACATCCGAAGTAATGAATAATAGATATTTTTTCTATGTCTAATAATGAATTAGATATTGTTTTAGAGGATTAAAATGAGAATAAATCCAATCATAAGCATGGAATACACTAATATTTTTAAAATATTGTTTTACTGCCTTTTGATGGAAAACAATTTTTAAATCAAAATTTTGACAATTTTATAAGTTTTATTTGTCAAAATAAACTTATTATTTATGATTGTGACATTGAAATTTATATTGGATAATTGTTTGGTATTTTTCTGAAAATGTTCATTTTAATGAATAGTAAAAAATACTACATTTTACATCAAAACTACTTTTTCATCTAATTTAGTTATATTGTTTGATTATCATTTGAATTGGTTTTAAAGTTAAATTAGAATATATTTTCACCATTTAATCCAATATAGGTCATTGTAATTAATTTCACCCTGAAATTGGACTTAAACTAGTGTCAATATTTTGATATATATTGTTTCATAAAAACACGCTATTTGTTTTGACAGCGGGAATTAATTATTAAATTAATTAATGTAACTTATATGAAATGTATTTTTTAAAATAGACATCATTTTTGAATTCAGAATATCAAATATAGCTTAGGGTGAAGTTTTGGTATTTTTTTTGAAAAGCTTCAATTTTTGATGAATAGTGAAACCACTAAGTGGTACTTATAAAAACTGATTTTCCATTTAAATGAAATTTTACCATATCTGTGTTTTGAATTTCAAAAATCCAATATACATGATTTTCATTAAGAAGTAAAATGTTGTTCAATGGGATTAAAATAATTTTTTGGTGAATAGTAACTTTTATGTTTTTAATCACGATTAGAGGTAATTAGTGAAATTTAAGGCATAAATTATATTATAATAAAATGAAAATACCTAGAAACATGTCCTACCCTTATTGGATGTGTCATGGCCGACCAAGAAAACCCATGGGTTGATTTTTGGGACCCTATGGAGCCACCTGGGTAGGATAAAGACATTAATGCTTTTTATTTAATGTAAAAGTAAAAAAAGACACAAACATGAGTTATTTTACTAAACCAATTTTTAAATTCGGTTATACAAGTCATATTTTTGACTATAAAAACTCATTAGAAAGATAAAAAGATTTCATACATCATGGTATTTTTTTTAATTTTTAGACATTAAATAAATTAAATTATTTATGACACCATGATGATGTAGTGATTACCTTATTATTTAATAATTTAAATAAAATGAAAATATAATGTAAAATCTAAGACCGAAACTTGTCAAAAACCTATTGGATGGGTGGATTTAGAACCCTAATCAACTTATCCTCGAAATTTATAATTGTGGGGCCTTTTTTATCCGAAAATCATTTTATAACAAAGTATCTTTTCTTAACATTCCAAGAGTGCCCCTCCTCTCCTCTTATAAAAGACCCCCACCTCTACCACCTTACCCACACATACAAAGCCATTGGATCGGCCAAAACCTTCCCATTTGTCTCTAAAAATCCCTCTATAACTCATAGTATCCTCACTTTGGGCATAACTCTTCCCAAGGAAGGCTTTGAGATCAAATCAAAAAGAGTTACCCGATTTAAAGGTAGTGTCTTCAATTGTGTTGTTATGTTTTATTTTGCTTCTCCAACCCCCTAAACTCATTTTATTAATTTCTTTTGTAAAAAAACCAGTATATTACATATACTAGTATGTTTTTATACGAATTATTCGAGCTACACTTCCACACACCTACATCTAATGGTTAAAGAATAAACTATTTCCGTGGATGGTGAATTTCTGCCTTACGAAACGATGATTGTTCAATATTCTTTTAACATCTTCAAAGGTGGCCATTAATATGTCACTATATTTATATATGATATATAATATGTTTATGTTTTCCTTAAGCTTCATTATTTTTCATTTATGTCAATTCTTTATGGTTTCCATTATGGGTAAACGTGATATCTTCATTTTAGGAAGCACGGACTACAACCCCCTCAAAGTGATTTGATTCGTTAACACCATATGTGGGACATATAAAAGATGGAATTAATGATATTATATATTATATTATATTTTAATTATAATATAAATTTATATCATTATTATTCCATTCCATAAACCATGAAATAGAAATGAAATTAGCGTTCATGCGTACGTACGGCTTACCGTCTCCATGAACGGTGAATTTCATTTCTTACCTCTAAACTTTATGTAATATTATAAATGCGTGTATATACTAGATATATATGATATATATGATATCTACATCATGATTATAACTTTGGATATGATGTATACATGAAAAACCTGTAATTATAAAGAGTTTATTTTTGATTCAAGTACCAAAGATCGTTAAAACGACCGTTATTAACTTAAATAATTACATAGTGTTCATGACATGGTAATAAGTGATATAAATGGAATAATGAACATGAAAAAGGTTCTTAAGAAAGTATAAATTAACTCAAGTTTATTATTCAGGAGGTTAATGAATGATCGAGTCAAGTCGGACCCAAGGTAAAGGAACTTCTTATCCCAATTTCTATTCTTTGGGTTAATCTCCAACTTTCAAATTATGTCATGATATTATTATGCCCTATCTTGTATTTTTACTTTCATTATGAGTAATTATATTTAATACACATAATAGATCTATTTTATTGAAAAAATGATCTTTGTAAGGGAATCCGTCTCAATCTCCTTTCGTTGAGGCATATTTTGTTTTATACACAACTTTCTTTTATACGGTGTATAAACCCCTTTGAATTTTTATGTTTATTAAAAAGGAATATTTTTTATATGAAGTGTTTACTAAATGAAAAAAGGGAATGTTTTTTTTGTCGTGCGTATGCGGCGACAACGACTTCTCTGCCGCCGTGACCATTATTTGCGTTTCGGATTCCTCTACAATCCATAAATTTTTTTTTAATGAAAAATAAATACCATGTTTAACTATTATTTTATTTTGGAATTGAAAATGGGTTTCATAATGTTTTTATTATATCAATGTGTTGTATTGATATCTTGTGATTTAAATGTGGAAATTTTATGTTTATTTTATGCATGTTTTATTTGATACAGTTATGTTATGGTTCCTGGGCATTGTTATGAAGATGGATGGTTTCGTGATAAACTAAGGGTGGGTGATCCTGATATAGCTCTCCAATGCGTTGGGTAACGCGAAGGAGTTAAAAGTTGAGGTTTCTCCAAAGGGATTTACGGAATATACTGTGATGGGTATTTCAAATGTAACCCAGAGGGTTACTTCGTACGTAAGAATGTTATGAATGCCTCAGGTTACCTTTATGTCTTATGATTTCTATGATTTATTCATGATTTAATGAGGTATGTTAATGTGATTATGTTTTATGAGTAGAGTATGATTAAATTTATTCTTGTGTATACATGTACTCATGTTTCCTTTCCATATTTTTATATCCCTTACTGAGCTTTTTATGCTAATCCCATGTTTTTGAAATGTTTTTCACAGGTCAAGGGAAGGGTAGATGATATGATGATAGTGTCAAGGAAGTGTCAAAAATGAATCCATGTTTAAATTTAAATATGTTTCCGTTGCTAGGAATAGTGAATACTATATTTAATATAACTAATTTGTTTAAATGTGGAATGCAATGCATGTTTTATGATCTAATTCTCTAAAACTCTAAACCTGAAAAGATCCTCATTGTGTAATCTTGTAATAACTCAAGTTTAACTAAGGTTTAAGGCTGGGGCCTTATAAAATCCATAAATATATTATCCAAATACTTAATCAATTTCCCAACTACAATTTGATCGGTAGTCACACTAAATTATAGGGGGTATGTCATATAAAGTGATCTAACAATATAAAATATCCCTATGGAATAGTTTTCTCTATCTACGAAAGGTTATTTACCATAACATGATTCAACTTCCCTAATATATCTATAAATTTCTTTTTTCCAATACCATCTATATAATCATTATTAGTATGTAAACCCCTATATTGGCCATCAGTATAAATACTGTTATTCCTTCTAGGATCCAATTCTAAATATTGGAATATAGTTCATTATCCTATATCATTTTGAATTATTATGTATAATAAAAAAACTAGTTAAATATATAAAATAAACTGGAAAATTTAAGTGTATATAATCTCATAATCATAAACATGATTTTGTTTGAATTTCATCTATAATAATCCTCAAATTCTATCTTAGTCATATGTTCCATAATCATTGTTTCCCAAAATGTATATTCAAATTTTTTTTATTAAAATTCCTCTCATTCCAACTATAACGACCCTTACACTAATAACCTGGACCCGGTGACTGACTATATTACATTGGTATAGATAAAAGATTCAAATCCCAAATGACTAAAACTTTATCAATTTTTGGGAAAACCATAATATATACATGATACCCATATTAAATTGGGAAGACAGAATAAGTCATAAAAAATAAAATCACTTCTTCCTTAAAAATCATTCCAAGAATTCATCTTCATATCCTGGGGAATGGAAACAAAATAATAGTGAGACTAAATTCTCAGTAAGGGTAATGTTTAGTGGATGAAATTTTGAATGAATAAGAATAATTAATATCGAATGGTGGAAATATGAATGCAGATTCTATTTAAATAGTTGGATATGGAATAATAAAAATGTATAGGTAAATAATTTAAACACATGAAATTTATATAGTAAATTGGGAATTAAATTCATCTACATATAATGTCAAAGAAAAAATATCACAATGAAATAATAATAATAATAATAGCTGAATTCCCAAATAATAAAATTCTTAATTATTGTATGCCATGTTTGGGGAATGTGAAAACATATACCATCAAGATTGTTCACATGATTGTTTAAAACTACAGGTTGAAACACATTTCATTTGTGAAAATAACTTGTCTTATGAGAACCTATTGATACACTAAGAGGATATATAAATTATGAGACAAAACCTTCACATCCAGTGAAAAAAATTCCTCATATATCAAATAATCAATTTTATTTATAAATAAAGTTCTTTGTCAAATATCTGTATTGAATAAAGGGTACAGATTTATAAATATCTCCCCAAATAATCAAATTACATTAAAAGTAAACAAAGTATGTAAAAACCATTTATAATTTAAGAAATAATCATATACAGAACTCAATACTATGTAATTTCTATTGAAAAAATATAATAAAATGTGATTGTTACAATATAATGTTAAACAACATATAATAAATTGATATTCATAATAAAATACTTCACTTTTTAATTTTCAAATAGAATCCCATTGGATGAATTAATTAAAATTAAAATGTTAAAACAAAAGCAATAATGATGTATTAATGATATTAAATTTAAATGTATAATTGTGTATACCTCCTAAAATATAATTGGTGCATTATAATAAATAAGACTCAATAGAATTTAAATTGAGACAATATCCCTTACCATATAGATCATTTTAGTTAAATACCGATTAAAATATTGTATAATGGTATTAAATTTTTTATTAAATTATAAAAAAAACGATTAATATTTATAATATAATATATTATCATTTTATTACATCTTATCACCCATTAGTTAATAATATTTTATTATTTTCATTATTTCTATTGTTTGTTCCATGTTTTTGGAGTATGTTTTCACTTATTATTTTTTGTTCAACATAATTGGACAATGATTTAATAGTATTCCATAATTGAGACCATGATTTAAATTTTATATATATTCATTATATATTTATTTATATTTATTTATGAAATTACATGGTATGAAATGAAATAAATCGCTCATTGAGATAGTAGGATTTACGTATAAATGAACATATTTCCATTTTCTTATCATATTGAAGGAATGAGAAGTAAATTATATATATATAGATAGATGTTATAATAAGATTATTATTATTTTTATGTCATATAGATCACATATTTTTAGTAAAACCTTCTTGAATATATTCCATGTAAAGCGTGAACGAAGCACATCGCTTCGGGATGCGGTAGTCTACCATACACATGAATGACGTTATCGTATTCCCAAAAAATGTAAATAATTAAGGTATGTGTTATTTAATAAATAAATAATTATAAATAAATTATAAATAATATATAAATAATATATAATCTATAAATACAAAATTATTCCCAACAATGAAATTTGGTAATGAAATAATAAAGGACATCTGTTCGCGAGGTGATATACTGTCGTACACATGAAAATATGATTGTGTACTACATTTGAGGGAAGATTGTGTGGATTTGATTTATAAATATAACATGAATACATATTAGTATATTTATGATAATATAATTATTATATAATAAATATATAATAATAATTCAAAAGATGGAAAAAAGAAATAAAAAATATTTATTGTTTGAAGAAAGTTACCTCTTCATTGGGTAACTTCTTTTTGTTTCCACCAAAGAAATTAATTGATTAACTTTCATCCCAAAGTTACGATTATATTATTATGGGAGTTAATTTATGAAACTATTTTTGAATATTTTTCCAAAATAAATTTATTTAGAGGTGTGAAAATGTGAGGGGGGTTATTTCCCATTTATAGTGGAGGAGTGGGATTCCTAAATTTAACAAACGGTAAACACTATTGAGAGGTATCCCTTAAATCACATGTGTCCAATAATGAAACATTTTTAATAAGATAGGTCATATTGTTTATAAAATTCCTGAAAATGGGTTTATTACATTTTTCTAGGTTATTTTTTCACTTAAGATTAATGTTCAACCCCCAAGTAAACTCATTTTTTACCTTAATGGTTGTCATTAATTTTAATCTCATTCACTAATATATTTAGTAAAAAACTTATTTTACCATAATATACATTGTAAATTTTTGTTATTACAAATATGTAATCCAGATTTCAAATTTCGATTCTCATAAGTGGTAAAAATTAATTGAAAATTGATCACACTGATGGGACGAGAAAGCTAGTTTTTAATGTGAGAATGTTCAAAAGATCACTAATATTTTGTATATCAAATCAATAAATAATTTAATAATATGAACTAGATTACATTAATAAATTTATAATTGATCAATTTTTACTTTAAAACAAATTTAAAATATAATTTAAAATTATAAATTATTTAGATCAAAAGTCAGTTTTCAATTAAAATTCAATATTTTTCACTATTCATCAGAAAAATGAAACTTATCAGAAAAATACAAAAAATACAGGTTACGATAATTTTGAAAATAAAATTTAAAAAAATTATATTTTCCAGTAGAATTTATAAAAGTGTCCAATTTTATTTTTAAAATAACTTTTCCATTAAAACGTGACTAAACCGCCTTATGAAAAATACAGCTCTTTATACATAAAATTGGATTTTTTCTTATGTTATGCATATATATTATATTTGATTAATTTAAAAAAATTATTGAATATATAATATATATATTACCTTTATATTTATTTATTACTATAAATTAATTTAATTTATTTTGGTAAAACCCCTCTAGTGTATAATAATAGTTTTTCTAAAACATTTTTTTATACTCTATTGGTTTTTGATTGGAAACTAATGAATTCATCTGTATATTTTCATAATTTAAATAATCCTATTTATAAACATTAATTTAATGTTTAGGAGAGAATTCTAATTATGAATAATAATATTAATAGTATTTAAAAAAACACTGTATTGAATGAAACACATGTTATCAAAGAAATTCATTCTTCAGTGTAACACAAGCTATCTTTATATTGTGTTCATTGCAATCTATAAAATAGATTAAATTTGTTTAAAAGGGTTAATATATAGAAAACACTCTAGGTTTTATATTTCTTTCCATATTTAGTGTTTCATTTCATACATGTCATTGATTAAAATATTCTGACATTAGAATATGAGGGTTTTACAAATTAATTTCAAATGCATGATAATAACTAGAAGAATTCATATTGAGTTACCAAAAACTATTATGGTTGTGGTAACATTTGAGTCAAAACTAAAATTATGAAATTAAATTGATATTTATTATTTTATCACTTTAATAATAATGAAATTATGTATAGAAAATTCTTGATATAGTAAATCAAATGATAACCATAAAATGAAACATGGTGCAAACTATGTATTAATTATCAATGGAAAATAATTAAGACCATGAAAATTATAACAAATTCAGTACTAAATTAATCAAAAACACATGAAAGGGTGGTCCATAAATTACTATTAAAATACAATTATTTAAATATTATTTGTGATGTTATATGTAAAATAGGTAGGATATATACTAAATAAAGTAAATTAAGTTAATAATAACAAATTTGTCTCAAAGATAAGAATTTCATATGAAAACCCATATGGTGGCCCTGATTCATAATTCATTTTCACCAAATTTCATGATTAATTAAATTATGTTCATAAAATAAATACACATGATCCTTATTCATTACTATAAGATGTTATACTCTTAATTTATAACTGTTGTATATATATATTTTTAACATTAGTTTCTTTTTTACTAATACCAATTTTTGGTGTAGGAAATATATAATGCTTCAAAATAATTTCATAGAAAAAAAATTTGTATATGTTATCTTGAAAAATTCCATAATTATCAGTTCATATAAAGTTGTATAATAGATTTTCCATGATATTTTTAATTTCACTCTATGTTACTTTTAGTTACAAATTATGAAGATGAAATTAGTGATAGTCAGGTTTCGTTGATTCTTAATAAAAGAATAGTGGTTTATTATTTAATGAGTTGACTGTTTACATAATATTACTACATGAAAAAATATTATTTACATTCTTATATCATATTAAAAAATTTAATAAGTTAACATAGTATTCAATTAAATAAATACATAGTATTGTTCATTTAGGTGTTTAAACCAGTGCAAACATGAACCTACCATGATTATGGGATGATAATGAGGTGCTTTGTTTTTGATATAAATATAAAAAAGAATCATGTTCTTATTTGTTGTAATATATCACAATTATACATAATTATATATATATAATACTTTATATAAAATAATTACATGGAATAAATAGGTCATTTCCACTAATTGTAATCATTTTAAATAATTGAAATAATAATAACTTTCTGTTGATCATGTCTTTAATATGTTATCATATTTTCAAAACATTAACCATATTTCTATAATAAAATTAATATTTATTCTTTTATTCTTTCTTCATTACCATCCATGTATGATGGTTAGGAAAATAAAAATAAGAATCAATCATTCTATAGAGGTGGTAGTCTACACGTACAGGTGGTTGATAATTTCAGTTTCTATAGAATAACAGGAAGTAGAAATATGTATTGTTATTTCATAATTATAAAAAAGAAATGAATATAATAATTATTTATTAAATTCACCTTTTATATTTTCCTTGTTATTTATTAATGGAAAATGAAACAAGTTGCATCATGGAGGTGACTATCTTCACAACAAACGAATGTGATTTTTGTTTTTCATAATAGAAAAAAGAAATATCAATTAATAATTATTCATATAAAATAATAAAAATTGGTATATAATAAATACTAGTTTAATTATATAGGATCTTTTTTAAATTATAATTTTAAAATAAAAATATAAATGGATGATATTATGTAAAAATAATTGCTCATGTTGCGTACTTTGACATTTCCTTAGATGATCCCTTTGAAATGGATGACATAGGATAATCTATTGTGAACAGTGGATAAATAGAGTGATATATTATTCTAACAAAATTAAAATAGAATGTATTATGAGGAAACCAATTTTTTTGGATTTCCCTGAAGAGTTTGTGAGAGGAACTATTTATAAGTGGTGATAATTCCACTTTAGTTAAAACATTATCTTAATATAAATGGAGAACATGTTAAACATTTATTTTAGATCAATAATTTTGAAATAATTGAGTGCGGAAGAGATAAGTTCAATTATACCATCATACACTCAATTTTTTACATTTTTTTTATCAAGTTTCATTCCCTTTACCTCTTGAATTATTTCTTTTACCAATTTATCTTTGACCTTGATAACTATTTTTTAACTAAGGTTACTTAATATTTATACATAAAAATAAAGTGGAACTTACTAGATAATTTTGAAATAATGGTTCTAAATTTGAAATCCATTTCATTTTATTAAATTTATATATGTGATAAAAATTAAATTCTGAAATAATAATATATAATGTTTTATAATAATTTGTGAGAAAATATTACTTATGTTCTAAAATATAAAATATTGTTTTATCAATTTAAAATAAATTGAAATTATAAATTAAAATGTAAAATACATATTTGATCTTAAAAAATGGTTTTAAGAAATTTAAATTTATATATAAATACTAATAATGGCATAAAAGACATCTTATTTGTAAAAAATGTATTTTTCACTATTCGATGAGAAATAAATTATTTAATAAAAATAAAAAAAATAATATTATTAATATAATAGTAATATTAATAAAAAATGGTGATAATTTTTATTTAAAAAAAATTATATAAAAAATAAAATCTATATTTGAATAAAATCCAGAAATATGGTGGAAACCGTTAATATTAAAAATTATATTTTAAAAATATTAACAATTATTTATTATTATTTCCAATCAATTATTAATTAAATTATTGGTCATATATTAGTCTTAGTATAAATATATTTTATTACTATATTTCTTTAATTTAATAAATCACCAATTTTAGAAAAATATATTTTTATGCGTAACATAATTTTTATTTTTATTTTTGATGTAATAGTTTATTTTACTTCATACAAAAAGTTTTAAATATTTTATTTCTATAAACAGGTTATTAATCTATCAATCATATTCATTCAATCTAATTGAATGACTAGGTTTTAACATTTATACTTGATATTTATATTTATATTTAAATATATCATGGATTCATTTGAGTTTGGTGTTTCTTTTGGAAATATTTATCAAACAAATTGACACATTTAAAGGTAATCATATAATGAAATATCAGAATTTCTCCTATAAAAGGTGATTTCATTTGGGTTTTCATTTCCAATAAATCATTAAATGTCTCGCCATGGACTCTGAACAATTATTATGGATAAAATAATTTATATTCCATTTGTAATACCAAAGGAATAATTAATTATTTGATTACATCAATTAACAGATGTTTTCAGACCATTTCTTAAGAAGTTCCAAACGCACCTACTCATAGACAAAAAATAATTGTTTTACATTTTTTTGTCACAAAAATTTCATATAATTAGAATATATATCTATCAAATATCCAATATAGAATTTAAATTTTAAAAAGAAAACATGAATATTTATAATATATTTAATGATAAATTTATATTAAAAAATCACTTTTATAATTGGTTAAAAATATTAAAAGTATATGTCCTCAGAAATATAATTCCAAATTAATTATAAAAAAATAAAGGCACTAAGATAACATGATTAAATTGAAAGCTATCATTTTTATAATTTTAATTAGATATACATGAGACCACTGCCTAAAATCTCATCTCTTTTAATGAATATGGAGGTAATCCACCACAACACACCCCAATAAACATTATAAAACAAGGGAGATCCCAAAAAACACAAAGAAATAAAAATTCTACCATTAAAAAACTATATATATATATATATATTATTAATCCATCACAGATTATAGGTTTAAGAATTAATACATAAAAATATAGAAGAAAAGGGAAGACCATTCCTTTGAGAAAAACCTTCCACACATAAAGAACCATGAATGATACACCCTAGAGGAAGAGAGAAAAAATGGGTGTAGAATGTGAGTGATATGGACCCAAAAAAATATTAAAACTCAATTAGGGGAAAAGTATTAAAGACCAACTATTGAAACATGGTCACCCGTAATCAATAATTGAACTACATATTAAATTTGTGAATAATATTTTATCCCAAATTATCCCAAATTTAAACCTCCCTCAATATAGCATCAGAAATTTCAAGATAAAAGAAATAAAAATTTCAAAAAATATGTTCATTATGTGAATCCATGTTTAACCTTTTGAACTACAAATTTTTATAATTTCAGATATGATGGCCCCTTCTCAGACCTATGAAACACCTAGATACCAAATCACTAGAAAAAACCAATGTAAAAAATAAAAAATAAAATAAATAGAAAGGAAATCAAAGTTTGGATGTGATATGCCTTTAAAATTAAACAACAAACAGTGATCAACCAATCTAAATAAATGATATAATACATCATTGAATCATTGAATTCAATTTTTCTAGAAAATATAAAAGTGATCCAAATTGATAATCTCTTTAATATAGTTTCCCATGGAACTAAGTTATCAGAACACATTTTGAAAAAAGGTTTGTTTTCCATTAAATATGTAATGATTGTATTTCTCAATAATAAAATTTAATAGGTCATCAAGAGTTAACTAAAACTATATCTAAAATTCTACCATAATCTTGATGTTTTATCATTTTCCCAACTATAATGTCTAGATACTTAATTTTTAATTCATATTGTTTAACTAATTTTATATTTAATAAACATATATAAAAATGATAGGTTGATTAGGTATATTAATTTATTAAGATTATATGATTACAATATTTTTCGGTATATCACAAACACATTTTCATTGTAATATAACTATTTTATTATGATAAAATTTTAAACCATATTAAATTTTATTTTGTATTTATTTTTTAAATTATAATAATTTTAAAAAATTTAGCTATATTGTTATATTATATTATATTATAAATACTATATATTATTCTTAATACGTATATTAGTGATTTTATTTTTTAATATTAGTTTTTATATTGTGTTTTGGAATAATGTATATGTGTTTTATAATTAAATTAATTTAATAAAATAATATGCATATTCTTTTCAATGTTATATTTTACATTATCTAATTTTATATTTTATAAATGTAATATTTTAATACAATGTATATAATATATATTTATGTGATAATGATTATAATTTAAAACCATTCTATATTTATTAAAATTATATAAATATCACATATTAGAATATATAATACTATCAACATATTTATATTATCTTCAAAATAAATAGTCAAAACCTAAATATCATTATGTATAAATAAAATTTATGTTATAATTTTTTCTAACTAAAAATTATGATTTTTAGTCATATTTTTTTATAAATATCATAATTAATAAAAAAAAAATAAAAAAAATAAAAGAATAAAAAGAAAAAAAATTACTTATACATACTAAAAAGCATTTACTTGTATATTTAACTTGACGTTCGCACTATATTAATCAAAAAAAATAATTATATATAAACATGAGAATAGCATTGGAAATATAATATATGAGATAAAGAACAAGAATGAGGAATATTTCCATGGAATAAGACTTTTATAACTATTATTTTGGAAACAAATTTTAATGAATTTAAAATCCATCAGAATAATTTTCAAGTATTGATTTCCCAGGTTCTAGATACATGTTATTTTAATGTATAATTATTATATATTATGTAATCCTTTCCAAAATATGTCAACATTTTGATGTTATTTAATAGAAAATTGTGATTATTAATGGTGAAAAATGCAGATGAGGTTGCATTAAATTAATTACATTTCTGATAATTCTGATTTCATTAATATACATCACCAATTGTTTAAAAGGGTTATTATAGATAAGTATTATGAATAAAATATTGATCCTAATGAATCAAGGTTAATTTTTTTTGATGAAAATACATAACCACTAGTTTCCCATTTTTATAGTCAGTATATCAATCACAATACATTCATGATCATTTATTTCAGGGTGTAAGAAAAACCCACATTATGTATTATGATACACTTAATATTCTTTTTAATTTTAAACTTATGGTAAAAAATTTAAATTCATATTTTCAATTATTATAATATTATAAAAAATAAAAATCTAGTTATTTATAAAAAATAAAATATTAATAAAAAAAATTTAACATAATTATAATGTTCATGAAAACATTGTTCCACTACATAAAATCAATTATTGTATTAATAACTTGTTAGAAGCATGTAATCTCTACAAAGACATAGATTCATGCTACAATATTATTTTTATTGAGGTAAATGTAATTAAAAGAAAACATATATCTGTGAGATTTAAAATATTTATAGACCATATAATATAATATCTAGGTGTTTTTGATATTATTGATGATATTTCTATTATTTTAACTTTGAAGAGAATACTTTTAATTTAAAATTTTATGGGTGGAATTTTAACAATGTTGTTAAATTTGGGACTTGATATATTCCCTTGGTTTGGAATTTATTTATTTTAAGATAGTTGGATATTTTTTTTTGTAAATCTTATGTGTTGGTGAAATTTAATTTGTTATTTTTATAATTAATTCATTTTTCATTTATTTTTTATAAATGTATTATGTGGATTTTTTTTATACAATTTTTGACATATGGTAATAGGGCAATATATTTATAGATATTTTATTTTTTAATGGAATGAATATTTTTCTAATTAGTTAATTAATCATAATATTTTAATCGAATTGTCAACAATGAATTATGGATAGTTTAATAGACCAGCTTATGAGGATAATAAATTCTATTTACTCTCTTAGTTTGTATTTATATTTATACTAATGTCATTTCTCTATTTTTCATCCATTTTTTCATAGAATCATTATTAAACCACTATGGTGATACAGATTTAAGAAATGGGTTAATGAATGAAATAATGTATATGACCTATTTCTAGAGTATGGAGGATATATTATTATCATGGAATTGTAGTAGGTGACTTTATATTCTCATATTATTAGTAATAATTTTGAATATACAATGATTCTAAACATAAATCATAATAAAATAATTCTTAGAAATCTATATTAATTATTTGGATTTAAATAGTATCTATGTATAGTTAATATAATAATTATGAAATTAATATTATACAAGATTATATAAATTGATTTTGAAAAATAATATGGTGGATTGTGGTGTAAATTAAATAATGGTTAAAATAGAAAATGGGAATTGATGAGATAATATATACAATGATTATATAATTTATTTGTTATTTTTAAAGTATTAAAAGTGTTTTTTAATAAATCATAAGAATTTTGAAAATGAAAAATTATATTTTTTTATTAGAATAGATTTGTTGATAAATAATATTTTTTGATTATAAATGAATTAAATTTTAAGTCATCATATTGAATTTTTATATTGAAATGATGATGTATTGTGCGAAATACATTATATGGTGTTAATTGTTAGTTTACAAATATTGATATGGACTATGCCTAATTGGAAAGGGGAAATGAAACATTTTTTAGAAGTTCCCAAATCCATTATTGACAACATTGGATGAAGATACAATGTATTATATTGCGGTTATGTTATATATGTATAGAGTTAAGCCACACTATAGAGAAGAGGTACATTTATAAGGGAATCGCATTATGGTGGAATAGATTTTACCTGGGTCATTCCATATGGGTGTTGGGGTTATGGAATTACATAAATTTAGTAATCATTCTTGCATGATGATATATTTGTAAACATATAAGGATATAGTAAATATAGATAACAATTTTATTTATTATTTATGATACTATAAAGAAAGTCAAGATGATACAAAACTTATTTATCTATAGGATATATTAAATTTAGGATATGCAGTAATTTAATCCCTACATTCTAGTATGTGGTAGATATTATGAAGTCTATTGTAAATATACTTGGTATGATTATTTGCCTAGGATATTTATATACGTGTCAGGACTATATTTTATGTAAAATGAATTATTGGGACCCAAATGCGTTTATGATTCTTACTGGTGGGGTCTATGTTGGTGATGTTGTTAAATAAAGGATGTCGAGGATATAAATCCATTTGTGAATTTAAATAAGGATGATGTTGACGATGTGGATATTTATGTGGTGGTCTCCTATGATATGTATTGTGGATTGAAATTTATCATATTATTAACATGCATTGAGGTTTTGAGAGTTCCAATAATTGGGAACATAGTAAGATCAAGATTCCCTATGAGTGGACAATAGCATAACCAAAAATATTAAATGGGGATGATGTGATGTAGTGATGCTGATTCATTTTAATGTATAGATAGTTCTTACATATATACATTTAAAAAAGGATTCTATAAGGTTGGATAGTTGTATAACAATTATATTTTTTGGGATATGGGTTATATTGGATATGGTCATTGGAGGATCTCATTCTTCAATATAAAGAGTCGTTGTGGGTGGAAAACTATCCAAAAATTAGTATACAAAGGTTATTTGGATGAGGAGATGAATTATGGTTGGTAGAGTCCTTTTGAATAGACACCTAGTTAGAAAGAGAGTAACCAATAGTGGAAAACTACCCAACCCTTTTGTAGAATTTTTAAATCCTTTTAGGAGAATAATTTTTGGAATTAGTTTATAATAAGGTTTTGAGGTGTTCTTGTAGTTGAGGATATTTGATTTTGTGCAGTATGGGATATATTGGGATTAAAAATTCATGATTGATTTAACAAATTGGATGCACGTGGTTAGATGATTACCTAGGGATATGAATAAATGTTTGATCACCAGGATTTATTTACTTCATCCATGGGTGTGCTAATATTTTTCATTCATATGCAAACATAAGAGTTATAGATAGGAACCTAATGAGTGTTTTTATATGTTCACCCCTAACATATAAAAAGTTCTCTATATTATCAAGTTATATTTTTTTTTGGTTTTATGAAACCACAGATCTGGACATAGGATTATTTTTTTATATGATGTGATGTTTATACCTTTCCATAGATATAGAGTAGACATTGAATTTTCCATTTGTTTTTAGAAAATAGTATTTACCTTCTATAAAATTTTATTTATTTGATAAAATTTATTCAGGTATTATGATTTTGGTTATACAATTTTATTTATTTTGGTGATGTGGATTTTTCACTAAAAAATTTTAATTCCTTCCATATTATATCATTATATACCCATGGTTCATGTCACTAACCTATAAAATATTTTAGGAGGGATTTGAAACTAATAATTATGTTTCATTAAAAGCACATGTGGAGTAACAATAGGGTCAGGAATTGATATAATTATACTAAAACAGGTGAGTTTATAATTTAATTTGGAGTATGAACTATTGAGGATTCTATGGGTTATAAGGTGGCCGTATTTTTTGGACCTCGTATGTGATGTGAAACAAAGAGACAATCCTTACATATAAGATACATTTTCATCTATTAATGAATTTCAAACCCATAGATCAATAATTTGGAAATATATTATAAATTATATGGTATCAATATATGTGAATATTCATTTATAATTTTTTTTAGTTTATGATGTTTATATGATATTATAATTGGTTTATGGTTCATGTGGGTTAAATGATGTGATATTATTACCAGAATGTCCATGTATAATTATCCATGATATTATGTTTGTTAATCTTTTTTTATTTTTTTTATTTTTGAGATACCATCATGAGGTTCAAAAATTATTGTTGAAATACACACATGAGGTCATTCATTAGAGGTCAATCTTGAAGGTTTTCCATGACTGAAAAAAATTAAGTAAATTTTAAAATATAAATTGATTAATGTTTGAGTTTTATTCCACTATTAACGATATTGATCATAGATTGAAAGGGTAAGAAATTAGTTTATCTAAATTAAAGTAGTATATTTGCATCATATTCCTTATGTGGGGACATTTTTCGGAGGTTTGATGAGTCATCTATGGATTATATTTTTTAGACATCAAGTTGTGTTAATAATTGGATGGATTAAATTTTACTAGTTTTTAAATAAATAAATCATATTAATATCTAATATAGTTGATCAAAAACATTAACTATTAGTGATTAAATAGTGACATTATTTTTTTCATTAGTCTATTATGATATTTTGGGAGTTTTATGACATTGACATGATTTTAAAAATTATTAAAAGCAATGAAATTTTCATTTTTAGAGGTATATGAGGCCTAAGATCCAAATATATATATATGAATTTGATATTTTATTTATCTAATAAATAAATAGGGAAATGAAGTGTTGGTAAAAAAAAATTTATCCTATAAATGGCTTCTTTCGAGTATTTCCCAACAAATTAGTACATAATGATAATAAAGATTTGAAATCGATAAATGGTTGAAATAATTAATCATTAGGTATATCATGTAAATTTAATGCTAATGGAATTTCATTTCATTGAGATAGTATTATGTAACCATTTGATTGTGGCCAAGTCATTTAGAGTTTCTCTTATAGTGATATAAAATATTTATGATATATACACTTATATTTTTATAGTGTCTAGAAGATTTGTGAGTATAGATTATCTATTAATAGACCAACTTGTTAGTTTATTGTTCTTCCACACCTATAATTTTCCATGTAATCATATGAAATATATGATCATTATGAAAATATCCAAAACCATCAATGAGAAATCACTGAGTTTGAATCTCTGAATTAAATTTACCATTATGTTTATATATAAATATCAATTTTCACCTAGTAAATTTAATATATTTTTCAATGATACAGACACTAAACCATTCACACATAAGACACAATACATTTTTACATGATTCAAACTAAAAATTTATAGTTAATCTATAGAATGTTTTCAATGCACCAAATACCACAAAATCCACTAGTATTATCCTTGTAAATTACAAATGAGTGGGATTTACCATTACTCGAGTAATAAAAAAGATATTTCTGAGCTATGAAAACTATTCCTGCACTAATAAATACATATATTCAGTTTCATAATAATTAGATAATCTGTAACTATATTAGACTTCCATTGAGATGTCTCATTACTTATCCTTCTTCTTCTTCTACCTCTTTCTATTTCTCTATTACTTACACAACATAAGACAATATTCTTCTTCTATCTTCTTATCTATATTTGATAATATGAATAATCTAAAATATGAAGTATTGACATCTCTCACACAATCTTCTTATCCATAAGATTATTTATTTTCCCAAAATATCGCATATATATTTCGATCAAATTAATTATCAATTATTTATGATCATAAAGTCACATTTAAACTAATACTATATCATTATGAGACTCATTTTTTAAAATACACATGATATACAAAATTATCATGACAAATTATTTCTATAATATTTGGATTCACTAAATCTTTTTCTTAGTATGATAACATATAGTGGATTCTACATGGATTGAATAATTCCTATGAATCTGTATCCATCATTAACTATGAAAAGGTATTATTTAAATTATGTTATTAAATCACTATTTATAAAACTAGATTCAAGTGGTAATTCATCTTCTAAAAAATTCACAATATGATATTCCTCTTCATGGAAAGTAAAATAAATATTTATTCTTTATTCATTATCATTGAACAACATATGTTGAATCAATATTATAGCATTAAATTATTGTTTTTAAGAATCAGAACATCATCATAACACATTCAATTCATCAAAAATATTCACATTTCTATATGGTCATATCATTTATTCTGATATAAATATATCATACCTTAATATTTTCAAAATTTATAAGTCATTATTTTAAAACTCCCTAGTAACATTTAGATGTCCCAAATTTTAGTAATGATGAAAATCTTGTGTTTATATGAAATTTAAACCATATGTGATATTATAATATGGAAATTATTATATATCAACCCCATGTGAATGGATTTTTTAAATTTTCTTCCAAATGTAAAAAAAGTATAAATAAATAAATACTAACTTATCATATAAAATCGTATATATTGAGGACTTTACAAAATTTCTAAAAAAATATGAAAAAAACATAGATATTGAATATAAACTCATTACTTATTTGAGGAAGTTACCTACATTTTCTAAATTTCTTCACATATAGATATAAAATCATTGTGAATAGTTGAGGGATGATAATACATATGTTTGAAGAATATTCATATTTTTCAACAGTTTTCTCACTGAGAAAACCATACCCCTTAATTAATTTTTTAAAATGCTGGCAAAAAACAAATCATATCTAGAAACCTGTAGATATATTTATAACATCTTCATGTTTCTTAAAAAAACCTCCAAACATATTAACACCCTTCACCGCAAATAAAAATATTTCTATGTTATTTTGAATATTATTTATGCATTGAATACAAAATCCCAAACACAAACCGTAACAACTTAAAATCTCAATATCCTTTACATTCATTGATTAAAAAATATCCTCATTTTAATTTTATTCAAAACAATTGAACACAGATCACTTTTCAACCTCATAACACTTCATAGTGAATAATAATTTAATAATTATAGTCCTAAATGATAAAAATCAATGCATAAAACATTAATTATGAACAATAAAATAAAAATTCCAATTAATTTAATTTATATCCACTTGTTCATATATTTTGATACCACTTGGTAACAACTAAATAATTATACTTTTACTAGTGAAAAAACTACTTGCTCTTCATAAAACTATTTATTTAACATGTGTATAATATGTTCATGTATACATGATCCCCAATTCAGTTAATCTTTTCTAAAGTCATATAAACGCAAAAATATAAAATATTAATTAGTTTTTTAAACAGCATCTAAATACATACGACCCTTATATATGACATGTCTTCCCTATTACATTAAAAGAATTTCTTTAAATTATACATATATATTAATGTCTTCTCAATTTATAAAACCATAAAAGAATAAACATAGTGTGATTTATGTTTTAGTTATCCTCATTTACAAAAATAATCTTCTGAACATCGAAGAGACTATATGTAATCACCTTAAAATAAATTTAATATAAATGTGGTCATACTCCCACCATCAACCTAAATATATAAATTGAATCATTTGGATTATTTAACATTTGTTACATCATTTTGAGGTAATTTTCTATTTTTTGTCTAGATTTTTTCCCTTAGGATTTGCTTTGTGTTTTTTTGAGAAAAAAACGATGTTTATGGGTCTGTAACTAGTGGTGTAGAGCTAGCAGATCATTTTCATACCTTGCGCCCTTAACTAGGAAACTGTGTAGCTAGGTGACATTTTTGGGTAGTGGCTAAGTAAATGGATAGTGTATCATTTAGAAACAATGCAAGCTAATTTTGTGCCATGTTTATATTAACATTAAGAGGTGCATGGTTCCCGCACAGTTTGGAAAAATATAGGGGAAGACATCTATACTTTTCCAAGTCATTATAAAATTTATTTTTTATCATTTTTCTACTACAAATTACTAACACTAATAACCCATATTCCTCCCTAATTTGGAATTTCCATCCTATGATCCTATCCACCCTCCATCGGTACCCATTAACCTCCATATTTGTGGTGGATTTAGTGTGGTTTCTCCATAATTCTACAATTAAGTCCCTCATTTATTTATTTATCCCTCTTTTCTAGGGATTATCAACATATTTTCCAATTCGTTGGGTTTCCTTTTTATGGTTAGATATTGTTCATTAGGGTTCAATTTTAATGTTTAGGGTTTGATCTTTCCTTAATAGGATCCCTTTGTAGTGAGGTTATTGTTTAACAGTAATTTCTGGGAGTCTCTAAACATTAAGTCAGTGGATTCATACTTAAACATTATTTTTTTGATTTTATATTCTTTTTTTCATCTTATTTTATGTTATATTCATCGTATATGAGGTGTAAAATGTGTTTTTAAAGGTTTTAATGTGTGTATAGAGTAAATTTTTTTTTTAAGCGAAATTGTTATTTTTTATCGATGCTAATTTTTTGTTCTTCTTGAAGGTGTTTTTAAAATTATGCAAGTGGTTTAATAAATTAAGAAAGTGGTGGAAAACAGTTTTTGAAATGGTTTGGTATGAATTTATAATTGAAACTGATTTCGGTTATATGAATGGTTATTTAGCATATGTGTTTATATTAATTTTCATATCCTCAAGTGAATTTTTTGAACAATGTGACTCATCCACCAACAATTGTGCTAGAAGGGAAATTTGGGAATCTAGGTGGGTGGACTAGGGAATGTATTCTAGATGACTCCAAAGTGGATTGTCCCAGATTCATCTTGCATGATTAATGATTACAACCCTAAAAAAGTATTATAATGATCGGATACTAGTATGCCCTAGGTATGTTCCCTCATAATCTCTCGTGCATGAGAATGTTGCTGGTTTTCATTGTTATACTGAGTTTCATTGATATATGAGGTTCCTAGTGACCCATTTTATCTAGTGCCTATAGGGTTTTTTAAAAACATAGTACTATTTATTGAAATCGTATCTATCATTGACATATGGTGCACTTTTTGGGTTATTTCTTAATAAAAGAATGTTTTAATTTAAAAAATCTAAAAAAAATTCTCTAACCTTTAAACTTATAAATATTTCTTGTTATTTTTGTCCTATAATGTTTTTGCATGGAATCTCTTAATTTGGGTGCATCTTATTGGTATTTTGATTATACCCTACATACACCTTTGGTAGTACGAATACTAGTTTATGTTTGAATCACATAAAGGAATGATGTATCATAATGGTAGTTTGGGTTGCTAGTGGTCTTCCCATATATGTGTTAGTGGTGGTGGGTTGAGGATTATGCACCTCTTGTTGAATAATGGTTTGAGGATAGGTTCATTGTTCCATTTTGATTTATCCCCTTTAGGCTTCATTTAAATGTTGTAAACAATATATCTCCCAAAATTATTTCATAGAGTTTGGCAATGAATTTTCAATTATTATTTTTTATTATTGTTGGTTGATTATGAATATATACATCAATGATATCATTCCCATAAGGTGTTTTTTATTCCCAAAAATGAGTTTATAGCCTGTGGGGATCTGTAATGACCTTTGGGTCATGCCACTTATCAGTTTGGATGTCATGTTAGATGGAACTCTAGATTGGGCCATTAAAAAATTGTATCAAATAAGGTCACACACATTTAGAAAAACATATTTTGGGATAAGTCTAGATAGATAGGATCTAGGACTATTGGGGAAACAAGATCTGGTCATGAGAGCGGTTTCTAGCCAACACACATAGTAAAAGATATTTAGTTTCTATGAGATTTATGGATTTTGTTTAACTTCTCCCCGAGGTGAGTCTTACAGGTTGATGACTATATACGTACATTTTTTGCGTTGGAGTTCTATGGTCATTCGAGTTTTTATTGAAATTTATTTAGTTAGGTTTTCATTTGTGGAGGTGTTTAATATTTTTTATTGTATAAAATTTTCATAATTGTTGTATTGATGTTTTTTTCTTATGGTTATTTCTTTTTAAAAAAATACCTCCCTAAAGAGATCATGTGGAACCAAAAAAAGTGGCTATAGAGTGTTATCCCACACAAACTAATCAGAGGCTAGAGGAGGCTATGATCTCGGATATCCAAGCCTTGAGACAGGGAGCGAGTTCTGGTTATGATTTTGTTAGAGAATCCGAACTACGTCATCTAAATGAAAAAGTTTAGTGTTTTTATCAAAATAAGCCTCCTTCTTTATGAGGTAGTACTAAATCCCAGGATGTACAGGATTGGCTTGAGAAGATATATTTCATGTTCAATTTCTGTGATACTCCTGAGGATTTCACGTTTAAATTTTCTTCGTTCTTCTTCGAAGGTCCCAATGTGTGGTGGTTGGACTTAGTGGTTCAAGTTGTAATGATCGATAAAATGGTATGGAAAGACATCAAAGTCATTTTCAATGAGCATTATTTTACTAAGGACATGGCTTATTCCAGGTCCAGTGAGTTTATGGGGAAAATATAAGGAGACATGTATGTTATTAAGTATGCTAACCATTATAATGAGTTAGTTCGGTACACACCCGATCTCATTTCTAATGAGTAAATTTACCCTCAGAGGTTCATAAAGGGGTTGTTTCCAGAAATCCAATATAATGTTTTCTTGTTCAAACTAAAAACATTTGCTGAGGTGTTCGATCATGCTACGATGGTAGATAACAATATTAGTGGCTAACCTAGCATTCTTGGAATAGTTTTAGTTGTGGTCAGTGGATGATTTTTAGAAAAGAATAGAAAGTGGGATGGGATGTGGAATACAGGTGGTGGTAGTTCAAACAAACCATCCCAAATGTATTCATCTATGGATTCTGATATCGGGCCAGTCATTTTTCATCAGCATGGGAGGGAAGCTAACAAAAGACTTTCTATCACATCCCCTCTCAATCCTAGTCACTGATTTCAAGTTGTGGGACACATATAGTGCTTTTTAAAATGGTTTCATCCTTATCAGATTGGTATAGGATGAATGGATTCTATGTGTATTTCATCCCATCCCAAACTGTCCAGGTTAGTGGGTTCTTAGTTAGGAAGTTATGGAGGTAGGGATGAATCATATTCAGGGAAAATTCAGTTCAGGAATGAACCATATGCTAGAGTTAATTCTTATGGATATACTGAGGCAAATGATTTTCATGTTTGAAACCTGGCACCAACAGGATCAGATGAAAATTCTGATAAATTTCAAGGTATCGTTCTTATTAAATCATCCATAGCTATTTTTTAGTTTGATATGGGTTTATCTGTTTCATT
This sequence comes from Viscum album, assembly GCA_963277665.1. NCBI lineage: Eukaryota > Viridiplantae > Streptophyta > Magnoliopsida > Santalales > Viscaceae > Viscum > Viscum album. Next base: position 1,518,100,394 of record OY728131.1, read on the forward strand.
TATATCTTCTTGTTATGTAAACATGTTTAAATTCAAAACTAAGCTCATGTTTCATGAAATGTAGTTGTTAACGCCGCTTGGTATGATGTTAGTGAAGGGTTTCAGGTGTCCATCTTATGTACTTACTATGTCAAGGTTCTAGATGGAATGAGATTTCAGTTTTTCAGAGGACCTCTTCAATGTAATCCTTTGTAAAGATTGGATGGTGTATTCATAGTTGCACATAGATTTTTATAGGTGGAAATTTATATTTTTGGAACCTAATGGAAGTACCCATGTGTTTCATGGTGAATGGGATCCTCAGTCAGGTCATGTTAGACCACTTCTCTGGGAATTTTTTAATCTCATTTTTCAGTTATGATATCCCACATTGGTTGACGATGATAGTTCTCTTGAGGGTGGATTGCCTCATATTGTTTATGATTTCCCATTGGTTTTTCCAGCGTATTTTTCATGTTTTCTTCTAGAGTGGGATGTATATCTTACCATTGGTTTGTCATCGTGAACACAACTATTATCTCTTCAGTCAAAATATATGGTCCCCACCAAAATATGGGAATGAAATATATCGTTAGATGATTTGAAATCCAAAGGTTTCATTCACCCGAGTGTATCTCCTTATGCCACCCAAATCATATTCATAAAAAAGAAGATGGTTCTCTCCATTTATGAATTAATTTATGGAATGTATAATTAGGCGACGATAATGAACTAGTATCCCTTTCTCTAAATTTATGAATTTTTTGATCTGCTTAATGGGGAAAGGTGGTTCTCAAAAATTTCACTTGAAACACAATGTCAAAGTTAAAGAGGAAGATGTTCAGAAAATAGCTTTCTGATGTAGGTATGACCTTATTTAGTAGTTCTTCATTCCCTTCATGATGAAAAATGATCTATCTATATTTATGGCGATTATGAATAGGTTTTTTTATCAGTATCTCGACTCCTTAATTGTAGTGTTCATGAATGACATCCCTGTCTGTTCGAGATATGAAGAGGATCATGAGTGGAATTTGAGGATTGGATTGATCACCCATAAGGACCATTGAACAAATGAGATGTTTCCAAAGTTCACCCTCTACATCTGGTAGTTGATGTTTTTGGGTCATATGATCTCAAAATGAGGGGTTATAGTGGATCCTTGGAAGGTCCATGCAGTTTTTTCATGGGAGCATCCAATGAATACTTTTGATATAAAGGGGTTTTTAGGCCTGTAATGTTACTATAGGTGATTCATCTGGAATTTCATTAGGCTTGATTCTTCCATGAATTCTCTCACCTATAAAGGGGGGATGTTTTAATGGAGCCGTATATTCCATGTGTCCTTTTAGGAGCTTATTCATAGGTGGACCACAACTCCTATTATGTTTTTTTCTAGACTCTATATATGGTTATGTGGTTTAATATGATGCCTTAGGTAAGGGTATTGGTATTATTCTTATGAAATATAATCATGTGGTGGCATACGACTCTGACTAGCTCAGACCACATTACAAGAATTACCCGACCCATCACATGTAGTCATCTGTAGTGACATGTGCCTTGAAGACATGATGTCATTATCTATATAGAGATAAATTTTTGGTATATTATAATAATAATATTTTTCCTTTATTTTCTCTCAAAATGATCACAATCTATGTTATCTTCATTGGGTTGAGTACCATTGGGGTACAACATTGATATAGTTTACACCCCTAGTAAAGGGAATGTTTTGGAAGATGCTTTGAGAAGAAAAGTTCCAATGTAAGCATTGAAAAAGTCCAATGCTAAGTGGAATTTGATGGGGATCTTCACTCAGTTTTACTAGAAAAAAAGGAGCATAGTGGAGGTCCATTATTGTCTAGTATCCCAATGAATCCTTCTCTAATCTACTAGATTTGAAAATATGATCTAATTGATGAGTTGTGTTATCTATCCATGCATATTATTTAGGGAGGGGAGATGCCATGTGATTTTTAGTGGTCTCCTTAATAATTTTTATGCTTCATGATTCACTATATGATTTTTTTCTATGAGGAATGTGGTGATGAAGGATAGCCAATAATATCAGTGTGAATATCATCCTGGTGCTATCAAAATGAACTATGATGTTCATCATAAATTCTAGTCATCATGCATGAGGAGAGATGTGGTAGAATTTTTATTGTTGTGTTATACATGTTAGAAGGTGAAAGGAGGGAATAAAAGGCCCACAAATTTTCTTCAATGATTGACTAATCTTATATGGATGTTCGAAAATAGTGAAATCATCCCATTTCATTTTGATCAGGGATTCATTTATGGTGGGTGAGTTGGGAAGGTTGTATTTTTATGAAGTTGTATGTCATTATAGTGTCCCAAACGAAATTATTTCTAATATTGAACTTCATTTCACCTTTCAGTTTTGGGAAGGTCTTCAGAAGCCAATGGGGTCATAGTTCATGTTGAAGGAAGAATACCATCCTCAAATAGAGGGTCATACAGAGACAACGAAATAAATTTGGGAAGACATGCTTTGAGCACACATGTTGGATTTTGGTGTTGCTTGGGATAGACATATGGAATTGATTGGGTTTTCATATAACAATAGTTACCAATATTTGATTATAATAACTCATTATGAGATTCTTTTTGGTCAATCCATTTGGTCACCTTTGTTTGGGGATGAGGCGGGTTGGACCTCGTTGTTGAGACCAAGCCTTGTGTAAGAGACATATGATAAATTCAAGTTGGTTAGGTAGCATTTGTTGATAGCTCAGAGTCATAATAAGTCTTGTGATGATCATAGGCACTGAGATCTAGAATTATCTATAGATGAATGGTCATTCGTGAAATTATCACCTTGCTTGGTTAATCACCAATTAAAAAAAAAGAAAGCCAATGCCAAGGTATATCCGACTTTTTGAGATTATCGATCATAATGGTAAGGTGGGATATTGGTTTTCATTTAATTATTTTATGTCATAAATCAATGATGTGTTCTATGTTTATCCTCTAAAATTAGTATAACCCATATCTTTATCATGTGCTAAATTGGGTGGAGTTGTAAATAGAGACTGATTTATCTATGTTTGAGTGGTCGGTGCGGATTTTTGATTCTCAATATAAATGTCTTTGTGGAATATATATTCTGCTAATCCAAGTCATTTGGAATCATGGTAATGATTATCATCAAAATTTATAGTCTAATTCATGGGTTGATCAGGAATACTCTTTTCTATTCTATTATCAAACATTGAGTTGAACTTATGGGGTTGTGAAGTTTTCATGGTGGGGATAATTGTCAAATCTGTGAAATTATTTAGAGTTAATATTCTATTTATTTTTTATCTATAATTTTTCCCTTCAGGATTCATGTATGCTAATGAATAAGAATATATGTTTTTGGGTTGATAGCTAGTGTTTCATAGTTGGCACACTATTTGTAAAACTATGTGCCCTTTCTTAGGAAATCGTGTGGTAGGTGACATTTTTTGGAAGTGTCTAACCACATGATTAGTGCATGACTTATAAATCATGTGGGATAACTATTTGAATGTTCTTCTTGGATAGAAATAGGTGTATGGTTTCTGCATGGTTTAGAAAACCATGTGGGCCAACCATGTGGCTTGTCCAGGTTATTAAAAATGTATTTTTTTTCATTTTGATTTTTTTTATTTTTAACCATAAAGACCACTATTTCTCCCCACATGAGATTCATCATCATAGTCTCATCTCCCTCCTCCCATGGAAAACTTTTACCTCTATATTTTTTATGAATTTGGTGTAATTTATCTTTGATAATTAAACTAAGTTATTCTTTTTTAGATTTATCCCCTGTTTCTAAGGATTATCTTCTTTTTTCTTGGGGTTCCTTCTTTTAAACGCATTGGGTGTCCTATTTAGTTTTATATCATGTCCTATAGGGCTTGATCATTATTTTTATGGTTTGGTGATTCTTTTATGGTAACCCATGGTTATGTGGTTGTGGTTTTGTATATATTTCAGGTTATTTATACACTTGAGGTAGGTGGTTCCATGAATAATAATTACTTGGTTATTTGATATGGTTTATTTTCTTCTATGTATTTTTTTATACATTGTATATGAGGTAAGATATTTATTTTTGAATTATTTTAGGTTTTCTATGTCTTTAAAGTGATTTTTCTAACAAAAATTTAGTATTTTTATGTGTGTTCATTTATTGTGCTTCTTGAAGGTGTCTTAAAATTTTCAAAAGTGGTTCTATAAATTGATCAAGTGTTAAAAATTTTTTTTTGAAATGGTTTTGGTGTGAATTAGATTTTGAAAGATGGTTTGGTTATATTATCTATGATTTATAAAATGTTCTCTTTTTAAAAATCACGTGTGCTTGTTAATGTAGTGAACTATGTGCCTTGTGGAATGTAAATTGTGCACAAAGAGAAAACATGCTATATTGGGGGAAAAACTACAACTATAACACTAGTTGAATCCAAAAGGATATGTCCAGTATTCATCTAGTAGGATTGATGATTATAAAACTAACTAAATTATGAAAATTATTGAAGCCCACGAGGTCCTAGGGTATTTCTATCCTTGTGGATCATGCATGAGAATGTGGTTGGTTGTGGATGGTATACAACACTTATTTAAGATATGAGGTTCAATGTTTTCCATTTTAGCTAGTGCTTATAGGATTTTCCCATGACCTAGTGGTATTGTATGATATCATATTTAGCATTGAAATATGGTGCACTTTTTTGGTTATTTAAGAAGATAAAAATGTTTTCCTTTGAAAATGTTTTCTATAAACATTGTTTTTAATTTTTCTTTTTATAAAACATGTATATTTTTTCCATTATTGTTTTGGTATAGAATATATTTATTTGGGGGGCATCCTACACATCTTTGGACCAATCCATGTATACACCATTGGTTGTATATATATGTGGTTATGTATGACTCAGGTAAAATAAATATGTATCACGATGGTGATTTGGGTTTCCAGTGATCTTCCATTGTAGGTATTGGATGTGGTTTCTGGATGATTATTCTCATAATTTTACATGGTGATTTTTGGGTCATTTTTTCATTTTTTTGGTTCCCCATTAATATTCATTTCAAATGTGTGAACTATACATATGATAAATTCTAAACCACAATTTTATGATTTTCGAGTTGTGATCTGTTTATTATTTTACGTTGTTTATGAATATAAAAATGGGTGAAATCACTACCATGATGTATTATTGATATCCAATCACTAGTTTACAGCTTTTGGGTATTTAGAACTCCCTTTAGGCAATACCGCGGACCAAGTCGAGTGTCGGCGTAGATGGCACTTCATCTTGGTTCGTGACAGAAGTGGTTTAGTAAATACATTTTCTATATTCTACGTTCTTATAACAACTTCCATCTTCAATAAATTTTTCTCCATATTCTCCTTCATAAAGTGATATCATATAAAAATATTGTTTGATGGATAATTGTAAAAACAATTCTCAATATATTTATTGAAATTCGATTATCAAATACAAAAAACTAGAGGAAACTTTAAATCCACCATGAGATATTCTAATTGAGAACTCATAAATGTTAATTGGGTTGTTTATTTTGTTTCAGTTACATATTATAATTCATAGGTACTCAATTTCACTATGAATTTATTTATTGTATTCCCACATATACTCCTCTATCCAAAAAAAGAAAACTCTATTAGATATTGATGGTCAATCTATTGAATCCTGGTTTAAAAATAAATTTCAAATAAAATCACTAGAATAATATTCTATGTGATCACTAGAACCAATAACTAACATGCACTTAAATATATCACTAAATTAGACCACCAAAATTTTAACAATGAATGGAAATATTTTTTAAATCCAACCTCAATTATGGAAAATTAGAACAAGGTTATCAAATCACCATATCCATAGCTCTAAATCTTCCATTGATAGGTTGTTGACAAATATGGTAATAACGGATACCCTATTGTAGAAGATAAACACCATATCATTTACTATCACACTTTAAAGATCCTATATTCACGAATTTATTTAAAAAATAAATTCTGAATTTTAAATTATCAAAAATAAAATTATATTTTAATTCATCAAATCAGAATTCACTTTTGGTGAATTTTTGAACTTATTTGTGTAATATTAGGTATTATTTGAAAATTGTGGTTTTCGGAAAACATGATATTTTATGTCATTATCATAATATAATAATGAACTGTATGTTTAAAATACCATTTTAATAATAAAATTATATTTTTTGGAACCAAAATATACCTTTTTCAAATATTCATTGAACTTAGGGATCTTATTCCCACCATTTTAAAACAAATTAAAAATTAAATTTATTATAAAAACTATTTTCGGACATTTTTTTAAATGAAATATTTTCATTGGGGATTGGTTTTAGATATCCTAGAAAGCCTCATAATCTTTTTGTTTCTTTTAATATATAAATTTATATCAATAATATTAGTATCTAACATAATTTTATCCTATATATAAATATAATTTTTAAAAATGTTTTTTCTATAAAATACATTTTTATGCGATCAGGTGTTATTAATTTAAATATAACTTTTTACATTATTATAATTTTTTATAATATAATTTTTTTATCTTTTTAAATTATATGTAAAATATTGGGTAAAAATTTAAATCTTAATCTTTATTACTAAAATTATTTACTACGGATGGAAATTAATTTCCAAGGTAAATATAAATTATGGTATAAGATAAAAAGTTAAAAAAATACATAAAACACTAAATGTATACTAAGATGGATTTTTTGAGGTTTTTTAGATACAAAATAATTTTACTCCCCCCCCTTTTAACATTTTATCCACTTGAGAAAATGATTAATAACAACACATTATTGAAAAGTTTAGTGTTACTCCCAAAACATCTCTTCCCTTTCCTTGTAAATGTTGAACAAATTCACCACATAAAATCTAAGTTATAATTAGAATTTATCCTTAAAAATCATAAATTTTACTTCTCCAAGAACAATAACTTACTTTAAAAATATTGTAGTCAACATTATTTAGTTTAAGGCCATCATTTCCCATGACACTTTCAAGGAAAATTCAATTCCCCGACATGAGTGTGGTCAAACACATAACTTTTTCCTCTTAATTATATTCATTAAAATTAATTATTTTCTCACTAATAAAATAAGTTATAGGTATAATTTATATAATATATTAATGGTATTAACATTATTAATTCATATATCCCATCCAATTAGAAAACAAAAACGTTTATTGGATGTGGTGCTGACTACGACCTGCATGACACAATTCATTTTCATCACCAATATACAAGGATTGAAATAATTATTTCATTAAAATGATAAATATGTTTTCATGATACCATTAATGTTATTTTATAATAAATTTTAGATATTATTAATTATATGATCAAAAAATGATCTTCATTAACTTGATCATTTCAAATAATCTTACGAAGAGGATAATGTTTTATTCAATTTATTGATTATTTTAATTTATATTGAATATTATTATAACTTCTAAAATTATAATATATCACACTAATTAACACTAAATAATATGATTATTATTCTATTATAAATATATAATATTGAAACCACCTCTTAATCATTCATTAAATCATCATAAGTTCATGTTTCGGCCAGTTTAACCACCCAATTGGAAAATAATATGAATTATTTCCATGAATGACTATGATAATATTGTTACAAATATAATATATCATAAATTTGAAAAATATCATTTTTTTGTTTATTGAAATTTAATATAAATATTTAATTATTTAATTAATTAAACACAATTTTATCATCAATAATCACAAAAATGTACTTGATATTGATTTCATATTCTATAATAAATAGTAAAAATCTCATTTATGGAGGTTAAAACATCATAAGTAGTTATAAAAAATATTTAATTGTAACATGAATTTCCTATTAAGGATGAACTATGAATGAATAATAAACACATACAACACAATTATTAAAAAAATACAAATTATCAAAACCATTAACACTGATGTGGAAAATCAGTAGAATTTATATGGATAATGACTATTTAATAAGTGTATAATTGAAAATGAAAAGGGGAAAGGTTTTTAGTTAAGTTGATCTATTTTTCTGATAGAGGATGATAAATTACATTTTATAAGTCATAATCAGTTGTATGATTTTTCTATCTCATATTCCTCTCTTTGAGACTTCTCTTATGTTAGACGCCCAATCCATTATTTGGATTATATGTACATATTATGTCAGATTTTATATCATGATACTAATTTACTAATAGAATTTAACGTTCAATTTTATTTCCTCTAATTAGACAGGTTGTGATTGAATACGTACCCATGTTATACGCGTGGTTTCCCATCTCTACATTAATTTTTTGGGGATCATATTATATTTACCACATATTTAATTTCATGTGATGAAAAATCTCCATAAAATAATTTCTACCATATTGATCGTGATCTTTAAGGTACATACAATTCTATATTTGTATCCCTTCCCAAAATTATTTTGATTATATAGTGAACGAAATCACTATAAAATTCAATCTTCTCTATGTTGGAAGAACCACCATAAATTTTGGAAATGTAAAATTTTGTATTGTTTATTATAATATACATACCATTATTGATACATGAAAGTGGATATTCCTATGGGAAAAATGTACCTAGGGTTATGAACACCAAAAAAATGGTTTAGCATTGAGTCAGTCATTTCCTTGATGTGAAATGATTTTTCCAAAGACCATACCCCTAGAAAACACTATTAGTGGATATACAACTGATTATTCACATGATCTTAATGATCAATGATAAATGATATTTACTATCATTTATTTGGTATCCTATTTTTGAAAACTATAAAACCTATTTATTATCTTGTATGGATTACACATCATATTGAATGTAGCATTTCCCTGATATTTATTTTATGAGGGTATATCATATTACAATGATTATACCCCCAAAACATCTTTGTTTATTGGTGAATGTTCTCATAGAAAACAACATTCTTCTATTTATTGGGTAAGTACTTTATTATTAATTTTTCACATTATATAGGTAACCATGTTTTATTTAGTAGGAAGTACCTTATGAAATTTTATGAATGGATATGATATCTCATATGGGGAATGCATTAGATGTAATAAGGAAATTGGTGCAGAACTAAATTAAATAAATCATTGATCATGCTATAAAATAATGTAGATGATGAATAGGGAAGATCCAAAATAATTATTAATATTCATTATTTTCAAGAATTTTCAAGCTATTATTGGTGGTGTGCTAAAAACATTGCCTTGTTATGTAGTCCACTAACCATGTTAACATCAAAAAGGAGTAACCATTTTATAGATATAGTAATTTGATGAATATTTCAAGGAATTAAAAATAAGATTAGTGAATTATATAGGTTTTGGGCGTACCATCTAGGAATAGAGACTTTATTACCAATATTGATGCTTTATTGAAGGGACTAGGTTGTCTTTTAATTTACAATTATTGGGTAATTTGATGTCTCGGACTCGGTTTCCACTTGATGGTTGCCTCGATCCCAATGGTAAAAATGGCCTCAAGCACGTCTCCTCAAAATCTAGAGGATGCCAACTACTAATGAGGGCCTATGGTGTCTCTATAGAAATACTATTCCCTAATAACCAAACTTTAGCACATCAGGTTAGAGAAAAAATAAATAAATAGTGAAAGACGTATAAGTAAATAGATGTCACAGTGAAAAATAAATATAATAGATATATTAAAATAAACTACTATAATATCATTCAACAATATATGAAGATATTTCATATACTATAAATTTGGAAAACATGGATTCAAAATACCTGCCAAACATGTTGGAAAAGTCATAATGGAAATAAAATACAATCCTGAGAAACCCACGTCCAAACTCGGTCCTCTATTATCAAGATCCATTGTGAACAGGAAGCAATAAAGTGATTAAAGTTGTTTGCTTCCCTTTTTTAACACCAGCAATCATGTAATCTACCTCGGGTACTAAATGGGGCCCTAAGAGGGTGTGAGATAAATCACAGTTGGCCACCACCAATAGTGTCTACAACATCCAGCCCATGTAATGTAAATTTAGAAATGGGTAGGATTGCAAACATAAATTAAATCATTACAATGTAAATAAATACCCAAGAACCTACTTCATCCCTCTACTTGTGTCTGAAAATGTAAATGAAAATTTAATTACATAATTTTCAATTCAACATTCATTGGTCTTGTGAGGCATATCGAACAATGACATCACATCATGATATTATAAATAGTGAAGCATCAAATATGTATAAGGAAACAATGTATAATGATTTTAGCAGTGATGTCCCAAGGTAATAACTAAGGTGACATAGACCTCAAGGGTTTTCAACTCAATAATAAATATAGCCTGGCATGGGATATGAGTGTAATCCAAAAATTGTAATCAACTACATTCCAAAATGATGTGTACACCCATTCCATGGTGATCAACCAAGGTAAAATAAGAACATCAATTATAATTCTGGTAAACATCGATTTTACCCTGAATAGGAGTTCATGATGCCCAAGAATAGCCTAAAACCATGTTTTATGCTTTCCTAATCTCCAATATATTTTCACTATATAGTAAATAAAGAAAATAAACTCCTCTAATACCAATTTTTGATGTCCTAGACCCATGTGCCACTTGATGGGCTCCCTGAGCATGGTGGGCCATATGGCCTCAAACGCATCTCCCCGAATGCATGTGGCTACCGACCAGTAGTGAGGGACTTGGGAGTGTTTATGGGGGAGAATATTCTCCCATTACAATTGTGTAGCACTGCAGGTTATAGTAATCATAGTTAAATATCGAAATAAGTATATGTTAACAAAGGGAAGAACATAATATAGAGACAACACTAATAATAATTGAATCAACTATAATAACATTCAACAATATATTATGATATGTCATGTTATCGAAAGATGAAAAACATGGATACAAACAACATTCTTAACATGTTAAACAAAATAAAACAAAAATCAATGACTATCCCAATCATCTCGAGTGCCAATTTGATCCTCTGTTATCAAGTTCTATACTAAACAATAAGGAATCATGTTTTTGAAGCAGTATACTTCCCTATGTCAACACTTGTAACAATGTAATCTACCTCAGGTATCAAAAGATACCTAGATAGGGTGTTATATTATTCTCTATGGTCCATCACTAATAGTTTCTGTTGCATCCATCTCATGTAATGGGAATGTATCATTGTGTTGGCATGCATACATAATGTAAAACAGTACAATGTAACTAAATACCCAAGTACGTTCTTTATCCTTCATATGGTTTCTGAAAATGTAACCAATTATTTAATTACATAATTATCTATTTTAGATTGATAGATCTCATGAGGCATATCCAACACTAGAATCACCTCATGATCATATAAATAGTGAAGGTTCCACAATGTACAAGGAATCCATGATTAATGATATTAATAGTGAACTACCACGGTAATAACCAAAGAATCATAGACCTCAATGGTCACCTACAAAGCAATAATTTTATTTTGTCATGGTAAAAGAGTGTAATCCACAGATTTTAATCCATGGAAATCCAAAATAAGGTTCCTACCGAGTCCATGGTGATCGACAAGGTAAAAACAAGGTTTAACAGAGACATGGCATGATGGGATTTAACCATGACACATACATTTCAATTCTGGATGCTAGGAGTGTGTCCATTGCATGTTGTTGTAATATGAAGGGATATTATGGTGTCATATTTTGAATCCATGAATACACATGGATTGGGATCTAGGTGGGTATCAAACTATGCAAGGAACATCCTTGAATCAGAATGTGGTTCCCAAGTGTTCTTGGTATTCTATAATTAGAATCCAAGGTGAGCTTGAGGTTGGCCATACTTATTTTATTATGAAGTCATATAACATTTCATTCAGTTCAGGCCTTGCCATTCATTTGGCTTTTAAGGTCGACTAGTATGAAACCTTTTTATCCTATTATTTGGTTCAAGCCTTTCATTTCATTAGTGTGACAAGTCCATGTATCATGAAACTATTGATTTAATTTATTTAAGGCATATTTCATAATTTAAGGTTCATTTTTCTAACTTCCACTGATATGGTATGGGGTGATATGGATAGGTAAGCAATTAATCATTCACATTATTTCTCAATTTCAAGTACCTACCATAGGTAGTTCAAGTTATATGCATACAAGGTACTTTCCATTATGAAATTAAAAATATAAAAGAATCCAATTAATGTCGAAATGCTTATATTTTGAGTGTTCAAGCCCATTAACATTGGAAAGGTGGAGAAAACGTATCAAAAAACTAAGAAACAACTATGGAATGACCTTCAACAAGGAAGGGATGAAGTTGTGGCCATTACGACCAACAATTAATCACAGATATGGGAAGAGAACATCAAATTGGTTTTGAAAAGTAAAAGAATTGGATATTAATTCATTAAACGGCACCCGAGGAAGTCAATGTGGTCCACATAAAAAATACAAAATCATAAAACATTTGGGATGAATTATAGACCACCCACATTAGGTTTGTACATTCCTTATCCTCCTATATTGGCCGTGATTTTTCTTGGATCAGAGTAGATATACAAAAAATATAAAAAACCCATTTCCTACTATATCAGTTCAGAGAAATATAGAAGGAGAAAAACACAGGACGACTATAGTACATACAAATATGCATCCACGTGATGAATGAAAGCTCGATCAGTTCAAAGATGAAAGAGATATCATGATTCCAATGTTAGATATTCAAAAATATCCAAAATGGGAGAAAAATGTGTTAATTTGTAATAAGATCGTATTAGGGAAGGAGGAGTTTTCCAAATAGACCATTAAGTGAAATTTTGTAAATTTATACAAAAAATGTCATGTGGACGGTTTTTCCATCGAGTTTTACAAAATGGGTGATAACCATTTACTGTTACCTAGGAAAATTGGGCACTTGCACAATTAGGCCAAACAGACATCCAACAACTGTGCAAGGTGGATCTGTCCCGAAATAATAAATCTTCACTGTATGCAAAACAATGTGTAATTCCTTTATAGTTTTCCATAAACAAAGTTAAATGTTTGGTTATCCAAAAAAGATTTTTTCTGGGCTTTGAAAATTCCTTAGACACCCCTGAGACCTTTTCAAACCCCTTAGTCGACCATATTCGGTCCAAAGTGAAAATGAGATGGAAAATTAAATAATTCATAACTAGGTAAAAAACAATGATCTTATGTGTAATTTCTTATGATTCACATCAATGAGAACCCCATGAGAAACTTTATCTTACACATGAATTTTAAATATCATTAGTAGTGTTTTCTTTGAAAATAATGATGCATCATTTATCTAATGAAAAGTGTGAAATATTTATTGATCACCAAGGTTTAAAATATAATTTAACATAAAAATATTTCAATTTGATACATAGGAGATTTATATATATGATAAAAGATAAAAAACACATATTTATTTACCATATAAGTATTTAAAACATAGTAGCTAATGATTTGTGAAGGAAATATATTGCATCGTTATCTATGATATATCTGAAACATGATCTTTGGTTAATAATTTGATGAATCTTAATCCAGAAATTTTGTGTGGAAATCCCTATATCTTTTTATAGTGACAGTATAATATTTTTCTTACATAGTATTAATCATTATCATAAATAATATTATTAGTTACGAGAAAAGGTAAAATTTTTAAATAAATGAATGTTTTGTAAATTTTACCTTTCAAAATAAGGGTTTTGATATTTAAAAAAAGTTATGTGTTTCATTTCACTAAAATTTGAAGAGAGAACAACTTATTCAAGATCATATCTCTCAATTTTCAATTAATTATGGTATAAAAAATGTATATATCTCATTTGGAATATTTATGATGTGAATGAATAATGAAATATTTTAATGATTTTAATATGAAATGTATGATGTGTCAATATGTTAATATTGAAAAAAAACTAAGGGGATCATTCATACATGTCATGTTCCAGAATGATAATATAAAAATAAATCTAGGTATTTCATGGATGTAATGCCAATGAAATATCAACAAAGTAATTCAATTTGGGTAATTACTGATTAATTAACTAAATTTTACCATTTCTTTCCCATTCAAGATGTTTTTAATTTTGATCAAATCACTAAAAATTATATTAAAAATATAATCATATTACACGGAGTCCCTATTTCCATTATATCTAATCATCGAATCAGACTCACCACTAATTTTGATAAAGGACGTAAGAAGTCATATGGTCCTGATTTAAATTTTTGTAAATCATATCTTATATAATCTGATGGATAGTTATAGAAAACAAATTAGTCATTAGAGGATAAAATTAAGGATTAATAAATAGATTATGAGGGATTTGGGGATCTATATCTGACTTTGGTTGAGTTTTATTATAATAATTGTTTCTCATCCCATATACAGAAGGAAGAATTTAGGGTATTATATAGAAAGTTGTATCAGACAATATCTTATTGGGATAGATTAAGATAAATATAGTTATTTGAACTTATTTTTTTTGATGAAATTATTTATAAGGTGATAAATAATCATTAAAACATTAGTATGTATTAGATAAGGAAGAAAAAATATATATATAATTTGACCAAATATCATTCTTTCAAGGTATGTGATCCTATTTTTTTCAAGTTTCACCCTGGAAAAGTGTTTTGAGTTATATAAAATGGAATTTTGAGACCAAAATTCATTAAAACATATGAAATTATGGATAATATTTGATTATTGTTTTATATATTATACTTTACTATATTTTTACCTCTTTTACATGATGTATTTCATGTTTCATTACTATAAAAATATGATTGACATGCAGCACATGATTTGAGACCTACAGTTGTCCTGTTAGAAGAAAACCATTCTTGTGTGGAATAAATATTATATAATATTTAAAAAAGAGAAAATATATTTTGGAAAACAGTGATTCACTGGGTTATTTTTTTGGATGATCAATATGATTTAATAAGAAACATGAAAAATGGAAATTTCTGTAATTGAAAAATATCATTAATTGTTTATGTAATGTGTAAAATAGAGAAGAATTTTTTTCCAAAAAGGATAAAGAATGTAACATCCTAGTTATTTGTAATAATAAATAAATTCCATGATTTATTTATATTCAATAATTGAATTTTATAGAGTTACATTAAATATAACAATATTAAGAAATTTATTTGACAAATGGAAAATGGCTTTATTTCCCACCAAATTGGGGTTTCATGCGCTCAACTATTTTATTTAATAATATATGTTCCCAAGTAATATAATTTTAATTTTAAAAAATTTAAATTCTTTTTTAATTCATCATTAAAAAATAATATTAAAAACAGTTTTTAGAATTTTTTGAAAAGTTTTCTTTTTCATAAAATATGGGAAAATATATATATTTATTGAAAACTATATTTTCTTTTTATGTATTTCCAATTCCATGTTATAATTTGGTTTCGAATTAAAAATTATTTTGTAAATTATTATTAAATATAATCACAAAATTTTTTAGGAATAATAATTATACATGATTTTGGTATAAAAAAATTTTATACATAAAATGCATTTTTCCTTTAGAACCATTTTCATTGTAATTTACTTTTGATCATCATAATGGTCGAGGGAATCCAAATATATGAATATAGATAATCTAATCAATATGATTGAGGGCTCATGAGGATAGTAAGATCGATTCGATCATCGTAATGAGGTATTTTAGGGATAAGAAGACATATCTATTTCGATCTATGTATTTATGGATTTCCTTGGTAAGGGAAGACATAAATTATTTTAAGTATTAGATAGGATACACCATTATTTTTAGTAACACACTACATTACTCTTATGGTTAAAAATGTTTTATCTTTTAAATATATTTTAAAAAATTATTACATTTGTTATCAATTGTATTAATTTTTCTTGAACTGTTTTATTTCTACTACAAATTTAATATAAAGTGATTCATTTGATTCAACATTCTACAATATTTTTTTATTTTATTATCTCTGATTTTGATAAATACTCTAATTAATTTTATCAATTGTGATTATAATATTTTTAGCACTCATAAAACCAGATAGCTATTTTGTTCCAAATCTATGACATTTCTAATCCGACTGAGTGTGAGTATGAAAACCTATTAAAATAGGTTTTCTGTTTTGTTATGATTAATCCTTTTAAATTTTTTTAAACAATATTTCACCCCAATCTTTTATTTATTCCATAATAAGAGCATTACTATGATCCTAATCAATAATATTGATATACTATTCCAAACATTGGTATCAGAATAGGTTTCTACTACATCATATAAATTGTAATATTTTTACTTCTTCTACTATTGCAATTTCTTTAATGTGGTGAAATAAAATTATTTGTTTAGAAACTTTTTAATATTAACATTTATCGAGGGAAACATGTTTTTTTAATTATCATTGTAGTTATTACTATAGTATCTATAGAAAATACTAATCAAAATAGACCACCTATTAATGATGGTATTTATTATAAGTACTAAATAGATAGGTTGAAAACCATTATTATGAAAACTGGAGTTGAAAACCATTATTATGTTGAATAAAGAGTATAAATATCCTAATAAAGAATTAAAATATTTTAATCATTATGAAAAGAAATAATATCACCTAAACTGTAGAGTAAAAAACTAAATTGTGATGTTTGATGACATGAATCATATATAGTCAAATTTCATAATGTGAATATGATAAAGGTATCTAGAAATAAAAATGAAGTAAAAAACATTGGAACATCTATGGTTGTTGAGACTAGGATAGGTATGTTAAGTGTAGACTATTAGACTTTTGAATATATTCCATGATTATTTTTTGATAATATGTATTAGAGATTTATGAAAATCATTAATAGTTTACAAGATATAGCTGAGAAATGCTTTTACAATGTTTTCTTTATGAAAAATATTTTTTATATTATTCCCAATTAATGGGATTCTAATATAATAGAAGTTTATGAGACAAGTATATTGATCAATCTTACCTTGGATGATCTCATTGGGACACTTATATAGTATCATGGTTGACTCAAAAAATATATTGAAAAATAAAATAATAAAAATGGTGGTTTTTTTCTCTAAAATAGCTACGTTACCTTCTAAAGTTCAATATATAGATAAAGAGGTCAAATAATCATGAAATTATAATTTAATTCATCAATAAGATTCTAGTACTGTAGAACATTCCAAAAATGAGTTAAAAACCTGGCTAGAAGGATGAAAAAGATAGTCGACAAGAATGATTTTCAATACTGATAAAAAAAATTTAATAAATATATAAGTTATAATAAAGATAATGTTACCTATTATGAATGTTAAAAATCTAGACACGTTAGACTAGATTTTCCAAATATGAAGAGGAAATAAAGAAAATAAAAGAATTCATAATGGAGTACCAAAATGTTTTATAAATGTAATGGAAAGATATTTTTGAAATATTATGACATATGGAGTGCCATTTGAGGTGATTCTTCATAAATTTCATCTCATAATGAATTTTTTCGACAAAGGAACATATTTATTTTTTTGAACGTACCCATAGTAAATAAATTTTTAATGGATATGGTATGAACAACTAGAAACCTTATCAATATTTCATTAAGTGAAAATTATCATGATGAGAAGAATTCTACACCTTCAGATGAAGAATATTTTTCATCTAGGGATGATATTTATATTCTTTCTTATGATGAAGTTTCTAGTTTTGATAAATTATATAAAATTAAGATTTTTAATTTAAAAAAAACACGATAATTTTAAGGAAAAACTTACTAATGATGAATCAAAGATAAATGTTTTAAAAAATTAAATATATGATCTTTCAAAATATCTTGATAAGACTAAATCTAAAAAATATTCTATTTCTTAATATCTTGAAAAATATACATCTGAAAAAAATTTAGAAAAAAACTCAATTCCCAAACTAATACTACTGAGGATAATAATTTAGTTATAAAACTAAAATCCGAAATTTTTTATTTGAAGAAACAATTACTAAACATTATTACTGGTAATGAAAACATTGATAAAATATAATAAAAAACATTTATCTTATGAGAATAGTTCCATAATTTTTCATTCATATAAAAAATATCTTCTAATATTTATTTGGTTTCTAAAAGTTCCCTTTTTCTACCAAGTTTCAAATTGGTGGTCATTGGAAAAAGTATTGTTCATCAAAAAAAGTTAAATCTCTAGTTTTTCCTAAAGCCTTATTTTTTAAAATAAATAACATGTACCCAAAATAAAGTCTGGCAGATGTGGTTACTAAAAGTTCTCTTTCTAAAATTATTAAAATAAAGAATCATTGAGTATCCAAAGTATAATGCTTTTGTTCTCATGAAAAACAAATATAGTACCAACAAAAATTATACATGGTACATGGATAAAAGATTTTCTAGACATATGATTAGAAAAATAAATAATCAAGAAGATAATCCAAATAAAATGTGGTAATGAAAATTTTGGAGATAATTCCAAAGGAGATATCATTTTAAAATTTATCAGAATTTAAGATCACCTTAATGGCACATGAACCTCGACCATGTTGTTGAAAAATCTCTAAGTGCATTCAAGAGACCAAATTCCAATAGTAGGCAAAGGCATATTTCCAGGCACTATAGCAGTATTTTAGTAGTACTACATCCGTTCTATTGATGGATTTATAGAAGGCCCTCTAGCGAATATTGTACTAGATACTATTGAAGATACTGTATTAGTTACTCTAAAAGATATGGTTTGGAAATGTAGTAGCCAAAACTATTCACTGTGGGACATCAGTTTGGGTTTGGATCCCGTAAGGCCTTCGGGCCACCCATGACTACATTCCAGTAAGGCTTTTAAGAAACCTTTAAGGCCTTCAGACCACCTCAAGGCCTTCAGGACAACCCAAGGCCTTCAGGGACACCTTATATGCAGATACCAAGATATATTTTTCCAGTAACTAGCTCCTGGGGAGGATTCAAGAGAATCCCACATTCACCAATGTAGGTTTAAATGGAATTTTAATAATTAGAGTGTATATAATTTCCATCGTTACCGTTCTTGTGCATCATTACGTATGACATCATGTTGAACATCCATACAAAGTTGGAGAGATGATCACGATGCAGATGCTTGGGAGGGAAGCAAGTAGTTAATGTCTGTATGACTTCCTTAAGAAATATGGGTCATGTAATGTCTTCAAACCTAGATGAAAGTTTAATCTTAATCATACTTGTCTTGTAAGGGTTCCCCCTCTTCCAATGAATGTGGGGTTATCAAAAATCAATAAAAAAAGGTCTTCGGTCCATTCAGGTATTAAGATCACCATGTTGATATTTATACAAAACCCCTTCCTTATGACATATTTTAATACAATAAATATTATCTAGGAATGGTAAACATAAATTATTCCTTAATATATACTTTCTCTTAATCAATATCCTCATGTTGTGCTACTCATTTTCATAGGGGGTCTACAGTTTTTTCAAAAAACTTTTTTTTAAAAAATTATCATTTTTTATTTAAACATTTATAATGATGACTTTTATGGAATAAATTAATTTTTATAAAATATTCATATTCATAATTCCTAAAATTATTATTAGACTCTGAAAATATTTTCAAATTTATAGATTTAAACTTCTTAAAGAATATTGAATTCAATGTTTTTTGTAATCAGGTTATATCATACTCAGTTTTTTCATCTAACACTATCAAATTTAATTTTCTATGAATAATTATAATAGTTTGATTTTTTGATGACAGTATCATAATTACTTTTCATAAAAAAAACTATTGTAATCACCTTTCATACAAAAACCATCATATTCTGTTCTTATATTCAACAATATCATAATCAGTTTAGATTAAAAAAACAAATATGAACATGTTGTCCGTACGGAAAATATCATTCACTATGAAATTTAATATTCTATAATCTTATGTTTTTACACTATATAATTAAGTTAATTCTTTAAGTGTTGTTTCTATTCTCCTATCCTTTATAAAAAAATTGTTTTGTTATTAAAATTTTAAAGATTTTCCCAATAGGATTCTTTCTTAATTCGAAAAACATTTTTAAAAACTTATGAGTTTAAATAAAATGAAATATTTTACAATGTAATATCGACCATCAGATCAAATAAAAATTAATATTAAATGTTGGTTTTGTTATGGAAGAATAACCATCAATCATTATACATATATATAGAAAGACCCTCTGGGTCCCACATCGGTTATCCAATTCTTTTTCTCCTTAGTCGATGACCCCTTCATGTTTCCTAGTACAAAAAAAATTCATTTTGTATGTTTTTTACTAACAGATCAGAATAAAATGGCAACCAAGTATAATTTTATGAAGTGGTATATTTTTAGATAAAGGAAATTTGAGAGAGAACTATTTTATTAGTATGATTCTAACCTCATAAAGATAACTGTTTATTGAGGTTGGGAATCTTTTTTGTTGAAAGACCTGATAACGATTTGGAATTCTTTTATCCTAATATTATATAAGATTTTTACACCACCATTAAATTATTCTAGTAATATGTGAAATAAAATATTTCTTTTTCAATGTACAGTAATTGAAATAATATTTTTGATAAAAACCTTGTTAATATTGTTGGAATTACATTATAAGTTGATGCTCATTGTCCTTAACATAAGTTCCCATATAGTATTGGAACCATTAACAAGGAAAAGAAAAATGATTCATTGTTTTTGGAGTATTATAAGACAAGTAATGTCTCTCATCTCACACCATATAATCATGTGGTTTTCTTTATGGATTCAATGTTTCCTGATATTGAGAATAATATATTGAGATAGGCTGAAGGTATTAGATGTGTTTGTCTTGTATTTCTTGTTCAATATTATAAATATTTATCTTATAAATTTTATCCTTATCATGATGGAAAACATAAAAAAAACTCAATAAAATATCAGATTTTCATGTCTCTTTCCATTAAAGGAAAGATAGTTGAATAATGTAAATAAAATTTCAAACATGCCAAAAATTCACATCCAATGAGGGATGAAATTTCTTTTTATATGTGATGATATGATTAATAGGATGATATTTTTTTGATAAGAAATAAAAAATATATGAAAAGTTTGATGGAGCTATATCAAAGGTATATCTATCAGTTAAGTTAGTTAATATTTCTAAGAAGAATAATAGGATGGTTGAGACATCCCCACTAACGAAAAAAACAAGGAAATGATTGTTCCTGATGTTGTTTTTGAAGGAATGATGAAAATTAAATCTGCTAAAATTCATGTGATCCAAAATTCGGAATCAATCTAGCTGAATATAATTCATTAAAAACACAAGAAGTTGAAACTCTTGGAGAATAATCCTAGAGGAATAATAAAAATAAAGTAGAAAAAATAACGATTTTTTAGAATTTATTTAAATAATTAGAATGTGCTAATGGGAGTTTGATTCCACCAACTTACCACACTGATCAAATAAACCTAGAATAAAGATTAGTTTTTTGAAATAGATATAGTTCATTTCGATATTCCATTCGTGGTAGAAAAAGGAAAAGAGATATTTGATGATGAAGAAATGGTTCCAGAGAATGAATAGGAACTGAAACCATCTAAAAAATTAACTATAACTACCACAAGAAAACTTGATAAAGGTCTTGAAAATGATGTAAATAAAGATGATTGTGTAGATGAAAAGGAAGAAAAAGTAGGTGATAAGAAATTAAAATAATTATTATAATATGAAGAAGATGAAACAAAGAATGAAGAATAAGTGCAAGATGAAGAAGAGGAAGACCATGATGAGAATGTAACAGAATACGACAAGGAATAAACTCAATCTGATAAAAATAAATGGATTTATCATCATCATAATCTTAATTACCTTCGTAAATAATTAATTGAATTTAATATAGATGTTTTAAAGTTTAATAAGTTTCATCGTCATCATCAGAAGAAGATCAATCTTTATCAAAGTGAATGAAATATGATCAACAATCTAAAATAAAATATACTCATAAAGTTTAGACTCATACGGATATTGATATATTTGAATTATCTGATGATAAAGAATTTGATAAACAAATATAAAGAAATTTTTAAAAAATTAAATAAAGATAAAGGTAATGTAAATTTTGTTGAATTTTGACCAAGCCGGATAAAAACTCAGGAGGGTCAGTAAGAATAGTCAAACTCAAGGGGAACAATTTCTCTATAAAGAATTGATTATATTGTTCATCTGTTGAAAAAATTAGAAAGAAAATTTCCATACATTCCTAAACATAAATCAATAAGTCAACTGATTCATGTAATTATAGACCAAAATTGTATTTAAAAAATATTTTAATATAGATAATGATTCAGACCGAGGAATAATTAAAAGTTCTTCAAAAACGTTCATAAACTCATAAAAATGAATGAAATAAAATGAAAAAATTGTATCAACTTGTTGATTTAGAAATAAAAATTTATGATGATCAGTTTGATAAAGTAATTTTTTTTTGGTATAATCATAAAATTATTTCAATGAGTTATCATCTTATATGGATGAATGAGAAATGTGTGTAGAAGATTTTTCAAATGAAACTTCTGATCGTACCACATAAGTTAATATTTAGAAAAAGAATATCTAATATATAGATCGTGTGATAACAAGACTATAATAATTTGAAGATGAACTTTTCCTTCTCAAGGAGGATAATAACATAATTTATGAGGAATTCAAAGAGTTCAAATATTTTAATGATAAATTTTACAATCTAGAGAAATATTATCACGAGATCCAAAATATTAACGCTTTTCTCAAGAACCTGATGAAGAAATATTTACTTTTTATTATGAACTCTCATTTGTAATTAAATTTTAAAACATTTGAGAGTTTTTTAAATGAATTACCTCTTAATATAATAACTATTTGATAAAATATTTTACAATTATGATTAGAGGAATGTTGTTTCATATTTATTTTTCAGATGACTATCTAGTTCATTATATTATTTCATATATTATATTAACATTTAAGAAACTTTTTATCATTCCCAATTATTTTAACAAATCAAAATGGGTGAGAAAACATAATATGGTGGATAAATCCCAAAATAAGGATGATGTTTTATCAAAGGGTGAATTATTATAAATGTGAGAGAATGTTTGATAAAGGATGTTAATTTTATATTACAGGGATAATAAGATCCATAGATGAATATATTATCCTTAGGGGGAGTTCATCTTATTCAATATCATACTCTCTATTATACTCAAGTGATTTATAAACATTAGGGGGGTTAAGATTAAAATATTAACACTTTACATGAATATATTTAAATAAATGGATGTAATTTTTTGAAAGATATTTTTCATTTATATTTTGGCTTTGTGCTTTCCAAAAAGGGGGAGGTTGTTGAGTGAAAAGTTATACATATTAATTTTATTTTCCTTCAGTTTTAGAAATCACAATCACTTTCTAAAAATCATCTATACAAAATTTTTATAATCAAAGTGTTTTAGATTGTTATTTAAGAAAACATTATATTTTACTATTCCTAGAATATGTTCTAAAGTATTATGTATATTATCTTTACATTATTAATTAAAATTATAATAATGTGTA
Source organism: Viscum album (assembly GCA_963277665.1). Classification (NCBI taxonomy): domain Eukaryota; kingdom Viridiplantae; phylum Streptophyta; class Magnoliopsida; order Santalales; family Viscaceae; genus Viscum; species Viscum album. The sequence goes on from OY728131.1 coordinate 1,518,124,045, forward strand.
TGTGTCCAATTAATCAAAATCAATTTTATCAGTACCAAAAGATGTACTTTTTCACATTTATTATGTACGGAAAAAATTCATAACTATCAGACTAATACTGGTACCAGTAACAATGGACTAATGCATTATAAGATTATTATATTGGCACTATTAAATAATTTCATCAGACTAACTATGTTTATAAACATAATAAGAATGATTATATCTATTGTATGGAGTCACTTTAACACTACGATTTTGTTAACTAATATAACATTATAAATTCATTTAAAATAGAACTGTTAAATCCTAAGTGTCTAAAGACATTGAAAAAACACAGAAACATGACAACTGAGAGAAAATCCTATTAATTCCATTGTATTCAAAGATTTTGGAGTAAATTAAATTTTAATTTTTTTATTTTCTCATTTTTTGAGTGCTCTAAAGATTTCATAGCATGAACATATTGTTTTTGGATTTTGTTATTGTTTATCATTTTTTAGTTCAAAAGAATCCTTGTCATGGATGATTCCTTAATATCCTTTGGCATTGTAATCTATATTTTATCATCATAATGATCGATGGATTTCAAGAATAGTAATAAAGTTAATATAATGAATTGGATTTAGGGTTTACGATAATAGTAAGATAGATCTAGTAATCATATCGAGGGATTCTAAGGATAATAAGGCATATCCATTCCAATATTCATTTGCTGGACTTTCCTGGGTAAGGAATGTCAAAACAAAATTATGTATGAAACACGGGATACCATTATTCTGGGTTTTAGAATATTTTACTCCTATGGATAAAAGAGTTTTATCTTTCTAATATATTGTAAATCATTATTAAATTTGTTAATTATTGTAATATGTTTTTTAAAAATTTTTACTTTTGCTTCACAATTAATAAGAAGTGAGTCATCATATCCATATTTATTTTCATATTTTTTTATCTTATTTACTCTAATTACAATACAATATCTGATTAAATGCTTCCATCATGGTTTTGATACTTTTCACTCTGATATAATCAGACCACTCGTTGGTTCTAAATATATAACTTTATTAATTGGGCTGAGTCTGATTCTAATAAACTATATAAAGAGGATTTTTTTTTCAATTTTAATTCTTTTAATATATGTTTTTAACAAAAATTCACCCCCCCACACTTTTAAGTTTTTCATCATAATAGTTCTCTTATAATCCTAGTCAGTATTATAGATATACTGATTAGACATGTGGGTCATGTGATAGAGGTTTATTGTGGTCTCAATGACAAAATGATATGTTTCTCTAGAGAATTATATTTTTGGGTATGAGATGTTCTTTATTTGGAATTTTGATAAGATATATCAGTATTTATAATTTGAATCATTAATTTTGAGGTTTGAGTTCTTTGGTCTCACCAGCATCATTTATGAATGTGTGTATTTATTTTTGAGGAGTATTTTGTTACAATATTATTCGGCTTTAGTGTAAAATGTTTGGATAGGAATGTGGTTGTTAGTTATTCAATGTCCATATTTTACGGTCTTACCTTGAGCAGTTGTATGTCTTTACTTTTGAATTGATCAACTGAATCTATGTGGTATTTAAAGGGAAAAATTATTATGTTGGATATAATTATCACACCCTAAGAAAAAATTTATATATATTTTATTTATGATTCTCGATTATTTATATCTTCTTAAGGATGATTTCTCATAGAAACTATGAGTTTTATAGCATATATATTATGTATTATGGTAAATAATATACTTTTCATAACCATGAGGATACCATGTGATAGGCTTTAAAATTTATCATATCCAACCACATTGTTGGTGCATAGCTACCATAACTAAGAACCCTGACCAAGTAGGGTTCCCCATATCTTCTATTGTGTGGTAAATAAATGGTGCATGGTTTAGTAAAAAATCCATCTAAACCATGAAAAGTGTTTTGAGGTTTAGTATTTTGAAAAAACATTTTACCTTGATTAATTTAAAACATAAAATTGGATCTCACCCTTACCAATTCACACTAGACTCCCATGAGGGGTTCCTAACCACATGCATCACCTCCTCCCTCTCCCACAGTTTTTTTATTTCTTCTCTGATTCTAGTTGTGATCATCTCATGTTGAATTTCTTATTTTTCTCATATCTCTAATTTTTTTGTTTTTGTCTCTTTTTTGTGGTGAACATAGCCCAGGTGAACTCTAACCTGACTTGGGAGTTTTTTGGTTCAATTATTATTCCATACGGTTCAAGAGGATCTATTGGATGACCATTAATGTGATATCAGTCAAAGGTGATTAATTCCACTCTATTTGAGGATAGTCACCCGTTTTCATATCCTATAATTTGAAAACTAAAATTTATTGAATATCTTAAATTATGTTTTCATTATATTTTGAAAAATTAAATTACAGAAATGGTTTGAGAGGATTTTAATGGGTTCTTTATATTTTTCATATTTTATGTAAGTCTCATTAATGAGTTTCCTTTACTAAATCATTTTTCAATCATGAGTTTAAAATAATTTTTTTTAGAAATAAGTCACACTAATTTCATTATAGGGATTTAAAATCCATCTCATTATAGAAAAATATAATTTCCAAGGTAGTTTTGGTTTTCAAATAGGTTTTAAAACAATGTACAAATGGAATGTTGGTTCCCATCGTTTGTTAAAGTGGTTTCTAATTTTATTTAGCTTATAATAATGTCTTATTATAATATAATATATAAATTTATATATGTATATATACATATTACCTCATTATACATATTCATATTTGGATGTGTGATTATGATTATTAGAATAATGGGAATATATATATATATATATATATTCGGGTTCACATGTGTATACGTGTAAAGGGTGACTTAAAAACCAAAAAATATTTTGATTGAAAATTGATGTTCTAATGATAATGTTTATTTTAAATAATGAGGCTATACTGGCACTTTGAGATGTTACATTGAAAAATAAAACCCTTCTTAAGGATTTCCCCAAAATTATGCAATTGGATGTATGCAAAATGTGTGATATATAATATATTCCTAGTAAAGGGGATTGTGTACTATTTATTTTGTTTTGAAAGAATGTAGGGGATGTGATTAAATTATAGTACATTTGTGGGAAATTGAGTCATTTTATCATTTAAAACTTATGATATATATATATAGTAGTACTTAAATAAACCGAACTCCATTTACATGTCATAGGAAGCCTTAAGATGTTAAATGGAATCTCTAGGTACAAAAAGTACACTAGTTTATGATCACACGTTGACTAGTTACTATAAGTCAGATATCTCATTGACTTATGTGTTATTCCCCTCCGTTGAAGCAGTGATGGTGATGATGAGTGTTGGGGTATGTTGGATAGTGGTGTTCATTGTCGATGGTAATTTATAATATTATTATTATAGATTTTTTAGACCATTTCAACCAGCTCCTATGTTACCATTATAAATAATTTACATGTATTTACATTTATCTATTTAGTTGATCTTTAAAAAATATTGTCTACTATTATGATTTCATAATAAAAATAATACTTTATGACATGTATTTTCTATTAAATGTTTAATTATAAATACTCCAATTATATAGAAAATATTTTGGAAATTAAAAAATATATGGAATGGTTATTCTAATGTGTTGGATTTCTATTTTTTTAATAGAAGATAATGCTACATTTTAATATATTTATATTTTAAAACAAGTATTATTTTTTTCTCCTTAAAGGTAAATAAAATGATGTCATTTCTCCCTTACAATCCCAACTGAGAATATTTGTGTTCGCGCAGACTTTATCATTTTTGTTTCTATTTTATTCATCCTAGGGTTTCACATAGTATGATAATTCCCAATGTTTGGTGGTCACTCTTGAGGTCATGTTGATGTTTGTTTAGTGGCCTTTATTTATTCCATATATAGTGTTTCTTTATTAATTCTATTATACTTTTTATTAGGTTTTTTCATAGGATAGAAGGTCGCCAATTGTGTTATTCTTGATGTATGACACTACCTGTTATCCCTTGAGGCTCATGAATACCCCCCATATATTGTAACATGTAATATAGGGTGCCCAGTTCTAGGTTATCATAGGTTGGTTCTTGATAGTATAGGTTGGGGAAAATCGGTAGAATCTATAAAATAATTCTAAAGGTATGAAAATATAGTATTCAATTTGTGATTAATGTGGTAGAATTCACCACGGAGAAATTTTTATAAAATATTTTATGTACTTTAAATGAGTTATGTTTGGTAGTATGGATCATTATAACAATGAAAATTATCTTTGTAATGGTAATTTTTTTTTTGATAAGTATGATATAGGGTGCTTTAAATGTATTGAGATGGGTCGTCAAGAGGATGTGGGTCTGAAGAATAACTTGACTGATGGGAAGCCTCAAGACTATAAGAATAATGTTGTAGTTAAATCCATCATAACTAATTAATTATATTATAATCCATAAATTGAATTTCTAATAGGTATATTACATATTTAGTCATATTATACTAATTTATTTTTTGATTCAAGTACTAAACATTATTTTAATTCAGATAAAACTTCTTGTAAAATGATAACTTCACCTCACGAAATAAATTCATTACTTTTGTTAAAAGCACTTGTGGTGGAATTATGGTAACAAAAATTTATAATGATCTTCAAATTATAATCTACTGGAGGTTTTTCACTATAAAGCATGATATCTTACATATTATTGAATTTGATGTAATTTTGGGTATGTATTGACATTATGTTTATCGTGCTATGATAGATTACAAATCCAAATATATATTTTTTTCAAAATTACGTTCCATTTTTATATTAAAAAAATTAATAAATTTTATAACACATCATGATGTTTTGAAAATTTTAAGACATTTATTTGACAGTTACCTTTCTAATGTTGTTGAAAATTAGGAAACTATTCAGGCCAGTGGTGGGTTAGTAATAAAATATATCAATATGTTTTACTAATTAATTTCCTAGTATTACACCAGATTTTGATGTTATATTTAATATTGACTTTGTTCTTTATTGTAATAAAATTTCAAAACATCATTATTGAATATCAGTAGAATAAAACTTGGAATTAAAAAAAGATTTACAAGAACTACTTGTAAAATGTTTCACTCATCTTATCACTTCACCATATAGTGCACCTATTTTACATATTAAAATTAAATATGGGCCAATATGTATTTGAATATATTATAGATAATTTATTAACATCAATATTAAGAACATGTATCTTTTTCTGCTTAACGTTGACTTTTTTTATCGTGCCCAAGGAGCTCAATATTTTTTGATTGCTAATCTCTAGCCCATATGTCATTAACTAATGGTGAAAGAGGATGACATCGTTAAAATAATATTTTATAATAGGTTTGGATATTATGAATTTTTTTTACCCATTGTGTTTATGAATTATCTAGATTTATTTATGGATCTTATGATTTGAATCTACTATAAATATTTGGAATGTTTTATGGTTGTGTTTATTGATGCAATTTTTTTCGTTGATAATTCTTTAGGATTATGAATAATATATAAGTATTGTTATACAAAACCGAAATTTATATAATTTATTTTAAAAAATTGTAAAATTTGATTTTTCATGAAAACATATTTCACTCCTTGAACATATCATAAATTAATATATTATAACTTTTGATACTACTAAAACTAAATTTTTTGATGACTTTCCAAGACCTATAAATGTTACAGTGATTCATAGTTTTCTAGGATTGGTAGGTTTTTACCAATGTTTTTTGGAAAACCATTTAGGGTTATCTAGGACACTAACCAAGTTAACACAAAATGATTTAATTTTATCTGAAAAATGAATATAATGAAATTATATAGGAAATTAAAATATTATTAGTGAATATTCTTATTCTAGACCTATATTCATGAAATAAATAATTTATTATAGAAGATTATTTTTTGAAGGAATTGTTTTTTTAATATATAATAATATGATTATTTATTATGATGTGCATCAATTAAAACTTTATAAGAATAATTATCCTATTCGTGACCTTTAATTGGAGGTTGTGGTGTTTTCTTTAAAGAATTAGAATCATAATTAATATATAAAAAATGGTAAAATATATATTGATAATAAATAATTGAATTATATGATAACATAGAAAGTGTTTAACATGAGTTATAGGAGTTTGAAATAATTGATAAAATATTGGGACTCTAAAAGAGTTTACCATCCATGAATGGAAAACATAGTAGTTGATTCTTTGAGTTGTAAAGATAATGCCTCAATTAAATTTATATGCATGGAATGTGATCCTATGGTTAAATGTTTGATAAATTTTGTCTTATAAAATATGTGTGAATAATCCTATATTTTATTTTAGATGGTGGTTCAATCGTATCTGTGATATATGATTATGTAAGCTTAGATTGAATATCACAAGTTAAAGGAAAATGTATAAATTTTTAAGAAATGTATGTTTCTTTAATTTAATATTAAAAAAAGAATTCTTTCGAGATTTATAAAAAGGTTATGTGATTCATGTGTCCTATAATTGAAGAAAGAACAGTTTAGTGATTCTCATAGCTCTTAATTTTCAATTCATCTAGGAGGTAAATAAATACATAGTGAACTTCAAGAACATTAATGGAGGGAATGAATGAAGAAATATATTTTTGATTTTACTATGAAGTATTTTACTAGTTAATAGTTTAATGATGAATAAAAAATACCAAAGGTGATGCTTCATCCTTTTCTAGTGTTATAATTTAAATGGGTGAATATATCTATGGGTTTTGGGGTGATATTACCAAAAAAATATAATTCTAATAATTTAATTTTAGTAATTATTAATCGATTAACTATATCTTATCATTTTATTACCACTCATGATAATATTTATTTTAATAATCATTCTTGAATTTATGTCAAAAATATTGTAAGATTGCATGGATTACCTATTTTCATTATATCTAATCATGATCCCAAATTCACAACTAATTTTTATAAAGGACTTCATAAGTCATTAGGGACTAAATTAAATTTCATTACATCCTTTTATCCTCAATCATATGGGTAGTTTGAGAGTGAAATTTTGACATTAGATGAAACGCTGTGAGCTTCTCTAATGGATTATCATTGATGTTTTGTAAAAATATATGTTTTTAAGTATTTATATGATAACTGTTTTTATTCAAGTATACATATCAATAAATTTCAGGAATTATATGTAAGGTTGTTTCAGACTACAACATGATGGATGAAATTATGGAAAAATATTCGTTGGGAAAATAATTAATAGAAGAAAATTTTGAGAAGGTGAAAATAATTTAAGAGCACATGAGGAAATATTTGAGAGGAAGAAACATTATCTAGATAATTAGAGGAAATATCTTCTTATCATGGTGGGTGGTAATGTTTTTCTTAAAGATTCTCATTTTTAATGTGTTATAAATTTTGGTAAATATGAAAATTTGAGTATACAGTTCATTGGACCATTTGAAATTTTGGAGAATATTGGATCAGTTTCAAACCAAGTGGACATTCCTCTGAGTTAATTATATATACAATATATATTTTACATTTTTTTAAGAAAATATCTGTTTCAAACATCTCATGTTTTTTCCATAAAGTAGTTCAGTTAGAAGAAAACATTTATTTTGATGGAAAACGAGTACAATTTCTTGATTATATATGGAGTGTGATGTGGAATTATGTTATTTAAACAATGATAGTTTTTTTGGAAAAATCATATGATTGAATAATAAACAAGGTAATCAAATAATACTATGAAGGAAAAATATCAATTTTTGTTTAAGTAATGAAAAAATTATAAGGATGAAATTTTCAAATGGGGGAAGAATGTAATAACCAATGTAATTTTATTATTAAATCCATCTCATTTATTATCTACTAACTATATTAATCCTCACATTTCTAGCTTCCACGTGTCCTTACACTATGTTTCTACGTCTCATTTTTCTTACGTGTCAACCACCCCTACCTCCACATTCCTCCTCCCCGTGGATTCTAATTTTTTTCCTCCGCATACCAGAGTCACTCCCGCATTTCCTTCCGCTGAGAATAAATTAGGTCTTGACCTAGATAACGGCCAGATTCCCCACTCTCTTACTCCCTATCCCAATCTACCTGTGGTTTTCCTCCTCCATAATTCGTCTCCAGGTTTCGACAACACTATCCCCAATTTTCCCTTTCATTGTCGCATTCAGGATTACGATAATCGCAACATAGGGTTACCGCATACTTCCCAAGCCGGCGTCATCCTCCTCCTGGTTATCCCTCGGATTGTCTTCTTCCCACTCCTGATCTAACTGCAATTAATCACGTTAGTGGTTTAATGAAGGCAGTGGTTTATGCACTCGGATTTCTATTTACATATCTTCTAGATGGAAAATCCCTTTACACAAGACCACACAACGCTATTCTATTCACCCATATTCCTCATTTCCTTCCTTCCACCCATATTAAACGTCATCATAGATTTTTCTAACCTCAAACCGTCTATGCCTTTGACCCCCAAAGTCATTTAAATTTTTGGCATGTATTGCAATGTTTTTTCTGAATTGAAATTTCATCCAAAGTCACCTACCCTTCTCTACACAGCTATTGTGTCTCGTATTCCCTCCCACATCTTCTTTGTACTTCAAGAATGAAAATAACTCAGTACTTGATAACCTTAATACATTCAACCACATTTCAGGTATATTTCCAGTTCTATAGCAGGTCAGCTTCATTTAATATTACCTGCTTATTATTTTACACTATTAATAAAATAATCTTCTACTATGGTTTTTTATACCATTTACCATGCAACTTACTTCAATTCCATTTTGATTTAGTATTTCGATGTCCAACTGAATATTTACTTGTCTAAAATTACAATACCTATTTGGAATAAATAATCCTCTACTATGGATTTCCCACACACAATAGGTTCTACAAACTCCACAAGTTTCCTCCCATCATTTGAATCTTAGTTCTGGTAGATATTGGTGTTGGTTAAGTTTACATTAATGGTAAAATTGTTATTACATTCAAATAAACATTTCATCCAACATTAAACAACTGTCTCTATAGATTACATCTTCCAGGACTTGCATGACCCACTAGACTTGAGAAGGGAGGAATTCACACTCACCTGCTAATACATGTATCATATTAATACATGTTGCGTGATTACATTGTTTTCATATATATTTTCTTGAATTCTTATCTATAGGAAAATTTGTATTACATCATGTAGAGTACACATATTTTATTTAAAATAGTATTCTGGTCATTATTTAGGTGTTTACATACATTTAAATACAGAAGAAATGTTTTTTCCCATCCAATAAATGATAAATTTACATTTCCTGTTATCTTTCACTTATTATTACATTTCCTCTTTCTGTATACTATTCAATCCCATAATTGTCTATTTTTTTCATCCTAATGACTGAATGGTAACTGTTTTTCATACTATGTAGTGATGAAATAGGTCATAAGTAACTACAATTCTATGTTTATAATCATATACAATACTGGAATAGTCATTTATAATGCAAGTCCATTTTTTTATGGTAAATATTTGTTGTACTACGCAATAATGAAATAGGACACAAGTTATTGTGATGAACTGTTGGGTTATTAGATTTTGTCATTTAAAAAACCCGTTTTCCTTGGGTGATCTTCATGCGTCAAATCAAGAATTATACATTCAATTATTCTTCATGCAACATCTCATCATGTAGTTAGTGTGTCCTTATATTTAAATACCAAACTGATCTAGGAATATTTCATTCCTTATATGGATGATGTGACATTTCATGACATGGTTGGTATACTATACAAGACCATAATAGTCAATTTTATTGCAATAATAGGGCATTAATTTTATGTTTATCAATAATTTTACATATTGAGCTTCTACAACTCATTGATGGTGGGTTTCATCTGCATGGATCTATAATTTCTAACGATTCATGTACTCAAACATACACTATTATATGAGTTCACAATCACCTATTAATTTGAAATTATTGTAGTAGGAATTTATCCCCTCATTGAGAAAGTATACATTTAAATATCCTATTACAGGACTGCTTTGAAATTACTTTTATCTTAATCTATAACAATGCCATTTGAGTTTCCAGATAGCTGCTATGATCTCAAAAGATTCCAGCTTTCAGGACTTGCATTACCCATTGTACTTGACAAGGTATTATCTTCTCTAGCACATCTACAATTATCATATTTCACTCATAGGTTGGTTTGATGTTATTGTAATAGTTTTCTCTTCCCACAGTGAGGTAATCTACTTTTAAATCACTTGTTAGTCTGCATAATAATCCTGTATTATTAAAAAATTATTAGTTTACTAACTATCCCATCTCACTGTCTCACTACAGTACACATTAATTTGTTATTGTATTTCCAATATAGATACTCTGGTGACAACAGTGAACTACTTTTGGTTCGATAACAAAATAAACAACTTTCTATTACACCACATCAGACTGTCTAACATGGGTGTGCCTATCATATTTTATTCAATACATAAAATTCAGTGTGTCTATAATAATCCAATAATTTATGAACTTATTACCTCTCCCTCGCATAGCCATCAACAGTAGGGTTCCTCACATGATGTACAATCATTATTTAGTTGATCCCTTTAGTCTGCATGGTGGCTATGTTTTCATTATTAATTTCTCAAAGACAATGCTTTGATTGTGGAAATTATTTATGAATGGTTTTAATTAAAAATTGTAGTATAGATTATATCATTTAATGTATCCATTTCATTAAAACCATGACCCTTAACTAACATTATAGAGATGCTCATTGACCTCCACCTAATCAATGATTCTTTTGGGACCTACAGATCCACCATGAACGTATTTACAATGATGAATCCATTTGTGACCAATTAAGAAAATCGATCCTCTAAAACCTAGATTTTCATTACTCTGTTAATTTTACTCCACGTCATTAGAACATGACATGATTTTCTGGATTTACCAGGATTAGACTACTGATTCATCACGGACAGATTCTGAGTTCGATAAGGTGGATGGAAAATATCAATGGTTGGGTTATTTTTCATCAACTAGTACGTCGTATAATTGCTTTGTGTCATCATATTCTCATTGTTTTAGATGAATGTATACATGTGAAGCAATAATTACATGTTTTTATCAATCAATACACTTTATAATTTAATATAAACAGTTATATTTTTCAAAACAAGTTCTTCTATTCATATGAATAATATATTGAAGATCATGATTATTATTTTAGGTGTTGCTATTCAAAATAGGTGTTTCTATAGGAATCCCATTGTGAAATGATTAAAACCATTTTGAATGTGCAGTGTTTAATTTTTAAAAACAGGTGTTGCTATTCAAATTAGGTGTAGATGAACATTTCATTCCCTACTCCAAGAAAGGATGGTCTTCTGGTTTGAGTTTAGATCAACAAGACAAGGTTGTTGAATGGGATGGGGTAGTGAAATGGTTAGTTTGTGAATTAGTTGGTTAGGGATTAGGTTGGTGGAAATATATAGTTATAATATAGGGTTCATGTAATATAATATTTATCTAGGTTTGGGATCTATAATTTGAAATTAAATGGCTACCCTAGTCATTTTCATTAGCAGTGATTATTAAATGAACAAAGTAAGGAAATGTTACTAATTAAAACTACCAATCCTCCATTTAAAATATAACTAGACTACGAGACATGGGTGTAATGAATGGTTTCTTTTAACAACCACGAAAGTGTGCAATATTGAATCAATATATAAATATTCATAAGTAATTAAATTTCTATAATTAAAGAAAAATTCCAATTATCTTATATTCTAGAATTTTTTAACATTTCTTTTTTCTAATTTAAATAAAATTATGGGGATTTTGAAGCAATAAATGAGTGCATCCTACCTAAAATATGGAAGTCACAAAGGAATCATCTATGTTCTATGTATCCTCCCACTATTCCCAAATCACTAAGAGACTTATATGATTTTCATTGTGTTCTCCTCTACTAGGTCAATTCATGTTTATACTATCACTGCCTCTAGATTTTCAGTGGATACAGGTGAACAACTTTTTTGTTTCTAGGATAACTCATAGAGAGGTTTATATATTCTCTCTTTTTTGTATTAGAGATGGACCTTTTTCTTCCCTTGTACAATTTAGTTATTATGATTATGGTAAATGTATGTTTAGTACAAAATATTCACCGGATTCCCTGTATTTTTACATTTTTCATTAATTATAGCAACCTCCTTGATGTGGAATGTCATGTGGAAGAATTGTTTGGTTTATATTTTTTGTTATAAAATGTGTCAAAGTTGTATGTGGATTGTATTGATCCATCATACTGGGTCACATGTTGGAGTGAGACTACAATTTAGAGAAATACCCTATCATGGTAATGGGGGAAATGATATGGTTTCGAGTTGTGTATCTTTAAAAATTATTTGTAGCATGGGTTTTTTTTATTATCTGATCATGTTTCGAACAAATTTATATTTTAGAATATCTGTGACATCTCCATTGCACATATATTGGGGCACCCGGATATTTACAACACTTTTTTGTACATTAAACATAAAAAACTATAGACTTTTCAAAGTTCATACAGGAATCAGCTTTTTGATAATGTGTCAGGATAATCATTTCTTTCAAACTACCCATACACATGAGAACCTACAATAGTAGAAGGTTGTGTTTTTGGTTCTCTGACCACCAGTAGAATTGGTTCCACGCACTATATAATTTAACTAAGAAACAATCACGATTGGTGTTTTAGTTCTCCTATAATTAGAAATGCCTTGGTTAGCTATAATATTTGGTTGGTAATATTTGGAACGAGCCTTATTGAAATTAATTTAACATTAAAATGGATAAATGGTTTGTTTTTTGTAATTTTCAGGAACGTTTTGGTTGTCTCTGTAAATGTGGATGGTGATAATTTTCATGAATAACCGAGGCCAAAATTTGTGTTATTGTGTACGTTTTTTATCTAAAAATGTGGTCTTCATTTATAACCTACAGTGACTGGATCCCTTCACTAAACATGATTTTGGGTACACCTACAACCATTAATGTATCATGGCACCACCACGTCCATTGATTCACCTAATTTGATCCTGAAAAACCTTTTAATCTTACATCAAATAGGATTACTTTCCTCTCATATTGTACACCAATATAGTTGACTTCAAATATATTATTAGTTCCAAAATATAAAAATTAGTTTCCATTTTTAATATTGTTATGCGCCTCCGGTCTTTTCATGGGAAAAATCATCCTGCAATGTTTAGAGATTCAATAGACAATCTAGGTGTCTATAGATACTATGTGATGATATTTTCTACTAACCAAGCATTCAATATTAAATTTGGTGTTTTAGTGCTCCTATAATTAGAAATGATTTGGTTAAATTTAATATATGGAAGGTTATGTTTGAAACGAGCATGATTTAAAATTAGGGAAACATTAAAGTGGCTGAATGGTTTATTTGTTTTTAACATTCATGAACATTTTGGTTGTCTTTTTTTTCATGGTGGTGATCCTTTTCAAGAATAATAGAGGATGAAATTGGTGATATTTTGTATGTTTTATATCTAAAAATGTTGTATGTATTTCTAAACTGCTTTATATTCATTGTTTAACTTGATTTTCATTACAATAAGTACTCTTTTGCAAGAGTTGAAGTCTCATTCACCTAGATATCGTCAAAACTATTCCATTCTTGACACACCCACAGTATGTTACCAAAAGGGTATTTGAGTTTGTGGAGGAAAAGGTATGTATATTTATACATTTTATGAAATTGTAGACATTTTTTTATTCGTTAAAAAATTAATTCTAAACTTTTATTTTTTATTTCTGATTTTCATTTTCTATTTTTATTTACGAACTTTTTTCAGGGGAAAACATCAGGTTATATTGTTCATGAAATCATGATTTGAAATTAAGGTATCATTAGAATGGATGAATGGATTGTTTTTTTATTTTTCAGGAACAATTTGTTTCTCTCTGTTTTCATGGTGGGGTTATTTTTCAAGATTAACGGATGCTAGAATTGGTGCTATTGTGTATGTTTTATATCTAAAAATGTCATATGTATTTCCTACCATCTTTATATTCATTCATTAACTTTATTTTTGTTATGATGAATTCTCTTTTCCAGGAGATGATGTCTCATTCACTCGGATATCTACAAAATTATTCAATTCTTAACACACCCACAGGATGTTACCAAAAGGGTATTCAAATTGGTGGAGGTACAAGGTATGTATCTTTATACATTTTATGAAATTGTAATCACTTTTTGAATTCTATAAACAATTATATCTAAAATTTTATTTTTTAATTCTAATTTTCATTTCCTATTTTGATTTCTAAACTTTCATTACGGGAATGCTTCGGGTTATATTGTTCTTCAAATCATGAGTTGAACTTCAGGTACTGAAGGAGTAAGTGACCAAATTACGTATATAGTAACTCCAGACCATCTAAAATGTTTCAAATTAGGGATGAAATAACATTTAATGCTTTCATTTCTTCTTCAATAAAACTGTAATTCAACATTTTTATCAGACATTCCTGGGACCCTAGTTCCAGGATGTACTTCAATACTATTGGGTTGTTTTTACAAAGGTTCTAAAGAACCCATGCAGTATAAGTAGTTATTATAGTATGAATTCCCTTCAATCGTGACTATTGTATTTTCATACACATTCATTAATAAAAATGTTATATTTTCATGCGAAAAAGTATATTTTTTATTATTCGTTAATAATAATCTTATGTGTTGTTAAATTATTTATTCCAACAAGTTTTATTCTCTTGATGGAAGGTTAAATGACTTGCGGAAAAGGTATTATTTTAAATTTCCATTTTCCATATTCATTTAATGCCTGATACAAGGTTATATACCCTATGTACTGTGAAACCAACATTATATTTTTCATTTTAATTACAAATTATTGAATGCATAGTCGTAATATATATAGAATATTTGGGTTATGAATATTCTTTATACTATTTAGATTCATACTGCATATGCTGCATATGAATATATCTTATCCACCACATCCATTATCTATACCATTTACATAGATCATTTTTCTCTTACCAATAATTTTTTTGGTCTTCTGAAAATAACCCTTTAGATGAGCTAGTTCTTTATGATGGGTTTGGATTCTGCTTATAACTGTTATTTCATGTACCAGTGAGAATTCATTTTTTTTGGTCATATTTCATGTGTGTGGCTAACTATAGGGGCTCAGTTTATTTTTGTAGGAACAAAAAAACATATTGATGTCATGTTTTTGACATGATATGAGGGAAACAAATTTGATTCTTCTTTGCAATATTGTGGAATACTGAAGATACATTAAATTTCAGTACAATATCAACCACCATGGCCTCTCTCTCCATATAAAAGTGATTATTTTGAGTGGTTCTAGAAGATTCAATAGAGTGTAATTATACTATTTTATATTGAAACATTATGTATATAACTAATTTGAAATTTACATATTATTATACAACTATTTTCCACAAATAGTTTTTATATTGTAGGCATTCATTTTATAAATTCCTACAATTTCACTATAAAATGCACTTTAGTGGCCGCATATACATCTGTTTGAATATTTATTCAGTCGCATGATTACATTTTAGGTAATTCATTTATATATCCGAGAGAATTACTTTCATATTTATTACTTTAAGAATAAGTCTTTACTTTAGAGTATGAAATATGTGGGTTTTTCAATATTCATTAATTTACATATTTTTATAGTATATAACTATATTTGTTACGAAAAAAATATTCTGTTAATTGAGATAATGTACACAACGGAATCTTTATTCACATTATATGGTAAATAGTTTTATGTATACAATCACATAGTTTCTTTAATTTTTTATGACAAGTATATTTACATTATGTATTCTATAGTCATGCATGTGTATATATTCATTAAAATTTCATTCAAATTCCATACAAGATATCTAGAATTATTACCATTTGTTTATTAATAGTTTTTATTCACATACCTATATTTACAATATATAGGATACTGTTTTCCCTAATTCATTATAAAAATAATCATTAACTATCATATATGATTAACTAGATAAATAAATTTACTTTCATTTGCATTACCAGTCTTCACTTATATAGAAAAAATCATATGCATTATCATTTTTCAGTTGCATTAAAAATAACTGTGATAAGAGTACTTTATGTGATCATGTAATCGATAATTTTTCAATATGAATTACCATTATAATCTTCTATAGAATATAATTTCATTCTTGTATGCATTTATTTTCCTGAAATTCATATTGGAGAAAATAAAAAATTATGTGTATGTAAATGTGTAATTAAATGATCATGTCATGATAATGCACGGGTTATGTACTAAATATAAATATACAACCCAGCAATGTTGACATATATTGAAGAAACAACCAAATTCAATTGTTATTTATTTATTTATTTTATTCAATTAAAGGTTGTCAAGTCTTATAAAGTGGTTTTCGACACTCATTCTTCATCTATATATTTTATTCAATTGATTATTCTTTTTCATATTTTTCTCTAATCTATATGTCCCTCATTCCATATTGTTCCATAAATATTATGAATAGTTTCACTCTATTTTCTTTTTTCCCAAATATACCACTCATTCAATTTATTATTATTTCAGTTATTTTTAAATTTCTCATTTTTTTAATTACAGCCACTATCTTATCTTAGATTTATCTTTCACTTTTATTTAAGTTCCCTCATTAAAGTTATTGTGATCAAAATTGTAAATGAATTCAAATATTCTTCCTAAAAAGTTAAAAATTCATATTCTTTTACTATATCTTATTTTTTGTTAACTATTTGGATGGTGTCTTAATATTATATGCACTCATATTCTATTTTCATACACCATTAGTTTCTAATTATAATTTATTGAACATTACAGTTTCATCTCATCCATTATAAATATAAATCTCTTATTAATAAAAGAACTAGTAATCGAATACCATGTGCAATAGTATGGGAAAGTACTAGTTAATAATATTTAATTACATTTATAGAGTTATATTCATTATAAAAAAATTAGGTGATTTTTTATTCAAAAAAGAATTGTTTTATTTCTAAAAAAATTGGGTTTTGATGCCTCATTTTTTTTTCAAATTTATATGAAAAAATAATAAAATTCTAAATGAAAAAATGACCTTTATTCTTCAATTCTTTTTGTCAAAATTAGCATAGGATGAATTTTTGATAATTTTATTGAAAAATAATTTATTCAACGCTTTTGAGGGTTTAATTTTAAATTAACTTCTAGAACATATTTATATTCAATTTTGATAGCATGGATTACTCATATGTAATCATCACAATTTTTATTATGAATCAATTTAAACTTATTTTTTGGCTAGAATATATTTAAAAACAGTAATTTTTTTTACCACTAATAAATTTAAAATCATTTTTAGGGTTATTAAACTAAATTAATAAGGGTAAAAATTAAATAATATTTTTTCTAAATCCTATTTTATTTACCTTTTTCAACCCTATCTCATTACATATTTATAAATGGTCCATTTTTTTAACATTTTTTTCTCAGAAACACTTTAATATATTTTACTCTTTTAAAACATTTTAAATGTGTCCCATACCCCACTTATAAAAGAACACCACCTCTAATCTCCACTATAGACATCAAGAGCCTCTTTAAACATCAAATACCTGAAAAAATCACTTTCTTTAATTAATTCCCATTTTTTATTGGTTCTTTTTTCATTATAAAACCAACCTAGAAAGGATTACAGTACAAAACTAATGTTGTTTTCTTAAGAATATATCTGGTTATTAATAGAGAATTTTGATTTTATTTCTTATTCTACCACCATAAAATATTCATCCAAAATCATTAAATAAAAAATATCTTGCATTTAGTGATATTTTTTATTCTAATTGAATACAATTTATCTATATCATCTTTTATTTAATGAAAAAATGATCCATTGTTCGTGTGTACAGTGGAATACCGCCTCACGAACCCATGTAACTCATTTTCCTCCACCTCCTATCCAGGATAGTTAAATGAAGGATTTAATGTAAATATATGATATTCATGGTATAATTATAAACCATTAAATATATTATATCATCAATTTTCATACCATTTCATTATTTGAAAAAAGAAAACATTATTTCTATATATGAATGTATTACATCCTCTATGAAGTTATGTGATTATATTATAATCACCACATCACATGGATAGTAAATATAAGGGTATTTGATAATATATAATGATATTAATTATATTAAAATAATTATATATATAAATACTTACCTCATTTCTGTCATGTTATTTTAAAAATTATGATATTACTCATGTGTATATATGAATAACTATCTATGTGATTGTAACAGAGTTCATTTTTCAGAAAAATGTTCATGGATGATTTTAAAAATATAATTGATGAATAAAAATTTTTATTATGTGATTGTTAGTATTCATTATATTATGAAATAATGAGAAATTTGATCATAATCAACCTAACAATGTCATTTTGGACATATAATATTAATATCATAAATATATAAAATGTGAAATCAATTAATTAATCCAATTAATATGACATGATAATATATGAAATAAAGGGAATATGAAACATGAAAAAATTATGGTTTAAATAATTATAATCAATTTATTATTTAGTAATATAATGTATTTATGTGATGAGTCATACTTGTGGTAAGTGACACTTAACCTTAGAATGTCTTTTTAAATGTTTTAATGATTTATTTTCAAATTATTTTCATTCCATTTATATATTCTAAGAATTATTTTATGGTTTTATTAATATACACAAAAAATTAATTACAATTATATTTTATTTCACTTTTTGATGTCTTTAAAATGTTTTCAAAAGTAATATTTTATACATAGTGTTTTCATTAAATGAACATTCAACATTATATTTTAATATATACAACACCAATGGTTTTTCCACCACCATAACTATTATATTATCGTTTAATTCCTTTAAAATATTTATTTTATATTAAAAAAACCCTTTATTCTCATTATTGTTTTTATTTTTACAAAGGGTTTTAAATTGAATAGATATTTCAATTTCTCGAAATGTTTTTCTTATGATTACAAGGAATATTTTCATTATTATGATTATAGAAATTCACTATTTCATTGGTTATGAATATTTTATGGTAATTGGGAATTTTTTTTATTTATTGTTGATCCATATATATCTATTAATAATGTGAAAGACAAATATAGATATCCATTTCATTGAGTAAAGGGAAATAGTTTACCAATTAGGTTTCTTTTATGATATTATTAGAATATAAAAGGTAGGTTATACCATCTGTAATATTGCAAATATGTGTGATATGAAAATTGTTTCCCAAGTAATGTTCCAGATTTATCTACGATTTCTATATGTTTTAATATTAATCATAGGATTTCCCAATGTATAAAAATATATTATGTTTAAAAAAAATTATATGATACAACTTAAGGGTGAAATGTATAACGTTGTTAAAAAAATAATCCGTATTAAATGATTTTATAGAATAATTTTTTTGGTTTAACATTTCTTAAGAAATAATTTTTGAAAATCATAGGGAATAGAAGTTTATTTCATGGGTAGGATTGTTCATTTTGAGATAAAAAATTATTTATAAAATTATATTATTTTTTATTATTCATGAACTAATGAGTTTCTTTATATCTTTTTATATTTTACCTACTATGGATTTTGTGGTCATCATGCATTTTCAAATATATTCCATAAAATTTTATAAATGAAAATGCACAAGGATGTGGTTAAAAAGAAAATTGTGAAGATATGTCATGAACGTAAAACATGTTATATATTAAATTTTTTTTGTATTTTTTGGAAAAAATGTACGGATAAGAAGTGTAAAATTAATGATGTGATATTTATCTACATAATTCTGATTATATAATTATTAGAAAATTAAACTTAATATATATATAAGAAATCACGAAAATGAATTCTTTTATAAGGAATCAATTTCATAGACTGTTCGTGGTCTGATCCTTGTAGTTGGTATTCAAGTAGAAAATTATGTGATTTTAGAGGTTAACATAAAATAATTATATTCCCTTTAAAAATTATAATTTATTTTTATCATGACATATAATTTTAATAATACATTTTTTCTTTCTCTAAACTATTTAAAAAAAATTTACAATGGAAATAATAAAGATGAATTAGTAAGGAACCAAGTGGAAAATATCCTTCAAAAACATTAAACATGAATGACTTTTATTGGAAATGATTAATTTTTTTCAAGATAGATTAGTTTATGTAGGACATAAATTGTGGTTGTATCCATTCTATATATTAATAAGATATATTATAGATAAATAGGTTTATAGAGGATCATTTTTCAAGACATCACCCACTAGTATTTATTGGATCTTTTTAATCATTAGTATCTATGGGATCGATTAAAGATAACAAAATGGTACTAAATGTATTGGGTTTTTTGAATCGTTAAAAGGTAACTATTATTAATTATCATTAACTTATGTTAATAAAATAAATGGTGGTAAATTCTTAAGAATAATAGATAATGAGAATATATTTATTACATGGGATGAGAAGTATTTATGAATATTTTCATTAATAATTATTTCACTAAGGTTTTTTCACTTATTATGTAATATAATTTTTTTGAATTTATATGTAAGGAGAAAAATGTATATGTTTTATATAAATAAAAATATTTTTGATTGAAATGGTTCACACCAAATTGTACCCTACATCTTGATAGTAAAATTAATTGTTTTATCCATAATTAAATCCAATATCCTGAAAAAATTTGACATCTTAAAACTATAAAGTTTATAAGAATCATTTTTAAGGTGATTATAATGTATAAATAGTGTTTTATAATGATTATGTTTTTAATAAAATAAGAATAAAAAAGGACGGGTAAATTTTAAGGAATCCATAAAATAAATATGAATTAAGGAAATTAAAGAATTTATTTTTTGATATGTGTCGAAAAAAACCCTAGGAAAAGTTTTAGGATTTCTATTTAGTGATTTCATTATGGTATTTTTGGGAATATTTATCAATATTTAAAATAAAAATATCTTTGAATCCCTCAGATCAATTTTGATAAGTTTGTATAACGGTTTTTTAAATATATTGAGATGAGACATTATAAGGATGCATTTCTAAAGAAGATCATGAATTATGCGAAGTTGAAAGACAATAAAATGAAGGGTGTGGTGAAATCCAATGTAATTACTTTAGTATATATTGATCCAGGAAATGATGTATTAATAGTTACATTATATTTTTATTTAGATTATATTATTCTCTTATTAAATTTTGGGACTACACATACATTTATTTATGATAATTTCTTTGTAAAATTAAAATTTCACCTCTTGAAATTAATTCATGACTCTTTTTAAAAACACTTGGGGTACTATTAAGGAAAAAATAATATAGAATGATCTCATTATTATCAAATGTGGAGGGTTTTTCCCATCAATCATTTTTATCCTTACCATTATATAATTTGATGTTATTCTTTGTATGGATTGTCTTTCAATTTATCATCCATTGGTAGATTTTTGAGATGAAAAGTTATTTTTGAAAATGAGTTTTCATTTATGTGTAAGAATAAATTCATACCTTTTATATCATATCATTAATTCTATTAATATATTGAAATAATATATACATTTCTCATTTTTTTAGAAATAAGGAAACTATTAAAATTAATGTTGTGTCAGCAAACAAAGATTCACTATATTGTTTTTTCAAATGAATTTATTGGTATTATAACTGATTAGGAATTTGAGATTATTATTGAGTTAGTCTGAGATTCCATTCCAATTTCAAACACCCTTATCAAATGTATTAAGTAGAACTTATATAATTGAATATTTTATTACATGGATTTTTTTATAAACGCTTCATTCATCCAAACATTTCACCATGCTGTGATCTTATTTTATATACCCAAAAAATGATGATTCAATGAAGATTTTTCATTGATTATAAATTATTGAATAAAATTTATATTTAAAAAAATTATTTATTTCTTCTTATTGGTGACTTCTTTAATCATCGACAGGGAGCTCGGTATTTTTTAGAGCTTGACCTCAGGTCTAGGTACCACCATCTGATGGTTATGGTGGAAGACATCCCTAAGCCAATGTTTTATACTAGTTATGATAATTATGAGTTTGTGGTTACTCATTTTTGGATGAAAAGGTATATAGGTGTATTTATGAATCATTTGAATAGATAGTTCAATTATTATTTAGACATGGATGTCATTGTATTTATTGATGATATTTTGGTTTATTGAAAAATATATGAGGATTATGGAAAACATATAAGTATTGTTCTTCAAATAATGAATGACAATAAAAAATATTGAAAATTTAGTAATTGTTATATTTGGTTATAGAAATCTTCATTCTTTTGGTATATCGTATATAATGTTGGTATAATAATTGTTCCTATTAAAAATAAATTGGTTGATGTATCGAAATGAACTATATATGCTATAGGAATTGATATTTTTCTTGGATTAGATTTATATTACCACAAATGTTTGGAAATAATTACATCATTTTTTCACTAACTATGTTTAGATGAAATGAATTTAGGTTTATCTAGAAAAATGAATGTGATGACTATTTATAGGAATTAAAAATGTATTGGTGAATGATATAGTTCTATCTTTGCCACTAATAGATGGCGAATTTATTATCTGCTATGACGCATTGTTGAATTTATTGGGTAGTATTTAAATGTACAATGATTGAGTAATTGGTTACGAATCACAACAATTAAAACCCATAAAGAAAACTATCCTACACATGACCATGAACCAGTGACTGTATTGTTTTCATTAAAAATATAGAGACATAATTTATATGTAGAAAAGAGAAGAGTATATAATAATTATAAAAATTATTTATATATTCACTCAAAATGAATTCCACATGAGACAGATGATATCGACTGAATTGATAAAATAGTATGACTCAAAATTTCATTACTATATAGGAAATGAAAATAGAGTAGCTAATTATTTCAGTTATAATGATAATACATCATTAAATATACTATTTATGGGTCATCATCCTTCGGTTAATGGTTTGATGAATGTTTTATTATAAATTGTGCATAAAAATCACTCTATTTTTCATCAATTTTTGGTATAATAATCTTTGTCAAAAGGGATTAAGCATGGTCATAAGTTTGATTATGAGTTATAGGAAATGATATAATTAGTTAATAAATGAATGTTTCTAAAATTTAATACTAAAAATTAATTTTTTTAGATTCACAAAAATGTTTTCTTATGTGACCCACATTTTATGATATAACTTTTGAGTGTGTCTCTTAGATCTTAATTTTTTATTAATCCTGCTAGAAAAAAAATGAATATATCTCATCAAAAACATTTCTGGTGTGAATGAATAATAAATATATTTCTAATTTAACTATGCAATGTTTGACTTCTAAATAAATTAAAGTTGAATAAAAATTAACGAATAGGATAATTATACCTTTTCATGTTCTTTAATGGAAATGAGATAATATATACATGGATCTCATTCTGATATTAATAAAGAAATTTCTATGTAATAAAAAAATTTGGGTAATTATTTATATATTTACTAAATGTATACTTGTTATTCCCATTTGAGATAGTATGCCTCTGTTTAAAATTTCTCAAATGTATGTTAAAGATATAATTACTTTAATTAGTGTCCCACTATACATTATATTTGATCATGATCTCATATTCACCATTAATTTCTAGAATGACCATCATAAGTCATTAAGTACAAAATTTAATTTCAATATAGCTTTCCACCCTCACTCTGATAGAATGTTTGAATGCATGATTAAGACTTTGGAGGATATTATTCAATATTTATTAGTAGATTATCAAGGAATTTGGATCAATATATAATTTTTTTATCATTTATTATAATAATATTTTTAATTATAGTACATATATGTCACCTTTTGATGAATTATTTTGAAATTGGTGTCAGACAGTAGCTTGTTTAGATGATGTTGGGGAATAAAAGTTGTTGGGGTAGAATTGGTAAAAGATATATTTGATATGGTATAGGTAATATATTAGTACATGAGGAATAATAAGATAAGAAATATGAGTGATTTAGAAAACCATATGAATGTATTTCTTTTTTTTGTAGGTGATCATATTCTTCTTAAAGTTTCATCATGGAAAAGTGTGATGTGCTTTAGTAAAAACGAAAATTTGAGTCAATATCTCTTTAGACCTTATGAAATTATAGAGAATATTGGTTCAGTTTTATAGTGATTTAAATTTATTCTATGTTTATCCCATGTACATCACATATATCATGTTTTGTTTTTATAAAATATGATCTAGATGCGTCTCAAGTCTAGAGCCCAAATGTAGTTCAATTAGAAGATAATTATTCTTATGAGGAATACCGAGTACAGATTTATGACCATAGAGAGTAATTATTGTAAAATAAATATATTCACAAGGTTATGGTTTTTTTTAAAACCATATTAATGATGAATAAACATTAGAATAAAAATTTATAATGAAAAAATAACCTCAATTGTTTAATTAATGAATAAAATGGTGCAGATTTAATTTAAAAAAAAAAGAATATATAATTTAATAGTCTTGAAATGGTAAAATTATATTAATTTACACCATTTTAATATTAATTAATTAAATTTTATTGAGTTATAAATAGTATAATAATATTAAGATATTTTTCTTTACAAGGAAAAAAACAATATTTCTAACCAACATGGGTTTTCATGCCTTATATGGTTCCATTTAAATGTATTATTTAAAAATTATATAATATAAAATTGAAAAAAAAACTACATTATCTAATTATATATTCCAATAATATTATAGAATGAATTTTTGATATATTTTTTTAAAATATATATTTTTCAATAAATATAAGAAAATAATTTCTTATTGACGAGTGCCGTTTCATTTTATGTAATCATAATGATACATTATAGATTGGATTATTTTTAAAATTTTACTAGTTAATTTTTCTTAATAATGATATAATAAATTTGATTTTAATAAATTTCATACATAAACTCTATATATAAATATTTTTATACATAAAAAATAATTTCTTTAAAAAAATTCACTATGTTTTATGGGTTAAAATTTAAATAAATTCTTCCACCAGTATGAAAGGAGTTTTATATAATGGCTTCCAAATTTATAATGTGAATAATTGATATTATTTTAGAAGGTCAAATTATTTATTGTTCTTCATGAATAAAAACAATAGTAAAAAAATTCCATGGTTAAGGTTAAATTAGATGTTCTGAGTGGCTAATCAAAATAGATAAGGGGTAAAATGAACTAAAACTAGTCTAAAACCTATTTTATATCTATATTATGATTCTATATAATCTTATATTTTTAAATGGTTCATCTTTGGGAAATTTTGTTGGAATAAGACTATAATATATTTTAATATTTTTTAAACTTATATGTTTTTCTTCTTCATAACATATAAATGGAAAACCCAACCCTATCCTTTTCACATTTTAAGATCCTTTTTTGCCCAAACCATACCCAATCAATTGATTATATCCATCGTGAAATGTTAAAATTTATTTTCTATCACCGTCTCTCATGGATAGTTATAATCATGGTTTTAATGTATATATAATATATTTATGACATAACTATAATAATTTAAATATAATATTTCATCATTTTTTATTCATTTCCATATATATAAAATGTAAATTTTTTTCTTAAAATTTGTTGATTACCACCTCCATGAAGTACTATGATTCATATTTCATTACAGCATCACATGGATAGTGTATATAAATTTATATAAAGATATAATATGATATTTATGATATTATAATATTTTATTAAATATAACATAATACTTACCTTCATTTCCATCACCCTCTTTGAAAAATAAAGATATTACTCAAGCATATATATGATCCATTATCTCCATGATTGTAATCTAGTTAATTTTAAATATATTATTTAATAGTTGGATTTCATATTATAATCTATGTTTAAAAATGATTATTAATTAAATATTTTTATCCTAGAGATGATGTAATGATGGCCTATTTGACCATGGTCAACCTACCAATGACATTTTGGCCACGTGAGTCTAATATCATCAAACTGTCCAACATGAACATAATTGAATAAGTAATTAAAAATAAAATGAAAATATATGAAACAAAATAGAATAATAAACTAACAAAATTTTATTAATAAACTAAATAATTAAAATAATTTTATAATTATATAAGATTAAGAATGTTTGTTACGATTCTGACTCGATATTTGGGACACTTTTCCTTAAAAATGTCATATTAATTTTTTTAAATTTATTTCATCAATTATTTTCTACCATGTATATAATATTATAATTATTTTACAAGTTTATTCATATGATAATAAATAATTTAATAATTTAATTTAATGATTATTTTGAATTTATTTCCAAAAAGATCAAAAGGGATTTTGTTGTATTTTTTATGTGGAACTTTAGGACAAAAGGTCGAAAGGAATGATTTATTTTAACATATACGAAGACAACAGTTTTTCACACATCCATTAACATTGTTTTCCATTTGTATTCCATTACAATATTTAATGTTTTCTATAAATAAAACCCCATAATCTATTAATTATCAGTACTTTAAGGAATGTAGTTTAATGGAATGGATATTTCATTATCTGAAAATGTTTTAATGATGATTAAAAATAATATTTTTATGAGTATAATGATATAAATATAAGATTTCATGTGACAGAATTATTTTATTGTTATTTTTGAATTTTTTATAATAATGGATGAGTCTGATATATCTCAGGCTAGTGTTTGAGATTTACATATCTCTATAATGTGTTGGTTAAATAAATAGATTCAACTGGATTGGTTTTTCCTTCTAGATTATAGGAATTTACTAGGATGGTTATTCTATATGTAATAATTGTATTAAAATGATGTACCATGTTACCTACATGATATAATTATTATTTATGTGGTTTATTATAGAAATATTATTATTTTACATGGTACTCTAGAGATATTATTTTAAAATATAGTATATACTACTTCATATTTGTGAAATGCATAGCTTTTTGAAAAAAACAAGGATTCTTCTATGATTTCAGAGAATCTTTTGAGTATTATTTTTTCTTTATGATTTCTTTTGAAATTTTTGATGAAAATATTTTTTCATGGAAGTTGATTTCTTGGGTAATAAAATGATTATTTTTAGTTTTATGTTTAATTTGTCAACGAAATATTTTTATTTTTATTCATTGAGGAAAAGTTTCCATTCATTATTTATATATGCCAAACACATAGTTTTTTTCTCAAACCACATTTTAATAATATCATAATTCATTAAGGATTTGAGGAAAAATGATGAGGTGAAGTTGAAAATTATGATGAATGTTTATGAAAAGAAAAATACATAAAATAAAAAGTTTTATTGTGGTAAAAGAGATATTGTATGGAATTGTCCACTTTGTGATGTAATTTTTATTTACATAATGGTGATAAATTATTTCTCTAAAAATATAACCCAAAAACATGTACAAGAATAAAAATAATAATTCTTTTCTAAATAATCAATTTTATTTATTTATATGGTCATTTACATATAATTAAAATTTATACATTAGCGAACGATGATCCATGTTAAGGGACCAAAACTATAGAACCAATACACCCATGAAAAACAAAGCACTTAACACTATGTAACCCCATTTTTATTGAGGAATTATTATTATATGGGTGTTTAAATGTGATAAGTGTATCATATATGATATTATAGTTATATAAGTGATTTCGTTATACAAATATAATAAATTAAATATTAGTATACTTGTTATTAGATAGATTTTGAAGCTAGTTAATCTTGAGAAAACAGTTTTATGTTATAATTTCATTTTTCAAATAAATTATTTGTGATTTAGATTATATGGATGAATTTTTTTTATCTGAATCTCTATGATCTCAGGAATATTCTTTCCCCAAGTTATTTTGAAAATTTCCTAGTAATAATACCATTTTCTTTTCTTTTGTACTTATATGGACTAAGGGAAAATTTAATAAAACAATTGTAATTCTTATTTGGTTGAAAATATATTTTTTCCATGTCCATGTTTCATTTATAATATATTTATTAATTTAATAAACATTATCCTATAATTTTTTAAATAAATCTTTCACATGTTATTATTTTTAAAAAATGGTATAAAAATAATATTCTTTTCATTTTTCCAAATAATGTACTTTGAAATTTTTAATGAATATGTGAATGGAATCATTATTTTAACATAAAAACATAAAAATATTTTCCTAACATCATTAAAACTCAATGATATTAATCATTCCATATAACTTCAGTGGTTCCTTTAAAATAAAATTTTTTGTATAATTTTTTTTAAATATATTTTAAATAAGTGATTCCTAAATGAAATTGGTATTTACCTGAATAAATAATAAAATAGAGATTTTAATGCCATTTTAATTTATGAAAACATCCCTTCTTTGTAATTATAATATATTAGGGGTTTGGATTAAGAATACCATTATTAATATTTTTTTGATAGTTTCTGATTATGATGATTGGATGTTTGTGAGACCAATTTATTTTCCATGGGTTATGCAATGATGAATTTTTGAAATGTTTATGAAACCAATTTTTTTTTCATGGGTTATGATATATAATGAATATTTAATTCTCTTGTGGCACACATATGAATGAAAAATGATTATCAGATCAGTGGTCTTAAAATTATATATCCCTCTAATTTAGTTGGTAGTAATGGATTTATCATTAAATAATACAGACTAAAAGTTGAGTAAACCGGATTTAGTAAGGGACTCTATACACAATGATAGTCTTATTAGTGAACCATTATTATATAAATAATCAAATTTGTAATGAAACCAATACAACATGATTGTCACTTCAATGTTATTTAACTACGAAAATTATTGTATATTATTATGTGTATGCCATAAACATGTGTCTTATGCCAATTTTTATATATAAAACCTCTGGTTCATTGATTCCATTATGATTTATGACTTATGAACTATAAAGAATTATTCCATGATTTAAGATTATTATATATTAGATAACATGTAATGATTTTCAAATTTTAAGCTCATGATCTCATACCCCTATGATAATTTAATGATTAATTGATCAGTGATATCTCCCTTGTTTACTATTACAGATTATATGAGTTCATACTTCATTAGTTTTAATTTCCTGGGAAATTAAATAATGGTTTTATGTAGGTCATGTCCAAGAATAGTACTATGTGAAAAAATGATTTTCGTAGATATTGAAAATCATTCATCAAATTATACGATTTTATATCTATTCACTAAACACTCAAAATCATAATGTCCCTTGGCCTTGAATTTAAAAAATATATTAAACATTAATCTATTAATATGTAATATTTAACTATGAAAGATGTTATTTTCTCTATGAAATGATTTCATTGGGACCATTATTCTCAATATACACTTAAAATATTCAATTATTATATTCCGCCCAATTACATACCTCATAAATATTTAATGAGAACCACACACCTTCTCATCACTACCTATAAAACATATAAACTTTTTTATGGCCTTTTAATTCTATTTCTGGAACATAATTCATATTATTTCAGTGAAATAATCAATTAATGAAATGAAATTATTGTCTATTCATGTATAATTCATCATAATAGGAATACATATATCTGAATGACTGAGATCTAATGGGTGAGATATTTGTATTAATAATTACTTATGTGATGAATTAAAAGTATTCCCCTTATATAGATAAGGAATTATTAATACATATATATATATATATATATATTATATACACATAACATATATTCTCTCCTATAGTAATAATTCATATTTTTTTCTTAGATGGCCAGGCATTTGATGACAAAAAAAAAATCCTTCCTTAATCTAAAGAATCATGAGTGTTCAACCTCACAAAAATAATAAATGTATCCTTAGGATCACTTTCCTCTTTTTGATTTATAACCGTCTTTCAAACTCTCTAACAAGAACCCATATTTTTGAAATTTCAATTCAATTTCCTCATCATAGATCTGAGATATAATTAATAAATTATTTTTTTAATTGATCAATATTTAACATGTATGCATAATTCAACTTATTCTATCACCACAAAATTATAACACATGAAAATTTTATTCAATATTGTATATTACATTCTACACTATGTTTACCTTATGTTACATGCAACAATGAGTTTATTGGATATCTTGTGTTACACACATGACTATGTTTTACCAAAAAATAATATACTCATATTTTTATTTAAGAGTTATAGCATATCCATTAGAATATCTTTTATTAACATTAATAATTAATTAGAATAATTATGGTTATTTATTGATTGTAATTTTAAAATTAATCATATAAAGAAAATGAAAATTTTGATGAAAAATTGTATTTTACGGAAAGATGGTTTAATCTCATTTTGAACCCATAATTTGAAATTATTTTTAACTAATTTTTGAAAATTTATCTAAAAAAATTAACTTCATTTTTGAAATAATAATTTTAAAATAATCTCTGGGTAATCCTTATGGATTTTTATGAAAAGTATCATTTTTATGAATAGTGAAAAATACTAAATTTTAATTTAAAGTATTATTTTCATTTAAGTAATTTATAATGTTAAAATATATGATTAATTGACATAAAAATAAAATTCATACAGTTATATATAAATTAATCGAATTTAGCTCATCTTATTAACTATAAATTTTAATTTTGATATAAAAACATTGTAAAACTTTTGAACAGTTTTTCTTTAAAAACCCTATTTCTTATCGGTTCTATGAGATTATTTTTAAATGAAACTATTATGATGATTTTAGTGGAATTTATAAAAATGTATTTCATATTTGTAATCATACTAATTTATTATGTATATTATTATAAAATTAATTTTTTTTACCAAAATTAATTTTCGAAATAGTAAAATACGATAACTGCGATTAATGTAAAAATTGATTTACTAGTGGTTAAAATAATTAGATATTGGTTAGCAATTACATTAATACATCTTAAAAACCCATTTTATAGAAATATTTTCTTCATATATATTATATTTTTCAGTATGAACCATTTTGAAATATGTTTTCATGTCAAAAACAGAGGTATGATTAAATATTTTTTTAAAAATTACATGTTTTCCATGCATCTATCTTATGAAAGGACTCATAATATACTCTATTTTGACACCTTAATACATATTTTTACATTCCATGTACTACACATATCACTTCCCACCTTTCTAAATATAATTCTATAATCCTTAATTTTGTCATAAATCCATCCTAAGAAGGACTTGGTTCAAACCTAAGAATGATACCTGGAGAAGAGTCAATGTTCTTCAATGAGTGTCTTAATTTAATTTCTTTCTCCACCTACAATAATTATTATTAAACCAAGATGATTAAAAATAATTTGTATAATTAACATAATATGACTTTTTAATAATAAGTTCATTTCAATAAACCATATCAACTTCCCTCAAATTGGTTCAAAATAATCATTTGTGTGTACGGTATACTACAACCTAGTCAACTGATGTCATTTGTTTCTACAGTTGACACATCTCATTGTTTGGTATGATGATGTATATAAAATATAATTATAATTTATTTAAAAAATAATTATACCTCTCTATTAATTATATCATAGATATCATTTTTTCTTTCCATTTATATGGTTATATGATAACATCACCCATGTGTACGGTGGATTACTGCCTCACGAAGCGATGTGACTCATCATTCATTAAAAATATAAATGGAATGTAATAAGGTTAATGTTAACAATTATATATGATATAAATGAAATAATTATTATATTAGAAAATATCTATAAATATGAAAATATAATATTTTTTATTACCCTTTAACTCACTTAATGATGATAACATCATTCATGTACGTGTGGTCTACCACCTTCACAAAGATATGTGAAACTATTTTAATAACCACACAACATTAATGATATATATATATTAATATTTAAAGAAATAATACAGTACATATAATATTATTTTCATTATGTAATGGTAAAAAATTATTTAACTTCTTTCTTAATTGGTCAATGATAAATGGAAATGATGCACATGAGTATGTACTGCCAACCGTCTCCATGGTCGTATCATGCATCATTTTTCATAACCATGATTATTGATTAGTATAAAAATATAATTTATGTATAAATAATAATAATATTTCTTTATTTTTATTCTTCATATTTTTAAACTATATAATATGCACAATAATTTGATCTTTCCTAATTAAACACAGGTAATAATACAAGAAAATTAATACACAAAACAGTAAAAATACTAAAAATTATTTCTGAATGGGTGATAAGATGATATAAAATGAATATATATTATATTATAAATATTATAATGCTTCCAGTAAATGTTACTAACTCGTATAAAACCATTATATATCAGTTGAAATCATCTTCAACAAAAAGGTATTGTGATGTAATGGATTTCATCTCAATTTAGATTTGATTGATATATTTTTTTTATTATGCACGAATTCAATTTTATGTGGATTATATAACACCCATTTGACATGTAATATCAGGATTCATTCATAGTTAATGGTAACTTATTTGAATTATTTCATACATGTTAATTGGACATGAAAATTACTAAGTGGAAAAATAATTGTGAAATATCACTTTAATTATTTACTGTTTACTTTATCTTGAAACAAACACTTTATTTTGACAATGGTTTCATCATACATTAAATTTATATAAAATATCTATATTAATGTATGATGGATATGATTAATTCCTAAACTGTATTCCATTTTTACATATGGTGTATTATTGAATGTTATTTGATTAATTGGGGAAATATTGATAAGTTTATATCTTTTACACAATATGGATATTTAATGATATGTAAAATTTATTCTTGAATTAAATTGATAGTTAGATATATGAGAAATGATTTATAAATGTAGTTATTGGTGTGGGTCATAATTTTTATATCCCGTCAACATACCATTATGCCTTGTGAGGCAAATCATTATCTGGCATTAAATAATTTATTACCTTTAGTTTCAATTGTCTTGTGAAAGGTATTGATGGTAGAGCTATCATTTACCTAAGATATTAATTATATTAATTAATAATTTTTTTAATTATTAATTCATTTATTATTATCCATTATATTTTCATAATAATATTATCTCTTGATGAATTTCATTATCAGATTATTGATTAAATGAATTGTGTTTTCTATTATTTTCTTTTCCATATTGATTTTGTATTATCAAATTATTATAGTCACATTATTGGTTAAATATAATGTGTTATTATTTATTTCCATCTTCATATTTATTATTACCTATCGGATTTTGACATTGATATTATCTTTAGATGCACATCCTTCTAAGTTTTCATTGTATATGGAATGGGTGTTTCATTATTTGCCTTACCATATAGATTATTCTTGTTGATTCATGACATATTAAGATATAAATTACCCTTAAAAGAGATCTTTTTGTCACCATTATTCTTTTTCCATTATTGAGAAACCATAAAGTGTAAAATTAATGATATGCAAGGATATTATATAGGGAATAATGTTATTAAAAAAGTATGTTGTAGTTTTTTTATTAAAATTTAATAAAAGACTCAATTATATTTCTAGTTTACCAAGATTGCTAAACAATTCAGTCCTTGAGGATGTGATTCCTTATATCAAATTTTAATGTAATAAGAAGACACATTCTCTAGGCCACTAGGGTTTGGTTCTATATAGTTGGTATCCTAATAAGTTTGCTTTATACCGTGGCAACTAGATTTAAAAAAACAATGATTATAAAACATAAACCTATGATATAATTTTTGGATCAGTTCATAAGAACATACTATCATTTTGGTATGGTAGTGATTTTGAGATTTTTCTAATAAATATATCAATTTCCAGGTACTACAAGTTGATGTGGTTTAATAATAGTTCTACATATGGTTAATAACTCTGGAAAGATAGGATTTATGCATGACTCGATCATCACCTGGTGAATGAAAATGGGTGTTACTACACACTTGGTTTGACACTCCTATGGGATATCAGTCGGATAATTCACATTTTCATTACAAACCATTATAAAGTATTTATGAATGGGAATTTTATGGGCTAAAGATATGTTGTATTTGATTGCAAATAGTTTTTCGTGATTTATAAAATAGAAAAAAGTTTATATGGTTTTCCCACTATATATACTGTTACTTAGAATATTATTTTAGGTTTTAGTTACTGGATTGAACCCAATGGAATGATGTAAACATAGAATATAAATAAAACGGTGGTGGATATGAGAAACCATATTATACTAGCACTGGAGTGAAAGATAGTTTTAGTATGCCTAATCAATTTCACTGAAATATTATTAACAACATAAACTGAAACATTTTACTAGACTCACAAAAGAAGAGAAATATGGAGATCACTAATATCTCGAGTTTTGGAGATCATTCAGAAAATAACGCTCAATTTTTAAAATTTTATAAATGCTGAAGGATACACCTTGGATGGTCTATCAATGTAATGTTAAAATATTTAATGTGTGATAATAAAGTGAATAAAACAATGAATATCTAATGAAATATGAAGATTAAAATGGTAGGATATAAATGCCACCCTATGGATCCATTAATTTTTTGTTGTACGAAATGTAAGAAACCTAGGAAATACCAAAATAAGTTCTCCCTTCTGAAGGATAACCTCTATACCAAGGAAAAATATACTTTGAAATTAAATGGATAATTATTTGTGTAGAATTATTTTAACAATGGTATTAGGTTATAATAATTATGAAACATCTAAGGATTGTGTTAAATTTTCAAATAAAATTTATATTACTGAACTTAATAATTAGGAATATCATCATGGGAGAGTGATTGTACAATTTATAATAATTTAAAATTATTAAACTCCCCCTTTTAAAAATTTATGTGGTATATATGTAACATGGTTATGAAAAGTTTGGTAAAATTTATGGAATGTATATTTTTTAGTAGAATATTTATTTTAGGAATAATGCATTTATGTGGTTTTTGTACTATTCACATGTCAGAAATGGGTTATCTCTAAAATAGTGGATCAAATCAATAATCTGAGCCAACAGTTCATTATGGAATATGCCTTTTACGAGAGGTATAACTTTTGTTGGCACATGAATTCTATGAAAAAAGCCATGCAGGGGGGAAAATTAATTAAAATAGTTAACCTAAGTTATTTAATCTTGAAATCCAAACTAAACAAATTTTAAACAGGGACATGGATTGAAAATATTAGACCTCCATTGATTCTATAATGGGATTTTTTTTCTAAACATGCATAAAAAGAGGGGGCATGATAATTTCAGATTTCGCGATGAGTGGAGAATTTATAAATAGAAGTTCAAGAGTTTGGAGTTGGCCTCAATCTTCTCTCCCTTATCTCTCCTCTCCCATATATCTCTCTAGTAATTCCTCTTTTTTATTCCCAATATAGAGGAGAGATCTCTGCCATTACATCGGTGGATATAATTTGAGGAGAAATGATTTAATGGGAAGCGATAAACAGACAGATAGAGGCAGTATTTCTTCTACAGTTTTGTTTTAATTTGAGTTTTTAATTAAATATCCTTCACCAGCTATTTGTTTCATCATTTTGATTATCTTCATTGATAGACACACTAATACGTCCATCAATCATCATTGAAAATAAAATATGTTCATTATATTCTTCACCTTTTATTTGGGTTTATCGAGGTTTAATTTTGGGAACGGTAAATATCAAATGGTTTGTTGAGTGAAACCCATTCCTATGAAGATATTATTCTGACATTCCTGAAACTAGGTCCAAAATTATTTTTAGATCCCTGGTCTGATCATGTTAGCTCATGGAAGAGGCCACTTGAGAATAACCATCTCTAGTGGACCTAGGTAGCGGCTAGCTACAGAGCAGCCTGGTGTAGCGAGTGGGGCCATCTGGGTCCAGTGCCTGGCGAACTAGTTCTTGAGGAGGCCGGCGTAGGTGGATGGGCATGCGGCTCAGAGGGATGGACATACCGGGATGACCGAGATTTGAGATGTCTATTGTGATCTGGCATTGGAACGATAGTGCATTAGGAAGAGAATTAGGGTGGGGTTGCGGCTCACGACCCTAGGCGATAAAGAACTGTGTCATACAGGATGTGCGATTACGCAGAGAGGCTAGGTTGACTAGTCATAAGGGTCGGCCGATGTCGATGGCTAGCCTCTGAGCCACGTGGGTTGAGAGAGGTCTAGAGGGTTGGGTCACGGGGCGGCTGACCAGGCCACATTGAACCATGTTGGGCCAGCTTGAGCGGGTCGGCCTAGGAAGAAGGGTATGGCCGGATTGGCTAGGGCTGACCCTATATTGGGAACTGACACATTAAATGCATGTATCATTTGATACGGGTCTTTCATTCATGTTCCATCTACAAGAACTGATCCTTGAGTCATGCTAGACCATTTGAGGTGGTTTTTGAAGTTTTAATTTCATGGACAAAGGCAGGTGACGTGAAACACTCACACTATTAATAATAATGTAATTATTAAAATTCATGGTACCTCTTTTTGGATGAAGCATATTCATCCGATGTATGATCAATGTCTCATCAAATGTAATGCCCCGACCCCAGTTACCCAAAGTCAGTGCATTATTACATAACATTGGAATGATCACAAGAAAGATCAAGTCTCAAATGACCAATTAGTTTAGTAGCCTTGGAATAACTAGATACATTCATAATGTTTTACATTACATCATAAAAATAAAAACTACAACATTATAGTCTCCATAGTCCACACTCTTATCCCCTCATACTGTCCCTGCAGGTCACTAAAAATTTACTTCCTCACATCCTCGGAAAAATAAAACATATAAAAGGGGTGAGCTCGAATTCCCAGTAAGGATAACAATATAGCAGAAACATTCATAAATAATAATAAACATTTAAGGCAATGTATAACTAAAACAAAAGCCTTTTAAACTTTAACTTAAACATAGTATGGCAAAAATAAAATGATATAATTCCATTTACTTATTCAGATGGATATTCTACTAAATGAATAATCTCATGAAATATCAATAACCACTTTCATAATGATGGAATGCATAATGCCAGACTATCATAACACCATAGCCAAGGCCTCGTGCCAAGACTACAAATAAGATTTTGTCAAGGCCTTGTGCCAAGACACTAGTTTGTCTCATGAGACCTACCGATGCATTGAGGAGCTATAGCGGGCTCCACCCGTCACTTACTATGTCCAATTCATTCCTCATATGAACATGTTTAAACATAACCTAAACATTCGTATTAAAACTACCATACAAAATGTCAATACTTTAACCACAAACCATGAATGGTATAAAAATTGCACATCCAAAGTAAAACATAACTCATTCGATACAATATAGAAGATTGTATTGTATCATATTAACCTCAATCGATAATAATGAATGAAATTGACATAGATGAAAATAACCATCAAAAATATTTGAGATAAATAACCCCCTTTTCTTGAAAGCATTTAAAGGTCACACTATTTTTGAAGAATCCGTTTAAAAATAGATTTTTGAATCAAAGTGATCCATACCACATTGAAACTTTTAAAAGGAGTTTTCATTTTAAAACATCAATGTCTATATAAATAAATCCTTAAAACCATTTTTTAAAACATGGACATTAATGAGCAAGATTTAGAAGACTAAATCTTTAAAACATTTAAAAATGGTATTTTAGTTAGAGTTTCTAACCAA
This sequence comes from Viscum album, assembly GCA_963277665.1. Taxonomy (NCBI): domain Eukaryota; kingdom Viridiplantae; phylum Streptophyta; class Magnoliopsida; order Santalales; family Viscaceae; genus Viscum; species Viscum album. The sequence goes on from OY728131.1 coordinate 1,518,162,011, forward strand.
AATAGAGACACTTGAATAAAATTAATTGAGGTAATAAAAAATTGTAATATCTTTAGAATAACGGGATTCATGATATACTATGTGAAAGTATATTATATACACCACATAAAAGTGATTTGGTGTATAACAACAAAGAAGTCTTAATGGAATGTAAATTGAGATGAAATCTCTAATAAAGGCCATATCCTTAGGTTAAGGATAAATCAACGACATAGTTATGTGCAAAAATTATAAATACAGTAAATAATATTGGATATTCAGTGTATAATAATCAAAGGACATTCACACATAATATTGTAAAACCAACACCAATGAATTGGATGTTTAACTCAACAAATGGAGAATGAGTTAAACTTACTCTTATCAAATTCATATCGATGACATGAGAATTTATCAATGGAGTGATTATGTGTATCAAAAGTATATCCATAGAAAATGGGAGTGGAAATTATGACATAAGAAAATGAATAGTGATTCCACACATAATCACGGAGTAAAATAATCATTGAAGGTTGTGTAAAGACGAATAAATGGAAATTGAAATTTCAAATTCCCTTATCGACTAGGTAACTTATGAAAAATACACCCATGAAAGAAGGATCATACAATGATGATGTAAATAAACATAAATTGAATTATATTACAAAATGAATAAAATCATGGGCAGTACACATACACCACATGCAATAAATAATTGGTGAACAATAGAATTATCATGAAATTAAGAGTGAGATAAGAAACCCCTTACTTTGTACTTTTTCCTTCATCGAAGGTAGGATAACCTCCTGTATAATGTTAAAATAATTGTTATTGAATTATACAAGAATAATTTACATTAATATGATATCATATATGATCTTTTAACATTGATTTGTTAATAATATTTTAGTACTATCATCATTTCAGGTGTTAACTTACTCGTTTTCCTTTATATTCTTTGTTACGTAAGCCGTGTTTGTTATGGATAGGTTGTATCTTATTCATATCCAGAATTACATAAAGTCCTTGAAAATTATTTTTAATCATCAAATGAGAATTATACTTGAATAGATACGATGGAGAATGAATCTCATTGCGTTCGTGGAGACGGTAGACTGCACGTACGCACGAGAAACAATATCATTTTTTTGATGTTAAAATAATATATATTTGGATGGTATATCATATAGAAAGAATAATTATCTTGTTATATTTATTATTTACATGAATTACACATCATTATTATACACGTCCAAATAATAATTTATTGAATGACAATTACACCACGACGTGGAGACGGTAAGTCGTACGTACGCACGTATGGTGACATGCCATTCAAAGGATGGATAGAATACTGAATACGGTTGTACCATATTTATAATAAAATAAAAATATATAGAATATACTGGAGTTATTATTTGATAATATAAATAACAAAGAAAGAATAAGTGGAAGAAGAAAGGAATTTGAAAAGGCGTGGTGAAATTATTACCTCTTCTTCGGGTTCTTCCTTTTGATTTGATCAAAAGGACTCCTTAGGTTGGCTGTCTGACTAAAGGAAGGCCTCTAGGATAAATTGACGGAAGTTCAGAGAGTATTTGGGAAGGGGTTGGCCGAACCAAAAGTCTTTCAAGGTGTGAATTAATGAGAAGGGGTAGTTCACTTTTATAAGAGGGGTGAGGGGAACCTTTGGAAAAGCTAGAAATATTATTTTATAATAAATTCATATTCGGTTTCTAATGGATCCAAGTAGATTATTTAAAGGTTAAGGCGGGGATAGGTCGAAAACCACTCAACCAATAGGATCTAGACAGGATTTGGTTACTATATTTACCTTATCTTTAAGAATTAACTCTTAGTTATTTAGTTTCACTTTTCCAATGTGTCTTTGTATTTTTATATTATATGGTTAATAAACATACTGTATAAATCCAAGTGACCCCCAAGTTTTCCATTAATGATACACCTATCATGATATACGTCTCTTGGTCGAACCTTATATTTTTAGGAATTTAATAACAATTAATAATATAATATTTGTTTTAAAAACTCTTTTAAGTCAATTTTGACACTATTCAATAATTGATTTTTGAAAAAAAAATTGTAACAGAATGATTACTTCGAAAAAAGTTAATTAAGTCATTCTTAACATGTCATATTAACTTATAAAATTAGTTTAATTCATAAAAAGTCTCAAATTATATTAATTTGGGTATTTATAATATCAATTATTTTAATTTTACACTATTATGGTAATTACTGCATCATCATTGTGTCATAAATAAATTAACTTTTTTATTGTCTAAAAATTATAAATAAAATATAATTATGTAGGAAAACATTTTTAGCTTTATAATGAATATTTATACTCAAAAACACAACATATATAACCCTATGTAAAAAATGTTTTTCTAAAAGACATATGCTTTTGGCATTTTTGTATTTATTTTAACTTAATTAATATAAAGTGTCATTATCACTTAACAAGTGGCTCCGTGGGGTCCCAAAATAAACCCAAAGATTCCCATGGTTGGAAATGTATCCCCCAATAACGTTATGATACATTTTAGGGTAATTTAGTATTATTATAATATTATTTGTTAACCCTTATTTACCGGATTTACCCTTTAACCATGGTAAATAAAATATTTACCGAAGTAATTATTCAAAATGTCTAAAAATAAAAGTTACCTATTTACATAATTTGGAAATACTGGTTCCAAATATGGAATAAATTTTTCCAAATTCAAAACACATAAGTGGCAGATATTAATTTAAAATTAATTCCCGTTGTTAAAATAAAAAACATGTTTTTAAGAGATAATAACTATCAAAAGATTGGCACTTGTTTATGTCTCGTTTAATTGTGGAATTATTTCTACTGAAAAACATTGAATTAAATGGTAAAAATATATTCTAAATATATGTTAAAACCACTCAATTTCATAATTTATCAATATAAATTATTTCGATTAAAAAAGTTTCTTTTAATTAAAATTTAGTAATTTTCACTATTCATGAAAATATGAAAGTTATCTGAAAAGTACCAAAATTTCACCCTAGGATAATTTCAATATTCTGAACCCAAAAATGAAGACCATTTTGATAGATTGAATTTTAAAAATTTCAAAAAAGTAGGTATTACTATTCATAACGGCTACTTTGATTGGTCGAGGTGTGTTAGAACTCGATGTTGCGTACAACACACGCTATTGTATTGATCAAAGAGAAGTGTACGGTGGAAGATTGGGGTGTTACATTATCCCCTATTTAATAAATTTCATCCATGAAATTTTTAAAATTGGGCATTGGAATATAATGGAATGTCCCACATCGGAAAAAGATTCAACAAAACTATCACTTTAAAAGAAAGAAAGAGAAGTACAAAGGTTACCCGAGATAACCTATACTCGGATTCCATACAGAAAAAAATAGATATGGATGATAAAATAAGTGTCAAGTTCTGATGGGGAGGGATAGAAAACATGATCCGGAGAAATTTAACAATAAAGAAACCAGAATCTTGTGATGGGACATACGGTCATTAGTTTCCCGGTTGGAAAAGTAAATTGACAACATTTTTATAATTTTTTTAGGATACATCAAATAAAGATAAAGAATTCATTTCTGAGATTGACTAAAAATAGAAAGAGATATACTTTTTTTGTAATGTTTTGTTCTTTAATAAATTCCTACTACTAACTCATTTTTAAATGATGAGTATTTAAGAAGACTTGGTCACACTGGAAGAGATACACTAAATTTCTTATAGAATCACATGATCCACGAGGGATAAGCAATATATTTACCTTGCCTTTAGAGATTAATCAAAACCAAAATTGTTACTGTATGATCTGATGATCCCCCAAAAGGATATTCCAATAGAGAATGAAACACAAATCTTAATTTGTAAAATTAAACCAACAATACCCCAAAGTTAAATAAATAGAATTCAATAAATAATTGTCCTTAAAATCCTTTAATAAAATCAAAAATAATATTGAAACTCAAAACATAGAATAATATGGTTATGTAGTCTTCCATGTTAAATGGTATCTCCAAATGACATCAGTTACTCTTAAAGTCACATAATTAAAAGTAATTAACCTAATCACATATTCTCTATTATAGTTTAATCATTTCTATAAATAACCCAAATCACTATAAATCCACAATAAAAACATAGATAAAAATCCACCATTACTCCCCAAATGAAATCCCATAGTATTCTATTTTCCTTGGGCATATAGTGTCCCCAACAAAGCAAACATCTTCCAAAAATAACATTTATCAATTAATCACCAAATAATTTTCCTATACTAAGGGTATTCACTTGATAAAAAATAATATCCCAAATCAAATTATTATTGATCAATAAAATCATTTAACTAAAAATAATAGTCACATTAACCAGGTACTTCACGTAGTCTACTGGTAGGCGATAAATCCCAATCGCACTTTGGTTGTGGGTTCGATTCCCACAGCTTTGTCGGACGTGACGGGTTGTCACATGGTCTACGTGTTGTCATTTTTCAAAAACTATATTTTACAATATTAAAAAAATGAGTTAAATTCCTCAAAATAACCATAACATATTTTAACCACAAATGTTAACTCATACCCTGCATTTTCATCCCAATTTATAATAACTTGTAATTTCCTAAAACCCAACGACCATATAAAACCAAATGGTTATTTATAACTATATCCACAAGAGAAAAGATAATTCATCATAAAATATCATTCTCACATGGAAAACTGTAGGGTTAAAAATACAAGAGAAAATTATTCCAAAGTAAACTCATCAACAACATGCACTAAAACTTTTTAAACATTTTTCCAACCATTTATTTCCACATAGCTTCTTTTTTGTCCAAGAAAATATCCTATTGAATAGTTCATTCACTCGGGTAATGCCCAGGTCCCCTATATTTAAGGAAAATGACTGTAAATGGATTCTTGGGACCATTTTTATCTTCTTCCATTGTACTCTACATTTTTATTCATGAATTCATCACTTTATGTCCTTCCTTCCAGCACGTAAGGCATTTCATTGTCCCATTGAGACACTTTCCTGGGTGTATCCTTCCACATTTCATGCATGATGGAAATTGAGGATTTCATTCTCCATGGTCTCCACTACTGGAGCTCTAATCATTTATCACATTTCTCTTCTTTGTTGAGTCCGAGAATTGGTTAATATATATATTATTGATAATATTTTTGAAAAATTTTATTTCGCATAAAGACGATATCTTTTACACCTATCAATATTCCATTTTTTTGCTCATTTCCACCACCTTTCCCACCTTGTACATCATTCTCAAAGTCACTATGACTTCCTTGGAATCCAGTCATTGACTAAAACCAGAAATCATTGTGTGAGTAACTATAGTCATAAAATCATTTAGAGATTAACATGTCACCATATTCTCAATTTGAAACACATTAGGATTAACCAAGGTCATTTACTCTCATACTATATATATAATACTTCAAATCAGTTTGTAATGAAAATGTAAATTATCCTAAGCATATCCCCTAGGAGTGTCGTAACTAAGAGTGCAGCAATGCCCATTGTTGTGCACCAGTTCCCATTCGAGTCAAGCTCAAAATTGTGTTTTCGGGTTTTACCTCTACGTACATATATGCTAGAGCCGCCTCTACCTGCTCGTATCCAGACAAGGATTTATTGCTTGGAAAACTGAAAAAATCCTTACAATACCAAAATTCTAGAAGTTCTTCTATACTAATCCTCAAAGTTCATCTTAGGTCTACATGCTCTAATCAGAGTTTTTCTAAATCTATGTAACACCCTGAGATTTTATGAAAAATATTCTTTTTAATTTCATTAATGTCTTGTGTTGTATGCTACACCAAAAGGAGCTTGCACAACATGCATCCATGACTTGTCTTGCATTACACGCAATCACGACCTTCCTCGATAGCATGTGTAGTACGCAATAACGAGTTTCACTAAACAACAATATGCTATTAAAATATTATTAAAAATAGATTTTATGAATAGTAATATCCTCTTTTTGAAATTTTTTAAATTTTATTTTTCAAAATGGACTTCATTTTTGGATTCGGAATATTGATATTATCTTAGGGATAGATTTTGGTACTTTTCGGATAACTTTCATATTTTTATGAATAGTGAAAATTACTAAATTGTAATTAAAAACAAATTTTTTAATCGAAATAATAAGTAGTGATAAATTATTAATTTGAGTGGTTTTAATGTATATTGAGAATATATTTTTACAATTTAATACAATGTGGGACATTGGATGTAATTTCACATTTAAACCGGACAAACACGTGTCAATCTTTTGATAGTAATTATCTCTTAAGAACACGCTATTTGTTTTGACGACGGGAATTAATTTTTAAATTAATTAATGCAACTGATATGTTTTTAATTTGGTAAAATAGACATCAATTTTTAGTTCATAATATCAAATATAGCTTAGGCCTAATTTTTGGTATTTTTCTGGAAATTTTCATTTTTTGGTGAATAGTGAAACCACTAAGTGGTAGTTAAAAAATGATTTTTTCATAAAACATAATTTTACCACTTCTGTGAATGGAATTTCAAAAATCTGAGAGACACGGTTGATGTCAGTAAGTAAAATGTGGTTCAATGAGATAAAAATAATTTTTGGTGAATAGTAACTTTTTACTTTTTTTTCACGGTTAAAAGTAAAAAGGGTAATTAAGGAGAAAAAATGTTATTATTATTACCCTAACACATGTCCTAATTCTATTGGATAAGTTTAATTCGACCAAAAACAATCTTATGAATAAAATATGACCATTTAGGCCCACTTGGATTAGATTAGGACATTTATTATTATTTAATTCAAAGAAGAGTTAAAAGAGTTAAAATCAAAGTTTATTAACTACAACATTTTTAATATAGGGTTATACATAAGCTAAATTTTCTTTTAAATATTCATTAGAAAGATAATACGATTTCCTACATAATGATATTTTATTTATAATTTTTATACATTAAAAAATTAATTTATAAATGACACAATGATGATGCAGTAATTACCATAGTAGTGAAAAATTAGAATAATTGATATTATAAATATACAAATAAAAATAATTTGAGACTTTTTATGAATTACACTAATTTTATATGTTAATATGACATGTTATTATTTATTTAATTAACTTTGTTCGAACTAATAATTCTGTTATGATTTTCACAAAAATCAATTACTAAATAGTGTCAAAATTGACATAAAATAGTTTTTTAAAAATATATTATATTAGTAATTGTTATTTTATTCCTAAAAATCTAAGGTTCAGAAAAATGACTTATATAAGGTTATAGATATTAATAATAAACAACTTGGGGTTCGTTTGTCTGCTTATAGTAAGTTTATTAACTTTATAGTATAAGAATACAAGAAGACACGGTAAAAGTAAAATTATTCTACTTAATGTTAATTCTAAATGAGAAGGTTAATATTGGAACCTAAACTTTTCTAAATTATATTGGATGAGATGATTTCGACCCATCCCCACCTTATCTTCTAAATAAATCAATTTGGAGCTATTTAAAACCGAATTTCGATTTATAATAAAATAATAGTTTTAATTTTTCCAAAGGAGCCTCTCTCCTCCCTTATAAAAGGGCACCTCCTCCCTCTCTTCCTCACACCACTTTGAGCCTTCAAGCTCGGCCACCTCCTGACAAATTCAATTATCCACTTCCCTAGAAGCATCCTAGAGGTTCTGGTCTTCCTCAATGACAAATTTTAGTGCCCTAAAAGGAGATCTCAAAGAGGCACTTCAAAGAACAGGTAATGTCTGTTACCGATTCTTTCAACTTTATTTCTTCTTCCACTTATTCTTCTTAGGTTGTTTCATTATGAAGTAATAACATCAGTATCACTCATATAATGATATGTTATTATAAGTATGAAAAAACCATATTTCACCATCTATCCATCCTACGGAAAATGAAATCACCGCACGTGCGTACGTACGAAATACCGTCTCCACGCCGTGGTGTAATCTATTTTCCACCACCACCTTACTTGGATGGGTATAATGGTGTAAATAATAACTATATATGATTATTTTAAAGTGATATTGATTCTGATATAGTATAAATACACTCCAATACAATTCCACGATCATGAGAACGATATCATCGCTCGTGGGTACGTATGGACTACCGTCTCCACGACACGATGAGATTCATTCTCAACGTTAACCATTCAAGAATGATTATAAAGTATATATAATGAATAATAATAAAATATATGGCATAGTAATGCTACAGTATTTATGTATATATATATTTATGTCATCTATTTAATTTCATTCAACTCAATAAGGAAACAAAAACAGTGTTCATGTGTACGTACGACCTACCATCTCCATGAACGGTGTATTTCTTTCCATTTATTGTTATATTATATATATATGTATATTCTGAATATATATACTATATAAATCATGTTTTATAATCTGGAATTAAGTAATCATGATCTAAGTAATTATATGAATAATTACAAGTCAAAACACGGACGACAAATGAAACAATTTTACCCAAAACGCACTTTAACATGGAATTTACAAAAGAACGGGTACTGTAAAGTCATAAGTGAACCATATATGATATCATAACAATGAGTATGATTCTATAATAAGTCAATAACAATATTTAAATCATTATAAAGGCGGTTCAGACACTTACAAGGCAAATCAGACCTAAGGTAAGGGAAATATCACAATCTCATTTTTATCCGAGATTGTTTATACTTTAGTATTTACTGGGGTGTACTTTATCATCCAAATCCTTGTTTCCTCAATATGTAATATTATTTCCATCCACCTACAATTGTTTAAATCCAATTTTACCCTTCGATGATTTTTTAGTAAATGATATGAAAGGAATCTTTTGTCGTTTTTCATACGAGGTACTTTTTGACTTTTTTGACAATAATACGAGAAGAATGTTTTTTAACTTATAGGGAATGAATGGATTTTTAAAAAATTATTTCCAAGAATCTTCCTTTACGAGTTTTCATGTTTATTTTTAATCAAATTCATTTAGTTTAAAATCATATGACATGTTAAGAAAGGAAAAAAAAATTTAAGTAGAAAGGATATTTTCCTCAAGAATGGAGTTCAAGTGTTTTATCAAAATTATTTTCCATCTAAGATATTATAAAGTTCTGTTTCTATTTCTATTATTATATTTATTTGATTATGTTGTGATGGAAATATATTTATGAATTCCTTTATCTTATATGAATTGTTTTATGATGTCACGATGTCTAAGATTCCCATTTTTATTACATGGGTTATGCTATGATGTATGTTTTATGATTTTGTGGCACACATAAGAATGGTATCATTATGAGATGGGTGGGACCTATATCTCCCTCAAATTCAATGGGTAAAGATTTTATATCTAATGAGATAGACATGGCTAGAACGGCAGGTAAAACCGGTTCAGTGAAACAGGACTGAAATGAGGAGTGAACTCGGTTCAAAAATGGACTTTGTCCACTAAGATAGTCTTGGAAATGAGTCTTGACTAATAAGAAATGATTCTATATGATTATGTGTGTATGACACAATGTTTCATGTATTAAGTTATGATTATTGGGATTGCATTTCACTACTCTGATTTATTCCATGTTATGATACTATGATCTTTTTTGCAGGTTAAGATTTCCAAAATGTCATGTTCTTATGAATGTGATGTGATTGATATTTCTTTTGTTTACCCTTACTGATCATTTGAGCTCACCCTTTTATGTTTTCTTTTTCCCAGGATATAAAGAAAGGTTTTAGGTATGAAAAAAGGGGAATATCTTTATGGGATATGTTGAATATCTTTCACCACGATTAGAAGATTGTGTTCCATGTTTCCAAAGACACTAAACTATTACAGTCCTTGTGTGTGTGTTTTTGTTATGTACTATGTATTCCGCAAAAGTAATGTAATTTCCATGTACGTCAAGCTTCGGGTCTCTACAGTTGGTATCAGAGGAATGGTTTAGTCACCTTTGGAATCTAGGATGTGAAAATGTTAGTGAGATCCATAGAGATATTTCTAATGTATGTCTAGGGATGTCCCTATGGTTAAGTATAATTATAGGTTATAGTCCTAGAATTGCAGTAACGATCTTAGAATTAAACCTAAGATGTTAGATGTTGAAGGTACTCCCCCTTGATTATGTTATTTTCCTTGTATGATTTTTTCTACTCACAGAATTGTTTTTGTGTTTTAATTAATGGAGGGAACCAGAAGGAATTCAGTTAACATTGAATCCAATGGAAAAATTGGTGACTATGAGCAACAAAATTATGTAATTCCTATAGAGAAAGATGTTGTGATTATGCCGAATCAGTCATCGCGATATATGATTAACAAGGTGAAATTTAGTGGTATGCCTAATTAATCAAAGAAGCAGAAGATAGACTATTACGCATGTTCGCATATTGAGGAGCATAAAGAAAGTAAGATTGAGATTTATAAATAATGGAATAATAACCTTGAGGAATACCTCAAATGGAGGGACCGATATTATCTATGTTGACAAAAGGTTCATAGAGTGACAGACTGTAATAGAGTTCTATATATTATTTGTGGATAACATGGGCATTACCCAACTCAATTACCTAACCTAAAAAGTTACTTCTAAATCAAGGAAGGACTTATTCAAATACAATCATTAAAGAGGATGGATTGAAGTGTTTAAGTATTGGTATTCAATAATAATGTTGTTGAGGTACTTTTATGGTGTATTAGAATATTTTTGCATTAGTCCATTGTGGGTTTCAATAATTTTATAGTACTGGTAACCATGAAAAGTGATTCAAATATTTTTGGAAAGCAGATGAAATGTGCATATGGAAGGGATAAGGTTAAAATAATATGATAGTAATCATGAGCTCATTACTAAAATAAGGACAAAGTGATATCATGGTTTGAGTATATAGATATTTTGAGATTTTGGTATGTGGAAAGAGTTAACTTTTGACAGCACTCATGTTTTCACTAAGGTTCAATGGGTATTCATTATTCAAGAGAATACATGATTAAGGTATTCACATGTTTTTAATTATACCAACAAGATATATCTTATGATATATGGGAGATAAATGATGGAATTCACGTGATTGTTATGTGACATTTCAAGTAATAATTTTCTTTATACTATGAGCTTGGACCGAAGTATTTTAGATAAGCCTAAAGATTTGAATGGATTATGTTGGACATAATTTAGTATTGTTTAAGGATAGAACTTTTTTCGATATTATTGATGGGATGTTATAGTAATATAGCTTTAGAAAAAGGACAACCTGCAGGATGGGCGACAGCCCATCGCGTCGGACAAAGTTGTGGGAATCGAACCCACAACCGAAGTGCGACTGGCCATTATCTCCTACCACTGGCCTACAGGAAGTCCCTATTTAGTATAAACTAGTTTTATTATATTAAGCAGTATGATATATGAAGTATAAGTCCATTTTAGGAACCATATATGATTAATCTTACCATAGATGGACTTATGTATATTTGATAACTTTTGCTAACCTTTTGTTTGAAACAGATGGAATGACCCATCATTCTATCACATGATCTATTAACACTTCACGAATAACAAATTCAACTTCATTTCATTAAGATATGAAGTGGAAATTGTTCAAAGCACGAACAAAAATGAAATTGTACCAAAATCAAGAAAGTATTTCTTCTATTTCAAAATTTTTAACTTTAGGGAAATGGTCTTGAAAACCAAAAATGTAGTCCTAGTGCTCTTATATCTGATGAATCAGATGGTACCTTAGATCGTCCTAAATTTATGGCTTTGTGATTGCTGGATTTTCCATAGCCATGTTCTCTATCACTCTCCATCAGAACATGTGGTTAGATTTCTCTTCCATATTCATATTTTCACCTATGTGGAAACCTAGTGATTAGTTTATTTGGGTAACCGTTACGTTTCATACTTTTATTTTTAATGATTGGTTTTGGTATTCCATTTTACGATGTGGGTTTCTATTAAATAAACTTTCGAGTAGTAAACCATTTACAACCCCAACGAATTTCGAGGGAGAAATTTATTTTAAGGGGGGTTGAATGTAACACACCGATATTTTATGAAAAATATTCCTTTTAATTTCATTAATGTCTTGTGTTGTACGCTACACCTAAAGGAGCTTGCACATCATGCATCCTTAACTTGCCTTGCATTACATGCAATCGTGACCTTCCTCGATATCGTGTGTAGTACGCAATAACGAGTTTCACTAAACAACAATATGCTATTAAAATATTATTAAAACTAGCCGTTCTGAATAGTAATAACCACTTTTTGAAATTTTGTAAATTTTATTTTTAAAAATGGACTTCATTTTTGGATTCGGAATATATAAATTAGCTTAGGGAGAAATTTTGGTACTTTTCGGATAACTGTCATATTTTGATGAATAGTTAAAATTACTAAATTGTAATTAAAAACAACTTTTTTAATTGAAATAATTAATAGTGATAAATTATTAATTTTGGTGGTTTTAAATTATATTTAGAATATATTTTTACAATTTAATACAATGTTGGTCATTGGATGTAATTTCACATTTAAACCAGATAATAACAAGTGTCAATCTTTTGATAGTTATTATCTCTTAAGAACACGATATTTGTTTTGACGATGGGAATTAATTTTTAAATTAATTAATGAAACTGATATGTTTTGAATTTTGTAAAATGGAAATAATTTTTGATTTCAAAATATCAAATATAGCTTAGGCCTAATTTTTAGTATTTTTCTGGAAACATTCATTTTTTGATGAATAGTGAAACCACTAAGTTGTAGTTAAAAAAATGATTTTTTCATAAAACCTAATTTTACTGCTTCTGTGAATGGATTTTCAAAAATCCAAGAGACACGGTAGATGTCAGTAAGTAAAATGTGGTTCAATGATATGAAAATAATTTTTGTTGAATAGTAACTTTTTACTTTTTTTGCCACGGTTAAAAGTAAATAGGGTAATTAAGGATAAAAATGTTATTATTATTACCCTACCACATGTACTAATTCTATTGGATAAGTTTAATTCGACCAAAAACAATATTATGAATAAAAAATGACAATTTAGGCCCACTTGGTTTAGATTAGGACATTTATTATTATTTAATTCAAAGAAGAGTTAAAAGAGTTAAAATCAATGTTTATTTACTACAACATTTTTAATATAAGGTTATACATAAGATAAATTCTATTGTAAATATTCATTATAAATATAATAAAATTTACTACATAATTATATTTTATTTATAATTTTTAGACATTGTATAAATTAATTAATTTATGACACAATGATGATGCAGTAATTACCATAATATTGAAAAATTAGAATAATTGATATTATAAATACGCAAATAAATATAATTTTAGACTATTGATGAATTCCACTAATTTTATAGGTTAATATGACAGGTTAGTATTGATTTAATTAACATTGTTTGAACTAATAATTCTGTTATAATTTTCAAAAAAATCAATTACTATATAGTTTTAAAATTGACATAAAATAGTTTTTAAAACAAATATTATATTAGTAATTGTTATTTTATTCTTAAAAATATATGGTTCATCGAAATGACTTAGTTAAGGTTATATATATTAATAATAAACAACTTGGGGTTCTTTTGGCTGCTTATAGTATGTTTATTAACCTTATAGTATAAGAACATAAGAAGACACGGTAAAAGTAAAATTATTTTACTTAATGTTAAATCTAAATGATAAGGTTAAAATAGGAACCTAAACTCGTTTAAATTATATTGTATGAGAGTATTTCGACCCATCCCCAACTTAGATTCTAAATAACTTAATTTGGAGCTATATAAATCCGAATTTGTCTTTATAAGAAAATAATAATTTTAGTTTTTTCAAAGGAGCCCCTCTCCTCCCTTATAAAAGGGCACCTCCTCCCTCTCTTCCTCACACCACTTTGAGCCTTCACGCTCGGCCAACCCCTACCAAATTCCATTCTCCACTTCCCTAAAACATTCTAGTGGTTCTGGTCTTCCTCAAAGACAAATTTTAGTGCCCTAAAAGGAGATCCCAAAGAGGCGCTTCAAAGAAGAGGTAATGTCTGTTACCGATTCTTTCAACTTTATTTCTTCTTCCACTTCTTTTTCTTAGGTTGTTTCATTATGAAGTAATAACATCAGTATCACTAATATACATCTATGTTATTATTATTATGTAGCAACCCTATTTCACCATCTATCCATCCTACGGAAAATGAAATCACCGCGCGTGCATACGTACGGAATACCGTCTCCACGCCGTGGTGTAATCTATTTTCCACCACCACCTTACTTGGATGGGTATAATGGTGTAAATAATAACTATCTTTGATTATTGTAAAGTGATATTGATTCTGAAATAGTATACATACACTCCAATACAATTTCACGATCATGAGAATGATATCATCGCTCGTGCGTACGTACGGACTACCGTCTCCACGACGCGATGAGATTCATTCTCCATGTTAACCATTCAAGAATGATTATAAATTATATATAATGAATAATAATAAAATATATGTAATAATAAGGATACTGTATTTCTGTATATGTATATATGTATGTCATCTATTTAATTTCATTCAACTCAATAAGGAAACGAAAACAGTGTTCAGGTGTACGTATGGCCTACCGTCTCCATGAACGGTGTATTTCATTCCATTTATAGATCTATTAAATATATGTATATTCTGAATATATATTATATATAAATCATGTTTTATATTCTGGAATTAATTAATCATGATCTAAGTAATTATATGAATAATTACAAGTCAGAACACAAACGACAAATGAAACCATTTTACCCAAAATGCTCTTTAACATGGAATTTACAAACGAACGGGTAATATAAAGTCATAAGTGGACCATATATGATATCATAACAATGAGTATTATTCTGGAATAAGTCAATAACATTATTTAAATCATTATACAGGTGGTTCGGACACTTATGAGGCAAATTGGACCTAAGGTAAGGGAAATATCACAATCTCATTTTTATCCGAGATTGTTTATACTTTAGTATTTACTGGGGTGTATTTTATCATCCAAATACATGTTTCCTCAATATGTAATATTATTTCCATCAACCTACAATTTTTTAAATCCAATTTTACCCTTCGGTGAGTTTTTAGTAAAAGATATGAAATGAATCTTTTGTTGTTTTTCGTACGAGGTACTTTTTGACTTTTCCGGAAAAAAGTACGAGAAGAATGCTTTTTTAACTTATACAGAATGATGGATTTTTAAAAAATTATTTCCAATAATCTTCCTTTACAAGTTTTCAAGTTTATTTTTAATCAAATTCTTTTAGTTCAAAATCGTATGACATGTTAAGAAAGGAAAAAAAAATTTAAGTAGAAAGGATATTTTCCTCAAGAATGGAGTTCAAGTGTTTTATCAAAATTATTTTCCATCTAAGATAATATAAAGTTCGGTTTCTATCCCTATTATTATATTGATTTGATTATGCTATGATGGAAATATATTTATGAATTCCGTTATCTTATATGAATTGTTTTATGATGTCACTATGTTTAAGATTGCCATTTTTATTACATGGGTTATGCTATGATGTATGGTTTATGATTTTGTGGCACACATAAGAATGGTATAATTATGAGATGGGTGGGACCTATATCTCCCTCCAATTCATTGAGAAAAGATTTTATATCTCAGGAGATAGACATGGCTGGAACGACAGGTTAAACCGGTTCAGTGAAACAGGATTGAAACGAGGAGTGAACTCAGTTCAGAAATGGACTTTGTCCACTAAGATAGTCGTGGCAATGAGTCTTGACTAATAAGGCATGATTCTCTATGATTATGTGTGTATGGAAAAAAGTTTCATGTTTTATGTTATGATTATTGGGATTACATTTCAATACTATGATTTATTCCATGTTATGATACTATGATCTTTTTTGCAGGTTAGGATTTCCAAAATGTTATGTTCTTATGAATATGATGTGATTGATATTTCTTTTTCTTACCCTTACTGAGCATTTGAGCTCACCCTTTTATGTTTTCTTTTCCCCAGGATATAAAGAAAGGCTTTAGGTATGAAAAAAGGTGAAGATATTTATGGGAGATATTGTAGATCTTTCACCACGATTAGAAGATTACGTTCCAAGTTTATAAAGACACTAAACTATTATGGTCCTTGTGTGTGTGTTTTTGTTATGTAATAAGTATTCCGCAAAAGTAATGTAATGTCCATGTACGTCAAGCTTCAGGTCTCTATAATCTATCTTTCAAATATTTTTACTAAACTTCCTTTGATACCAACTGTAACGCCCCGACCCCAGTTAGCCAGAGTCAGTGCATTATTACATAATAGTGGCATGATCACAAGAAAGATGAAGTCTCGAATGATTGATTAGTTTAGTAGCCTTGGAATAACTGGATACATTAATAAAGTTTTACAATACATCATAAAAATGAAAACTACAACAACATAGTCTCCATAGTCCACACTCTTATCCCCTCATACTATCCTTGCAGGTTATTCATAATTTAATTCCTCACATACTGGGAAAAATAAATCATAGAAAAGGGGTGAGCTCGAATACCCAGTAAGGATAACAATATAGCAGAAACTTTCATAAATAAGGATAAACATTTAAGGCAATGTATAACTAAAAAAAGCCTTTTAAACTTGAACTTCAACATAGTATGGAAAAAATAAAATGACATAATTCCATTTACTTATTCACATGGATATTCTAATAAATGAAGAATCACATACAATATCAATAAACACTTTCATAATGATGGAATTCATAATGCCTAACTATCATAACCACATAGCCAAGGCCTCGTGCCAAGACTACAAATAAGTTTTTGTCAAGGCCTTGTGCCAAGACACTTGTTTGTCTCCTGAGACCTACCTATGCATTGAGGAGATATAGAAGGCTCCACCCATCACTTACTAAGTCCAATTAATTACTCATATGAACATGTTTAAACATAACATAAACATTCATATTAAAACTAGCACACGGAAGGTCAATACTTTAACCATAAACTATGAATGGTATAAAAATAGCACATCCACAGTCAAACATAACTCATTCGATACAATATAAAAGATTGTATTGTATCATATTAACCTCAATTCATAATAATGAATGATATTGACATATATGAAAATAACCATCAAATCAATTTGAGAGAAATATCTCCCTTTTCTTGAAAACATTAAAAAGTCACACTATTTGTCAATAAGCCGTTTAAAAATAGATTTTTGAATCAAAGTGCCCCATACCACTTTGAAACATTTAAAAGGAGTTTTAATTTTATAAGATTAATGTCCATATAAATAAATCCTTGAAACCATTTTTTAAAACATGGACATTAATGAAAAAGATTTAGAAGATTAATTCATTAAAACATTTAAAAATGGTATTTTAGTTATAGTTTCTAACCAAATTAGAGACACTTGACTACAAATAATTGAGGTAATAAAAACATTTTAATATCCTGATAATAAATTTATTCATGATATACTATGTCAAAGTACATTATATACACCACATAAAAGTGATTTGGTGTATAACAACAAAGAAGTCTCAATATAATGTAAATTGAGATGAAATATCTCATAAAGGTTATATCCTTAGGTTAAGGAAAAATCACTGACATAGTTTTGTGTGACAAACATAAATACACTAAATATGATTGGATATTCAGTTTATAACAATCAAAGGACATTCACACATAATCTTCTAAAAACAACACCAATGAATTGGATGTTTAACTCAACAAATGGAGAATGAGTTAAAATTACTCTCATCAAATTCATATCGATTACTGGAGAAATTATCAATGTAGTGATTATGTGTATCAAAAGTATATCCACAGAAAATGGGAGTGGAAATTATGAAATAAGCAAATGAATAGTGATTCCGCATATAATCTCGGAGTAAAATAATCAATGAAGTTTGCGTAAAGCTGAATAAATGAAAATTGAAATTTCAAATTCCCTTATCGATTAGGTAACTTATGAAACATACACTCATTAAAGAAGGATCATAAAATGATGATGTAAATACCCATAAATTAAAGTATATTACACAATTAATAAAATCATGGGCACTATACATACACCACACGCAATAAATAAGTGGTGAACAATGGAATTCTCATGAAATTAAGAGTGAGATAAGAAACCCCTTACATTGTAAATTTTTATTGGTGGATGGTTGGTTAACCTCCTTTATATTGGTGAAATAATTGTTATTTAATTATACAAGAATAATTTACATTAATATGATATCATATATGATCTTTTAACATTGATTTGTTAATAATATTTTAGTATTATCGTCATTTCGGGTGTTAACTTACTCGTTTCACTTTATATTCATTGTTACGTAAGACGTGTTTGTTATGGATAGGTTGTATCTTATTCATATACATAATTACATCAAGTCTTTAAAAATTATTTTTAATCATCAAATCAGAATTATACTTGAATGGATACGATGGAGAATGAATCTTATCGCGTTCGTGGAGACGGTAGTACGTACGTACGCACGAGCAACAATATCATTCTTTTGATGTTAAAATAATATATAATTGGATGGTATATCATATAGACAGAATAATTATCATGTTATATTTATTATTTACATGAATTATACATCATTATTATACCCATACAAATAATAATTTATTGAATGACAATTACACCACGACGTGGAGACGGTAAGTCGTACGTACGCATGTATGGTGACATGCCATTCAAAGGATGGATAGAATACTGAATATGGTTGTACCATATTGATTATAACATCAAAATATATAGAATATAATACAGTTGTTATATTATAGTATAAATAACAAAGAAAGAAGAAGTGGATGAAGAAAGGAATTTGAAAAACGGTGGTGAAATTATTACCTCTTCATTGAGTTCTTCCTTTGATTTTATCAAAAAGGATCTTTAGGAAGGATTTCTGACGAAATTAATGCCTCTAGGATTAATTGAGGGAAGTTTAGAGAGTATTTGGGCAGGGTTTGGCTGAACAAAAAGGCTATGAAGGTGTGAATTAATGAGAAGGGGGAGTGCCCTTTTATAAGAGGGGTGAGGGGCACCTTTGGAAAAGCTAGAAATATTATTTTATAATAAATTCATATTCAGTTTCTAATATCTCCAAAGTGAATTATTTAAAGGTTAAGGTGGGGATAGGTCGAAAACCACTCAACCAATAGGATTTAGACAGGTTTGGGTTACTATATTAACTTTATCTTTAAGTATTTAATCATAGTTATTTAGTTGCACTTTTACAATGTCTCTTTATATTTTTTTATTATATGGTTAATAAACATACTATATACATCCAAGCGACCCCCAAGTGGTCCACCAATGATAAACCTATCATTATATAAGTATTTTGGTAGAACATTTTTTTTGGAATTTAATAACAATTAATAATATAATATTTGTTTTAAAAACTCTTTTATGTCAATTTTGACACTATTCAATAATTGATTTATGAAAAAAAATCATAACAGAATGATTACATCGAAAAAAGTTAATTAAATCATTTCTAACATGTCTTATTAACCTATAAAATTATTATAATTCATAAAAAGTATCAAATTATATTTATTTGGGTATTTATAATATCAATTATTTTAATTTTTCACTATTATGGTAATTACTGCATCATCATTGTGTCATAAATAAATTAAATTATTGTTTGTCTAAATTTTTTAAATAAAATATAATTATTTATGAAATCTTTTTATATTTCTAATGATTATTTATAATCAAAAATACAATATATATAACCCTATGTAAAACATGTTTTTATAAAAGATATATGCTTATGTCATTTTTTTATTTTTTTAACTTATGTATTATAAAGTGTCATTATCACTTACAAGTGGCTCCATGGGGTCCCAAAGTCATCCCAAAGAATCCCAGGGTCTGACATGTATCCAACAATATGGTTATGACATGTTATAGGATAATTTAGTATTATTATAATATTATTTGCTAACCCTTATTTACCGGATTTACCCTTTAACCATGGTAAATAAAATATTTACCGAAGTAATTATTCAAAATGTCTAAAAATAAAATTTACATATATACACAATTTGGACATCCTAATTCCAAATATGGAATCCATTTTTCCAAATTCAAAACACAAAAGTGGCAGAAATTAATTTAAAATTAATTCCAGTTGTTAAAATAAAAAACGTGTTTTTAAGAGATAATAATTATCAAAAGATTGGCACTTGTTTATGTCTGGTTTAATTGTGAAATTATGTCTGATGATAAAAATTGAATTAAATGGTAAAAATATATTCGAAATATACTTTAATACCACTAAAATTCATAATTTATCAATATTAATTATTTCAATTAAAAAAGATTCTTTTAATTAAAATTTATTAATTTTCACTATTCATCAAAATATGAATGTTATCCAAAAAGTACCAAAATTTCACCCTAGGATAATTTGGATATTCCGAATCCAAAAATTACGTCCATTTTGAGAGATATAATTTATAAAATTTCAAAAAGTAGGTATTACTATTCATAATATCTACTTTGATTGGTCGAGGTCTGTTAGAACTCGAAGTTGTGTACAACACACGCTACTGTATTAATCAAAGAGAAGCATACCGTGGAAGATTGGGGTATTAAGTCAAATGAGTTGTGACCATGGATTTTAGGTGGAATTTTGGAGACAACAATCGAGTGTTTAAAATACATTCGAGGTGCATGCCCAACGAGGGACGATTCACACATTTTGTAGGGAGGAGAAATTTTTTCTCCGATTATCCAATTTTTATAATGGTGTAGTCAAACATGTGTGTTTTTTCTAGAGGATTGTAGTGGAATAATCCATAAAACATGTTTCAGGACCAAGGATTGGGCCCCATGAGACGCATTTCGAGCATAATGCACCGACATATGACTTTTTCTTTTTATGACCATTTGGGGAGAATGTGTATTTTATCTTGCATGTTTTTCCATAAGGATCGAAAAGGTGTTATCTGTTTGGATGTATAGATCCTTTTCCATGATCCCATTAAGTGTGGAAACATGAAAAGAGTATCAGTTGATGATACTTTTGATGTGTTTTATGAGAACCAACATCTTGTGTCAACCTCCAAAGTTGTGAGAGTGTATAATATGTATGAAGAGGTGTGGTCAAATGTTCATGATTCATTTGAGGAGGTGTTCCATCACAATTACTCTTTTTCCCTTAGGATGAACAATGACTGTCATGTTCTCATCATAATTTTTTACTAGTAGTTCTATGTGCTCTAAGAGTACATTGGCACGCCTAGGGGTACATTTTTCATTTTAGTACCCAATAATGGATAGGTACTAGGCTAGGTGATGAGGTGGGGTAACAATTGTGTGGGACCCACACACACAATGTACAACATTATGAATCTCCTTTCTCTCACATTTATTTCCTCTAGAATTGGATTTTGGACCGCATGTACCCTCTCTTGAGTTTTTTTCTGCATAGAATGTGATGGTTCCCTCCAGAGTGTATTTCCAGATACAATGATTGTTTTTTGGTCATGACCCCTTTTTGAGGAAAATCATGGTCCTCAATATCTGACGATTATTTTAGGTGACGTTCTATGACAATTGTGATTAGGATGAATCCCCAGAGTAGTATCATGATTACCTTCAAACCCGGGTGGGTAGTGTATTTATCAATGATCCTTCCAAGGGGCATCATCTAGTAGGGATGGATGGTGTTCCTTGATGATCTAGACTGGAATCCCTCTGATGCATTAAGGCATGGAAAGCCTCTACGTCTTCTACTAGATTAGAACCACCTAATGCACTAGGGAGAAGGTATCCTCTATAAATTATACTAGAGTGGAATCCCCTATACACATCAGAATGTTAGTAGCCTCTACAACATCTATTATAGTGTAAACTCCCAGACATAGTAGGGCATGGGTAGCCTATCTGACTTCTACTAGAGTGGAATCCCCCTAATGCATCAGGGTGTGGGTAGACTTTATGCAATATAGTTAAATATACATGATGCATCAATGCATGGGTAGCCTCTATGACTTATATTAGAGTAGAATCCCCCTATTTCATTATGGTATGGGTATCCTCAACTTTGGGTTTACACCACTTTTGTGAGGGTTAATGATGAGAAATTGTTTAATGTAGACTTTGACTCTCAAGAAAGAGGGACATTTTTCCCACCAAGACACATCCTTTTGACACGACATTAAGCTATGCATGTGAGATATACCCATTCAGAGTGGATAGTATCAAGGTGAGGTGATTGAGTCTCATTGACTTGTAGTTCAGAGTAGTTGTGTGGAAAGTTGGGAATATTGGGTGATGACTTTTGGAACTATTGGAGACTCTATTCCAAGGATGATTTTTGAGATGGAGATCCCCTTACTCCATTTTTTGGGAATTTTTGGTTGACCACACACATAGAAAAACACACACACATATATATATACCCAATCTCTAGTACCCACCCCTTGGGTTTTGGTTACTCTCATTCAAGGAGAGATGAAGATTCATGGGGTATGAAACATAATTTTGTTTTCAAGATTCTCATGGCTATATGAGTCTACTATCCTAAAATAGGATGTGAAGAATCGATGAGAAGTTCATCTTCTTACTATTTCAATATCCTTGGGTTTGTAAGAGCATACTTAACTCCTTTTTTTGGTTAAGCTACACTTTTTTGCTTTACTCGTTTACTATACCTTGTTCTATATACTTCTCCTCTATTCAGTACCACTCTTGTTGATCCCTTGAACCTTTGGGTTTTCCTCTTAAGTATTGTTATACTCACTCCTGCATGAGATTATCCAACAATTGGTGTGAACTTTCAGACGATGGACATGTTGATCGCGACATTAGATGGAGCATAGGGATTCAGGGTTCTTAGACAGTGTTTGTGGTCATATCTTGGTATTACGGAGTGAGACACACCCTGTTGTGTTCCTATTTCACCTATTTCCATGTATTCGAACATTTTTATATGGGTGTGTAATATTACACTTTCCATTTCATCATTAAATTTTTGTACATATACTATTTAGAGGTCAATGAATGTTGGGTTGTATATATAGCATTTTTGTATCTTGTTTTCATTTCCCTATTCACTTCTTACGTTGAGTTTATTGTGTGTTTGTACAGGTTCTTATGCCAAGGCCTCCTTAATTTTGTTTTACCTTCATCTCTAGTCATCATCCCCTATCCTATGAAGATGAGCTTGGGGTAGTTGTAGCTTGATCCCCCAGTATAGGTCAGGTCATAACAAAGTAGTATCAAAGGTGCTTCATTACAAGGTACGTTGTTCAGACTTTCACTAAAAAAGAATTAGTTTGGTTATAGGGAATAATTGTCAATGTGTCTCGAGATAAGTTCTCATGAAAGGGATTTTTCTGATGGTGCGGTGGCTGACATAGTCATTCACTAGGACACTGATAAGTTACTTGTTGACTCAACTTACTGAGATAATTTTTGTATGTAAATTTAGTACGTGCATCATGTAGGATTTATTCATTGACCATCATTCCTGAGTTAGATCCCCATTATTGAAGAGATATATATATATATATATAATCATCTGATTGTGGTACTCCTTGATAATATACAAGTTGTCATTGCTTTGATAGTGAACTAGGATACTAGATCAAGTTCGTGATAATGGCCTCACGTGAAATGAGGACTCAGTTCCGATCGCATCATGTGATCCACTTTCTCTTAGTGGGAACGTAGCTACACCTCCACCTGTTGACAAAATAACATCCCTAATAGTGTAGGCTGAGGATGTTCATATGTTGACCATGCTTCACGAGTTTCAGTGACCGAGAATGAAGAGGTTTCATTGAGAGACAAACCATCAGGCAGTAGAGGTTTGTCAAGAGTCATTGGTTCACCTCTTTAGGCATTCTCGTACCTCTATTGATCCCAGGGTGTATTTGGAAGCCATCATTTTCCACATATCCATAGGGAATTGGTGGAGCTTTTTTATAATGATACGCATTGAATTCACACTCTAGTGGTATGACTTCCAACAACTATTTCATGAGGAGTTATACCCCTCATGCTTTCACTTCATTCAACTTCAGGAGGCTCCTTTAGTTTTAGAAGGGAGGGATGACAGTGACTAGGTACCCAACTTTGTTCACAAGCCTTACATCGAACTCTCTGAAAATGATCTATAACAGCTACATGTAATCATAGATGTTTGGGTAGGGACTCCGCAGAGAGATATGTCCTATCATAGTACCCTTGTGCATCCCCACTAATGTCGGGCTACTAGATCAGGCACTGGAGATAGAGAAATTTCTATTATAAGTATGCCATACAGCTAGTTGTGGGAGTGGGTGCAGCAAAGTGGAGGCATCTTCAGAAACTAGAATATCTCAAACAATAAGATCTCAATGTAGGATATCTTCTAACGATCGGTCATGGGAACAAATTCATCCTAGAGAGGGCCGGTGTTATTCCTATGATGGGCGTGGTCACATGGCATGAGTCTTCCCAAAAAGACATTTTGAGAACACTTGGATAGAAACAGGTGGACCACCATGGTATAGAAAACATCGTAATTAGGGTCCTCCCTTGGGACGTGGTGTGGGAAGAGGAGTAGGAGGAAGTGGGGGTGGAGGACAATGTTCTGAGGTCTTTCCACCACCACCAAGATTTTCACATATGGATTAGAAATATAGAAGCTGTGTCCATGTATATCCTCAATCTTTGGATTTCTATGATCCTTCAGATCATGAGATGATAATAGTTACTGTCTATGTGTTTTTCTACTTCTTTCTTTGAACATTTTATTCACTTTGTGAATTTCTATTTTCACCCTGCTTCATTCTTGAAATTTACTAGGGTGATGTTGGGAATCATGAGAAACATTGTTTCGGTGTTTTTCATTGTACCTTATAATGCATAAGGAATAGGGATTTGTCCACCACTGAGACATGTTTTTGTGATGTGATAAAAATTACGAGGGAGAGTCATTTTCACCCAAAATGGACAGTATCGATGTGTGGTGGATGAATCTCACTAACTTGTGTGTTCATGGAGGTGTTATTCAATTGAAAATTAAATAAGGTCCTAGATTTCATAGTCTAGTTTTATATATTGGACTTTTTTTCTTTTGATTCCACTATTGGGTTTGGAAGGGTTCTTTTTTTGGGATTACTTTCCATCCAATCAGTACAAAGGCACATAGGGTATTCCACATGCATTCCTTATCTAGCCTCTTGCGGTTAGATGAGTTTAATCACCTACCCTATTCATTGGTACCTTGCATACTCAACAACGAGTATTAATAGTCTAGTTATCAAGTATAGGTAAAGGTGATGGACACCCCACAAATATAACCACATGACTCACTATCTAGTGTTGGAAGATATAGTCCTCACCCTAAGGATGTAGATCTTTAATCTTCTTGGAGAGTGCTTTGTGGTTTTCTCATACCACTAGTGTGTCAGGTATGTCTTCCCTCTGAGAGAGAAAAACATGAGGTGACGATGCTAGTTCAAATTCCTATGGGACTAAAACTTAGAGGTAGTCTATACTCTGAAAAGGGGCAGTGTTGTAGTAGTTTCCCTTAACAGGAACTCCCAATCCCACCAAATTCAGGAGGTTTCAGAGATGTTGTCTTCCTTATATCTAATCATGGTCGATCAAGACAATATACTTTCCTTCAGATGATGGTGTTGATTCCTTCATTTCTTGATCATGTGAGAGAGTATCAGTTCTGAGACATCGATTGAGAAATCTCACGTGACTCATATATTCATAGGCAATACACCATATGGATATATTAAAGAAGGTAATCATGAGACCATGTTCTAGGGAAAAATATTGTTTCCAATCATGATGTGGAATATATAGGTTCGGCTTGGAAAGTAAACTATCCCCTATGTTTCTTCAGGTTGTTTGGAACCATTAATGAGATTCTTAGTTTTCCAATCATTTTGTCCTACCCCAATAGATGCAGTGGCTTCATGATGTCTCTCCTCTGTCACAGAAGAGAATATGTGCGTGTGATCCTCTGCACTTCTTCGATAGGAAAATAACATATTAGGATAAACTATACCTTTGGTTTTCATGATGTCCCAGTATGGTAACATCCAAGAGTTTCCATTATGTGGGAGATCTAGGTGTGGTCTTAGTACCACAATTTTTTTCACATAGTTTTTCTTTTTGAAGATGAAAACCCATATAGAGGGAATAAAGTAGAGAACTAGTTTTTTTAATGTAAGACTTTGGTATAATTCAAAAAATAATTCCATATGTATGGATTGATAGGATGTGAGTTTTTTTTCTAGATGTGCCCAAAATAAATTATAAAAAATATTAAGTGTATATCATACTGTGCACATGTTAGAAATAGGATATCTCTTAAAAGGTAGGTCAAATCAAAAATATGGTCCCATGGTTGAGTTTGGATCATGAATTTTACCCTAGGTGAGGTATAACATTTTTTGGCGTGAGAATTCTGTGAAAAATTCCAGGTAGGGGGAAATTAGTAATTAAAGTAATTAAACATAATTATATTATCTTGAATTACGAACCCAAAACATGTGAATAGTGACTCAGAATGGATATTTGAGTCCTCCATTGAGTTTTAATGGGGTTTCTTTTACTTAGAGGGGCATAAAAAAGAGGGGGCACAATAATTTCTAATTCCTTGTTGAGTAGAGTTTCTATAAATTGATATTTAAGAGTTTAGGGATGTCCCTAATCCTCTATATCTCTTCTATATCTTCTCTCCTCTCTCTCTCTCTCAAATCGTTCATCGTTTTTCTTTTTCAGATCTAGGATCGATATTTACTTGAACATCAAATAATTGAATATGGATCACAACGATTTCATTTTCCATGATAAACAAATAGATCGATGTAGGATTTATTTAACTTTTAAAGTCTAATTCTAGTTTTTAATTCAATCTCCTCCATTACACATTTTTTTCTTCAGTTTGATTATCATCATTGATGTTCGCACTGACACATCAATTAATCATCACTAAAAATCACATCTTGTCATTGTGTTCTTTTCCTATTCCACTAGATAATAGATGTTTAATTTTGGGTATTTCAAAACCCTAATGGGTTGTTGAATGAAGCCCATGCCTGTGAAAATATTGTTCGAAGTATCCCGAAACCTGGTCCAAAATGATTTTTGTACCCCTGGTGTGATATCAGTGTCCTGTGGAAGGGGTAATCTAAGAATAACCACTTACGGTGGACCTAGGTGGTGGCAAGAAGTTTATTAGCCTAGTTTGGTTAGTGGGGATAGCTGGGGGTAAGTGGTTGGTGAGACGGTAGTGGAGGAGGATAGTGTGGGCTTCTGGGAAAGCGTCTCAAAAGTACAATGATACTGGTATAGTGGGGGGTTGAGCAGTCTGGTGTAATATAACATTGGACTGGTGGTATGTTGGGTAGAGTATCGAGATAGTGTTGTGTCTTGTGAACCCATGTGATAAAGACTCACATCACATTGGTCATGCATTGAGGCCGGAGCAGTAAGGAGGACCTTCCATAAGGGTTGATCAGTGTCGGTGGGCGACCCTTGGGAAAAGAGGGGCAGGAGTAGTGTAGCGGGTTGGGCCGTGAAGTGGAGGATGGTGCCCCAACGATTCAGGGCAGGCCAGCCGAAGCGAGCAAACCCAGGAGGAACGGTCTGGCCAAATTGGGCCAAGTCAGCCATGTTTTGGGCCCGAACGCTTTAATTGCATGTATCTTATTATACAAGCCTCTGAGTCATGTTTCTTCTATGGAAACTTGATCCATGATTCGAGTCATACCATTTTTGGTGGTTTTGGAAATTTTAATTTCAATCCTAAAGGAGGGTGGAAGGAAGAATTTTCATTATAAATAATAATTTAATTAGTATTTTTCGTGGTACCTCATTTCAGACACACCGACAACATCTGAAGTCTGACTGACACTGTGTTAGAGGTGCTGTGATCCTGGAGTTTAGGTGTAATATTTGAGACTAAATTTGGTAATTCAAACTATAGTTAAGGTGTGTGCCACATGAGGACCAGTTCACATGTTTTTTTGTTAAATGAATCATTTTCACCAGGTATCAGTTTTGGATTATCATGTAGTCAAACCCATGGATTTTTTCAATAGTCTTGTAATGGTAAAACCCATATAACTTGTTTTGGGTCTAAGGTATGGGCCCCATGATATGCATTTAAATCCCAATTTTCTAACATACATATTTTTCATTAGATGTTCATTTCGAAAAAAATTCGTAGTTGATTTTGTGTGTTTTTTTAAAAGATCGTAATTGGTTGATCAGTTTGGACGCAGAGAGCCTTTTCCATGATCTAGTTATATGTGGAAACATGATAATAATATCAATGTAAGATCCTTTTGATGTGTTTTAAGAGAACCAAGGGATTTTGTCAAAATCAACTCTTGTGAGAGTGGAGAAGTTGTATGAAATGATGTGATATAATATTCTTGAGTCATTTGAGGAGGGGTTCCAGTGTAACTATTCTTTTACCCCTCTGGATCAATGAACGGTGTCGTACTCTCATTGGGAATTGACTAGTAGTTCCATGTACTCCGAGAGTACACTATAATTCCAAGGGGATCATGTTCATAGTTTAGTACTTGATAATTTATAGGTAAACGGCCAGGTGATGAGGCGGGGTCACACATCATGTGGTCCCCAGACTCTCCATTTACTACGTTACGAATCTCTTTTCTCTCACAGCTATTTCATTTGGACTATGATTTTAGCCAATGAGTAGCATGCCTTGAGTGTTTTTCCAAGTAGAATGTCATGGTTCCCTCCATAGTGGATTTCGGGCTACGATACGAGATGTTTCGAGTGCAATGCCAATCTGACATGATGCTTGGTGTTCCAAGCATGATGCCTATTTGATGTGACGTTCAAAAATGGATTTGATTTGGAGGAATCAATAGGGAAGTACAAAGATTACCATCCAGTTGGTCTGGGTATTGGATTTATCAATCATCTTTTTGAGATATATCATCCAGCAGGGATGTTTCGTATTCTTCAATGATCTAGAGTAGAATCCCCCTTATCATATTAGAGCATGGGTAACCTCTAGAACTTCTTCTTGAGGGGAATCCTTCAGTTTTATTAGGATGTGGTTAGCCTATAAAACATCTACTGGAGTGGATTCCCCATGAATCATCAGGGTTTGGGTAGCCTCTATGACTTCTACTAGAGTGGAATCCCCCTAACGCATCAGGGAATTGGTAGCCTCTACGAATTCTACTTGAGTGGAATACCCCTAATGCATGAGGGTGTGGGTTTACTTTACCTATTATACTAGAGTGGACCCCCCCTCCAGACAAATTAGGGTGTGGGTAGCCTCTACAACTTCTATCAAAGTGGAATCCTTATGTTGCATTATGTTGTGGTTATCCTCTATTTTGGGTATACACCTTATTATGTTGATCAATGAAGAGACATGGTTTGATGTATCCTTTGGACTCTCGAGAAATATGTACACATTACCCACCAATACATGTCCTTGTGAAATGACCTAAAACCATAAAGGAAAGATAAAACCACCCAAAGTGGATAGTATCAAGGCGAAGTGATTGATTATCTTTGGCATGTATTTCACAGCAGACATTTGGGATTTCGGTAATATTTGGTGGTTAATTATGGAACTTTTAGTGACTCATTTACAGGGTTGATTTGTGAGATTGAGATCCCCTTAATCAATTTTATGAGCTTTTTTGGTTGAATATATTAATATATCCTATGTCTAGTACCCACTCCTTGGGTGTTGGTTACTCTCCTTCCAGGAGAGGCGAAGATGCGTGGGGTATTCCATGATTCTTTATATGTCTAGATTCTCGTGGTTAGATGAGTCCACTCTCCTACTATAGGTAGCTAATACTATATGAGAATTTCATCTTCTTGATATTTATATCCCCTTGTGTTTGGACGATCTTACTTCCCTCCTTTTTTGGGTTGATATGCACTCCTTTATAGTACTCTTTTACTCTAACTTGTTATATCTACTACTCCCCTATTCAGTAGCTCTCTTGATTATACCTTGACCATTTGAAAAATACTACTAATTATTTTCATACTCACCCCTACTTGGGCTTTACCCTTACAAGTTGTTCCCTTGAAGATGATAGATAGTTCGATCATAACATCATAGGAGCTTATGGATATGGGGTGCTTGGACCATGTGTGCTGATCATAGCTTGGGATTTAGGAGTGGGACTCTCTGATATGTTTTATTTTTCACATGTTTTTGGGTTGTGGAACTTTTCTATATGGGTGTGTATTTTCCCCTTTTCCTTTTATCTTTACTTTTCCATAGTTGTACTATTTATAGGTTGATTCATGTTTGGATTTATATTGATCAATGTTATATCTTGTTTTCCTTTCCCTCTGCACTGTTTGTATTGAGTTGGCTGTGTGTGTGTACAAGTTCCTAGGAAAATGACTCCCTAATTTTATTGTTCCTTCGATGCTAGTCTCCGGCCCCTGGCATATAGTGGTGGGATCATGGTAGTTATGGCTCGATCCTCAGAACGATTCGGTTCATTACATTATGATCCATTAGAAGTAAATCCAGATTCTCCATGAATTTAAAATTTATTTTTTGGATACTACATTCTGGGATTAAGTGATGAAATTGTCTTTATGAAATAGAATCATATATACTAAATGTATTTCCTTATATTATTATATAGTAAAATAATTTATCAACAATAGGGAAATTATCAGGAAACAAGAAGGTTGTCCTACTACATTCATATCTATTGAATTACATGGTTCATTAAATCATCACATATTTTTGGTTCTGTGTCCGTTAAATATTCATTGATCATTCATTTTCTTTCGATAAATGACCTTAATCACTATCTATACTTATTTATTCTTTTCTTCAATGTCCACATTTTAACTTCTCGCCAATGTTATACTAAATAGAAATTTAGTAATGGGATTATTCCGTATGACCTTTTTAATTATATTTCTATTTTATAGAGATTATATTTTATTAACCCTTATTCGATGTGGGATTTTCAATAATAGAATATCTAAATGTCAAACCTTTGATTTCCAAGATAGAATTTAAATTGTGAAAATGAAATTTCTTTACGGTGGAGAGAATGTAACACCCAAAAATTATAAAATAATAATATTGTATTTGATAGAATATATGTCAGGAACCCTTGAAATTATCATGTGTTACACACAACAATGGTTTTCTTTGATAAGTTGTATAACACACAAGTCTGAGTTTTACCGAAAAAATACCATTATTATTATTTAGTATTAATCTTCAAGAAAATTTAATGGAGGTATGAATAGTAATAAATGAATTATGAAATATATGGTTATTTACATATTAAAATAAAATATTAATGATTTAAGAGAATTTTTTTTGAAATACTGTATATTTAAAAAAAATGGTTTAGTATCTATTTGAACTCATAATTTCAAAATTATATTTAACAATATTAGAAATATTATATGAAAAAATAATTATAATTTTTTATATATGAATATTAAAAAAATCTTATGGTGAATGCTTTGTATTTTTCTATAAAAATCAATTTTTAATGAGTACTGTGAAATACTGAATTTGAATTGGAATTTGACCATTCCATTAATTAATTTATAATGATAAAAAAACTAATTTGTCTCAAAGTAATATCAGTTCAGTTATATATCAATTAATCTAATTTAGATCATTTATAATTTTTTCACATTGAATTTGTATTTAAAAATATTGTAAACATTTGAGAATTTTCTCTTTAAAAGATTGATTCCACTTTGTATCTACACGATTATTTTAAAATTAATTTCTCTAGTTTTTTACATTGAATTTAGATAAATAATTATATATTTTTAATACTAATAATTTATAACTTATAATATATCCTACTTAATTTTTTACCCCAATGAATCGTGAAAATAGTAAAAATTAGTTATCATGGTTAATGTAAATATGGATTTACCAGTGGGTTAAACTAAACTGATTAGTGTTAAAAATGACATATTAACATTTAATACACACATTTACTAGAAATATTTTGACCCTTAATACTATAGGATCTATAATGTCCTCGTTTGGATGTTTTTTTCATGATAAATATGTCGGTATGATTGAATCTTTTCAAAAACATAGAATTGTGCCACTCACCTCACTTATAAAAGTTCAACCACTATACTCACTTATTAACATCATTAAACCACTTTTTCCTTCAAATAAATGACCTAATAACTTCTAAAATTCTCTTATCAAATCTTAAAATCCATATTTTCAGTATAAATACAATCTGGGATAGATTTGCTGCAAACCAAAATGGATACCCAAATATGCGGTAATGTTCTTCAATGAGCATCTTTGTAACAGCCCGAGATTTTATGAAAAATATTCTTTTTAATTTTATTAATGTCTTGTGTTGTACGCTACACCAAAAGGAGCTTGCACAACACGCATCCTTGACTTGCCTTGTATTACACGCAATCACGACCTTCCTCGATAGCGTGTGTAATACGCAATACCGAGTTTCACTAAACAATGATATGCTATTAAAACTAGCCGTTATGAATAGTAATAATCACTTTTTGAAATTTTATAAATTTTATTTTTCAAAATGGACTTCATTTTTGCACTCAGAATATCGAAATTAGCCTAGGGTGAAATTTTGGTATTTTTCTGAAAACTTTCAATTTTTGATGAATAGTGAAACCACTAAGTGGTAGGTTAAAAACTGAATTTTGCATAAAACTTAATTTTTCCACTTCTGTGAATGGAATTTCAAAAATCCGAGAGACACGGTTAATATCAAGGACTAAAATGTGGTTCAATGAGATAAAAATAATTTTTTGGTGAATAGTAACTTTTTACTTTTTTTTTACCGCGGTTAATAGTAAATTGGGTAACTAAGGGTAAATATGATATTATTATTACCCTAAAACATGTCCTAATTCTATTGGACAAGTGTAATTCGACCAAAAACAAACTTAGGAATAAAATATGACCATTTAGGCCCACTTGGATTAGATTAGGACATTTATTATTAAGAAGGGTTAAAATAGTTAAAATCAAAGTTTAATAAGTAAAGCATTTTTAATATGGGGTTATACATAAGATAAATTCAACTATAAATATTCATTAGAAAGCTAAAAAGATTTCCTAAATAATGGTATTTTATTTGTAATTTTTAGACATTAAATAATTTAATTTATTTATGACACAAGGATGATGCAGTAATTATCTTATTAATGAAATATTGACATAATTGATGTTATAAACACCAAAATAAATGTAATTTAAGACTTTTTATGAATTCCACTAATTTTCTAGGTTACTATGATATATTAATGTTGATTTAATCAACTTTTTTCGAACATATAATTCTGTTATGACTTTCACAAAAATCATATATCAAATAGTGTCAAAATTGACACAAAATAGTTTTTAAATCAAATATTATATTATTAATTGTTATTTTATTCCTAAAAATCTAAGGTTCGGCCAAATGACTTAGATAAGGTTATATATATTAATAATAAACAATTTGGGGTTCGTTTGGCATGTTATAGTAAGTTTATTAACCATATAGTGAAAGAAAACAAAAAGACATGGTAAAAGTTAAATTATTTAACTTAGAGTTAAATCTAATTGATAAGGTTAAAATAATACCCTAAACTTGTCTAAATATTATTGGTTGATAGTATTTCGACCCATCCCCACCTTATCTTCGAAATAAGACCCTTTGGAGCCATTATAAACCGATTTTGACTTTAATATAAAATAATATTTTGAGATATTCCTAAGGTGCCCCTCTCTTCCCTTATAAAAGGGCACCTCCTCCCCCTCCTCCTCACACCAATTTGAGCACTCATGCTCGGAAACACCCTGCCATTTTCTCCTCTCCACTTCCCTAGAATAATCCTAGAGGTCCTGGTCTTCTCCAAAGACCAATATTAGTTCCTTAAGTGGAGGATTCAAAGAGGCGTTCCAAAGAAGAGGTAATATCCATTACCGATCTTTTCAATTTCTTTCTTCTTCAACTTCTTCTTCTTTAGTTGTTTCATGATAAATTAATAACATCAGTATTAATTACATACTGATATGTTATTATAAATATGAAACAACCCTAATTCACCTTCTATCCATCCTACGGAAAAATGAAATCACCGTGCGTGCGTACGTACGGAATACCGTCTCCACGCCGTGGTGTAATCTATTATTCCACCATCACCTTACAAGGATGGGTATAATGGTGTAATGAGTAACTATATATGATTATTATGAAGTAATATTGATACTGAAATAATATATATATATACTCCAATACAATTCCACGATCATAGGAACGATATCATCACTCGTGCGTACGTACGGAATACCGTCTCCACGATGTGATGCGACTCGTTCTACCTGATCTTCATTTCATAATGATTATATAAATGAATTTAATGAATGAATATGGTATATAATACACTAATACCATTCTGTAAATGAATTATCTATAACCTAAAGATAAGAATAAGAATTTATTCGACAAAACATGCATAAGAACAAAAAGTTATAAAGACCCGAGTAACAAGTAACAATGAAATATTACTAACAAGAAGCTAATAATTTGACCATATATGATATCATATCAATATGTATGATTCTGGAATAAGTCAATAACATTATTTAAACCATTATACAGGAGCTTCGGACACGAACAAAGCAAATCGGACCTAAGGTAAGGGAAATATAACAATCTCACTTTTATCCGAGATTGTTTTTACTTTGGTAATTACTGGGGTGGATTTTATCATCCACATCAATGTTTAATCAATATGTAATATTATTTCCATCTACCTAAAATTGTTTAAATCCATTTTTACCCTTCGGTGAGTTTTTAGTAATATCTATGAAAGGAATCTTTTGTCATACGAGGTACTTTTTGACTTTTCCGACAAAAGTACGAAGAATGTTTTTTAACTTATACGGCACGAACGGATTTCTACTATTTTATAAAGCCTTATATTCATGAAGCTTCCTCTAAAAGATTTCATGACTATTTTCAATAAAATCTCTTTCTTTTAAAATTGCATGATGTTTTGTGAAAAGAAATTGATTTTGAAGAAGAAAGGATATTTTCCTCAGTAATTCAATTCAAGTGTTTTATCAAAATTATTTTCCATCTAAGATAATAAAGGGTTCTATTTCTATCCATATTTTTACATTGATTTGACTATGTTGTGATGGAATTATGTTTATGAATTCCTTTATCTTATATGAATTGATTTATGATGTCATGATGTTTCAAGAATCCCATTTTTGTTACATGTGTTATGCGATGATGTATGTTTTATGATTATGTGGCACACATAAGAAAGGATTCATTATAAGATGGGTGGGACCTATATCTCCCTCCAATGCATTGGGTAATGATTTTATATCTCATGATATAGACATGGCTGGAACGGAAGGTTATTTCGGTTCAGTGATACAGGACTGAAACGAGGAGTGAACTCGGTTCAGAAAGGGAATTTGTCCACTAAGATAGTCTTGGAAATGAGTCATGACTAACAAGAAATGATTTTCTATGATTATGTGTGTATGACACAAAGTTTCATGTTTTATGTTATGCTTATTGGGATTTCATTTCACTACTATGATTTATCCCATGTTATGAAATTATGCTCTCTTTTGCAGGTTAAGATTTCCAAAAGTTATGTTCTTATGAATATGATGTGATTAATTTTCTTTTGTTTACCCTTAATGAGCATTTGAGCTCACCCTTTTATGTTTTCTTTTCCCCAGGATATAAGGAATGGTTTTAGGTAAAAAAAAGGGAAGATCTTTATAGGAGATGTTGAAGATCTTTCACCACGATTAGAAGATTACGTTCCGAGTTTCCAAAGACACTAAACTATTACGATCCTTGTGTGTATGTACTAAGTATTCCGCAAATGTAATGTAATGTCAATGTACGTCAAGTTTCGGGTCTCTACAGTTGGTATCAGAGGAAAGGTTTAGTCAACCTTTGGAAACTAGGATGCGAAAACGTTAGTGAGATCCCTAGAGATATTTCTAAGGTATGTCTAGGGATGTCTCTAAGGTTAAGTATACGTATAGGTTATAGTCCTAGAATTGCGCTAATGATCTTCGAATTTAACCTAAGATGTTAGATATTGAGGGTACTACCACTTTATTATGTTGTTTTCCCTAGCATGATTTTTGCCTCTCATACTATTCTTTTGGGGTTTTAGACGATGGCTGGAACCCGAAGGAACCGTGTTAATGCGGAATGTGATGGGCAATGCAATGATTGTCCCCCTGAGCAACCAAACGATATGGGATCCGGAATGCAAAATCTTGTAGCCATGCTCACACAAATTTCTCAAGCTATGAATCATGCAGGACTTCCAAACGAGCAAAGGAAGGAGCAACATTCTGTTGAATCCTTCATGAGGCAGCGTCCACCTTCTTTCAGTGGGTCTACTGATCCATTAGTTACTGAACAATGGATTAGTACTACTGAAAAGATATTTTCAGTTCTTCAATGTTCTGAACATGATAAAGTCATCCTAGCAGTGTATCGTTTGGAAGGAGATGCTGATCAATGGTGGAATATTATTAAGAATACGAGGCAAAGGGATGAAATTGAGTCTATGGAATGAGACGAGTTTAAGAACTTATTTTTCAATAAGTACTTCCCTCGTATTCTCCGAAAAAAGTTGGAGAAAGAGTTTCTTGAACTGAAGCAAAGGGATGATGAATCTGTTGGTACCTATGAAGCGAATTTTACAAGACTTGCAAGGTACGCTTCTGGTATAATCATCCAACCTGAAAGTAAAGTTGATCAATTTTTCAGTGGCTTAAAACCAAGTCTTCTAAGGGCATTAGCTATAATAGACTTCAGTAGCTATGAAGAAATTGTGCGTTGTGCTATCAAGGTAGAAATGGAAGTTGGTGTTACATATCCATCTCATGGTTTTGACAAGAAACGAAAGATGGATTTCAAGGAGAAATCTCAGAATAATGGTGAAAAGAAGATGAATGTTTCCTTATGCACAAAGTGTGGAAAGAAGCATGGTGGAGATTGTCTTAAAGGGACTAGAAAATGTTTTAAGTGTGGAAAAGAAGGTCATCGAGCAGCTGAGTGTCGAAGTAATGGAAAAAGGATTTCTAATGATGTGAAAAAAGCAAACACTGCAGAGAACGCACCACCAACACTTCAATGCTTCAAGTGCAAGGAAATGGGGCAATATGCTAATAAATGCCCTAATCCAAGGGTTAGTGATGATCAACATGAGCAACCACTGAAGGCAAAGGACAAAGGGAAGTCACATGCGATCACTATTGGCAATGTTGAATATGAAAACGATGTGGTGGAATGATTAAGTGTTTATGTAATGGGATTCCAAAATAATTTTGTATCATTGAGTATTGCAATATTTATTGATGTGGTATTAAAAGTGATTGAGATATTTTTTAGAAATAAGATGATATGCGCATAATGAAGGGAAACGAGAAAATGAAATGTTTAATAGTATTCATGAGCTCATGATTGATATAAGGACTAAGTGATATCATGGTTTGAGTATATAGAATTTTGAGGATTTTGGTATGTGGAAAGTGTTAACTTTAAACTGCATTCATGTTTTCACTAAGGTATTCAAGAGAATACATGATTAAGGACTTTGAATGTTTAGAATGTGACCAACAAGACATATCTTATGGGGATCAACGATGGTATTAAATCTCTGGTAATTGTTTTCACTATATTATGAGAGTGGACTGCAGTATTATGGGTAAGCCTAAAGATTGGAATGGATTATGTTGGAATAAGTTAGTATTGTTTAAGGATAAAAGTTTTTTTTCGATATTATTGATGGGATGTTATAGTAATATAGTTTTAGAAAAAGGACAACCTACAGGACGGGCGACAGCCCATCGCTTCGAACAAGGCTGTGGGAATCGAACCCACAACCGAAGTGCGACTGGCCTTTATCGCCTACCACTGGCCTACAGGAAGTCCCTGTATAATAGAAACTAGTTTTATTATATTAATCTGTATGATATATGAAGTATAAGTCCATTTTAGGAACCATATATGATTAATCTCACTATAGATCTACTTATGTATATAAATTTTGCTAACCTTTTGTTTGAGACAGATGGAATGACCCGTCATTCTATCACTTGATCTGCTAACACTTCACGAATAACAAATTCAACTTCATTTATTTAAGAGATGAAGTGGAAATTGTTAAAGGCACGAACAACAGTGAGATTGTACCAAAATAAAGTAAGTATTTATTCTAATTCAAATTCTTTAACATTAGGGAAACGATCTTGAAAACCAAAAATGTTG
This sequence comes from Viscum album, assembly GCA_963277665.1. NCBI lineage: Eukaryota > Viridiplantae > Streptophyta > Magnoliopsida > Santalales > Viscaceae > Viscum > Viscum album. The sequence goes on from OY728131.1 coordinate 1,518,200,418, forward strand.
TCCTAGTGCTCTTATATCTGATAAATCAGATGGTACCTTATATTGTCACAAATCTATGGCTTTGTGATTGTTGGCTATTTCATAGCCATGTTCTCTACCACTCTCCATCAGAACATGATGGTTAGATTTCTCTTCCATATCCATATTTTCACCTATGTGGAAACCCAGTGATTAGTTTATTTGGGTAACCGTTACGTTTCATACTATTGTTTTTAAAGATTGGTTTTGATATACCTTTTTACGATGTGGGTTTCTATTAAAGAAACTTTCGAATAGTAAACCATTCATAACCCCGACGAATTTCGAGGGCGAAATTCATTTTAAGGGGGGTAGAATGTAACAGCCCGAGATTTTATGAAAAATATTCTTTTTAATTTTATTAATGTCTTGTGTTGTACGCTACACCAAACGGAGCTTACACAACACGCATCCTTGACTTGCCTTGCATTACACGCAATCACGACCTTCCTCGATAGCGTGTGTAATACGCAATACCGAGTTTCACTAAACAATGATATGCTGTTAAAACTAGCCGTTATGAATAGTAATAATCACTTTTTGAAATTTTATAAATTTTATTTTTCAAAATGGACTTCATTTTTGGACTCAGAATATCTAAATTAGCCTAGGGTGAAATTTTGGTATTTTTCTGAAAACTTTCAATTTTTGATGAATAGTGAAACCACTAAGTGGTAGGTTAAAAACTGAATTTTGTATAAAACTTAATTTTACCGCTTCTGTGAATGGAATTTCAAAAATCCGAGAGACACGGTTAATATCAAGGACTAAAATGTGGTTCAATGAGATGAAAATAATTTTTTGTTGAATAGTAACTTTTTACTTTTTTTTACCGCGGTTAATAGTAAATTGGGTAACTAAGGGTAAATATGATATTAATATTACCCTAACACATGTTCTAATTCTATTGGACAAGTGTAATTCGACCAAAAACAAACTTAGGAATAAAATATGACCATTTAGGCCCACTTGGATTAGATTAGGACATTTATTATTAAGAAGGGTTAAAATAGTTAAAATCAAAGTTTAATAAGTAAAGCATTTTTAATATGGGGTTATACATAAGATAAATTCAACTATATATATTCATTAGAAAGCTAAAAATATTTCCTACATAATGGTATTTTATTTGTAATTTTTATACATTAAATAATTTAATTTATTTATGACACAACGATGATGCAGTAATTATCTTATTAATGAAATATTGACATAATTGATGTTATAAACACCAAAATAAATGTAATTTAAGACTTTTTATGAATTCCACTAATTTTCTAGGTTACTATGATATATTAATGTTGATTTAATCAACTTGGTTCGGACATATAATTCTGTTATGACTTTCACAAAAATCATATATCAAATAGTGTCAAAATTGACACAAAATAGTTTTTAAATCAAATATTATATTATTAATTGTTATTTTATTCCTAAAAATCTAAGGTTCGGCCAAATGACTTAGATAAGGATATATATATTAATAATAAACAATTTGGGGTTCTTTTGGCATGTTATAGTAAGTTTATTAACCATATAGTGAAAGAAAACAATAAGACATGGTAAAAGTTAAATTATTTATCTTAGAGTTAAATCTAATTGATAAGGTTAAAATAATACCCTAAACTTGTCTAAATCTTATTGGTTGATAGGATTTCGACCCCTCCCCACCTTATCTTCTAAATAAGACCCTTTGGAGCCATTAGAAACCGATTTTGACTTTAATATAAAATAATATTTTGAGATATTCCTAAGGTGCCCCTCTCCTCCCTTATAAAAGGGCACCTCCTCCCCCTCCTCCTCACACCAATTTGAGAACTCAAGCTCGGCCAACCACTGCCATTTTCTCCTCTCCACTTTCCTAGAATAATCCTAGAGGTCCTGGTCTTCTCCAAAGACCAATATTAGTTCCTTAAGTGGAGGATTCAAAGAGGCGTTCCAAAGAAGAGGTAATATCCATTACCGATCTTTTCAATTTCTTTCTTCTTCAACTTCTTCTTCTTTAGTTGTTTCATGATAAAGTAATAACATCAGTATTACTTACATACTTATATGTTATTATAAATATGAAACAACCCTAATTCACCTTCTATCCATCCTACGGAAAAATGAAATCACCGCGCGTGCGTACGTACGGAATACCGTCTCCACGCCGTGGTGTAATCTATTTTTCCACCATCACCTTACAAGGATGGGTATAATGGTGTAATGAGTAACTATATATGATTATTATGAAGTAATATTGATACTGAAATAATATATATATATATACTCCAATACAATTCCACGATCATAGGAACGATATCATCACTCGTGCGTACGTACGGAATACCGTCTCCACGATGTGATGCGACTCGTTCTACATGATCTTCATTTCATAATGATTATATAAATGAATTGAATGAATGAATATGGTATATACTACACTAATACCATTATGTAAATGAATTATCTATAACCTAAAGATAAGAATAAGAATTTATTCGACAAAACACGCATAAGAACAAAAAGTTATAAAGACCCGTGTAACAAGTAACAATGAAATATTACTAACAAGAAGCTAATAATATGACCATATATGATATAATATCAATATGTATGATTCTGGAATAAGTCAATAACATTATTTAAACCATTATACAGGAGCTTCGGACACGAACAAAGCAAATCGGACCTAAGGTAAGGGAAATATCACAATCTCACTTTTATCCGAGATTGTTTTTACTTTGGTAATTACTGGGGTGTATTTTATCATCCACATCCATGTTTCATCAATATGTAATATTATTTCCATCTACCTACAATTGTTTAAATCCATTTTTACCCTTCGGTGAGTTTTTAGTAATATCTATGAAAGGAATCTTTTGTCATACGAGGTTCTTTTTGACTTTTCCGACAAAAGTACGAAGAATGTTTTTTTTAACTTATACGGCACGAACGGATTTCTACTGTTTAATAAAGCCTTATTTTCATGAAGATTCCTCTAAAAGATTTCATGACTATTTTCAATAAAATCTCTTTCTTTTAAAATTGCATGATGTTTTGTGAAAAGAAATTGATTTTGAAGAAGAAAGGATATTTTCCTCAGGAATTCAATTCAAGTGTTTTATCAAAATTATTTTCCATCTAAGATAATAAAGGGTTCTGTTTCTATCCATATTTTTACATTGATTTGACTATGTTGTGATGGAATTATGTTTATGAATTCCTTTATCTTATATGAATTGATTTATGATGTCATGATGTTTCAAGAATCCCATTTTTGTTACATGTGTTATGCGATGATGTATGTTTTATGATTATGTGGCACACATAAGAAAGGATTCATTATAAGATGGGTGGGACCTATATCTCCATACAATGCATTGGGTGATGATTTTATATCTCATGAGATAGACATGGCTGGAACGGAAGGTTATTTCGGTTCAGTGATACAGGACTGAAACGAGGAGTGAACTCGGTTCAGAAAGGGAATTTGTCCACTGAGATAGTCTTGGAAATGAGTCATGACTAACAAGAAATGATTTTCTATGATTATGTGTGTATGCCACAAAGTTTCATGTTTTATGTTATGCTTATTGGGATTTCATTTCACTACTATGATTTATCCCATGTTATGAAATTATGCACTCTTTTGCAGGTTAAGATTTCCAAAAGTTATGTTCTTATGAATATGATGTGATTGATTTTCTTTTGTTTACCCTTACTGAGCATTTGAGCTCACCCTTTTATGTTTTCGTTTCCCCAGGATATAAGGAATGGTTTTAGGTAAAAAAAAGGGAAGATCTTTATAGGAGATGTTGATGATCATTCACCACGATTAGAAGATTACGTTCCGAGTTTCCAAAGACACTAAACTATTACGATCCTTGTGTGTATGTACTAAGTATTCCACAAATGTAATGTAATGTCAATGTACGTCAAGTTTCGGGTCTCTACAATCTTTTTTTATTTCATTATCTACCTTGATAAATTATTACTAAACCATGATCATATAATAATATAAAAATAATAAATACACTATCATGTTTTTCTGATATGGTAATTACCTAAAACCATCTCCACTTTTTTAAAATGTGTTACAAAATCATCACCCATGTGTGTGGCAGACTATCGCCTCGCGAACTAATGTTATTCATTTTTTCTAATACCACCTATCACGGCTAGATCTGATGGTGGATATAATGTATGTATATGATATTTATATAATATTTATACCTATGTATTCATAATATCACACACATATATATATTTATTTATTTACATTCCATTTCATAGGGGATATGATAACGTCACCCTTGGTTATGGCAGGCTACTGCCTTGCGGAATGATGTGATTCATTTTTCTGAAATGCATTACATGGAATGTAAAAATGTAAAATTTAATAATTATATATTATATAAATTTCTTAATAATTATATTTATTAATTATTTATCACTATTAAAATATAATATTAATTTCTATCTTTTTAGTCACTTAAAGATGATAAAATCAATTGTGTACATCTAAACTATCTCCTTCTCGAAGAGATGTGGCTCTCAATTTATCACCATAACACATGGATGATATATATATATATATATATATATATATATATATATATTTTTGTGTGTGTGTATTCAAATAAATAATATGGTAAATATGATATTTTCATAATTATTTAATGTTAAAATATTTCAAATCTTCTTTACAAAATTATCATTGAAAAATAGAAATGTTACTCATGCATACATATGACCTACCATATCCATGATCATAATACGTCACCTTTCATAACCATACATCATGATTTTTTTAAAAGTATAATTTATCTATAACAATGATAATTTTTCATGAATATTATTTTTTATATTATGAATCTATATAATTTTCACAAGAACCGATTCTTTCAAGATGTAACATGCATGAAAAAATAAGGCAATTAACTCATGAAATGATGAAAATAATGAAACATTATAAATGGACGAGTGATAAGATATTATAAAATGATCATATAATAACACTTTTGAAAATTATATACATGAGGTTAAAGCATGTCAAACAAAAGATAACTTTTTAGGTTAGGGATCTCATCCCAATTTACACTCCATTGAGTCGTATTTATTATTATGTAGAAATCCAATTTTTTTTGGTTCATATAACACCCAATTAACAAGTGATATAATGATTCAATCATAATTAATGATATATTATATTTTTATTTGAATCATTATATCCCATGGGATTTTAATTGAAAATTACCATGTGGTAAATGTTTTTTTACAATCTCACATTCATTTGTGATTGTTAACATTCACTTGAAATAAAAACATTCTAGGGATCATTTTTTTTGTTAATAAATTTCACAAAATGATTAATATTCTTGTATAATGGATATGATTATTTACTAAAGTATATATAATTTTACATATGCTTTATACATGGACTGTTATTTGATTAATTGAGTAAATATTACGAAATCATTATCATTTACTCAATACAGATATAAGATGATATGGAAAACAGATTCGTTAATTAAACTGGTTTTTCAATATATGGGGAGTTATTTGGACAATAATTGATGGGTGTGGATGGATTTTAAATAACCCATTGATGCTTCGACTGGTCTTATGAGAAAAATAAGTAATTTATAATTAAATTTGTTTTTAACTATAGATTAAACCATCTAGTGGAAGGTATTGAAATTAGAGGTATCATGTTCTAAAGACATAAAGTCCAATAAATAATCATTTCATTTATTCTGAAAAAAATTGTTATCCCTGAGTTTTTTTAAATGATATTATCTCTTTAAGAATTTCAGTGTCAGTTTATTGATTAAATAAAATATGTTTTTAGTTATTTACCTATGAATATTTATTATTATCCATGATATATTTGCATTGATATTATATATACATGCACATCCTTCTTAGTTTATTGATTATATAAAAAGTGAGGTCTGTTATTTAACTTAACATATTGCTTATTCTTGTTTATTAATGACATATTATATTGTACTAAACCCTTAGTGAGTATTTCATATCACCCCTATTTTGTTTCCTTTATCTAAAATCCAAGAAGTTTACTATTAATTATAGTCAGGTATATTCTAGAGGAATTAATGTTATTAACCAAAAAATTATATTTAAATTTATGTATTCAAATGTAATGTAATACTGAAGTACATATTTTTTTACCAAGACAATAAAACAATTAGATCCTCAATGATATGATACCTTGTATCTTATGCCAACGTAAAAAAGAATACACCAGATCTGAGCTACATGGGTTGGGGTAACTAAACTTATCCATTCTAATCATGGTTGATCCAAATCATTTGATTTCAAGTGCCTTATCATTTCCAATGTTTTCAAATACTTCCATTCACTTTTTAAAATTCTTCGAAGTCATTAAATAGATATTGTTGTATGAAAAACATCGACAATCTAGAATTTTTATTCATTATTTATATGATTTTTGGACTACAAACTCACCAATAAAATACCAATATTTTACATTATCATTATTCTTATTATATTTTTGAGTATTATACATCATACTAAATTAGTTAGTTATAATAGTTGTAAATTCAAAAATAATGTTAACAAATTAATAACATCTTCCATAAGCCGCGTAAAATTATTTAAACATATTATCTGCATTTATTTGGAAAAAATCTAGGTTTCTTGTAAATATTCATTCATTAAGTGTGTTGACTCCCACTCAAATATTGTCTCCCATGTATTATATTTTTAAAAAAATTTTAATTAAACCAAAATCCCATTTTATTGTTCCAAAAATTTGTATAGTTCCAACTGTATCTAAAAAATAAAACATTCCTCTATAAAGAACATCTTTTCTAAATGTTTTCATAATATATAATTCCTTATTTTGACAATAAATTTTTATCACACATTAGAGACAATAATTTTTTAATACTTATATCACATTACTATTCATCCAAAACATTTAATTTTAATTTTTAATGTTACCATATATAGTATCGTATAAATCTTAATCAGAATTACTATAATTTTATTATTTCTATTAAATTTATTTCTTTTCATACATGTGTTTCCACATTCATTGATATTTCAACTATTCTCATGATTCTCACTATTGAGCATATAAAATATTATTATATTGTGTTTTTGAACATGAACATGAAATTGTAAAATTTCTTTTAATATTCTAGTCATTATTATTGAGAAAAATTTAGGATCCCTCATTTTCTTTGACATTGTGTTATATTTTAAATTTCAATGTATTCTCTTCCATGAGAAATTCATCATGTTATCAACATATATAGTAAACATTGACTCATTTTCAACATGAAGATAATAAATGTTACTTGATCGTGGAATATAATTCCTTAAATTATTAACCACCTTCACAGGTTTAGATATATTTAAAATACATTCCCTTAGTTCTAACAACAACATATAATCAATTTTGGTTTCTTCCTCACTTTAAGCATTACTTATTAAATTTATAGTTAATTATTAATCATTGAGTTTAGTAATTAGAAAATTTACATCAAAATCACTATAAGTCTCAATATACTCAACATCCTTAATGAAATCATCATCCTTTATTTTTTTAGAATTTCATACATTTTACATTTAATTAAAACATAATGTTTTCAAATTTTATATCTTTATTCTTGAGAAACACCTTAGACTCTCCTCCTTATCTTCATAATTTTCCTTTAATTTCAATTTTCAATTAATTTATCAAAAAAAAATTCATTAAATCTTGACTTTAAACACTATAGTGTTATCTTTCCCTTAAATTATTCTTTCCATATTCCCACACATCTAGAAATGTGAGAAAATAGTTTCAGAAATCTCACGTTTATATCTTATTCTCCTTCAGAATAATATTATTCTTTTTATACTTATTTTTTACTCATTTCTTGTTTCAAATAATTAGAGTTAATTTCTTATCCATCCTTTCACTTATTCTTATAGTAACTTTTATTCCATATTTCACATGTAATTAGAATAATATATATATCATCATGGGGTAGAGTACATGAATCATGTTCTTTAATTTATTATACCTTTTCATTTAACTTCTCTAAAAAATAAATAATATTTTATCAACAACCATTTAATCCTCTAAGATTTATCCAAAAGATCTAATGGTGTTGACAATTTCATTAACACAAGTGAATAATTCGTCTTTTTTTTCATCATTATTCATCTAGTGATCTTTATAATTCATCCTCTAAACATGTAGATTATCTTTATTAACTTTTGTATCTCCTTCATTAAAGATTTCCTTATTTTATAACTTATGTAAAATTACTTTTTTCTTTGTTTCTTTCACCTCTTGATATAATTTTTTAGCAATATATTCTAGGATTTGGTTTCTGTAAAGTCCAGCACTCGTCAAATTATTCATATAAATAGAGTTCATAGAGTCCCCTTTAGCATGAGGAATATAACCATTATTTGTAGCCTCCAAAACATCCAACCTAATTTATAAAATATATAGAGTAATTTTTTCATTATTTATATTTTAATTTTATCAAAAAAAATTATTAGTCCCTTTATAGTTCACTGAATAATTTTTTTTCAAATACAAAATAGAAATTCATATAAAAAAATTTAAAAAACGTATAACCCTTTCACTTCAAACACAATATAGAAATAATTATTGAACGAAACAATCTTAATTTGATACCACAATGAAAACTCACACAATATCAGTGAGAATTCAATAAGGGGGGAAAGACGGAGTAGATTATTTTTTTTCACTTTAGTTTTCTTCAGAAACAACATTTATCACCTGTTAATGGGATATATTTATCATTACTATACAAAATAAATTAGAAACATTGAAGGAAAAATGGATTTTTAGAAGGATAACAACTAAAAATGGGTAGATAATCTTATGAATGAAATAGAGTCTCTTGAGACCATACAATCTATAATTATCATCTTTTTTTGATTAAAAACCAAAAATATTTATCTATATAATCATGATTAAAAATACATCTCACTAATTTTTAATTTAATCCAACAATAATAATGATATATAATTTTTTTTAAATAATAGATTAAATAAAATTATTAGATATCCATATATTTTTTATGGTTGTTTTTATTATCCTTTTATTTTATTCATATCATTCATATTATACTTGAACATTAGTAATTATTCTTCTTATTGTTCTTTTTTATATTTTATCATTGATATTTATAATAATAACTATTAGTAAATAGAAATTTTTTTAATAAAATATTCTTATTATTAAATTTTTTATATTCTTAGACTCTCTCCTGGACTTATTTTCAATTTAATTTTCTAATATTTTCAATCACCAAATTTCATTTGAACTCATATTATATCTCCATGAAACTAAATTTTTTAAAATATTTCAAAATATATAATTAGCTAGAGTCTGTATTTACAAAATATAGAGATGCACTTTATCAAAACATTTTGGGATAAAATGTAGTTGATGATCCATTGTGTGACACCTTACTATGTATATCTCCTCACAATTCACTATTTTGTCTCTTTATTATCACAGTGTGATTCTATATTAATTAAAAAAACTATATTTTATTGGTATTTCATCCTCAGACAGTATCATGGAGTGATCTTCCTCTTCCTTATCTTGTTCTGAAAAAAATTTTGTCTTCTTAATTCAGCATCACTAAATAGCTTATCTTGAATCATGATTATAAGATCAATCGTGATATTTAATTATTAGAGGATTAGTACAACATCAACACATTTTAAAATTACCACAATTATAAACATGTTGATTGGGCCATATCATTTAGTATGATATAGATATATCATACATTATTATTTTCATATATTCTGAATCATTTATTAAAAACGTGAAGGTATCTTCTAAAATACACACATTATGGAAACAAATTGTCATACATATTTGAGAAATTATTTATGTCTCAGATACAAAATCCTATATGTCTAACATCTTACATATAAAAAACATATATACCACCATGCTTTTAAAGAATTTTCTAATTTTCTACTCAAATAAAAAAAAATTATATATCAAAAAACTATGTGTCATATAAAAATATTATATATTTAATTTATAAAAATATTCCTAAAAGGATCCTTATATACTTAATATAATATCATTATATATTTGAGTATGGTTTCTGACATGGTCAATTTTCAAGATAAACACATATATATACCTTATGTATCATAGAGAAAGTTAAAAAAATATGTTTAAAAGAATTTTCCATTTTTTAATAGTCTCCTCAATGGAAAAACCAAAAACATTAAGGATTTTTTAGTATTTTTAATCAATTATATTTGTCTCAAAAAACATCCCAAACTCTTCCAAACAATATCAAATTCTTTTAAAATATCTCCAGACATATTAATATTTGTCACCTCATATAATACCTATATTTTATATGAGTTTGAATATGATTTATTTATTTACAAAAAACATACAAAAGAACCATACACACTTCATCAGAAGGTGAAGAATGGGAATCCCACTTGGAGTTCGTCTGCCTCATAGCTGGAGGGAGGCTAATTTTGCAGCAGATTCCCTGGCCCGCTTGGGTAGAAGTGATGACCCTCTCATCCTCTATAACTCTCCCCTCTCTCTCCCTACAGAATGTGCATCCTTTGTGTTGGGGGATGTGCTTGGGCTTCACCATTTCCGCCCCCCTTGAGGGGTCTTTCTTCCTTTCATTATTTGTTTTTGAATAAAAAATGAACTACTACTACTACTACTTCATTTCTCAACGTATTCTTCATTTATAGGTTAAAAAACTAGACAACCATCATAAGGAGATATTGGGGGTGAAAATAATAGAGGATATCAATTTCTGTGATAACGGTGATTTGATTATAGAGGATGAATAAGTATATAGTAGAGGGAAGGAGAAGGATTATGATAAAAAGGATAATGAAAAGTTATATAAGTGTATTAAGTTGAGGGACCATAGGTTATTCGAGGTAATAAAAACATTAATTTATATTATTTTATTATTATATTTTTACATTCATTTGTCACATATTCCATAGTTTAAAATTAATATCTTCTTGTATATAATCATCATAGTCCACATGAATTAATTACTTTAGAATGAGGTCAAAGAAGCTTATTCTAGTTGTGTAAATGTGTGCTGTTTATGAGATGAGATCTATTTTTTTATAAATATTATTATTATGGATAAAACCATATTATTTAATCATTGGTATAGATTAATAGTGTTTCATAAAAATTTAGATCATTCTTATCAAAAGAAATTTATTTTCTCTAGCACATAAGGTGATATTGAAGTGTTCTATAGGGAATGAAATTTTCATTTAGGTAAGTGGTTGATTAATCCAATGAGAATTAAATTCTACTTCAATAATTTAATTCTTTTTACATATGGGGAGAATATATAGTAGTTACCTATTGTTTTCAGAGATCATTATATTTTTTCTTCAAATAATGATAAGAAATTACCTCATTAAAATATATTAAGTTCCAGAAAGTGGTATAGAAATATTTCCCTCTTATTTCTATGTTATTTTATATTATAGTACCTTTAGAGATGTTTTAGTAGATAATTTGAATTGATGAATCAATTTAATGTGTATTTACTTGGAAGTTTATATATTCATGGGCTATTCTAATGGTGTTCTTAGAGAATAACGGATAAATCATTAGGTTTTATATATTACAAATGTTTGTACTAAATGAAAATGAAGAACTGTTTTCCCCTTTATTGGATATATTATTTTTTGATTAGTTAAAAGAATAGATATGTTTTTTTGTTATTTACATATGATATAAAATCACCAAATGAGTGTTAATGATTATGATATTACTCAAATTAATTTTTGGTTTTATGATGGGAATTCTATGTTTCCTATGATTGAACATGGAGTGATGAATAAACCATATGTGTTTATGGGGAATATAAATAGAGTGATTCAAACTTTTCATGATGATTTTTTATCACTTTTCACTGATTATATTTAACGTTACTCATTCATAAAGTTGGATTAAGTTGGTAATTTCAATATGATGCTAGTTTTTATTACTATTGAAACCAAAATGTCTTAGTTATAATTTTAGATCAGTTATTAGTATGAGTAACTTAGAGGTCACATAGTGTTAGTTAGTTTTGTTTAGTGATATAGAATAATATATGAATAATTTAATGTATTATTGTTATGTCGAATAATAACATGATGAAATACTTCTCGTTCATATCATAAAATGTTTCTAAAAATAAATAAATTTTAAGGGAAAGGTGTGTCATGAAGAAGGGATTGAATTCATTATATAAAGTATGGTTTGTGAGGAATGATTATTCTGTAATTGTGAGGAAATTAAATTATAGTAAATATTTATTCAATATAAAATTATTACTCTATCATGAAGATATATATCACCCTATAGTGAACAGTCTCACTCTATAATCATAATCCTATGAGACTATCATATTATACTTCCTTGTTCGGATAAAGAAATCATTCCATGATTGGTTTAAACTCACCAAATTTCATACTATTTCCTATGAAATTGGGGAATATGGGATAACACTATAACCCAAACCATAATTAATGAAAATTAAGTTTATCTTAGTTTAGAAATAAAGTTGACATTATTTTATGAAAGAGGTCATCAGACCAAAACTTGTTATGAAATTGGAGGAAATTGTTTAAAGAACCATCACATCATTACATAATGAATTATACGATGTCAATATATATATAAAAATATATAATTTAAGGTTTATTTTTGAAACTTTTTTTATTAATAGTCTCTATAGGATTGGGATTGAATTTCAATAGAAAAAAAATAAGAGGTCAACAGTGAGGATTTATTCAAAAATCCAACAAAAGATATGTATGATGTGTTAAAAGTTTTACATGGGTAGTATTTTTAATTTTAATTCTAAATTAATGTTACTTAACATGGAATATAATATTATTTCTATGAAATATATATATGTAAGAGAACATATAACATCATGAGAATTTAGAAAACAATGTTTGAAAGTGTATTCAACATGCAACGTCGTGCTTAAATAACATGTGAAATATATAACAGATATAACCAGGCCATTAAATTGGATAGTGTTAATAATATTAAATAATTTATCTTATACATATATATATATATATTACTCAATATATATTATTGGTAAATAGTCAAACAATTTTTAGAAAAGTAATATAATCATTAAAATTATGTTTTCATCAAAAAAGATTTTTATTTCTTTTCATGAAAAAATATTTTAATTAATCTTTATAAATTTTTTTAAAATATATTTTAAAAAATTATATTCATTTTTTAAATAAGGATAAAAAAAATTATTTGGTTACAAATTTGGTATTTTTCATAAAATATTCAGTTTTATGTAAATTTTGGAAAATGTTTATTTTTGTAAAAATGTAATTTCATTAAAATTAATTAATAAATTTAAAAGCTTCATTATTATTTTCATATTATTTAAATTAACATAATTATTATATAGTTTTATTTTATAAACATAATTACATTTTAATCTTATTTATAATCTATTTTTTTATGTTTGTCGTTTTGTTTCTAAAATTTTTTCTGAAAACTGTTTTTAAGTGATTAATGTTTCTACATTATATATAATTAAAACATCAACTAATGGGGACTTATTTAAATTAATTTTTTAAATTTTATATCATTAAATATTAATTTATATAAATACTATGATTATTATTATTCGTTTAGTAAATATAAAATCATCTATCGATTAAAAAATACACATCTTGAAAACTTTCTTTCTCATCACATCTATGGGATTTCATTTAAATAAAAACATTCAAATTATATAAATTATATATGGTTAAATAAATTCAAAATTTGGGATCAACATAATTTTATATTATATAATTATTTTGACTTATATTTTAATGATAATGAATAGTGAAAATAGTAAATAAATTACAGTGGTCACAATGATAATAGATTAACCAGGGGTTATTTCAAAAAGATAATTTTCAAAATAACCTAAAAACATTTATAAAACTATTTTATGTCTATAATTAGACCTTATACTGTATAAATCTTTCCAATACTCCATTATGGACCCTTTTGGTATTTGACACACTTGCATACACCTTTTTCTTTTAAAAATTTATAAGTGTGTCACTCACCTCACTTATAGATGGACACCCCATCTCCAATATTCATCACACAATAAAAAATTATATTCATCCAATACATGCACAAATTAATTCTTAAATTGTATCCCCTCATCCTATAAGAGTTTTTTTAGAACTATTCTAGTAAAAAAATATCTATAACATTAATGAGGTTATCGGAGAAGTTGTAAAATTTGTAACAATGAGTTTTTTTATTTACTCATCCACCTCTTTAAAATATTACTATAATATTATCATATTATAACAATAGTATCTGAAATATTATGAGAGTTTATTATATTAATTAAATGGCCTAATTTATCTCATATTACATCAAATGGGACATTAAATCATCTTTCATTTGTACGGTGGACTATCGCCTCACAAAGCGAAGAAATTTGTTTTCCATTGTCACCTCTCACATATTATTGTAATGAGTTTTTCAGGTGTTTATATATTAAATCTATTTTATTTATACTTCTGTTGTTATTAAACTGCATATATATTTTTTAGTATCTATTCTATGGTGGGAATGATAGTGTTTCTCATGTGTACGACATACTACCACCCTGTAGAGTGATGTGATTCATTTTTTTAGTATCTATTCTCTTCCATAAGAAATTCTTCATGTTATCAATATATATAGTAAACATTGACTCATTTTCAACATGAATATAATAAATGTTACTTGATCATGGAATATAATTCCTTAAATTATTGACCACCTTCACAAGTTTTGATATATTTAAAATACATTCCCTTAGTTCTAACAACAACATATAATCAATTTTGGTTTCTTCCTCACTTTAAGCATTACTTATTCAATTTATAGTTAATTCTTCATCATTTAGTTTAGTAATTAGAAAATTTACATCAAAATCACAATAAGTCTCAATATACTCAACATCCTTAATGAAATCATCATCTTTTATTTTTTGAGAATTTCATACATTTTACGTTTAATTAAAACATAATGTTTTTAAATTTTATATCTTTATTCTTGAGAAACACCTTAGACTCTCCTCCTTATCTTCATAAAATTCCTTTAATTTCAATTTTCAATTAATTTATCATAAAAAATTCATTAAATCTTGACTTTAAACACTACAGTGTTATCTTTCCCTTAAATTATTCTTTCCATATTCTCACACATCTAGAAATGTGAGAAAATAGTTTCTGAAATCTCACTTTTATATCTTATTCTCCTTCTGAATAATATTATTCTTTTTATACTTATTTTTTACTCATTTCTTGTTTTAAATAATTAGAGTTAATTTCTTATCCATCCTTTCACTTATTCTTATAGTAACTTTTATTCCATATTTCTCAAGTAATTAGAAATATATATATATCATCATGGGGTAGAGTACATGAATCATGTTATTTAATTTATTATACCTTTTCATTTAACCTATCTAAAAAAATAAATAATATTTTATCAACAAACATTGAATCCTCCATCATTTATCCAAAAGATCTAATGGTGTTGACAATTTTATTAACCCGAGTGAATAATTCGTCTGTTTTTTCAACATTATTAATCTAGTGATCTTTATAATTCATCCTCTAAACATGTAGATTATCTTTATTAAATTTTGTATCTCCATTAAATATTTCCTTATTTTATAACTTATGTAAAATTACTTTTTTCTTTATTACTTTCACCTCTTGATACAAATTTTTAGCAATATATTATAGGATTTGGTTTCTGGAAAGTCCAGCACTCGTCAAATTATTCATATAAATAGAGTTCATAGAGTCCCCTTTAGCATGATTAATACAACCATTATTTGTAGCCTCCAAAACATCCAGACTAATTTATAAAATATATAGAGTGATTTTTTCATTATTTATATTTTAATTTTATCAATAAAAATTATTAGTCCCTTTATAGTTCACTGAATAATTTTTTTCAAATACAAAATAGAAATTAATAAAATTTTTTTTAAAAAAAGTATAACCCTTTCACTTCAAACACAATATAGAAATCATTATTGAAGGAAACAATCTTAATATGATACCACAATAAAAACTCACACAATATCAGTGGGAATTCAATACGGGGGGAAAGACGGAGTAGATTATTTATTTTCACTTTAATTTTCTTTAGAAACAACATTCATCAACTGTTAATGGGATATATTTATCATTACTATACACAGTAAATTTGACACATTGAAGGAAAAATGGATTTTTAAAAGGATAACAACTAAAAATGGGTAAATAATCTTATGAATGAAATATAGTCTCTTGAGACCATACAATCTACAATTATCATCATTTTTTGATTAAAAACTAAAAATATTTATCTAAGTAATCATGATTAAAAATACATCTCACTAATTTTTAATTTAATCTAACAATAATAATGATATATAATTTTTTTAATTAATAGATTAAAAAACATTATTAGATATCCATATATTTTTTATAGTTATTTTTATTATCCTTTTATTTTTTTCATACCATTCATATTATACTTGAACATTAGTAATTATCTTTCTTATTCTTATTTTTTATTTTGTATCATTAATATTTATAATAATAACTATTAGTAAATAAATATTTTTTTAATAAAATATTCTAATTATTAACTTTTTTATATTCTTAGACTCTCTCCTGGACTTATTTTCAATTTAATTTTCTAATATTTTCAATCACCAAATATCATTTGAACTCATATTATATCTCCATGAAACTAAATTTTTTAGAATATTTCAAAATATAGAATTAGCATGAGTCTGTATTTCCAAAATATAGAGATTCACTTTATCAAAACATTTTGGGATAAAATGTAGTTGATGATCCACTGTGTGTCACCTTACTATGAATATCTTCTCATAATTCACTATTTTGTCTCCTTATTATCACAGTGTGATTCTATATTAATTAAAAAAACTATATATTATTGGTATTTCATCCTCAGACAGCATTATAGAGTGATGTTCCTCTTCCTTATCTTGTTCTGAAAAATAATTTTTTCTTCTTATTTCAGCATCACTAAATAGCCTATCTTGATTCATGATTATAACATCAATCATGATATTTAATTAATAGAGGACTAGTACAACATCACCACATTTTAAAATCACCACAATTATAAACATGTTGATTGGGCCATATCATTTAGTATGATATAGATATATCATACATTATGATTTTCATATATTCTAAATCATTTATTAAAAACATGAAGGTAACTTCTAGAAGACACACATTATGGAAAAAAATTTCATACATATTTGATAAATTATTTATGTCTCAGAAACAAAATACTACATGTGGAACATCTTACATAAAAAAAACTTATATACCACCATGTTTTTAAGGAATTATCTAATTTTCGACTCAAATAAAAAAATTATATATAAAAAAAATATGTGTCATATAAAAATATTATATATTGAATTTATAAAAATATTCATAAAAGTATCCTTATATACTGAATATAATATCATTATATATTTGAGTATGGTTTCTAACATGGTCAATTTTCAAGATAAACACATATATATTCATTATGTATCATAGAGAAAGATAAAAAAATATGTTTAAAAGAATTTTCCATTTATTAATAGTCTTCTCAATGGAAAAACCAAACGCATTAAGGAATTTTTTAGTATTTTTAATCAATTATATTTTTCTGAAAAAACATCCCAAACTCTTCCAAACAATATCAAATTCCTTTAAAATATCTCCAGACATATTAATATTTGTCACCTCATATAATACCTTTATTTTATATGAGTTTGAATATTATTTCTTTATTTACAAAAAACTAACATAAGAACCATACCCACTTCATTTCTCAACGTATTATTCATTTATAGGTTAAAAAACTAGAAAACCATCATAAGGAGATATTGGGGGTGAAAATAATAGAGGATATCAATTTCTGTTATAATAGTGATTTGATTAGAGAGGATGAATAAGTATATAGTAGAGGGGAGGAGAAGGATTGTGATATAAAGGATAATGAAAATTTATATAAGTGTATTAAGTTGAGGGACCATAGGTTATTCGAGGTAATAAAAACATTAATTTAATTTATTTTATTATTATTTTTTTACATTCATGTGTCACATATTCCATATTTTAAAATTAATATCTTCTACTATATAATCTTCATAGTCCATATGAATTAATTACGTTAGAATAAGGTCAATGAAGCTTATTCTACTTGTGTAAATGTGTGATGTTTATGAGATGATATCTATTTTTTTTATAAATAGTATTATTATGAATAAAACCATATTATTTAATAATTGGTATAGATTAATAGTGTTTCATAAAAATTTAGTTCATTCTTATCAACAGAAATTTATTTTCTCTAGCACATAAGGTGATATTGTAGTGTTCTATAGGGAATGAAATTTTCATTTAGGTAAGAGGTTGATTAATCAAATGAGTATTAAATTATACTTCAATAATTTAATTATTTTTACATATAGGGAGAATATATAGTAGTTACCTATTGTTTTCAGAGATCATTCTATTTTTTCTTCAAATGATGTTTTGAAATTACATCATTAAAATATATTAAGATATAGAAAGAGTTATTGAAATATTTCCCTCTTATTTCTATGTTATTTTATATTATGTTACCTATAGAGATGTTGTAGTTGATAATTTGAATTGATGAATGAATTTAATGTGTATTTACTTGGAAGTTTATATCTTTATGGGCTATTCTAATGGTGTTCTCAGAGAATAACGGATAAATCATTAGGTTGTATATATTACAAATGTTTGTACTAAATGAAAATGAAGAACTGTTTTCCCCTTCATTGGATAAATTATTTTTTTATTAGTTAAAAGAATTGATTTTTTTTTATTTACTTATGATATAAAATCACCAAATGAGTGTTAATGATTATGATATACCTCAAATTAATTTTTGGTTTTATGATGGGAATTCCATGTTTCCTATGATTGAACATGGAGTGATGAATAAACCCTATGTGTTTATGGGGAATATAAATAGAGTGATTCAAACTCTTCATGATGATTTTGTTTCATTTTTCACTGATTATATTTAACGTTACTCATTCATAAAGTTGGATTATGTTGGTAATTTCAATATGATTCTAGTTTTCATTACTATTGAAACCAAAATGTTTTATTTATAATTTTAGATCAGTTGATAGTATGAGTAACTTAGAGGTCACATAGTGTTAGTTAGTTTTGTTTCGGGATATAGAAAATTATATGAATAATTTAATATATTATTGTTATGTCGAATAATAACATGATGAAATACTTCTGGTTCATATCATAAATTGTTTCTAAAAATAAATAAATTTTAAGGGAAAGGTTTGTCATGCAGCTGGGATTGAATTCATTAAATAAAGTATGGTTCGTGAGGAATGATTATTCTGTGATTGTGAGGAAATTAAATTATAGTAAATATTTATTCAATATAAAATTATTATTCTATCATGAAGATATATATCACCCTATAGTGAACAGTCACACTCTATAATCATAATCCTATGAGACTATCATATTATACTTCCTTGTTCGGATAAAGAAATCATTCTAGGAATGGTTTAAACTGACCAAATTTCATACTATTTCCTATGAAGTTGGGGAATATGGGATAACACTATAACCCAAACCATAAGAAATGAAAATTAAGTTTATATTAGTTTGGAAATAAAATTGACATTATTTTATGAAAGATATCATCAGACCAAAACTTTTTAAGAAATTGAAGGAAATCGTTTAAAGAACCATCACATCATTAAATAATGAATTATACGATGTCAATATATATAAAAAATATATAATTTAAGGTTTATTTTTGAAACTTTTTTTATTAATTGTCTTTATAGGATTGGGATTGAATTTCAACAGAAAAAAATAAGAGTTCAACAGTGAGGATTTATTCAAGAATCCAACAAAAGATATGTATGATGTGTTAAAAGTTTTACATGGGTAGTATTTTTATTTTTAATTCTAAATTAATGTTACTTAACATGGAATATAATATTATTTCTATGAAATATATATATGTAAGAGAACATATAACATCATGAGAATTTAGAAAACAATGTTTGAATGTGTATTCAACATGCAACGTCATGCATAAATAACATGTGAAATATATAACAGATATAACCAGGACATTAAATTGGAGGGTGTTAATAATATTAAATAATTTATCTTATATATATATATATTACTCAATATATATTATTTTTAAATAGTCAAACAATTTTTAGAAAAGTAATATAATCATTAAAATTATGTTTTTTCAAAAATGATTTTTATTTCTTTTCATGAAAAAATATTTTAATTAATCTTTATAAATTTTTAAAATATATTTTATAAAATTATATTCATTTTTTAAAAAAGGATAACAATATTTTATTTGGTTTCTATTTTGGTATTTTTCATAAAATATTCAGTTTTATGTAAATTTTGGAAAATGTTTATTTTTGTAAAAATGTAATGTCATTAAAATTAATTAATAAATTTAAACGCGTTATTATTCTTTTTATATTATTTAAATTAACATAATTATTATATAGTTTTTTTTATAAACATAATTATATTTTAATCTTATTTATAATATTTTTTTTATGTTTGTCTTTTGGTTTCTAATTTTTTTTCTAAAAACTGTTTTTAAGTTCTTAATGTTTCTACATTATATATAATTAAAACATCACCTAATGGGGACTTATTTAAATTAAATTTTTATATTTTATATCATTAAATATTAATTTATATAAATACTATGATTATTATTATTCATGGAGTTAATATCAAATCATCTATCGATTAAAAAATACACATCTTCAAATCTATCTTTCTCATCACATCTGTGGGATTTCTTTTAAATCAAAACATTCAAATTATATAAATTATATTTGGTTAAATAAATTAAAAATTTGGAATCAAAAAAATTTATATTATATAATTATTTTGAATTATATTTTAATGATAATGAATAGTGAAAATAGTAAATAAATTACAGTGGTT
Organism: Viscum album; assembly: GCA_963277665.1. NCBI lineage: Eukaryota > Viridiplantae > Streptophyta > Magnoliopsida > Santalales > Viscaceae > Viscum > Viscum album. Next base: position 1,518,221,530 of record OY728131.1, read on the forward strand.
ATAATGATAATAGATTAACCAGGGGTTATTTCAAAAATATAATTTTCAAAATAACCTAAAAACATTTATAAAACTATTTTATGTCTATAATTAGACCTTATACACTATAAATCTTTCCAATACTCCATTATGGACCCTTTTTGGTATCTGACACACTTGCATACACCTTTTTCTTTTAAAAATTTATAAATGTGTCACTCACCTCACTTATAGATGGACACCCCATCTCCAATATTCATCACACAATAAAAAATTATATTCATCCAATACATGCACAAATAAATTCTTAAATTCTATCCCCTCATCCTATAAGAGTTTTTTAGAACTATTCTAGTAAAAAAAATATGTATAACATTTAAGAGGTTGTCGGAGAAGTGGTAAAATTTGTAACAATGAGTTCTTTTATTTACTCATCCTCCTCTTTAAAATATTACTATAATATTATCATATTATAACAATAGTATCTCGAATATTATCAGAGTTTATTATATTAATTTAAGGACCTTAATTTATCTCGTATTACATCAAATGGGACATTAAATCATCTTTCATTTGTACGGTGGCCTATCGCCTCACAAACCGATGTAATTTGTTTTCCATTGTCACCTCCAACATATTGTTCTAAGGAGTTTTTAAGGTGTTTATATATTAATTCTATTTTATTTATACTTCTGTTTTTATTAAACTGCATATATATTTTTTAGTATCTATTCTATGGTGGGAATGATAGTGTTTCTCATCTCTCATTTATATCTATCAGATATATTCCATAATCACCAACTATTTTATTATGGTGAATGTATATTTATTTTTATATCTAATATCAACAATCCATTATATATCATGTTATTTTAAGATTCAATTTTAATGATTTTATCTAGGTGGATTGACTTGAAAGTTACCATGTCGTAAAAAGTTTATTTAGTTAAGTGTATTTCATTGGGTTATAAAACTTCTTCATTGACTCCATAATGATATGATTATGTGTGAATTGATATACATATTATTTTATTCTATATTTATAGTTGTTTGTTATGGATTTAAATTTGATACAAATATTATATCATTTATTAATTATAAAACACAATGGTACAATTTTTCTAAGTGTATTCATTTCAAATTCTCTTTCACTGAGACATACATTTACTATATGCACCTATATTAATTTGTGAGTTGTATATACTATCCTTTTACATTTTATATCATGAAACTCCTTATGTACACGATATTTAAAGTATGATTTTATGATATTCTCTCGTTCGGTATAAGATTGAAGACCTACAAAAGTGGAAAAGGCTTTATGTTATAATATCCATTCTTTTCATGTTTGTATAAGATCAAGGTTACTTTGGATGAAATAATTTTCTCATATTTTCATAAACAAAAAATATATTATTCTCTTATATTTTCTAATGTGGTTCACAAGTTTGATTTCAATTTCCTACCATTTTAATTATTGAAATATCTTCAAATTAAATTGTAAATTATAATTATCATCTATCTTCATTACATCGGGTATCCTTCCCTTCCATATATATGTTTCTAAATATCTTTAAAATGTTATTTCATTAAAATAAATGATTTCTTAATTCTATTTTACACAATATTTTACGTTGTTTTTAATATTTTGAAAATGATATTTCCTAATTTTTCATAAATGGTCACTTTTATTTCTATTAAAAATGTCTTGAGATGAATTTTTTAGGATATATGGATCGAATAGTTTCTCCCAATATTATGTACATTGTTTTTCCTCTATGTTTTGTATAGGATTATAATGTTTTTTCAATGAAAATTATTTTCACAACATTTATGAATTATTATATTAAAATTTATTTTTAAAATTATAAGTATGTATTAATTTAAAAGAAAATTAGAGCTATATTAATGTAATTTCCATTCATCAATGATGAGAACCATTGTTGTTAATTATGCTATAATAGGTATATTTTTAAATTATTCCATCCACACTCTTTCTACGGATTGGTTATGATTTTTTATATGAGATTAATATTGAACTCATTTCATTTCCTGGGTTTAATCATGATTCAAAGAGATTTTTATAAAACCCATTTTTTCCAAAGGTTAATCATGTTTCTAATATATTTTTATGGAACCCATTTCTTTTCTATTGGTTAATCATATTTCAATGATATTATCAGAGAACCCATTAATTTTCGAGGGTTTAATAATATTTCAAATATATTGTTATAGAACCCATTTCCCATCCACGTGAAAATCATGTTTTAAAAATATTTTCATGGAATTAATTTATTTTTCATGGGTTAAATAAGTTATTAAAACAATAATTATTGTTTTGTTGAGTATTAAGGTGAAACAAATGATCTATATAATTTATTTATTATTATTGTGCATTATTAAATGATCAGTGTTCCCATATGGAATTGAGAGATCTTGTTATAGCTTATATGATGGGTGTACCTATATAACACTAGGTGAGATCAATATATATTATACAATGGTTATAACCAGATAGCACTGGGTGGGCATTGTATTTTTTATATAATGGGTGCACCTAGATGGAGATCTAACACATTAGGTCATGATTATGTTCTCTAGATAATTATGTTATATTTCATTATTATATTTATTTCAATTTTAAGGGTTCTATAAGGGTCATATGATGATGATATTCTATGATACAAATAAATTTTATCTATGTTTTCTAGGGGTTTATTATACTCTAATTACTCAAGAATGATATCACATAGCATATGATCATTGATTATAATGAATCTTTAATTTTTGAAATCCATATTATATGTTATATTATTGATTATTTGAGTACTAATGGGTATGATTTCATTTATGATTCTCTCATGGACTCGGATTATTTCATTATACCATTATTCAATTATTATGATCAATGATGAAATCCAATTATTAATGCCTTTTTTACCCTTACTAACAATTTGAGCTCTCCCTTATTATGTTTCCTTTTCACAATGTTATCAAATATGATGTACCATTAAATATTCCATAAATGGTTTAATATATATGATGAGGATGATGGAATAATATTAAATAATAAATGATGGGTTAGGTGGGAGATTTTTAAATTTAAAAACCAGGGATTTATTATGTATGAGTTTTTTAATTCTATAAAACTATAACATTAAAAGGACATTTATAATATAGGTAGCCCAATTTTTCATTTTGAAGATATAAGTTTTGGATGGAACAAATTTGGATACCATAATTGATATCAAATCTTGAAATGTAAATTTTATGTTTTTAGTATTAGATTCAGGAGTGTGGGTTTATCAGCTATTATATTTGGTGTTAAATGAATGTTTTTGATAAAATTTTAGATTTGGATTTTTTTTAGATAATGTTATCTTATTACATTTGGATACTATCAATGTTCTAAAATATTATTTTTGATCATATGTTCAATGTCTTTGAAACCCCTTTTTAGGTTTTTAGTGATGAGATCTTAAAAAGATTAATTACATTTTATTAGACATTTTTTTTGGATTAATGTATTTTTAATGCTTCAGTTTAATGTGATGTATTCCTTTATATATTTTGGAAATAATATTTATAGTATTTAAATAATTTAGGGTTTATGTCATATTGGATATTGAGGTAATTATGGGAACACAATTTTTATCATATACATAATCATTGGATGGAAATTTTTTTTGGTGACAATGTTATTAATTATATTTTAAAATGGGATCACTATATTTTTTTGTTATAAATGTTTAAAGATATGATATCTAATTTAAAGTTTACAACTTTTTAAGTATTTTGTTATTTAGTAATTATTTAGTTTAAACCTTGGTTATAACTATTGAATTTTAGAGATTAATGTATTTTTATCATCATATGATGGTTTACTCGTTTTTTGAATTATCTTACCATGTGCTAACCATTTTAGATTCAGTTAATTTATAAAGATATTTATAATATCTTATTTATCCATTTTATTTTAAGTTCTTTAGGCATTATGGATTCATCTTGGACACTCATCATTGGAGAAAAGATGACAGTGTGGTAGAAATTGATTAATTGTGGAAATTATACTAGTCTAGTAATTGAATTTTCTTATGATTTTATTCAAAATATTAAATTAATTCCTAAACCCTAGGAAATTGATTCTTAAATAATTTTTTTCTTATTACCATCATTTTTAATTAAATAATTTCCCTTTTCATACCTCTTCAGTTTATAGTTTTGGGGTCCTCAATATTCTTATGGATAAATCACATTCTTATGATCAATGATCCCTATCACTCTACATAACTATTTAATAATAATACTTTCCTATGATGTCCATATATTCACTTCCCACTATTTTTTCCTAAATTTAAACCTAGTTTGTGGTATCCCATATGACCATATTACTTACTTTTCTATCTTATCAAGAGGATGTTCAATTAAATCATTTTACGATGTGGGTTTCAAAAAGAAATCTTTATTTTAATATTTCAAAAATCTTATTATCAAGACATATTTCACATTGAAAGAATTAAATTTAATATGGGGTGGGGGTTATGTAACACCCTATGATTTTAGAAAACAATGTTCAAAAGTGTATTCGATGTTCAATAATGAGCTTAAATGTTACGTAAATATATAACCATTGAAACCTAGCCTTAAAAATAGTGGTTATGAATAGTATTAACTATTTTATGAAATATATATTTATATATATATATCCTAATAAATATAAATTATTTATTAATAATCAAACAATATTTTTTAATGTAATTATATTCATTAGAAATATGTTTTCTTTCCAAAGGATATATATTTATTTTCATAAAAAATTATTATAATTAATTTTTGTAACTTTTTGAAAATATATTTGATAAAATTTACTTCATTAATTAAATTGGAATATAAAATATTAATTTGGCTGAAATTTTTGTTTTTTGGAAAATATTGATATTTCAGGGAATAGTAAAAAATACTAATTTTTGTAAAAATAAGATTTCTTTGCAGTAAATTAAGAAATTTAAAGGTAAAATTATGTTTTCATTATAATTTATATGAACATAAGTATTATTTGTTTCTATTTAATATAATTAATTAAATTTGAGTCATATTTCAATTGGTTTTCCATATATGATTTTTTTGTGTACATAAACACAATTTTTCTGTAAAATGTTTTTTGAAGTGCATAATGTTTATCGATTTTAATTAATTAAAATAACCACTATTTATTAATATTTATTTTACAATTTAATTATTATATAAAAATACATATTAATTTATATTCATAAAATTATTATTATTAGTTATATAGTTCATGTAAATTCATTCTTTTCTGAAAAAATACACTTCTTCATTACCTGATTTATCCTTGCATCTATTATTTTTGTTTTAAATTGAATTTTTTTCAATTATTCTAATATACTTTCATAAAAATATATAAATATTAATAATAATAATAATAATAATTAATATTATATAATAAGTTCAACTTATATTTAGACTATAATTAATAGGAAATACAGTAATAATAAATTATCATGGTTATGGAGATAACATATTTACTGAGGGATAAACTAAAAACATAAGTGTAAAAATGACCTAAAAACATTCTAAAAACATTTCATGGCCATTTTTAGACCATATAGTGTTTGTATATCAATAATTATCTATTTTTGACCCTTTTGTAATGTGAAAAATGTGGGTACTTCTTTTTCCTTTGAGAAATTACTTATGTACCACTCACCGCAGATATAAAAGGCCACCCTCTCCACCATTCATCACAACATAAAACCATTTTAGTTTCGAAAATACCTTCCAAAATCACTTCCATACATACATAAACTCATCCTATAATCATTTTTGTTTGGATATAAATTATAGGAAAACATTAGGTATAATCCTTACGATGTGGTCTTAGTAGAGGAAAATATTCTAAATATGCATTTTTTATTATCTACTTCAACAACATTAAAATATTCCTAAAATTTGATCATATTATAAATAATATATAATATGATAAGAAAATTTATTCTATTAATTAAATAACCAAAATCCATCTATTATTACATCAAATGGATCATGAAATCATCATTCGTTTGAATGGTGGACCACTGCCTCGCTAACAAATGTCATTTTTTCTCCATCATAGCCTCTCGTGGATTGCTTTAATGATGGATTTCAAGTATATATATTATATTTTTTACATATTTATACTATTAATGTTATTATTATATATATTGTTTTTCTAATTTCCATTCCCTGTGGGATATCATAACGTCACTAGTGTGTTCGGTGGACTATCGCCTCACAAAGCAATGTGATCAAGTTTTCACAGATAATTTACATGTAAGGTAATAAGGATTATTTTATTGAATATATGTGATATACATGTAATAATAATTATATTAATCATATATTTTTTATTTTAAGAGATAATATATCATTTTCTTTCGTTCATGGAAAAATGTTAACATCATTCGTGTACGTGTGGACTACAGCCTCCAGAAAGTGATGTGATTATTTTTTTATAATCATGTCACAAAAATGATATATATAAATATATATAAAGAAATAATATTCTATTTTTGAGATTATTATAATTATTCATATATAATATAATACATACCTTCTATCCATAATGATCATTGAAAAATGGAGATATTCCTCATGTGCACGTATAGATTATTGTCTCCATGATAGTAACATAGTTTATTTTTTATAGAAAAATTTATAATTTGTTTTAAAATTATAATTTACAAATAAATATGATTATTATTTCATGTTTATTATTTTGGAGATGCAAAAATAGAGACCCCCTTTTTTGTGGTCAACACACCGAATCAGTTTTGAAACAATGAACCAAACATTATCAAATCACACGATGTTGATTTAATTAATTAAATAATTAAACATTTAATTAAAAAATAAAATAAATTATTTCGGTATAAGTTATTAAACCTATAAAATGTAATTCTTAAATAAAATAATTTATGAATTCTTATTATAAATTATTTAAATTATATACATAGAATGTTTGGACTCTAGGTAAAAAAATTTCTCATCATAGTTTTACTTATATGAGAGATATGCCATATTCACAACTTTTTTTAGTATCTTAAACTTAGTTCACTCAAAATTAATTAATCCTAGTATGGAATAAGACCTCAATAATTCCTCTTCATGTGAAAGATACTATTTAATAGTATTCAGGTTCTTTGATGGTAGAGTAGGGAGACTATTCTTATATGATCAAAGTATAAAATAGAGAAATATAATTGTAGTATGTAACGGAAAAAATTGTAAACATTCAGTAGAAGAATAATTTTAAACCATCAAAATATAATAAATAGGTGGATAATAAGATATTTATTACACAAAATTATGTCATTTCACGAGATATAATAAAAGAGATATAGGCTTATACGTCATGTTATACAAAAACTCAAAAAGGCTATAGACGATATCGTATATAATCATAAGAAAAAGATCGGTCCTATTATCTTGTACTCCATCATAATTAGAAAATAATATTTCTATAGTAATATGTTTCTTTATATACCTACGTGTATTCATGATATTTATTTGGTACGAACTGATGACCCAAATAGGGTGTGATATATACTTCGTAGGCCACCTCTAACTGTGAATAGTAATGTTTATCCAGTGAATATAAATTATGTAGTGTTCATTTATGAAAAGGTATGAGAGAATATATCCTATATAAGGGTAGGGTCTATTTACAGAAGGACAACAGGAAGACACCACCATCATCATCCTATGTTGGATGATCTCTGAACATGTAACCAAATGTTTACATATATATGGTCAATGCGCATAGTGACATTTATAGGCATATATATTGATATTACTACTATCCAAGACCAAAGGTGTATCTCATGAATCCATTGGTAGTAAAATAAATCTCATATAATGTCAATGGCTTCCATTCCAACATGAAATATTTCATTTGGGATTCCCTTCCCAAAAAACATATATCATTCAAGACTCTTATCCCTCTAATAATATTTATGACAATCCCCTTTCCCATGTAACAAAAATAGAATGGAGGCCATTATCAAGTATCACAAATATAATGTATTTCATGACCAATTATCGCAGATAAGAAGGAATCCATTCATGAGTATCATAAATAAAAGGGACTCCATGCCTGAGTGTCTCAAATATAAGGGACTTCATGCTCGACTATCACGAATAGAAGGGATGTCATTCCCTAGTATCATATTTATATACTTTTGATCATGCTTTATGATAATACAATGATTTATTTACAATTAATTTATCATGAAGTAGAACTATGTATATTATACATAACCATATAGAAAACATCTAAAGTGGTTGTACAACTAACTACCATTTCAATTATAATGGGAAATTCAATTGGGTTGAAATCAACAACACTTAGAAAGTAGTGTTTCCATAAAACATTTAATAATTAAATTAAGTCATAACATAACACCCTAATGGGTGGAACTTGTTGAGATGGGGAGCCTCCATCCATAAATAAGATAACATGGGAACTTTTAACATGGAAAACAATTTATAATTAGAAAAAAGATTAATTTTAACGGAATCCATCGAAATTACATTGTGTGACATGATGGTGTATATTATAAATTGTCTAATCATTAAGGTTAAAATACAATACCACCATCCTTGTGGTGGAAGAGTAACCTTCATACATTTATTTCATTAAATTGATCTAGAAAGGAATAAATTGAAAAAATAGACAAATCCCCTAATAATAAGGCATATTAGATCACAAAAAAACAGAACATGTGATTGTGAAATTAACTAGGAAAGTATTGACGTGAATTAATTATATTACCAAGAAGGATCCAAAGATATGAACAATTGATCAATCGAAGTATGAATGAGGGAGCTAACTCACATCTTAGGAATGAGGTGAAGAGTAAGCTCTATTTAACGATTTTACATGTGGAATAAATATCTTTACATAAAAAATAACAGTATCCTACTTTCAAAAAATAGGCCATGACATTATAATGATGTGAATATGATTCATATCTTGAATTCCCCAGGGTGTCCCCCCTTCCAGAAAAATCAATTCACATCGTGAATGGGTCTATCCAGACTAATTCCCGCCATCAGTTGCATTCACATCATGTATTGAATTCATGTCGTGAATTTGTTCTACCCCCTCGCTCGAGCCCTATACTACCTTCCATTCCAAAAATAACAAACTGAACCAATGATTAATTTTCTAGGTCTAATCGAAAAACTAAAATCTTAATGTGGGTATTAAAAAAATCAAAAAAAAACCAAAACCTCTCTGGAAAGTAGGGTCATTACAACCTCTCCTACTTAAAACAACACATCAATGATTTTATACTTCTATGTCTCCATAGAACAGGTACTACATGAACTGACCTACCTTGGAATACCTCCATGCTCTAATCTAAAATACATATCTGATGCTCATAAAACAATTTTTCAACCTATATCATATTATTCTCAGGATCAAATGTATGAGATGGTCTAAAATAATAATGGTGAAGCTGATATACAAATATGATGTCATGGATTTACTTGTACGTATGAGGTAAGGCTAAAAAATATGATACCATCTCAACATTCTCCAAGATATCAAAAGTTTTGACCTTATGAGTAGACATATTTCCCTATCTAGAAATACATATATGACCCATTATCAAATAAAATGGAAGAAAACCACTATGTCACACATTGAACATTTAATCTATGTGGAAAATATCAATATATGTCTTCTTCTGATACTAAGATATTTTTATCTGCTTCTGAAAAAATTTACATTCTCTAAAGTCTCAAGAAAAAAATGTGGTCCCAGTAGCACTGCATCACCATACTCTAACAAACATAGGGGTAGGAAAAACACAGTACCATATAAGGCCTCCCAGGGATCCATCTAAATATATTTTTTAACAATATTATTGAATGAAAACTCTACAAAAGTAATATGTTTCTCCCCAGAACTCTAAATTCAAGGACACACGAACAGAGCATGTATTTTAACACATGTATCATACAATAATACAAATTGTCTATATAAGGGTGGTATGTTATACTCTGATTTACCTATGAAATAAATTTTCCCTTTAAACCCTTCCAGAAATGTGTTTGAAAATGAGCATCTTTATATGATACGATCGAACTTGTAACACCGTGAAGGCATACAATCTCCCAAATGAAAAGCCCCCCAATCACATATACTATAAATGTCTCCTTGATCAATAGAATGTGCATGAAATTGGAAAACCTATAAATGATCACCCAAAAATCATCATCTCCTCAAGGGAATCTCGGAAATCCCATCATGTTATCCATGGTGATGTCGTCCCATTTCAACTCAAGAATGTAGGAGCTTGTAGAAGTCCTTCGAGCCATAGGTGCTCCGTCTTCACTTGATGACAAGTGGAACACCGAGTGATAAAACTTACTATCTACCTCGTCATACCTATACACCAATAACTATGACACACATATCGGTACATCATCGTAAGCCTATTGTGTACTAGAATTATGGAGGCAAGATATTCCCTCAGCAACTCTTCTCATATGCTTGAAAGAACCCAGATAATTCTATAGAGGTATAGAATCTCATTGTCTTCGATAACCCAACCAGGTGGTGGCTTCATGTTTGATACACTCTCCCCTAGTACTATACACTTATGATATGAGATTCTCCTCTTCCAAACTCAATACATAAGGGGGGATATTTCTTATAAAGATGCGACAAATGGTTTTCCATGTCACTCATGAGCCTCAATGTGCATCTTATAAAATAGGTCCATCAACTGCCACTTACAACTGAAATCTAGGATGTCCTTTGTATAATTATTCCATATTAATGTGTCAACCACTAAATTTCACTTTTATAATCATATAATCAAGCTCAAATTCTAATTAATGTAGTTATTCTATACACTTGTGCTACCACACATTCAAATTGATTTTTGTGAAATATATTTGATATTTTTGTGATCAATGTAAAAATAAATGTATCCCCAATAGATAATTACTCAAATTTCATAATTCATTTACCATATCTACCATCTTGAGGTCATCCATAGGGAAATTCTTCACATTATGTTTGAGTAGGTGGGACCCATTTGCTACAACTCAAACACCCTGCATCACAACTACTCCAAGAATTATTCTATAAAAATTACAATTTGTTGTATAGATTCCTCCCATCTCTATAATAATCAATAATGATTCTGAATTCATTCTCCCTTTTAGCTTCTGAAAGGTTGTCTCATCTTTTTTAACCATAAAAAATTATCACCTTTTTTTGATAAGCTTGTGAGAGGTGCATCTAGGTAAGAAAATTCCTAAATAAAACATCTATAACAGCCATCCATTGGTATTAAACAATGTATATAAAATAAATTCATGGTATTATTAGAGGAAACAACATTAAATAACTTAATTGGGTCAATAGAAACTCCCATATCTGAAATTATGAGACCACAGAAGTGACCATTATGCTCCCAAAAGTTAAATTTGGTCAACATAGCATACAGTTGATACTCTCTCGGTGTTTTCATTATGATCTCTAGAAGTTTGGAATTTTTTGTCGATTATGAGAAAACACTAACATGTCATCCACAAAGAACAAAAAAAGTGAATACAAATACAGGCAGAAAACGGGATTCATCATATACAAAAAAAACTGTTGAATCATTCTTGATACCGAACATCATAACAAATAATTATACATAACATATCTACATTTTAATTTCATTTTTTATATGTATTATTGTCTCACTCGTACCAAATGGTAGCCTCTCCTCAAATCAATTTTGGAGAAAACCTTTTCTCCTTGAAACTAGTCGAAGAGGTCAATGATATATGGTAGAAAATAGCGGTTCTTAATAATAATATATTTTAACTAGAGTAAATCCACATACAATATGACGTCACTATCTTCTTTCTTGAAAAGAAGGATATGTGATCCTTGTGGTGATGTAATGGGTCATATAAACCCTTTAATTTCAAACACCTTTAGAAACATCTTATGTTCCTAAAGCTCTGAAGGTTTCGTCTGATATGGTAGAGTTTAAAACAGTGATGTAACACCCCAATAAATTACAATATTTTCCTTTTAGAATAAATATAATTTTTTTGCATGATTTTTTTAAAAAATTATACATATCCTAAACACAACACTGAATCATCTTGTATTATATTCTAGACCATGTTTTACCACCTTTTAATGGTAAAAGTTTTTAAAAACTATATTTTGACACTTCTGTGAATTTTATTTTTTAAAATAACTATCAATTTTTTAATTTATAATTTAAAAATTTTTATAGGGTGAATTTTTGGTATTTTTTGAGAAACTTTAAATTTTTTTGAATAGTAAAAATTATTATATTTTAGTTAAAAAAATTTCTTTTATATAAATAATATGTGTTGTAAATTTTAATTTTATTTTTTAAAAGTCTAAGTGTGTCAATTATACTTATATTAATTCTATTTATTTCATTAGAATCAATATCACTTTGAAATTGAATGTAAAAACGTAACACTATTTTGGAGATCTTCTTACTTTAAAAAATTGTTATCTCATCTCACCCATGAGATTATAATTAATCTTAATTTTCTTAATTATATTATTTGAATTTTAAAAATCCTACGTACACAATTTTAATTATTATAATATTTTTTTCTAATAATTTCAACTTAATTTTTGGACAAAAACATTAGTGAAAGTGATTATAATTCATTGTGGTGATTATTGTAAAATTATTCAAACTAAGGGGCCAAAACATAATCTTCATGAGAAAAATTAATCATAAAATTATCGAAAAGTGATTAGATTCCATAAATTATACCATATTCGATATTTTTTTAATTTTATGTGTTGAATGGATATTATTAATTGAAATTTAACAATATAAAACTCTAAGTAAGGAAAAATACAAAAAGTGAACTTTTCTTTCTTTTAACATTGATAAAATATAAGGATATGTAAAAAATATATATTTAAAATTATACATACTCTTTTAAAACAAATTGTTTATTTTTATCACAATAATTTAGAAATAATATTTATAGATGACTTAGTTACTTAAAATTATTAAAAATTGCCAACATAGTGCTTATTTAGTTAATAATAAACTAAATGAAATGATACTATAAATATTAAAAGTGTGGTTTATTGATTGAATTAATGTAATTAATTATTTTTATAATAAATATATCATGTGACACATATTTAATCTCAATATTATTGAATCCAAATATTTTTTTTGATATTTTAAAATTAAAATTAAATAAATAATCTCAAAATTGTCATTTTTATTGTTTTACAATAATTGATTTTATATTAAATCATTTAAAATTATTAAAAATTAATATATTCCTTCATGTGATTTTTATGTTTTAATAAATATTAAATATGGTAAATTAATAAACTATTTAGTATTTTATAATTAACAAATTGAACCATATATAGGAAAAATGTTGTTAAAACGATCCTACTTTAAGTAGTGTTTCAGTTCATCTCATATGCTTGTTTTCAATTTAATTTCCAAATAACATGGTATTTTTATTTTTATAAATTATATATCATATACATAATTTATTGTATCTATATTTAATAATGAATCTACCTTTATTTTTCTCTTAATTGTGAAATTACCTAGCTTATCAAACTAGTTTCTTTAATAAAAACCAAAATAATAAAATTTGTAAATTTTAGAGGTTAAAAGACCACATTATTAAAATGAACATTTCTATTGGTGTTTGGGGTTTTAATAAACCTTTAGTCACTTTTAATCCATTATATTTCCATTTTATAGCCACTTAATGATTAGTAGACCTCCAATTATTGAATACCTTTTGGTATTTACATGAGTGCCACCCCCACCACTTTAAAAAGGAATGAACTCTTCCCCTTAATCACACTACTCAAGAAACTTATGTTCAAAAAATATCTACCAAAATAGTCTCCTAAAATCCCTCCCCTTATCCTAGATGAATCAATTTGGGCATAAGGCAATCTAAGGAAGCCTCTTGGTACAATCCAAAAGGAGTTAATTGATTAAGAGGTAACATCTTTTGTTAAGGTCATTAATTTTATCTCCATTCTCAAACACAAGATTAATATTATTATATGATTATGTAAAAAAATATCATAAATATATTATTTTTATGATATGTTATATACCTATAATTACACACACTTTCATCTAATGGGTATCGAACATATTATTTTTATGTATGGTCAACTAATGCTTTAAGAAATGATGGTTCTTCATTTATACATTAACAACTATCATGGTGGTTATTATGTGGGAAAATCAGATTATATATGATATATATATGATATTTATAATATATATTCTTATTTAATTATTTTATAATAAATTCCTATATACATTCCATTTTTATCCAATATGATAACACACTTGTGGAAGTGTGGACTACCGCCTCCTCAATGTGATAGGATTTGTTAAAACTATATATGAAATGTATTAAGGATGACATTAATAAAAATATATGACAAATAGATATCATACTATAATTATATTATATCTTTATGTACATATTAATTACTTTTCAATATTTTAAAACACAATAATGAAATAAATTATTGTTCATGCGTATGTATGGCATACCGTCTCCACGAACTATGCATTCTATTTCATATATCCCATTATTATAGATTACTCTAAATAAATATACACTGATTATATATGATAATTTAATCATGGTTTTATTTCTTCATATTATTATTCCATGGTCTAATTATTATTGACAATGAGTAACAGGTTAAAAAATGCCCAAGAAAATGAGGCAATTAAACTCAAAAATAGTGAAATTAATGAATGTGTGTTAACAAAGGGGTAATAAAATACTATAAGTTGTTAATAGAGGATATTATAAAAAAATTTGTGGTTCTAGAACAATTTACTAACATATTCTAAACCATTATACAGTAGTATAAATTCCAGACAACCTAATGGAAGGTTAAGGTAATGGATTTTATCTCACTTTTTAGATCTGTGAGATTAATGTCAAATTAAATACATACATCTTTTCTAGGGAATAACTAAAACACATTTTGATGTATTATACAATTATTTTTCTTTATTTAATGATATTAAATTTTTCAATTGATATTAATCATTCATGGATCCCTTCAATCAAAATCTACTTCATTATTAAGGGAATTTCATCTGAATTTACATTCAATTGAGACTTTTTTATTATTAGGCATCAATTCACTTTTATTTGGTTTATATACTGACTTTTTCATGTTATATCATGAATAACAAATTTCTAATAATTTTATAAGTTACATATAATGTTATGTATTCATCATTATTATATATAATTGTCTCAAAGTGGTATGGGACACATTGGAATGTTTAAAGACAGTTCTCCCCAAGAATGTTCTTAATGATTATCTTTACAATCTCACTTTCTAATTATTGATAAAACTGTCTTAAAAAATTAGTGTAATCATTTTTTTGTTAATTTAATTCAATATTCATATTCTTATACATGGATATGTTTATTGCCTAATCCATATACCATTTTTCATACGAGGTTCACTTTGACATTATTATATTCTTTTCGAAAATCCTTGAATGTATTAGAATCCACTCATGACGAATTGACAATATTGGATTCATGGAATAAATCCTTGAAATTATACGATTCATAGCATGAATCCATTAAAATTCTTGATTATTATCATCAATTATTGATAGAATTGGATAAATGGAATGAATCCAGGACCGTATTATATTCTTTACATGAAGCCTTGAAAGTATCAAATTCCCATCATGAAGCGTCGATGGTATACTATATATATATGTAAATAATTAATAATTTCCCTCATCTATTTTCATTTATTATTTATCAATTATTTTTTTCGTCGACATATCAATGGATTTAATTTATTCTCAGTTTATTAATTTATTAATGTGATTCTATTTCATACCTTGTAGTATTAATTATTCCTCATCTAGTTGTGAAAAGAGATTTTATGATTCCATTTTTATTTATTTATTTTTATTATATATCATGTTTGTATTTTCCATTTCCCAATGTATTATGGTATCATGTTTGTAATCAATAGTTTCTAGAATTCTAATCTAATATTTTAGTTTGTATTTTATTCCATGTAGTCACGCCCATTTAATAAAATAATGCACCTACTTTGGGCTTTTAGGGTCTATGTGTTACTGTTGGTATCAAAATAAGTTTAGAAACAACTTTAGAAAATAGATTTAGAAAATGTATAATAGGGAACATACCCCAATAATTGAATTTGTGGATAACAATTGAAGAACATATGAAAATTTTGGTAAGGTAGATATTATGTGGGTATTACTTGAAATATATTAGTTTATGGATACTACAACTGGATGTGGTTCTTCTAAAAATGTTTTTATGAGTACTAACTCTGACAAGGTGTTCTAGGCTTGACTTAATGTTACCTAGTATACAAAAACGAGCCTTTCTATACACCTAACTCAACACTCCCAAGGGATACACTTAAGATAGTTCACTATTTCATTTCCTTCAATTGTGAATGATTTAAAAGTAATGATATTAGATAATAATCTATTTTTATGGTTATTATATTAGTGTTAAATTAATTTTTCAATTTATTTTAATTGTTATGCTATATTTATAATCTGAATAAGTTTATAATTTAAGGATCTAATCCACTATGTGAATTTGTATAGAAATTGATCATATTAAAAGGAATTTGGACTCTACCAATGTACATGATCCAAAGACTAATAAGGATCAAATCTTTCATGGCCTTAAAACAACATTTCAAAGGGATATAGCCTCCCATGTATTTTCAACATATACGAAAATAGAATAATGTGATTAATGGATAAGTAAAGAGTAATATTAGTATTATGGCTTCAAAGGGATGCATGAAAATAAGAGGAAAGCTAGGAATAATAAAGAAAAAGATATTATAGTAATGAATTATTTTCCCACATGATATAATTTTGGAAATGAATACCTCGATACATTCTGGAATGGAATGGGAGTTTGGTATAATTTTGGGGAAAAGGTACACCGTGTTCATAGTTTTGATGAAATGAATAAAAATTATAATGAGAAATGTTTCCAGAGCAATTAGATAGGAATCTATAAAAATCAATGTCACCTGTGTCAGATTAATATAACCCAAAATGGTTAATGGATAATGGTCAATATTTTGTTGCCACTACTGATGAAGAGGAATGATTAGTGTTATTATGTTTGGATTAAAAAATAATTTCATTTTAGCATTTTATCTGTGATTTAATTGTTATAATTATTTTTAACTATCTAAGGATTTTATTTCAGTACATTATCGTTAAGAATTTGTGATCATATGTTCAATGGTAACCAAAAAAATTATTCTATATAAATTTAACCTTTTCAAAAAACAAAATATTTAGTTAAATATAACCCCTAATATGTTGCTGATGTTGAGATAATGATGAATAAATTATTTTTTTAGATAAGTGTTGACTACCAAGAAACTGATTAATAACTTGTCAACAAGTGTTTTATGCTCTCATTTATGGAGTTTACAGAAATTTTGGATTTATGGAATATATTCAATAACATGAGTTTTACATAAAGAATATGGAATAATGACTGATCCCAATAAAATATTATTGTAATTCAAATTATTAAAAAATTCTTGGAGAATACATGATGAAGGTGCTCACATATTCTATAACACCCAGATGTTTTTTTTGAAATATTTTCTTTAAGAAAAATTATTCTTCACTAGATTTCTTTTCACGTCATCGTGATTTTAAACGAACCATTAGATTTCCTTATTATAAAATTACTCTTATAGCCTAGCTGTTAAGTTAGCCGGAATAATTACAACTATCTTATTAAAATGCATTTCGAATTCATTATCAAAAAAATAAATTAATTATATATTTGTATTTTAGAGTAAATTAATTTTGATAATGAAATTAATGTGATATATATTTGTTATATACATAATTAAATATTTTTTATACTCATCCAATGGGTATTTTAGTCATAGGTTATAAATAGAACTCAATTTGATGTATAAAAACATATTTTTATAAAAAAGTTTTATTTTACACCATTGAAAAGAGAACCCATTTTAATTTATGATTTTGACAGAATAATAATTTTTATATGAAAAAATAAACATGTTATTTTGAAACAGAATATAAAAATTTTCTTTGGTTGAAATTTTGATTTTTTTCTGTTAACATGTATGTTTTCATGAATTGTAAAAATATAATAAATTTTAATTGAAAATAGATTCTTCAATTGAAATAATATAAATGTTTAAGTAATAATATTTAATTGTTTAAAAATATAAATAGAATATAATTCCACTGTTTAATATAATTTTGGTCATTATAATTAATTTTACAATAAATTCAGATGTAAAAACATTTCAATATTTCGCAATATTATAACTTTTAAAAATTGTTTTCTCATTTCAACAACGAGATTAATTTTAAATTAATAACTGAAAGATCTATGTTTTGAATTTTATAAAATGTATTCCATATTTTGAACTTGTATGTAAAAATTATGTTAACAGGATAATTTTATTTTTGGGTATTGGGAATAGTAATTTTTGGTAATAATTTTTTTACCATGGTAAAAGATAAATTAGGTAATTAAATGTAAAAATAATATTATAAAATTATCCAAACACCTATAAAAATTCTATTATATGACTAAATTTAACTCTTATAATCTATTGTGTGAAATGGAATAGCTTAGTTTCCACTTACCTATGAATATGCCATAAATATAATAAAAACTAATTAATGTGACAAAATGTCACAATCTCATTTTATATAAATATATTAATTTTAATAAATGGATGGCTAGGAGATAATATCAACTATATATAGTCTGTTTTAATATAAAATAATGACCTACTTCATAGAAATTTATTTAATTTTTTTAGATATTAAATAATTACCATTAATGACGACACAATAGTCATGTAGAAATAATTTTATTAATAGAAATATCAAAAAATTAAAAATATTAATATAAATATCATATGAAAAAATTAATATATTCTCTAATAATATTATAAATGAATATGAAAATTTAAGGGTGTATTAAATTTTTTAACAATTTAACTTTTTGTGGATTTTATCTAAAGTCAAATAAATGGATATTGTCAATACTGATACTGTGGATATTTTATAAAAATATCAATTTTTATATTATTTAAAAATAATGAAAATATTAAAAAATGTCAATGTGATATGTATAAGGTATAAAATTTCATAAAATATCCATTTATGGTAAATTAACACCACATATGTAAATATTTATAACAATTAAATATATAGAATTTTATACCACAATTAAAAATTAATAGAATAACTATGTGTAAGTTAAATATATATGGTTTAAATTTAACAAAATTACTTGTCCAAAATAAATTTTTTGATTATATTAAAATCCTATATCATACCATATTCGAAATTGGGTCATTTATGAGGTTATTGGTTTGGGATTTATTTTATTGTAAATTATTATTTACAGAGTTTCAAAAGTTCCCCTCAACTCAATTATAAAATAGATTTTCCTTCATCAAATAAACACTTCATTTTAATCCTTTAAGATATTATATACCCTACCAATTTTTTCTAAACTTCTCTATTTTCATTCAAGTTGTTCAGGTCATCTTCAAAGACCATCTCTATTTCTCTAAGAAGAGATTTAGAGGATGCATGTTGAGGTAGAGGTAATCACTTTTACAGATTCTTAAAAACATCCTTCTTCTTATAATACCTCTTCATTAGTTGTTTCATTATAATATAATAACATCATTATCACTCATATAATTATATGTCATTACAAATATTGAATGACCATATTTCACCTTCTACTCACCCGATGTAAAATGAAATCAATGTGCATGTGAATGTATGACATACCATCTCCATGTTGTGGTGAAATCTATTTTTCACAACCACCTTACTATGATGGTTATTATGATGGAAATGATAAATATGTATTATTATTATAACATTTTACTAATAATTAAATATTATAAACCCTCCACTACAATTCCATTCCACAATTTTGGGAATTATATCAACGCTTGTGTATACGTACGACTTATCATCTTCATAATGAGATTTGATTAATTCTACATGTTCCTTATTAATCCATGATTATATACCTGAATTTAATGAATAAATATGATTTATATTATACTAATATCATTATATAAATTATTTAACTATTACCTAATAAGTGGAACATGATGTTATTCGAAAAATCTTTCTTAAGAACATAACACAGTTAGAATCCAAATAACGAGTGACAATGAAATTTTACTGACAACAAGATGATATATACTCATATATGATATCATAGAAATGGAAATTATTCTAGATTAATTTAATAAAATTATGTAAATAATTATACAGGAGGTTCGGGTACATGCAAAGGATATCATAACAAAGGTGTGGGATAATTTTACAATATCATTTTTATCGAAGATTGTTTATACATAAGTATTTTCATGTGTATATTTATCATCCACATTCATGATTCTAAGTTATTTAATTTTATTTATATTATTATACAGTTGATTAGTGTTAATATTACTCATTGGTGAATTTTTATTAAATGTAATTAAAAGAATCATTTTTTGTTAATTGATTTGAGGTACTTTTTGACTTTTTAGAAAAAATTATGAGAAGAATGTTTTTTAACTTATACAACATGAATTGATTTTTATGGTTTAATAACACCAAATTTCCATGAATATTACTCGACACAATTTCAATATTATTTTCATCAAAATTATTTTCTTTTAAAATTGTGGGTCTTTTTTAGAAAAAAATGTTTTTTAAAAAGAAATGATATTTTCTTCAAGAATTATGTTCGAGTGTTTTATCAAAATTATTTCCCATATAAGATGACATAGTGTTATATTTATATCCTTATTATTAAATTTATTTGATTGTGCTTATGATGGAATTATGTTTATGAAATCTATTTATTTTAAATGGAATATGATGGAATAATGGTTAATAAATCCATTTTATTTCTTGGGTTATGCTATGATAAATGATTTATGTTTTTGTGTCACACGTAAAAATGGATTCATTATGAGATGGATGGTACCAATATCTCCCTAAAATAAATTGGGTAAATATTTATATCTTATTATATATATATGACTATAATGGCAAGAAAATCTGATTCAGTAATACAAGGGTAGAATGAGGAGTGAACTCGGTTCAGTAATGGACTTTTTCCTCTATGATGGTCTCGACAAAGAGACTTGATTAATATTAACTGATTCTCTATTTATTTGTTTTTATGACACAAAATTTCATTTCTTCTGTTATGACTATTGAGATTACATTTTCCTTTTAATATTTATCCCATGACATGATATTCTGATCTTTTATATGGTAGATAAAATTTTAAAATGTTATATTCTTATGATTATGATATATTTGACATTTCCCTTATTTACCCTTGTTGATCATTTAAGCTCACCTGTTTATATGTTTATTTTTCCGGGGTCATGAAGAAGGATATTAAGTAATATATGTCAAAAAAGAGTATATTTTTGAATTAATAAGAATGATACAATGTAGATGTTTTCTGAACTAGTTGTTTCTGGTTCCTAGTTTCTAGAAACACTATACCTATACAGTCCCAGCATTGTTTTTTATGTTATGTAATATATATTCCTCAATATTGAATTTATATCTTCATCTAATGTATGTTCTATTATATATTTGGTATGTGATGATTAAATATCTATTTCATGAAGATTAAATGATAATGATAAGATCATTTGGGAAATTCAATGACCATAATTATATGGTGTTGAATCGTAATCTTTTTGAAAGATTAACCATTTATGAAATGGTTTAAGATGATAATTGGATGAGATTTTAGATTTTAATTTCTAACATTACCATTTGATGCATCATTTTCTAAATTATTAAGTAGGAATAGTTCAAAGAATAATCAAGGGAAAAGATTATGATTATATAAATGTATATATACTTATATTCATAAAAAGTGAATGAATTATAAATGTATATGAAAAATATTCTTGATAAAAAAAATTATATTACATTAATTTCGAAAAAATATATAACTCCCCCTTATATCATCATATATGTATGGCCTTATGGTAGTTAACATTATCTTAACCATATTCTCTATCACTCTCTATTAGAAATTTATTGTAATATTTTTCCGATGTATCCATGTTTCAATTTACCATTTATGTTCACCTAGTGGGGAACCTAATTGAGTGAACATTATACTTTTTGTTTCTTCATATTAATTGTTTGTGTTATTGATCCTATTTATGATGTTGGTTTTTCAACAATAGTATTCTCAAATAGAAATCCCTTGATTACCAAGATTATGTTAAAACCGTGAGGAAACCTTTTAATTAAAGTGGGGAGAATGTGACACCCAATACATTAAAAAATTTTACATCAATAATAAATAAAAAAATTTCATTCTATATACACAATGTTAAACATAAGCTACATACCACATTAAATTATGTTTTGTTATACACATAATCGAGTTTTACCACCTTTTAATGGAAAAAATATTTTTAAACTATATTTTGAAACTTTTATGAATTATATTTTTATAAATAAACACTAAATTTTTTTAAATCATATTGTCTTAATTATATTAGGGTATATTTTTCTTTGATTTATCTAAAAAATGCATTTTTAATGAATAGTAAAAATTATTGTATTTTAGTTAAAAAAGTAGTATTTCATTATAAATAATTATAAATGTTAAATTGTATTTTAAATTTTTTAAAATATAAATGGATAAATTATACATATATACATATAATTTAGTTCATTTGAATAATTTTCACTTAGAAATTGAATATAAAAACATAACAAACATTTAGATATTTTTCTACTTTAAAAAACCATTATTTCCTCTTGCCTAAGAGATTATCATTAATCTTACGTTTCCCACTTATTTGATTTCAATTTTGAAAATATAGAAATAAAATATTTTAAATAATATAATATATATGGTTTAATAATATAAAATTAATTTTTGGACTGAAAATATTTTTGGAAGTGATTAATGTTATGTACGGTGATTATGGTAAAAGTACTCTTAATAAGGGACCATACCTTATTATTAAGAACCAAAATGACTTAGAAACATGTCAAAAATCATTTATATGCCAACTACTATAACATATAGTCTCTTGGTTATAATTTTATGGGATAATGTGATGTTATTTAATTGAAAACTCTACATAAATGGTAACGTAAGGAAAAAGACAAAAGGGGGACATTCCCTTTCTTTAAATTTTATAAAATATTGAGATGTGTAAAAAAAACATAATTTTTTGTTATAATAATACTTTTTAAATATAAAATAGTTGATTTTATCATAATAATTTATCAATAATTTTTATATATTATTTAATCCATTAAAATTATTAAGAAATGAAAATGTAATGATTATTTACATAATAATAATCATAATTAAATTAAACAATATATATTAAAAGTGAGGTATATTGATTGAATTATTTTATTTAATTACTTTTTAATATCACTATATCATTTTAAATATTTTAAAAAATAATATATTTTAATCCAAATATTTTTTTGACATTTTAAAATAAAAATTAAATAAATAATGTCAATTGACATTATTTTTATTTTACAATAATTTATATTTTATTAAAAGGTTTTAAATTATTACACAATACTATATTCTACCTAGTGATTTTTAATTGCTAATATATATTAAATATTGTCTATTAATATACCAATTTTCAGTTTATAATTAACCTATGTACCCATATATTGTTAAAACATTGTAAACATGGTCCAAGTCTAAGAAGTGTTTTAGCGCGTCTCATACGCTTGTTTTAAAATTAATTTCCAAAAAACATGGGATTTTAATTTCATAAATTATATATCATATTAATAACTAATTTATTCTATATGTTCTAATAAATATCACTTCATTTTACTCTTAATTGTGAAATTACAAATGTTATAAAACTAGATGCTTTAATAAAAACCAAAATGATAAAATTTGGGAATTATAGAATTTAAAGAACCACATTTTAAAACTGAACATATTCATTTGTATTGGAAGTTTTTAAGGAAAATTATTCACCCTTAAGCTGTTGTTTTTCATTTTGGAGTCACTTTAGGTAATATTGATCACCCATTAATGAATACATTTTGGTATTTACAAAAGTGTCACTCCCCGTCCACTATAAAAATGCAAACACTTTACCCCTTACTCACACCTCTCAATACAATTATGTTTGTAAATGATATGCACAAATTGTATCAAAAAATCCCTCCCATATACCTATAATCATCCATTTGGGAAGAAATCCACTCAAGGAAGCCACTTGGTACAAACCAAAAGGAGTTACTCGATTAAGAGGTAACAACGTTTATTAGGGTCTTTCGTTTTATTTCCATTATCCAACCACGAAATAATTCTTATTATATTCTTGGGAAACAAATAACCTTAAATAAATATACTTTAATGATTTTATGACAATTTTTATACCTAAACTTACACACACGTCCATATAATGGGTAGTGAACATGTTGTTTCTCTGTATGGCAAACTAATACCTCACAAAACTACGATTGTTCATTTTTCCTTTACCACCTATCATGGAAGCCATTATGTAGGAAACTATACTTATATATGATATGTATGATATTTATATTATCTATATAATTATTTTATTGTTTTAGAACACATACTTATATACATATTATTTTAGGAAAATATGAAAACATCACTTGTGGAAGTGTGGAATAATGCCCACTCAATTTTATGTGATTTGTTAATGATATATATGGAATGTAATAACGATCATATTAATAAAAATATATGACATATATATATCATAATAGAATTTTAATATAAATTTATATACATATCAATTACTTTTCAATCTTTTAAAATACGACACGAAAATGAAAGTATTGTTCAAGTGTATGTACGACTTACAGTCTCCATGAACAGTAAATTCTATTTCATATCTCCAATTATAATTGATTAATCTAAATACTTATATAATTACTATACATTATAATTAATTAATTGTTAAAATTAAATATTTGAAGATATCATGATCTAATTAATTATAACAACAAGTAATATGTTGAAACATTCTCGAGATAACCACGTAATTAACACCAGAAATAGTGAAATTATTGAAAGAGGGCTAAGAAAAGAGTAATAAAATATTACAATGAGTTAACATATGATATTATAAACATGATTATGGTTATGGTATCATTTATTACAATATTCTAAACCATTATATAGGATGATAAATACCAAACATCAAAACGGATGGTTATGGATAGAGATTTTAATCTCTCTTTTTAAATCTGTGAGATTAATGTAATATTCACTACTTACTTATTTTGTGTGGTATAAATACTACCCATTTTGATTTATAATATCATTATTTAACTTTATATCAAGATATTAAACATTTTAATCAATTTTACTTTTTCTTATAACCCTTGACTCAAAATCTACTCATGTATTAAAGGAATTTCATCTCAATTTAAATTTCCTTGAGACATATTTGTCATTATGAATCAATACACTTTTTAGGTGTGTATACTGTGTTTTTTTGTTTATATCAGGAACCCCCTAATTCTCATGATATTATAAGTTTCATTTAATTTTATTACTTCTTTGGGATTATTATTTTAATGTTTTATTGTGGTATGGGACACTTTTGAATATTTAAATATTGTTCTCCTCAAGAATGTTTTTAATGATTATCCATAAAATATCACTTTTTTAATGATTGATAACAATTTCATGAAATAATAAATTTATTATATTCTATATTTTTTTTTGAAATTTACTTGAATATACATATTATTATATATGTATAGGTTCATTTCCTAAACAAAATACCATTTTTCATATGGGTCTCACTTTGACAGTTTTAGATTCTTGTCATGAAGACTTGAACGTTTTATATTCTTTTCATAAAAACATGATAGTATTATATTCAAGGAATGAAAACTTGATAGTATTTGACTCTTGGAATGAATCCTTGAAATTATTATATCCTTGGAATAAAGCCTTTATATTATTAGATTCATGGTATGTAGCCTTGATAATATTAGATTCTTTTAATGAATCCTTGAAAGTATTAAATCTTTAGAATGAACCCTTGGTGGTATATTATAGATATCATAATTAATAATTTACCTCATTTAGTTTTAGTTTTTTTATCCATACTATTTTCCATCGATATATCTCTAGTTGTAATTCATTTTTCTTTTTTGATCTATTGAATATTATTCTGTTCTGTTAACATTCCATATTAATTATGCTTTATATTGTTATGAAAATGAAATGTATTCTCAGTTGATTAAAATTCAATTTAGATTGATTCATTATTGATTCCATTTTATTTCCCCTTACATATGATTTGATCTAACAGAAATTATGTTTAATTTCCCCATATTATAAAGAGGAATTATTTGAATATGTTTTCAATGATTCTGCTTATCTCTTTTTATTATGTATCATGTTAGTATTTCCCATTTCCAAATGTATTATGGGTATCATGTATGTAATCTATCTTTCTAAGAATGGTAAACTTTTCAATCCCTTGGGATTTTATTCCTTTTAATCATGCCAATTCAATTAAATAATTCATTGAATAAGGGCTTCTGGGGTAAAGGTTTCACATGTGAAGCTCCTAGATTTACCCCAATAGTGAACTGAACTTCTCTCATAGAAGGTAACCTAGAAAATTATTTAATGAAAATTCCCATGTAAAAATCCACAACAATAAAATGTTTGATACATGGTATTACATAATCACTCATAAAGTGACTAGCTAATTTCAATTTCACTCCACCTATCCCATTGTGATTTTATCTGGTTCAAATAAAATGGAAATCACATTCACCATTATGAATATAGGTACTTCCCTCAGGTTATGTAAATAAAACCTTCTTGTGAAAGAAATCAACGTGATCATGATAAGACACTAACCAATCTATTTCAAGTATGACATCGAATGATATCATCTGGATTAAGAAGATGTCCCACACAAATAGGTACCCACATATCATATGGGGCACTCCATGCATTGATTTACACTCTCCAATCGAAGCTCAAATAGTGTGTTGTGAGTCCTCATGCCATAGAAGTATTCTATATCTAGTCCCAAAAATTCCATAATTTCCTCATAAATTAAATATTTTGATGACAATTTATCAAAAATGTATGATACAAATATGGGGGATAAAATATTAGTACCTATATCTATAGATTCCCCAACACTCTACTCCTTTAGAATTGGATAAACAACATAGAAATCGAATGATTCATGACACTAAGATAAAACCTAGATACACCGAGTAGGTTTTTAATACTGGAGATGAATGTTTAGGCCCTGACTACGTCAAGCAGGACCACCTCCTTGGCCTGATTAGCATGTAGTACTCTAGATAGATTCTATGAAAGGTACAATTAATCTAGAAATCAGAACTAATTCAAATCAACCCCACTAAGAACATATTGAAAAATATTGTAAAATATTTGAAGATGACCCAAAATTCTGAATCCTTATCATTCAACAAAATATCTAGGACACTAGGGATTTAAATTTCCTAGAATTATCACTTCAACAGAATCACCGTTTAGCGGCATTTTTTTTTGCGTTTAGCAGTGGTTTAAACCGCCGCTATACTTTTTGGCGGCAGTTTACAGATACCGCCGCCTAATATGGTGCCAAAAATCTATTAGAGGAAGTTTTAACCTTTAGAGGCAGTTTCAGGAAAGCGTCGTAGGTGCCTCATTTCGTGGTGATTTTCCGGAATTTAGCGGCGTTTTTACGAGTCCTGGATATCTCTTTATTCATGGCGGTTATAACCGCCACGAATAAACTGAATTTCCAGCAACGGTAAAACCACCGCTAAATTCATGTAAACCGCCGCAGAATGAGGCAGCCATGATGATTCTATTTAGCGGTGGTTATAACCGCCGCTATAAGTAAATTTTATTTTACGTTTAGCGGCAGATTAAATCGCCTTCAGTATACATTTTGCAAAGGTTAAAACTGCCGCCAAAATCTACCCAAAATAAAAAAAATAATTATTGGATTCTGCTATACTACTTCCCAGAAAAGTAAATAAAACCAGAAAAAACAATCAAAGGTTCCAACACATTCCTCATACTCATGTATACAATATCCTAAATAGTAAATAATATGAAGATAAAACTCCATTAATGCAACATTGTGACATCCCAAACTAGATTCCACTATATCTTATAACTTCACTTTCTTAGGATAGATCATCCATAGCGATTCCACTCTACTTATAAAAATTGATAATTGATGAGTTAGTAGTTATATTAGTACCAACCCATTTATATAATGATTTTTTTGGTTTTGTGGCCCAGAAACAATCTTTAATACTTATAATAAATTTGAACTAATGAAATAGCTTAAATAACACATTATAAATATATTGTTATAAAAAATCATATTGTGGGAATAGTTTTAGAGTTACATTGGGATATAGCATTTATAGGAATGTGGATATTTCCAGTGAGTCTTAGTTGACATCATATTATGTTAGAATATCGGTTAGGTATTAACTACGTTGTGGTGAGTGATGTACACCAGAGTTTTTAGTATTAAAGCTATGTTATCCTAGTTCCATGGATGACTATGTAAGAGGATCGAGTTTTATAACATCATCAATCTAGGTTAAAGTTCAAGATTTAGTTATTGATGTTGATTGAATGTGTGCACATGGAATGATGATTTCATAATACATGTGATTATGAATAGACCATTTCTAAATATTATTAAGTGGATGATGTAAATCTATGTGGTAGGAAGTGAACCACAAGTTGTTCAAGGATGGAATATTAGTTCCCGATGAGGCTTCAGCGTATGCCAAGGATGGATTGTTGTGATGGAACATGGTATAATTATGTTGAATCACATCTAGAAACCATGTTCAGTGGTGGACATAGTGTTTTTCCTGGGAATTAGATTCCTATTTTTATTAAAATGATGAATATTAAAATCCTATGGTGGGGAGAATCACACAGGTCATGGAAAATATAACCTTTAAGAGAGTGGTTACTGTTAAATTCCTATTTTTTTGTAGTGTATTTACTGTTGGATCGATATAAAACTGTTATTAGGTGTCATCTGGCTATTGTTAACCCACATAATCACTCTAAGAAACAATTCACAGTGATAAAAAAACTACTTCCCTATCTCAGAAAGGATACACCCTAGGCCACAACTTCATCTTCCTTTAGGTTATTCAATGTGAGTAGGGCCTGATACACTATTTCTGAAATAAGGGTAAATTTAAAAAAGTTCACCTACTATCAGATGTATTAAAAAACCCATCCTATAATCCTCTCGTTTTCATCAACACATCACTAGTATGATTCAATGAAAATCATTGAACCTCAATGAAACATGTTAAATATTCCATCATAGGAATAAGACCATACTGTAGATTCATAAATTTCCTAAAAAGGTCCAAAGATAGCATTTTTTAATGAAGTAATCATAGAAGGTTTTCTCGAAGTCCACTCAGACCATACCTTTATGTTTAACATCATGGATAAGAATATCCAACTACCACTTGATATAATCTTTGAGCATATAAGTTACAAGTTTGAACCAACTCTTTGAAGCCATATCTGGATGCCTGATGATCGATAAAATGGATTATAGACACAACCCTGCTGTTTGATGGGTTTAATCCCCTGATAAGGTGGGAGGATATTTCTGGTAGAATTCCTATGTCATCACTTCCATAGAAATGGATCTTCATGGATATCCCTATAATGAATACATAATCCAAAGGAGGCTCTCACAAAATAGATCATCTATACCCAAATTAGGAAAAATGATTTATTCTTAAAGGGGGACTCCTATAGGTAATTCTGGTGGGGTTAGACACACCACACCTATAGAATGATCATCATCACCCTCCTAGTGCATGAATCAAGGACATCAAGGTTCCATATATCTATAATTGTTAAACTCACAAATTAGATAATATTTAACTATAGATATAATCATCTATAAAAAAGGATATGTAAAAAATCATTCCTATAACAATTAATAACTCACATCCTTCTCCTAAATCCAATTATATGATATATGAGATGTCAAATAAGTCACATGAGACACTACCTACTACCCAATACTAAAGTCATTTTATGTTCATGGTCTCATATAACACAAAATAATTTTTAGTATTTGATGTCTCAATTGAAAGGTATAGGGGAAAACACCCTTTACATTTTGATTAGAATCCCCGTTTAATTGTAACCATATATTTTAAAATTTTAAACTTTTCTATTTATAAATTTCAATTGGTATTTTATAAAACTATGAATTAACCCTTAAATCAAGTAGGCAGATGTAACATGTCATATAATATTACTTAATTAAAAGAATAACCCTTGCCAATTTATATAATTACATTAATCGTAATGTAAAAATTTTAATAATGTAATCAAATCAACTAATTTTTCATCAGATTGAACCACTAGTCCATGGATCAACCATTGTATAATTGGTTAATTAAGGTTTTATCATCAATACATATTGGAAAACACCATTTAGGTTTATAAAGATACATTAATTAATAAAATTATTTTTATCAATAAAATGATTTTTATCACATTTTAATAGATAGTAGGTAGGTAACATACAAAAATAACATAGAATATAATAAATTCAACCAACAATATATATCCATATGGAATGGGATAATGGATGAATATGAATTATCCAATGCCTATAATAATGATTTAAATGATATCCCTTTTCATCATCAGGACAAGGTAAATGGAAAATATATTATAATAAAAACAATAATAACCATGAAAGTCATGTGTGTCACCCAATGGTGAAATAATTTCAATTGTAATAGGATAAAACCAAAATAACAATATCTCATGTAGAGAAATTTGTATTTACACAGTACATGTGTCAGCTACTCTCATGAAAAATCTCATTACCAGATTCTTACATATTTCTAGTCTCATATCTAGTACCGAAATAGTAATGTGAAATGATAAAAAGACACTATTGAAACCACATTGTAATTTCCTAGACTAGGTTCACTCATAAGTAA
Organism: Viscum album; assembly: GCA_963277665.1. Classification (NCBI taxonomy): domain Eukaryota; kingdom Viridiplantae; phylum Streptophyta; class Magnoliopsida; order Santalales; family Viscaceae; genus Viscum; species Viscum album. The sequence goes on from OY728131.1 coordinate 1,518,252,684, forward strand.
CTGAACGCGATGAGCCACATGATCTCATGTTTTTCTCCACGTATGCCATAGGCTATTAACTAGTTATGGGTGTCTAGGATGGTACAACAGGGAGACTATTCCCCATGATTAGAGTGTTACATAATGGAATATAATAATTGTTAGCAGTGTAAACAGAAATAAAAAATCATTAATGAAATAACAATAATTTGTCAATATGTAATCAATAGTATGAAAAAAATAAATATCTGACACAAAATGATTTTATTTCATGTGGTATAAAAAATGAGATACATGAATATAAGTCATTATATTAAAATACTAAAAGGTCAAGGAATATCTCAAAAAGAATAATGAGAAAAATATCATTCCTTTGATATATACACATTCCTAAGGAGACAGGAAGTCATCTATAACCAAATTCTTCTCTTTGTAACCACCTGTATCCATGAGATCTCATCAAGTACCAACTGATATCTTGAACAGAGTGTGAGGAATAATCAGTAGGCCACCCCCAACATTGTCTAGTAAAATCCATTTTATTCATTAAAAATGATAATTTTCAATGTATAAGAACATAAATAATAATATGATCTTTATATGGTTCACATCGAGTTCCTAAAGAAAACTAGGTAGACACTGCCTACATATTTCTAATACAAATGATCTCTAAATAGGTAACCATATGTATATATATATATGGTCTACATATATAGTGATGTTTATATAAATATATATGGATACTACTAATATCAAGGAACTAATGTGTAACTCCATAATCCATGTGTATGTGTATGAATCCCATGGAATGTTAAGGGATTCGATGTCCACATATCATATTTCATTTGTGACACCATGCCCTACTGTCACATTACATTTGGTATGAATGTACCAATAATCATATGTATGTTGGTCACCATGACCAATTATGAATAATAAAAGGGACTCCAATAAAAAAAATCATAGATAGAAGGGACTCCATGACTGAGTATCACAAATAAATGGGACACAATTCCCGAGTACCAAAATAGAATGGATTCCCTACTTGAGTATCAAAAATATAAAGGAATTAGTGCATGAGTATAATGTTTATATAAGTTAGGTAATTATTTATGATAATAAAATTTTTAATTGACAATTAATTTTTCAAGTCATTTAACTAAGTGACTCATAATTAACCACAGGGAAGGCACATGATGCGGTTTCCCCACTTTATTCCCCACATAATGATAATGGGTCATCCAATAGGCTAGAAATCAACACCACATAGAAATCGGTGTAGATATAAAATTGTTTCACGATTAATGGATGTAAGGGGAGAACACCCTATGGGGTGTCACTAGTCTAGGTGGGGAACCATTAGCCATTATTGTGTGTGAATGGGTACTCCTAACATGGATAAAAATTATAATTAGGGAAATAATAATTTTAATGAAATACATCGAATTTCTAGTGTGTGGAATGATGGAAATTGTAATAAAACTCATATTTAAGGGAATAATACTAGACCACATAACATAAGGTGGTATATTACCATTCATCGACTGTTTTTATTTAATTTGTTTTTGTGTAGATGAAATTATAAAAAAATAAAATGCACTAAAAAATGTGTAGATTAGCTTTCACAAAAATAATACTGAATATAGATAAATAAAAATGTAAAATAAGAAATTTAACTAAATATCATACCAATAGATATCTAATAAGATGAACATTGGCTCGATCCAGGTTTAAATGATGAATTTACCTCAAAGACAAGGAGGAAGGTGAATAGGGAGCTCTCTCATGACCGTTTATGTGCTAAAATAAGAGTGCTTTATAAAAATGACGGGTTTTGTACCATTTAAAAAAACATACTTTGAAATTTTCATGATGTGAATATAATTCACATTGTGAATTCCTTCAGTTTCTCTACCTTTGGGAAAACCAATTAACATCATGAACGGGGTCTGTCCAAACCAATTCAAACTGTGTATTTAATTCACTACATGAATTGGTTATGCATCTTGGATCCATCCCAGATATTCCTTACTTTTCAAAAACTACCAACCATCCTAAAGGCATGACTTCTAAGTCAAATATATAAAGACAACTTAATGATGGTTTAAACCAATTTAATTAGTTTTTACCTCTCTAATATTTTAGGATGTTTCAATTTTTTTGTATATATACAATCAAATTTACATTTAATTTCACGAATACATAAAATATCATGGTACTTTAAAGTTAAATTTGAGTTAATTTTTCCATGGTTATTGAGCTGAAATTTACCATGTGGTGAAGTTTTTATTTACACAATTTCCTTTTGTTGGGCTATAAAATTTATTCACTTACTTTTTTTGATATAATTATGTTTTAATTGATCGATAATCTGTATTAAATTTTATTTCCAATTAATTTTTGTGGATTTATATTTGATATACATAACCATTTCAATAATTAATTATAAAATTATTTGGTATTATTTTTGTAAGTGTTATTCATCTCAAATTATCTTTCGTTGAATCATACAAATATAATATGATCCTATATTCATTTGTGAGGAGTATATACTACCCTTTGACATGTTATATCATTAACTCCTTATCTCCCTGATATTTAAATTGTCATTTATTGTTATTCTTTCATGGGAATTATGATTTTACTGTTTCCAATGTGTAAAAGGATTTTTATTTAAATATCAATTTTTTTGGTGTTGTTAAAGTTCATGTTTTCATTAGTGGAAATTAAATGCACTTATTTTCATGAACCTCTTATCTATTCTTATTCATAGGTTTTTATTTTGGATCACTTGTTTGATTATCATTTCCTCCTTTATTGATTGATAAAATATCAATAAGGTCATTTTTATGTGATACAGATCGTGTTTATTCTTTAGATAGGGTATATTTCCCATCCATATACATGTTTCTAAAATGTTTGAAAATTGTAATTTTATAAAAATAAATAGTTTCCTAAATCCATATTATGTGTTATTTTACATTCTATTATCAAATATTAAAATGAAACTACTTAACATGTTCCAAATGGGTAACATTTGACTTTTTTCAAATTTTTTTGAAAGGAATGTTTAATTTTTATAGTTATAACATAAGAAGATTTTATCAACATCATTACCAATATTTTTTCTTGGTGTTTCATTTTTTTAAAACAAAAATTATTTTCATAATATTTTTTTAATTTTTAGCTTTAAATAATATTATTAAAATGAAAACATTATTTTATTAAAAATAATAATATTTTAATGGTATTTCTATTCATCAATGTCAACATCCCTGGTTGTGGATTATTCTCCAAGGGGGATATTTTTTAATGATACCAACTTTATTCTGTCCATGGAAGGATTTTAGTTCTTCAAAGATATTGAAATTAAAACTATTTTTCTTCCATTGGTAAATCATGTTTCAATGTTATTTTGGTGAAACAATTTATTTTCCATGGGATAATCAAGATTGAAATGTATTTTTATGTAACCCGTTTATTTTCAATAGGATAATCATGTTTCAAAGATATTATCACGGGTTCCATTTCATTTCCATAGGTTAATCACATTTCATTGTGAATTCTATGGAACATAATTCTTCTCTATGGGATGATCATGAATAGAATAGATTGTCATGGAACTAATTTCTATTCAATTACTTAAACAAGTTTTAAAATGAATAATTATTATTTTATGAGGTTTACAATAAATTACAATATCTATGTACATTATTTTTGGTTCTTAGACATTGTTATATGATGGGTGTGCCCAAATATCACCTAGTGAGCCTGATATATCCTATACAATGTGTGCACCTAGATAAATCCAAGTGAGTTTGATATAGATTATTGGATGGGTGTGCCTAGATAGTTCCAAGTGCAATTGATATATATTATATGATTGGTTAAACTAGATAGTCCTCCACTAAATTAGGTTATGATTATGTTATGTATATATTTATATTTTATGTTGTCGATATGGTTATTCCAATTGTAATTTGTAAGGACCCAAACATTTGTGAATGAAAAACTCTATTGATGTAATTAAATATGTGAAATGGTGATACAAAATTTTCACATATTTTTCTTATCACTTTGGATTTTAAAATACCATTTATAATTGTAACTGTATCTAATATAGTCACTCAATAATGATAACATGATTCGTATAAATATAGGGCTTTAACAAAACCTGTTTACTCAGAAAAAGAAGTGATGGCCTCATACAGTAGACATTCCCCATAAGTAACCCATTTTTTAGAGCTCAGAAAGGAGGTTGCATCATTGGGATTTGCTCTTGACCAAGACCATGCCGAGATTGAATATGTTAAACTTGATCAGAACCACCTACGAGAGATATAGATGTTGATAGATATTACCATTCAAGCGATGTTATCTTAGCCACCCCAAGAGTCTTTCACCATCGTGCACCTTAACCTAAGATCTTATGCATGTGTTTTAAGGGGTTATGTAACAAGATCGTAGAACTATGATTATGTACATTATTTTTTTTATATAATAATGAATGTACATTCATTTTATTATTGATACTTTGTAAATAGTTTTTAAATCACAAATAGTATTTTTATTTAAATATTCAACTAAGGAATATGTTGTGATTAATTAATGGATTTTTGAAATAAATAATATTTTAATAAAATATTATTATTATTATAAAATTAATTAAATATAAATTATCGTATAATTTAATGAATTCAATTGTAACATTTTTTGAAAGTCGTTTTTTTCAAAAACCATGAATTTTAGATAAATGTCAGTTTTTTTAAAAGTAAAAAATTGACATGTTAATAAAATTATATAGAGAAAATGAATATTATTTTTGGAATCAGGATGTCAAAATTATCTAGCGGTGAATGTTTCATAATTTTCTGAAACAATCAATTTTTTGGGTAAAAATTAAATAGTGTTTAAATATATAATGTGTTTTATGACATCATAATGACACAATAGTGTTGTAATAAAATACATTAAACATTATTTTCGTCCAATATATGTATTACCATTAAAATAATGTGAATTTGGGTTTGTTTGATTTATTTTACAAAGATTTGGTGGACCCTTCAAGTCTTATACATCATTTTGTCTTTTTAAATTGTTTTCCATGAATGTGTAACTCACATCCAAATAAGAAGTCCAATTTTTTTTAAAATATAGTCTATTGTACATATAAGATATTATTTTCCACTCCTGTTTTTAGTGACCATGGGAAAAAACCATGGGTTGGTTTGAGGTTTCAATTAGTTCAATGTGAGGTGTCCCAAACATAAATAACAAACAATTACATCTCCTTTTATATATAAACCCACCAAATCTCCCACTTCCTCTTCACTAAAATCCTTTTATATTAATCTAAAATCTTCCCTCCATTTTCTAGAATCCTCTCTTGGCTCCCTCAAGACTCCCAGGGTCCCGACCATCAAGATTCTGAAGTTACTCTTCAAGGTAAGGGATCCTTTCACCCACCTCTTTTTAGTCGCGACTTCCGTTATGTTATGTCTTATAGTTCAATTTTATTTTGTGGGGTCACGTTCATCTATATTTTTACTACTGTACATTTCATTTCCAAATTATTAGAGACCATTTCTTCTCTCATCAATTGTTTTTCGGAAATTTTATGTGATGCCGTTAGGCTGCAGAATTTTCATCAAAAAATCGCATTTTCTCTTTCCTATCAAGTTATCTATTCTTGTGTGATGTCATCCAAATTTACACACAATTATCTTATTTCTGTTTTATTATGTCCCTATTTGGTAAAATTATTCATTTATAGATGAGAGACCATTGTCCCATCTCTTTTTATAATTTTATATAACCATTTTAGATAGTCGTTATGCTGTTGAAATTTTGTCTCGAAATTTCTTTTTCTTTCTCTCAAGAAATTCTCTTGTTTTATTTATGTGAATAACCCATACCTATTATTTTTTTATGGGTGTTCATAAAAAATTTCTTTTTATATTTTAATTTTTTATTGTCATACATATAACCTTCACTCCCTTTCCATTGGTTATAAATGACATAATGATCTTATTTTTATGTACTTTTTAAAACGTCATGATTTTTAAATGAAACCCATTTATTATATTCTCTATGGTTTATTTAAGAAATTTTTTATTATGATATATGTGGCTCACATGAAAATAAATACATATTAAGGGTGCACACTGATATCACTCCAATGCATTGGGTAATGAATTTATCTCTAGTGATGAAAAGTTTCCCGATTTCATGGTGAATAACCTTGGAAATTTTTATGACACCATGGGGTTGAACCTTGGTGATTTGTTCATGAATGTCTAAATGAAATTTTTTAGCCACATATTCAAGATATGTTTCATTTTTTTGTTCGTTATGATAATCCTATACTACCATTTGACATGTCATTATTTTTTTATCATGTTTTTCATGATATCACACATAAACTAGTTCCCTTGCTTTCCTTTCTATGCCTTCTGCTCACCCTTTCCTATGATTTATGTCTCCATGTTGTAATATGTTGTAATTTTACTTAGGATGAACGTATGATGAATCATTAAAAGTGGATTTGAAGAATTTTTTATGTTAATTTAATGTATTATGTTCCTGATTTCCAAAACACTAGACTTTAAAGATCATCTATTTGTAGAATGTAATGAAAAGTTATGTAATAAAAAGGCAGGATTCTATAGTTGCTATCAAAGGAAAGTTTGGTTATTTATCGAAATTAGCCAATGAAATTTTTAGGCATAACCCTATAAGAAATTATAAATATAATTAAATTTCATGGTATTTTGGAGAGTAATGAGTACGTGGTTTTTCAAAAAAATACATCCCTGTCTGGATACAAGTAGGTAGAGGTGGCTCTAGCACATATGTACATAGGGATAAAACCTGAAATCACACAATTGAGCTAGACTCGAACAGGAACTGTTACATGAAAATGGTCCCTACTACCCTCTTGGTTACGACGCTCCCAAGAAATATGTTTGGTTAATCACAAGCTTTTTTATGAATCATTTTGAAAGAATTTTTGAGAAATGTAATTTTTTAAGCATGATGTTTTAAGACATAAAATCCATTATAGTTAAAAGATTTGTAAATGAAACAAGTTTCTCACTAATGTTTTATTATTATATTAAATTTTTGGGCAATAGGAGGAACTGTGAAAATGGTGATCGTAATGGACCATGTGGTGACGGCCCTCCGATGGAATCCAGAATGGAAACAATCATGAAAATGATGAACGAAAGGACTCATGTTGTGGGAAATAACTTGAATCAAGCCGAGAGACCAGTCTCACCGTGAAGGGAACAACTTTCTGTTGAATCTTTTATGCATCAATGACCACCGACCATCAGTGGATTGACTAACCCAATGATTTTCGTATAGTGTATTAGCTCTATCGATAATATCTTTTTTGTGCCCAGCTATTCTGAACATGAGAAGGTTACCCTGGATGACTATATCTTAGAAGGAGATGTTGATCAGTGGTCGGAACTAATTAAAAACACCCGGAAAAGAGGGGAATTTGATGTTATGGAGTCGGAGGAGTTCAACATGATATACTTCAAAATTATTTCCCTCAATAAATTAGAACAATAATGGAGGAGTTTCTCGAGCTGAAGCAGAAGGAGAATGCATATGTGGGAAACTATGAGATAAACTTCACAAACCTTTCAAGTTACACATCTAGCTTTGTCATGGATCCAAATAGAAAGGTTGATAGATTCTTCGATGGACTGAGACTTATTCTATGGAAGAGTATAGCCAACCGAGACTAAGATATCCAATAGGAGATCATGTGGAGTTTGAGGAATGTCAAGATGGAGTTTGGTGAGATGCAGTGGTCTCATAAATCAAATGACAAGAAGAGATCGCTGGATCCCAACTTAGTTAAGACACTTGATAAAGGAAGAGGATGCAACCAAGTGAAAATTTACATGTGTAATAACTCTGGGAATAATCATTCGGGGAACTGACATCTTGGGAGCGGGAAATGCTACAAGTGTGAACGAGATTTCCATATTGAAAGGAATTGTCATACTGAGGCGAAACCTCAACTTCCAAACACTAATGAAAAATGGAAGATGGTGCATACCCTACCGAATGTATAGTGATTTAAGTGTGGACAACATGGGAACTTTTCTAATCAATGTCCAAATCCGAGGGTAGTGGAGGGGAACCACCATCAGCCTCTACAATGGCCAAGGGAGAAAGTTCATAATTTTTCAATCATGAAAACTGAATTTGATGCTCCAAATGATGTGGTATCAGGTTCTCTTGTTGTTCTCTCAATGAAAGCATGTACATCGTTTTATTCGGGTTCTATGCATTTCTTTGATTTCTCCACGATTGCAATGAATTTAGAATCATACACTGATTTTCAAAAAGTAGAGTGATCAGTCATGAATCATGGGGGATTATCCATGCTTTTTTAGTGTTTAGAAACTATTGTATTTACTTTGGTGAGAACAATTTTAACGTAAATATATTTATCATTCCCATGCTGGAATTTGAAATTATACTTGGGATGGACTTGCTTTCAATGTATAATTCTAAGATCAAATGAAAAATTAAGGAAATATATTTAGTCTAGAATGGAAAACCTATAGTTATCTTCCATGAAGAGATATCCCAACCTGATATTTTAAATAAAAACCCACTATATCCTTCTTTGTGGATTTGATTGGCGAAGAAGAAGAAAGAGATGATATTTTAAGGATCTAAAATTTCTCCATTGTCCTGGAACATGTTGATGTATTTCCTGAGGAATTACGTAGACCTCTCCCAGAAGGAGAGTTAGAGTTCTCCATTAATCTTTTACCTGGATCTAATCTGATATCAAAGACCACATATAGGATGGAAAATTTGTAGTTGGATGATGTAAAGAAACAATTCCAAGATATTTTGGAGAAGGGGTTTATTCGACTGAGTGTGTCCCATTGGGTAGAACCAGTACTCTTTGTGAAAAAGAATGATGGATCAATGCAGTTATGCATTGATTATAGAGAACTGGATGGGGTTACAGAGAATAACAAATACCCTCTTCCACGAATTGATGACTTATATGACCACATTAATGGGGATCAATTACTGTCTAAGATTGATCTTTGTTCAGGTTATCATAAATTGAGGGTGGAGAAAGAAGATATTCAAAAAACTGCCTTTCGATCAAGATATGGGCATTATGAGTTTGTTTTTATGCCCTTGGGACAAGCTAAAAAACCTGAAATTTTTAGGAATTTGATGAATAGAGTCTTTAAGGACTACCTTGATATCATTGTGGTAGTTTTTTATGATGATATTCTGATATATTCCAAAATTCACGTGGAGCATGAAGATCATCTAAGGGTTATTTTGAAAACACTACAGAAGGAGAGGATTTTTGGAATGTTCATAAAATGAGAATTCCAGTTACAACAAGTTTCTTTCTTGGGAAACATTTTTACCAATAAACGAATCATAGTTAACCCTACAAAGACAAAAGATGTGGAGGAGTGGACTCAAAATACATCAATAACCAAGATTTTTAGCTTCCTGAGTTTAGTTTGATATTATATGATGTTTTTGAAAAACATGTCACAAATTTATAATCTATTAACCAAGTGAACGTGAAAAGGGTTCAAGTTCATCTTTACAAAAGAGTGTGAGGAATGTTTCCAAGAGATGAATAAGAGATTGGTTACTAACCCCGTGTTAACTCTGTCATCAAGTGGAGAAGGATTCGTTATTTTTAGCAATTCATCTTTGAATGGCTTTGGTGCATCCTAATGAAAAATGAGAAAGTCATTTCATATGCAACTTGATAGTTGAATACTCATGAGAAGAACTATTTTATGCATGACATGGAACTAGTTTCATTTGTTTTTGCTCTAAAGATATGGAGACACTATCTTTATGTCAAGAAATGTGATATATACATAGACCATCAAAGTTTGAAATATATTTTCACACAAAAGGAACTGAACATGAGAAAAAGGAGATGCTTCAAACTTCTTAAAGACAATGATTGCTCAATTCATTATCATCCTAGAAGAGCAAACAATGTTTTTGATGCATTAAGTTGGAATGATAAAGTTGTTCTTTCCATGATTTAGATTCAAAAATATCCTTTGATCAATGACCTAGTAATGTTAGACATAGGAATTATAAGGGAAGGGACGCCATCAACCCTAACCCAAGCAATTTCTCAACTTTCATTATTAGAGAAGATTAAGAAAACTGAGAATGAAGATCATTTATTACAGAAGAAGTTTTAGGATGTGAAGGATGAAAAGTTTTCTATCTTCAATATTGATCAAGAAGGTGTTCTGAAATTTAGTACAACACTATGTCTTCCATCTATTCTGTAAATTAAGAAGGAGATGATGGATGAAGCTCATAGCTCTACTTTCTCTATACATCCTAGGATCCAAAAAGTTTTATAGAGACCTTTGTGATCAATATTGGTGGGACAATATGAAATTTGAGATTACTGACTACACTTCAAGGCTCCTAGTATGTCAGCAAGTGAAGGTAGAGTGACCACTTCCTAAAGGGGTATTTAATCCACTGCCAATTCCAGCATGGATGTGGGACAATATCACTATGGACTTTCTCACTTGTCTTCTAAGAACATCCAAAGGAAACAATTAAATATGGGTTTTTGTGGACCTTCCAACCAAGACTACCCATTTTATCAGCATTTGTGAAGACTTCTCTCTTGATCAACATGCCAATATTTACATGAAGTAAGTGGTAAGGCTTCCTGGAGATCTAAAGTCTATCATATGTAATCGTGATCCAATGTTCACATCAAAATTTCGGGGAAGTCTTCAACATCTTCAAATCACTGAATTGAATTTTAGTATAGCCTATCAACCCCAAATTGATGGCTAATCTAAAAGGACTACTCAAACACTAGAGGACATGCTCAATGTAATTTAAAAGTATATGAGATCAGCATCTCCCTTTAGTTGAGTTGTCTTACAACAACATATTATACTCAAGCATTCAAATTGAAGCCTATGAGGCTCTATATAAGAAGAGATTTAAAAATACTACTTCATGGGATGAAACTGGTGATAGAAAACTTATTGGGCCTAATCTTGTAAAATAGATGACAGAAATAGTCCACGCCATCCAGAATCACATTAATTCTGCTTAGAGTCAGCAAAAGAACTATGCCGACAACTGTCGATGGAACTTGGAGTTTGATGTTGGTAGAAAAGTCTTTCTTTGTATTTCCCCATGGAAGATAGTCATGAGGTTGGGAAGTAATGGAAGCTCTTCCATAGGTACATTGGCCCCAATGAAATCCTTGATAGCATGGGATTAGTGGCCTCTCAGCTTAAAATTCCCCCAAATCTTGCACAAGTTCATGATGTTTTCCACATATCCCTCTTATGTAAATATATACCTGACACTACCTATGTACTAAATCCATAGGTGGTGAAACTGGAACATGACCTCTCTTCTGAGGCGAAATTAGTAGATATCTTGGAATGTAGAGACAAGGTTTTCCGCAACAAGACTACCGAACTTGTTTTGTTGTTGTGGATGAAAAAATATATGAAATGCCATAAGGGAAGCAAAAGAGTCTATGAGGAAAAAGTACCCATACACTTTCTCTTCTTAGTGTATGAGTTAAAATTTGAGGGATGATATTTCTTAAGGGGGGAAGATAAAAATGACCCAAAATATTCGTAATGAAAAACTATATTGATCTAATTAAATATGTGAAATGGTGATACAACATATGCACATATATTTTTTTTATGTTTTTGGATTTTAAAATACCATTATGAATTTTGACCATTTATAATATAGACATTGAATAGTGATCACATTATTAGTATAAATACAGGGCTTTAACAAATACTTTTTACTCAGACAAAGGATGTGACCACCTCATCTAGTAGACTTTCCCCGTATGAATCCCATTTATTAGATCTCGGAAAGGATGTTTCATCCTTCGGATTTACTCTTGACCAAGCCCATGATGAGCTTCAATACGTTATGATCGAGCAGAACTAACTACGGGAGAAGTGGAAGTTGATAGAGATTACCACTCGAGCGATGTTATCTGAGAAACCCCAAGAGCCTATCACCATCGCAAACCTTACCCTAAGTTTTTATGAAGGTGTTTTAAGGGGTTATGTAACAATACTCTAGTACTATGATGATGTAAATTATATTGTTGTATATAATAATTAATTTACATTCATTTTATTATTGTTACCTTGTAAATTGTTTTTAAAGCACAAAGAGTATTTTTAGTTAAATATTAATCTAAGAAATATAATTTGATGAATTAATGTATTTTTGAATTAAATAACATTTTAATAAAATATTTTAATTATTATTTAATTAATTAAATATAACTAATCATATAATTTTATGAATGAAATTGTAATTTTTATTTTTTGAAATCCATTTTTGTAAAAACCCATGAATTTTTTATAAATGTCAGTGTTTTTTTTAAACATAAAAATTAAGATATTTAGAAAATTATTTAAATAAAATTAATATTATTTCTGGAATCGTGATGTCAAAATTATCTAACGATGAATTTTTCATTATTTTCTTATACAGACAAATTTTTGGGTAAAAATTCAATGCCGCTTAAATATATAATGTGTTTTATGACATCATAATGACCCAATAGCGATGTAATAAAATACTATAAAGTTTATGTTAGGCCAATATATGTTTTACCATTAAAATAATCTGATTTGGTGTTTGTTTTATTTATTTTACAATGCATTGGTGTACCCTTCATGACAAATAAAACATTTTGTCTTTTTAAATAGTTTCACTTGAATTTGTTACTCAACTCCACAAAAGAAACCATATTATTTTATGATTTTTTTCCATTGAACATATAAAATATTTTTTTACACTCCCCTTTGGCCAAAACAATGGGAAAAACCCATATGTTTGTTTGTTGTTTTTAGTAGTTTAATGTGAGGTGTCCCAAACCAAAATAATAATCAATTCCCTCTCCTTTCCAATATAAACCCACCCAAGATCCGAATTCCTCTTCACTGAAAGAACCCTCCTCTCTCTATAATCCTCCCACATTTCCCTCAATCCTCCCATTGTATCGTCCATCATGCTTCTGATGTTACTCTTGAAGTTAAGGGATCCTTTCACCCACCTCTTTTAAGTCTTGACTTCTTTTATGTTATCTCTTATAGTAACATTTTATTATATGGGGGTAGTTCTTCTATATCTTTACCACCAACCATTTAATGTCCAAATGATGATATAATCTTTCATCTCTCATCAATTTTTTATTTTTAAATTTTATCTGACGTCGTTTTGGCTGTTGAATTTTTTTTAAAAAAATCACATTTTCTCTTTCCTTTCATGTTTCCTTTTTTAGTGGTATGTTATCCAAATTTCCACACCATGATCTAATTTCTATTTTATTATGTCTATATAAAATAAAATAATTCATTTATTGATTTTATATCCATATCACAACTCTTTTTATTATTCTCTAAAACCATGTTATATAGTCGTTATGCTATAGAAATTTCGTCTCAGAATTTCTCCCCCTTTCTATCAAGAAATTATCTTATTTTATTTATGTCAATACCCAGACCTATTTCATTTCTATGTGATTTGATAAATACATAGAAAATATATATTTGAATCAGGAATTGACTTACATATAACCCTCACTCCCTTTCCATAGGTTATAAATGACATAATGATCTATTTTTAAGTACTTTTTAAAACGTCATTATTTTGAAATGAAACCCATTTGATTTATTCTCTATGGGTTATTTAAGAAATGTTTGATTATTAAATTTGTGACTCACATGAAATTAATGACATATTAAGGGTGCGGTTGGATAGTGCTCCAATTCTTTGGGTAATTAATTTATCTCTAGAGAAGACAAGTTTCACGCTACCTTGGTGAATAACATTTGTAATTTTTATGACACCTTAGGGTTGAACGTTGGTGATATGTTGATGAATGTCTAAATGAAATGTTGTAGACCTATATTGAAGATATGTTTCAAGTTTTGTTCTATATTAAATTCCTATACTTCCATTTCCCATGTCTTTATTTTTTTCTCAGGTTCTTAATGATATCACAAGTAAATTGATTCCCTTACTGTCCTTACTGGGCCTTCTGCTCACCTTTTCCTTTGATGTATGTCTCCAGGTTATAATATACAGTAATTTTACATAGTATTAACCTATATTGAATCCTTAAAAGTGTATTATTATAATTTTTTATGTTACATTCATGTATTCTGTTCCATATTTCCAAGAAAGTAGTCTTTAAAGATCCTCAGTTTGGAAAATGTAATGAAAATTTATTTAATAAAAGGTTGAGATTCTATATAATGGTTATATAATAATGATGTTAAAATATATTAACATGTTTAATCTAAAATTTAAATGGGTTTTTAATTTATTATTTGATCAATATTTATATCACATGGCTCTTTATTATTCATTCTTATAAACCATTATTTTGTTAAATCGTTATTCCATGTTTCATGATTTATGTTTCAACTATTGATGAGTATGATTTATCTTATGATTCTCTTATGAAAACTTATTATGTCTTCATATATTTATGAATTTTTTTCTTATTGATGAAATTAAATTACTAAATATTATTCTTAAACTTACTATGAATTTGATTTATTTGTTCTTATATTTATTTTCAAGGTTATAAATAAGGATGTTGAATGAATTATGACATAAATAGTTTTAAAAGGATGCTGATGATGGTTTTATGTGAAATTAAAAAAGATAGGTAAGGTGGGAGATAGGTTCATTTTAATAAATGGGTATTTTTTACTAATGAATTTTTCCTAATACTATAAATCTATAAACATTAAACGTACTACAGAATGTATGTGATCCAATTTTCCTTATTTATTTTCTGTGGTTTTAATGGACAAAATTTTGCCACCATCATTGGTATCTAATTCAAAAATGTATGTTTAATGTTTTTTCACTAGATCTAGGAATACATGGTCAGTGTAATTATATAACACATATAATGTTATGATAAATGGAAGAGAAAGATAGATAAGAACATTGATAAATATCAAAGATTATATGATTCAGTCATTGTTAAATGGATTAAAATTCAATATTAGGTTTTAGACTATTTATTTCACTATGATTACTTTTGAAGATCATGTTGATATTATTTTAGAATCATGAGAAACACCGATGGTTATGTAGTTTCACTTCACTCATCATTATCATTGTAATAGTAACCTTAATTTCATTTTTTTTCATCAATTTTAACCCTCTATGAATGTAGTGACCATAAGTGAGGAAGAGGTCATCAAACATGGATATATAGTTGTATCTTACGTAATATTATAATAAACAACATTTAAAGTAGTGATTATTTGGAATATAAACACATTATTGATATGTTGTACATAGATGTTACCCAATTTACATGGACTATATAAAATATTAGTTCTCAAAATCATTTATATTATACATTTGTTTATATGATTTGGATATTTTTTTGATTAAAAGTGTATCGAAAAACATGAATAAAATATTCAAACTTGTAGGATATTAGAATATCATTGAAAACACCCTAATTCACCCTCTCATAGGGTATATTTGGGGACTATGGGTTGCTACACTTAACAGTACTAATTGAATAAAATGATATTTTATTGTCTATTTTGAACATGTGAGTTTCATTTTCATAGTCATATAATTTCAGATCATGGTGTAATAATGGACCAAAAAGATATCAAGGTTGTTATATTTGGGGCCCACTTAATAATTGTTCTAAAGTGAATATTTTACAAATCTAGGTTTTTTATTTTTGGTGGTTAATAACCATGTTTTATAAAATTATGTGTTTGTTATCAGTTATGAATTGTAATAAAAATTATCTTTAATGTATATAGGAGTGTGAAAATTATTTTAACAGTTTGATAGCCAAATTAATGAGTTCTCTAATTAATAGATAATAGAGAGTATGTATTACTTATGAGGTATATTATGATGCATCCCATTAGATTTTTGGGTTTTTATTCAATATGGGGTGTTAAATAATTATAATTCATAATATTTTCATTCAAATGAATGATAATATGTTATCTAGGATTTATAACCTACAAAAATGGGTTTTATGCTTATGTTGTTGATTCAATATATTATTAGTGGCTACATTTTTAGTTTATATTGATCATAAAATATTGAGATGTATATTTTATGTGAATAATTTAATTTTTTTTACATAATAAAAATTTAATTTTCTATTATTATTACATTTAAATCACATATCCCCATCATATGGTTTATTTTGTAGATAATTATTTCAGTAAAATATTATGTGGTGATATTTATCAACAAAATAGTACGGAATGTAATCTGATTGAAGATTTGGAATCTTTTTTCTTGGATAATGATGATACTGATAAGGAAGAATAACTTTATCCTAGAAGAGTGAAATATTTATTGATGTGAAATATAGAGGATATTAGTTATGATACATAGAGGTGGGGTTGTAGGAAGATTTTAATGTAAATGTTGATTCTTTTTATGGAAGGGATGAATATGTGGATCTTTTAGTGTTATCCAATGGGATGTTGGGTATTTCTAAAATTGTATAGGAATTAGTTTTATATGAGTATCATAGTTCATATTTAAGGGTTTATATGAGTTTTATAAATATATACGATGATTTAAAAAGTATTCATCCTAGAATTGGTTAAAAAAGTTAGTGGCTTGGTTTGTTTCCAAATATATTTTTTAATCATAAATTAATGACAAATATTATGTACGTCCTTTATTATTTAATATTCCCCAATGTAAATGGGAGGAAATTTATATATATTTTCTTATAGGATTATATCATTCATCAAAACGGTTTGATTTTATTTGTATTATCAATAATCATATAAATAATTTGGCTCAATTAAAACAAATTAATAAATCGTGATTATCGAATGGTTTAGAATAACATTATATGATAAAGGTGGTGAATTTTTAAATAATTATAAGGATGATAATATATTATTATAATTTTTGATTTACAAAAATGTTTATGATGGTGTTAAAACATTATTATAGTACCCAATTATGCTATAAATCCCCATTCTATCCCTAATCCAATGGTCAAATGGATACAATGATTCAGACATTAGAGGAAATATTGAGGGTCAGAATCTTAGATTTTTAAGAATCATTGGTGATCATTTACCCATAGTAAAAAATTTATTAATACCAAAATTTATATTCCTCCATTCGTATGAAATCTTTTGAGTCTCTATATAGGTGATTATTTTGGTCACTACTATGATGGATTATAGTTGGCATGACACATATAGTTGGTCTATAGTTATTATCATATTTTATGGAGATTGATATTATTATCTAAAATTTAATAAGGATTTCTCGTAGTGGATAAGAATATTATGTAAATTAATGGAGGGGACTTTTTAAATTTTTATTTATGGGTAACTTGTACTTATGAGTTTCTTTTTTCTAGGGAATGTAATGGTTTAGAATGAGAAGATAGTTTCCAAAAAAAATTACTTATTTTGATTTGTTAGAGAGATTTAGATATGTTTCTTACCAATTATGGGTACCATCACATATATAAAGAATCCATGAAATGTTAAATGTATTCCATCATTAGATGTTTTATCATATTCCTTACTATGTGATTGAATTTTTTTATATTAATATTATGAATGATATAACATTTATTAATTATCTTGCGGTGATTTAGTATAGAATGAAAAGTTATTCCTTTAGTCTGAGTCCATTGGAATTGTATAAGGGTCAATGGAATCACATATGAATGATAATTTAATATACATATTCAATATCTTATTCTTATCATTTTTTATATTATATTTAATGTGTAACCTTGTTTTAATGAGAATAGTTCTATTGTACATTTGTAGATTAATATTTTACTAGCTTGTAAAATATTTAAATTGGTGTATAACATAGAGTTCCAAAAACATTTTTTTGGTGTTTATGAAATTCTTGATGGTATTTTTTTCTTTTTGACATTAAATTATATAATAGTAATGTTATGAGATTTTGAACGAATATTTTATCAATACATTGTATTTGGGGTGAAATATGTACCCTTATGTTTTTATTTAGTGTTTTAGGGATTATAATAATTTTTGTTAGTTGTAGGATGTTGGTGAAATTTATTTATTTAGGTTATGTTTAATGGATTAAATGTATAAATATATTATTGGTATATTTCATGTGATCATTTTTGACAAGAAAATTATAGGAAGTTATTGGTGTATGTTTAATTAGTTATTAACATGAATAATTTTCATGTTAATGAATTAAGGGAGAAAATTGAAATAAATGGTCATAATTGAATTATTGAATGTTTAATTGACCATTTTGTAAGGGTAAAAGATTTTTTGATAGTATTTTTTTTCTATTTTCATCAAAAATTATTTCTCCCATTTTATCTTATTTTAACTATAGGCATTACATGATCTATATGGTAATATGGATTGGATAAAGTGGTCTATGAATAATATAATATTAATTAATTATCCCTACATGATTAATGTTTGATGATCATATTGGAATTGAGGTAGGTGGTATAGGATTCTCACCTCTACATAATCTGTGTGCGTCTACTGTTATTTTATTTATAATTGGTAAATAATTACCAATAATTAAGATCAATATAATAATGGTAAATTGATTCTAAATATGATAAATATGATAATGATGGAATATATTACCAATATAAATATAGAAACCCAGCCTTTTCTTACATTAATATTAAATAATTTCAAAGATAAATAACACAATAGTATTACACATAGAGGATCCAAATGTTTAGTGTCTTGAGAAAACTAGGAACACACATAACAAATATAACATCAACCATAATCATTTATTTAATTTCTTCTTCACTAGCTTCTTAGGGGCACATGTCCTCTCCTTAGTAAACGTAGCCACATAAGGATATACATCAAAATGGGTGAGCTAGAAGCCCAGTAAGAGGATAGATAAGAACAATATAGCATTGTGTGAGCATAATCATAACATAGGTAAAAGATAATGAACATGAGAGGAGCATAAATAAAAGACATGAAATGTGGAAATGCATAAAAATAAAACATCATGTCTTAGTGGTAAACTACCAACCATACTTGTGAACTAGGCTAGCATCTTGTTCACAAATCATTTCACATTTACTCATGAGATTCATCACTTTACCCAATGCATTGGAGCGCTATATAATTCCGGGCGCACTCGTCACATCATAACATTATCATTTATCACGCTTGACACAATTATCATATAACATAAATGAACATAACTAAACCATGAAAAGAAATGGGTTTCATCTCATAAAAACAAATTCATAATCTTTGGGTTCCGAGAAGAGAGAGGGAACAACATACTAGATACAAGAACCATCAACCATGAATGAGAGGTAAAAGTCGAGTTCTTAAAAGAAGTATTCTCTCGAAAAACAATTGTATTGACAAAAACATCATTAGAAAACATTTATATCCCAGTAAAGTAAATAAAATGGTGAACAAATGATCTTTAAGGACCGACCATATCAAAAATGGAGTGAAAGAGGTAGAACCAGAAGAATGAAAGTTGGGTTTGGGAATCTCCCCTTACATTGTAACTGAATGCTTCCTTTTATTTAATGTCCTATATAATGAAATTATATTCATTAATTAGAAATCCAGAATAATTTGTACATTAATAGGGTTCATTATTGTTAAATTATGTCATATTATGTTCCTTTGGATGACTTATAGTGTTTAAAAACATTGTTCGGGGATGTTCATTTTTATGGATTTTCTTGGGTGGCTCACTTGTATTCTTAAATTAATGTTTGGGTAGTACATGGGTAAACATCCAGAACTTATATTACATGTTATTAATTATATTACAGGATATTTAATCATTTTATAATTAATTATATTAGATCAATGTGGATTAATCATTATATAAGAATTTAATGATGGTTATTTGGGTAAATTTGGGCGGTTTTTGGATCACAACGAACTTCTTTTAACATATCATTTAGTAATATGGCCATAGGTTATTTCCATAACTTTAAATATAACATAATACATATTAAATATTCTGGTTCCACCATAAAAATGTTTTCATGACCAGATCTGAGGGTAGAAATGGAAGAATAAAGTTTTTCATTCTTGAAGGTGATAAATTAACTCCTCACGAAAAACATTCTCTTTAATAAAATAAAAGGAAGAGGGAAAGGGGGTATGGTGATATAAGATACCATTAGAATCATAAAATTACATAATATGTATAATACTGTAGTTACAAAACTATTTGGATGATGATATGTGGGGGGAGATAAAGAAATGAACTTGAACTTGAAAGGGAATTAAAGGAGAAGAGGGAGGGAAATTACCTCTTAAATAATTCTATTGAGAACCTCCTTAAGGGCCTTAGCTTGGTCTATTGATGGGACCAGAAGCTCTTGTACATGGGGGAGGGGCTAGGGGAGATTATTGGGAAGAGCTTAGACAATTATTGAAGCTTGAGAGGTGTGGTTTGGCAAGAGGAGGGGGGGTCTTATTTATACATGACGAGGGAGGAGTTTTTGATATAAAATATTAAATAAAATAATATATCCAAAGTTAGACATCTAATAGTTGTTTTTTGACATCCTAAATCATATATTAATATAAAAGGATTCGTTTTAGGATTTAATTTTTCTTTAAAATTCGAATTCATTAATTTATTAAAAGGAATGTGAATGAAAGAGAAAAAGACACTTTAAGAAATCACCTTTTGACTTTAGGCTTTGGAAAGTTATTTTTATGTTTGAGAATTGGATTTATTGTATTTTAAGAAACCATTTATGAAATTTAATATAATTTTTCCGAAACTAAAGTTCTAGAATGTTTATGTCATCATTACATCATTAATGATGCAATTTTGCATACACCGATTATGCGAAAAACTGTATTTTTTAGTATTCATCTGAAAATTGAAGTATTTCAGAAAAAAATCCAAAAATTTAACCTTACCATTTTTTGATGTGGAGAATCAAAAAATGAAGTCCATTTTTCAAAAATTATTTTCTAATTATTATTAATTTAAAATTTAATTAAAATCATAATTTACTTAAAAACAGTTTTTAAGATTAAAACTGATTTTATAGTTCTTACAGAAATTATGTAGGGTCTTATAAAATGTTCTAAAAACTATAGGACATTTATTTAATAATTTATGAATACATTACATCGAAATAAATATTCTTTTAAATTAATTAATTATTTATAATTAATTACTTAGAAAATACCCAAACGTTTACTAAGGTCAAATTGTCACTTTCTAAGATGTTTAAATTTTATTTAACTATTCATACGAAATTTTACACTTATGTTGGATGATTTAATAATTATAAGGGTCATATTAATATTCATAAAAGTATGTTACTATTCATAAGGGTATGTTACTATTCACCAAAAATTATTTTTGTTTCATTAGACTCGAAAAATCATCTTGAACACAACTGTGTATGTCAAATTTTCAAAATTACTAACACAGAAGTGAACCGATTTTATTTAATGGTCAATTATCACTTCGTAGTTCATTATGTTTTGATTAAATTTTAATTAATGACATATTTATAAGAAGTGAATTTCCAATGAAAAACATTGGGTTGTTACATTATTCCCCCATTATGAAATTTCGCCCCTAAAATTTAACTTTACACAAATAGGTGAGGGTACTTCTCCTTCATTGCATCTTCTGGTTCCCATGTTGCTTACTTAAACTTATGGTTCCTTGACAACACTTTGACATGATGTGTTGTCTTGTTTTTTAGAACCTTATCCTTCCAATCCAGAATCTTTAATGGATGTTCCTCATTAGAGATATCATCTTCCAGCTATACCACTTCTGAGTTTAGTACATGTGAGGGGTATGGTATGTACTTCCTCAGTAGTGATACACGAAACACAACATGAACTTGAGACATATTTTGTAAAAGTTCTAGACGATATGCCATGGCTCATATACGGTCAAGGATCTCAAAGGGGCCAATATACCTTGGTCTTAGATTCCCTTTATTCCCGAATCACATGACTCTTTTCCATGGAGATATTTGAAGGGAGACTTTATCTCCAACGTCAAACTCCATGTCCCTTCGATGGTTGTTAGCATAGCTCTGTTGTTGACTTTGAGAAACATTGACGTGTTTCTGGAAAACTTGAACCATCTCTGTCATCTCTTGAACAAGATCGGGCCCAAGTAGCTTTCTTTCTACAACTTCATCCCAACATGTTGGAGTTCTACATCACTTTCCATACAGATCTTTATATGGATCCATCTGAATACTCAAGTTGAAGCTGTTATTGTATAAGAAATCAACCAATGGGAGATGCTGATCCCAACCACCTTTGAATTCAAGAGAGCATGCTCTTAGAATATCATCAAGCGTCTGAATATTCTTTTCAGACTGGACATCAGTTTGGGGGTGATAGGTCGTGTTGAAATTTAATTTAGTACTCAAAGCATGTTGAAGGATTATCTAGAACTTAGATGTGAACCATGGATCACAGTCATAGACAATTGAGAGTGGAACACTGTGCAATCTCACCACTTCCTTCACATATATCTTTTTAAGTTGATCAAGTGAGAGATCTTCCCGAATAGAAATAAAATGTGCATTATTGGTGAATCGATCAACCACAACCCATATCGCATTATTTCCCTTTGAAGTATTCGGGAGACCCGTGACAAAGTCCATAGTAGCATTTTCCCATTCCCACATTGTTATAGGCAATGGTTTCATCATACACTTAGACTTTTGTCGCTCAGCTTTAACTTGCTGACATACCAACCACCTTGATATATATTCTGCAATCATATTCTTCATGTTATCCCACCAGAAGTGTTCTTGGAGATCATGGTACATCTTGGTACTCCCAGGATGGATAGAGAAAGTTGGGCTATGTTGATTATCCAATAGCTATTTCTTTATTTTGGGTGATTAAGGCACACAAAGCCATGTTCCAAACCGAATCAAACCATCATCGTCGATATGGAAGTCTTGCAGCTTCCCTTCCTTTACTGCATTCACCTTCTTTCGTATCTCCGTATCATAAATTTGTGATTCCTTATTCTTCTCTTGGATGGATAGTTGTGAAATAATTTGGGAAAGGTAGTATGTATCCCTTGCCCTTATGATTTCAAAATCCATTCATTGCATATCCAAGAAGATAGAGTCTTTCAAAATCTGCAACATAGATGGAGTAGCATGTTCTTTTCTACTTAGAGCATCAGCTACCTTGTTCGCCTTTCCAGGATGATAATGAATAGAGAATTCGTAATACTTGATTAGCTCTAACAACTTCTTTTGATGCATGTTGAGCTCTTTTTGTGTGAATATATACTTCAGGATCTTGTGGTTGGTGTATATGTCACTCTTCTAGCCATAAAGGTAGTGCCACTAGATTATAAAGGCAAAAATAACTACTGCTAGCTCGAGATCATGTGTTGGGTAGTTCTACTCATGGATCATCCACTATAGTGAGGCGTAGGCTATCACATTATCATTTTTCATGAGTATACAACTGAAGCCATTCTTTGAAGTATCACTATATATAACAAAAATTTCTCCACTTTTCGTTACTATGAGTATAGGTGCAGTGATCATCCTTCTCTTTATCTCCATGAAGCTTCCCTCACATTCTCCCATCCAGACATACTTTACCCCTTTCCTTGTTAAATTTGTTAGTGGGCTTGAAAATCAGGATAAGTTTCTCACAAAACATCGGTAGTACCCAGCTAATCCAAGAAAACTATGGAATTCTGTGACACTAGAGGGCCTGGGCCATTCCTTAATCACCTTTATCATTGAAGGATCCACAGAAATTCCCTCACTTGTGATCACATGTCCCAATAACGTGAGTTGATTCATCCAAAAGTCACCTTTTCTGAACTTGGCATACAAATTTTCCTTTCTCAATTTCGCCAACACAATTCTTAGATGTTCATCATGTTCCTCCATGCTCTTGGTGTAGATGAGAATATCATCGGTAAACAATACCACATATTTTTCAAGTTAATGTCTAAAGACTCTATTCATAAAATCAATGAAGATTGCAGGGGGATTAGTAAGTCCGAAGGGCATCACCAAAAACTCATAGTTCCCATACCTTGTACGGAAGTCGGTATTTTGAATATCTCCCTTCTTAACCTTTACCAGATGATATCTAGAACGAAGATCCTGCTTTGAGAAGTATTGAGATCCTCCTAACTAGTTGAACAAGTCATCAATCCATGGGAGAGGGCACTTGTTCTTTATGGTGATCTTGTTGAGTTCCCGATAATCGATACACAATCGCTTTTTTCCATCCTTCTTCTTCACAAAGAGCACCGGCGCACCCCAAGGTGATGCACTAGGGCATATGAACCCTTTGTCCAGATGCTCTTGCAGCTTCTTCTTTAACTCGTCCAGTTCGATAGGATCCATCCTATAGGGGCACTTTGAGATAGGAGTAGCTCCGGGTATGAGTTCAATAGAGAACTCTACCTCATGATCCGGGGGAATTCCGGGCAACTCTTCATGAAATACACTGCCGTATTCCCTCACGATGTGCATTTCCCCAAGGTTGGAACTTTCCTTTGACTCAACCATTTGGGAGAGGTATGCTTCTTCAGAGGGAATCTACACCCACACTATTGAAGGGTTTTGAAAATGAGATTCATGATCTTCCTTGCATTTGTATAGGAGCATGGGATGGTTCAAAATATGAAAAGATATTTCCTTTTCCCAACAGTTTATATGTGCTCTATATAATGAGAGCCAGTCCATTCCCATTATAGCGTCAAATTCCACCAAGGGAAATATTACGAGATTTTTGAGAAGAATATTCCCACATACGCCAACAAGAGAAGAGTCAAACACTTGGGTTACAATTATTACACCACTTTTTGTTTTTACAGAGATCTCTACTTCAAAGTTTCGGGGCGTTAATTCTATAGTTCTAGAAAAGTAGCAATATATAAAGGAATGCGTAGAATCTTAATCAAATATGACTTTTTCCATTCTTGAGTGAATAAGAAGTGTGCCACGTACGACTTCATTTTCATGCTCCACCTTTGCAGTAGTGATGGCATTATCCTTCCTTTGTTCCTTTGGCTTTGGTGGCTGCTGATGCTGATTACCCTTAGGGATCGAGGTTTAGTGCACTGGTTTGCACAGTTCCCTAACTTCTTACAGGTGTAGCATTGAACCATGAGTGGTTATCTCCTTTCATCAGCTACATTATCCTTCCTTTTCATGTCTTTTCGACAATATTGATCATGGTTTCCTTATTTCCCACACATGAAGCATCCCCCCGTCCCTTTAAGGCAATTCTCATGATGCAACATTCCACATTTTTGGCATGTGGGACATTGATTTTTCTTCCCACCATTATCATTAGATCCACCAGTGTGAAACTCCATCTTTATTTTCTTATCACCATATCCATGGGACCATTCTCCAAACTCCATCTCCACTTTGAGAGCACACCAAACAACTTCTTCATAACTCACAAAGTGTCAAATTGCAAGAGCCTTGCGAAGGTGTGGTTTTAATCCACTAATGAATCTATAAATTTTCCTATCATTTATTATAACAAAACCTAAAGCGTACTTTGCAAGCCTTGTGAAATTCGCTTCATAGGTTGTGACATATTCTACTTCTTTTTTCATGAGCTCTATGAATTCTCTCTCCATATTCGTGCAAAGAGTTCGTGGGAAATAGTTATTATGAAACATTATCATAATGTCTTCCAATTCAATCTCTTCAATTTTCTCCCTTGGCTTGGTGTTCTTAATCAAATCCCCCCACTGATCGGCTTCTCTATATAAATGATAAATGACTAGAGTCACCTTCTCCGTCTCAGAATTGTTAAGCACAAAAAATATCTTCTCCACGGAGTTGGACCACTGTTCCACAACTAGTGGATTAGAAGATCAAAAAAACATCGACTGTCGTTGCCGCATAAAACATTTGATAGCATGTTTCTCCCTCTTTGTTTAAGGAGGAAGTTCCCCATTATTATGGTTATTATTCACAACCTGAGATAATTGTGTATGAATCACCATGATGTTTGGAAATCCACCTCCCAAATCATTGGGGATGTTATTCGGGCAATCGTTTCCTTAGACCTCGCATGAGTTGTTGGCCTGATTTCTTCTGGTTCCCACCATTTTCTAAAATAGAAAAGTTTAGAACAAAACATAAGTGAAAAAGTCATGAATAACTTATTCATCTAAAAAATTTATACCAAACACATAACATATGGTATCCCTAGGTAAATACTATTGTGTGCATATTTTTACTTAATCCTATACTAGAGGTTTTCTTTAGGGTTCACAAATCCTAATTCACAAATTAACTAAACCGTTCCTCTGATACGAACTATAGCAGCCCAACATTTTCTTACATTACTATTACATCATTTCAAATATTTACAGCATAATAGTATTACACATAGAGGACCGAAAGGATTATTGTCTTGGGAAATCTATGACCACACATAACAAATACAACATCAACCATAAACATTTATTTAATTTCTTCTTCACTAAATTCTTAGTGGCACTTGTACTCTCCTTAGTACATGTAGCCACCTGAGGATATACATCAAAATGGGTGAGCTATAAGCCCAGTAAGAGGATATATAAGAACAATATAGCATGGGGTGAGCATAATAATAATATATGGAAAAGATATTGAACATGAGAGGAGCATAAATAAAAGACTTCAAATGTGGAAATGCATAAAAATAAAACATCATGTCTTACTGGTTAACTACCATACATACTTGTGAACCAGGCTAGAATCCTGTTCACACATCATTTCACATTTACTCATGAGATTCATCGCTTTACCCAATGCATTAGAGCGCTATATAATTCCGGGCACACCCGTCACATCATAACATTATCATTTTTCACACATGCCACAATGAACATATAACATAAATGAACATAACTAACCCATGAAAAGGAATGGTTTTCATCTCATAAGAACACATTCATAAACATTAGGTTCCCATAAAAAAGAGGTAACAACATACTATATACAAGAACCATCAACCATGAATGAGTGGTAAAAGTCAAGTTCTTAAAAGAAGTGTTCTTTCGGAAAACATTTGGATTGAAAACAACTTCATTAGAAAACAATTATATCCTAGTAAAGGAATGAAAATGTTTAACAAATTATATTCAAGGACTGAACATATAAAAAATGGAGTGAAAGAGTTATAACCAGAAGGATGAATATTGGGTTTGGGAATCAAACCTTACCTTGTACCCGAATGCTTCTTTTTATATAATGTCATGTATAATGAAATTACATTCATTAATTAGAAATCCAGAACCATGTTTACATTAATAGGGTTCATTATGGTTTCATTATGTTATAAAATGATCCTTTTTTATGACTTATAGAGTTTAAAAACATTGTTTGCGGATGTTCATTTTTTTTGTTTTTCTTGGGTAGTTCACTTGTATTCTGAAATTAAAGTTTGGGTGGTACATGGGTAAACATCCAGAACTTATATAACATGTTATTAATGATATTACAGGATCTTGAATGATTTTATAATGAATTATATTAGATCTATGTGGATTAATGATTAGATAAGAATTTAATGATGGTTATTTGGGTAAATTTGGGCGGTTTTTGGATCACAACGAACTTGTTTTAACATATCAATTAGTAATATGGAAATAGGTTATTTAAAAAACTATAAATTTAATATAATACATGTAACATAATCTGGTTCCAACATAAAATGGTTTCATGACCAGATCTAAAGGTAGAAATGGAAGAAGAAAGTATGTCGATCTTGAAGATGATAAATTAACACCTCACGAACAACATTCTCTTTAATAAAATAAAAGGAAGAGGGAAAGGGGGTTAGGTGATATAAGATACCATTAGAATCATAAAATTACATAATATGTATAATACTGGATTTAAAACACAATTTGGATGAAGATAGGTGGGGAGAGATAATGAAATGAACTTGAACTTGAAAGGGAATTAAAGGAGACGAGGGAGGGAAATTACCTCTTAAATCCTTCTCTTGAGAACCTCCTTAAAGGCCTATGCATGGCCTTTTGATGAGACCAGAAGCTCTTGGACATGGAAGAGGGTCTAGGAGAGATGATTGGGTAGAGTATAGACAATTCTTGAAGCTTGAGATGTGTGTTGTGGAAATAGGAGGGGAGGGATTATTTATACATGAGAAGGGAGGTGTTTTTTGTATAAAATATTAAATAAAATAATATATCAAAATTTAGACGCTTAATAGTAGTTTTTTGAAATCATAAATCATATATTAATATAATATGATTATTTTTAGGCTTTAATTCTTCTTTATAATTCGAATTCATTAATTTATTAAAAATAAAGTGAAAGAAAGAGAAAAGACACTTTATGAAATCACCTTTTGACTTTAGGCTTTGGAAAGTTCTTTTTATGTTTGAGAATTGAATTTACTGTATTTTAAGAAAAAAATTATAAAATTTAATATAATTTTTCTGAAAATATTGTTCTAGAATTTTTATGTCATCATTACATCATTAATGATGCAATTCAGCATACACCGATTATGCGAAAAACTGTATTTTTTTACTATTCACCTGAAAATTTAAGTATTTCAGAAAAAACCCAAAATTTAACCCCGCCTTTTTTTGACTTGTAGAATCAAAAAATGAAGCCTATTTTTCAAAAATAATTTTTTAAATATTATTAAATTAATATTTATTTAAAATCATAATTTACTTAAAAATAGTTTTTAAGACTAAAACTGATTTTATAGTGCTCTCAAAAATTACTTAGGGTCTTATAAAATTATCTAAAAACTATAAAACATTGATTCAATAATTTTTTAATACATTATATGTAAATAAATATTATTTTAAATTAATTAATTAATTATAATTAATTACATATAAAATACGAAAACGTTTAATAAGGTCAAATTGTCACTTTCTAAAATGTCTAAATTTTATTTAATTATTCATATGTAATGTTACTCTTATGTTGGATGATTTACTATTTATAAGGGTCATATTACTATTAATAAAGGTATGTTACTATTCATAAGGGTATTTTACTATTCAACGAAAATTATTTTTGTTTCATTAGACTCCAAATATAATCTTGAACACTACCGTGTGTGTCAAATTTTCAAAATTCCTAACACAGAGGTGACAAACTTATATTTAATGGTCACTTATCACTTAATAGTTCATTATGTTGTGATTTCATGTTAATTTATGAAATATTTATATGAAGGGAATTTCCATTGAATATTTTTGGTTTGTTACAATAAATATTTGAAATGATTATATAATACTATATATTAAATTATGGAGTAAATTTATAAATAGTAGAATGGGTATATTTGAATTGACGAGATAATATAATATATGATTATAAAATTTATTTGGTTATGATTTTTTTTGATTATAGATTATATTTATAATGAATTATAAAAACATTCAGAATCATTGTTGTCTAAACACCTGGAGAAATAAATGATAAATTGTTTTTAGAAGAAGAGTAAAATGGATAAAAATAAAAAAATTAGAAGACGACCATAAGACATAGAGATTTATTTGGATCAAGAAATGATCCCAATATCCATAGAGAGGTTGAAATTTCACTGTGTTTAGAATTAGAATTATAAGGATAATACCATATCTTTACACACATATACAACTAAATAGTAGATAGAATGATCTCATAAAAAAATTTGGTGCTACAGTATCCCACATTACTACTATGCCACCAACCACAATGTAAGCCTATTGTGCTAAAATGGATAATGGCAAGAATTATATGGGTATATAATGAACTGTAAATTTTAACTCTCACTTACTAATATAGTATGATTTTGAATAGTAAATTTTTTTGTCATCTGTATTAAATAGTCCACTTGATTTTGTCCAAACTTCATTAAAAGGATCATACTACACCATTCAAAGAA
Organism: Viscum album; assembly: GCA_963277665.1. Lineage (NCBI taxonomy): Eukaryota > Viridiplantae > Streptophyta > Magnoliopsida > Santalales > Viscaceae > Viscum > Viscum album. The sequence goes on from OY728131.1 coordinate 1,518,282,629, forward strand.
ATGTTTAATTAATATTTTTTTATAAGGGATTTGATAATAATTAATTATTTTTTATAATATATTAATTTTAGAATAGGTCTATTTAATTCATTATTGAAATTAAATGATGATATATCCTTGAAAATAATATAATTTGTCTGAATAGAAATTTTTTGAACTTTTACATGTTACCAGAAAAATTATAAAGGAGTTATACCACTTTATAGAGATGTTTCCCAATATAATGGTGATAATATGCGATGAAATGTTAAATCATTAAGGAGGGGTTATTTAAAATTTTAATGATGATGAACATTTGGTAGTGATTCATATAGGGGTGGTGTAGTTTTTTCATGGTTCATTAGACATAGAAATGGGTTCAATCCATATCAAAATTGGGGAATTACATCTATATGAATAATAAAATCTGTCATATATGATGGGGTATTTTGGTATGAGGAAGGATGTGATGATTAAGAAGTCCATGCGTATAGTTACTTCCATATATTGGAAGGATGTTGATGAGGTTATAAACGTGTATATTCCCAAGATATCAGGAATATTACAGATATAACAATCAACTCCATATGATGTAGATTACTATAAACCATTGTGGAATGACAGTAAAACCAATAGATGTTATTATGTATATGTGGTTTTCATAGTGGTGAAAATGTCTTTTTCTCTGTTGGAATCCATTTTATTAGTTTAGCGGTGTCTCGGATGTTATCGATGTTGTTAATGTGATATTCTAATGAATGGTAGGGGTTTAAATCCATTTATGAATCATGATGGGGATTTTGTTGAAAATGTTAAAAATTATATGATGGTGGTATATGATATGCAATAGTGGTCAAATATTTTTAATGATAATGACTTAGGTTGATATATGGTGAGTCTCTATGAGTGGAAACCCTATAATAATGAGAGTCCCTTTGGGAAAATAGATGTCCAACCATTACTATAATGTTGATATGGGGTGATCCATAGATGATGATTTACTTTTTTGTTTAGTGAGTCCCTTTTGGTAAAAATACAGAAATATAGAGTGTTTTTAGTAGAATAGCTTTCCTACCATTGTATTTTTTTAAGTTGGGGATTAGTTTAGAATGTCCCTATTGGGTTTTGTTGGTTTTATAGAACACAACAATTTGTGATCCTATAATATCCTGTTATTTTACTATGAATTTTCCATTGTATTTTTCTATTGAATAATTTGTCTCATATATATAGCACAAAAATATGACAAATCGTGATATATTTTATTAGAATAAAATTTTATGTATTAAATATTATTATTATAACACATTCATTGAATTTGAAAGTATTAATAATGATATATATATTATTAAATGTATATAACAAGAAAAATATAGTCATTTTTAATAGTAATGAATTGTTAAAATATTATTAGTGTACTTAAAGATATCAGAAGATAATTTTATGGTTAAAATGAACTTCCCTAAAAATTTCAATTTAATGTGCTATGTATTTTTAATTTTAACATAATAATTTTTTTTAAATGATGATAAAATATTATATTGACACACATTCAATTAGAAATTGATAGTAAATAATAATATATATTCTTAACAATTAAAATTTCATTTTTCTATAAAAATGGTTTTAATTATAATTTATGCCCCTATTTAACATTTTAATTCCAAAATTATAGAATTTTAAATTTGAAAAAATTAAATTCATTTTTGGACTCATCAATAAAATATTAAATTGGAATTTTTATTTTTTAGAGGGGTGTTTTATGTGAATAGAACAAAATATAATTTTGGAAAATACCTTGATTTTTATGTGATCAATAAGATGTATGAATGTATAAAATGTCCACGAATCATTTTTCTTGAACTAATATTTATTTATTAATTAATCATATACATTTTAACATATTAATTTTAAATTATACACTTATGTTTGAAATTTTTTAACCTAAGATATATTTTTTCTAAAAATGATTTATGTGTATTATTCATTTTTTCATTGAAAATTAATTTTTTATAAATTTTGGAAATTTAATATTTTAGAATAAATTTCATATTTTTATTCAGAATTTACAAAAGTTGGTAACAATAGGATTTTTAGTCAAAACAATATTTTATCATGCTTAAAAAATGAGATACAATTGTAAATGTAAATATGGGTAAAAATTTAAATTTAGGGGGAAATGCCCAAAATAAAACAGTCGGTATCCCTCATTTGGATGTATACGATGCTTCTCAATAAAAAAATTACCCCATAAATTTTATTTTTCACTATTGGAATGACTTCCCTTGTTAAGTTAAATTCCTTTCATGTAAATTAATAAATATTTATAAAAATTACATCCCTTTAACTTATAAAAAGAGACCTTCATAACCCCATTTCCCACTACTACTAATCCTTTTAACTAAACCAATTTCTACTAAAATATATCCCAAATTATCCATCCCATGTTTTGAAGGTTCTTGATTTCACTAAATGTAACATTCCATCTCAGGATCCAATATAACTGGTTTCCCAAGACCGATCACCACATGATCATAGGTGTGCCACCCCATTCGGTATTTGTTTTCAACTAGAAATGAGGTTCCAGTGAGATATATGTGTATACAATAACCTATTATCAAATGATAGAAAATATAAAAAATTAAGATAATAATAAGCAAGTAATAATGACCAATAACCACTAATAAATAAGAATCATTTAACATATCCAAAACATGGTGCATTCCCACAACCACGTACAATAAACATTTCAATCCTTTTCATTGTCCAGTTTTAGAAGAAAACCAAAAAATATACATACTAGAATAGATTCGGAAAAATAGGTACTGACGTCATCTGATTTCCCTTATCCATGCTTCCTCCCAAAATACTGAATCATTAATCTATCATATTTTATTTTCATATATCCTAGCATGTATCCATGTAATCTTCTCAGATACGCAATGGTGGACTGAGAAAGGTGTGAGTACTACTCAGCAGGAAATATCCAATGGTGTCTACTAAAATATCCAATCTATAATAGTTTACGAAAAAGTATATACAAAAAATATACATGTGTGTAAATTAAATAGGTTTCTATTATCCTCAATGGATCATTGTTCCAATATAGTACCAACACTCCAAACCTCATTTGGCCAATTTTGTAAGTCTCAACTTTATATCAAGGTGATAAATAATGTCATATTAGGCTAATCTAACTAAGTATCCCAAGCGTGGTGTGTAATTCCATAACCAACATTCATTCCTAATGTGGACCTCCAACACTAACCTCTTTACCTCTATCTTGACTTCCATTAAAAACAGTCATTCCTCTATATAGTCCTCAATAACCATCATCCTTAATGTGGTGTGGACAACAATGACCAAAATCTTAATCCATTTCATGAACAAACTCTTCTCATGTTTTACCAAACTTTATCCTTTTTACCACATCAACACATTAAGAGTAGAAACTCTTCCATTTATCATAATCCCCAAGGTTCATCACATCCATTACAAATAAACAAAAATAATAACAATCCAATATTACCATTTATTTGCAACCAAAACCATTAAACATCATTCATAACCATTTTATAACATGAACATTACCCATTAACCATTTATCACAATTACCCACTTACAATACATACTCTTTAAAATTTTATAAGTTAATCCAAACACAATTTTATTCAATCTTAGTATGGAAAACAAAATTGAAATGGTTTTATCTCATAATCCATTCAATTCATCATTTAAAAACTCAAAACCCTTCTTCAAGGGAGTGTCTTACCCCTTGGGTGACCATATCCCTGGTCTACTCTTCATCAACGAATCCCACTGGGTCAATGAATGGTCCAACACATCTTTTAGACTCCCAATTTGATATTTATTACAAGTTAATTACATGTGAGCATAATGACACAAGAGCACAACCACATTCACCTGGATAAAAATAAATACTATTGTATATTACTTTTATATGACAAAGCTAATGTTTTTTGATAAGTACTTATCAAAAAAGGCCCTTGATTCAATCCTAAACAACTCTTAACACCCAATCTATGATTCTACCAGAAAATTAAGTGTATAGTTATTTGAATGAGATAAAAAAGAACACTAATGTTCTTCCATAAAATAGAAATAGGGGGAGTTATACAATCCTCAAAATATTCAATTCAAAACCAACAGAACTTCAAAACCAACGAATCAAAGGAGATTGATCCTTTAGAAGACTAAGATAATGGTTTCATAACCATTTCTATTAGAGGTAGAAATGAGGGAGAAATTGGGAAATAAAAATTTAATCAAGATGGGGGAAATGAAAAATTCCCCCACTTTAATGTGGTTCATGGTTAGGTCACATTGTTGGCTAAACCATACTCCAACCATGTCTCATCCTCTATCTATGAATGGTGTGGGTTTCATTGATGGGTTGGGCCACCTACATGGTTTGAAAAAACCATGTGCTGGATTTTTGATTTCTTCTATCCATGTGACATTTGGCCACATGGTATCATGGACATGGAACACTTTTATCTCTATTCATGAAATAAACCATGAACTATTCACTGAATGGACTCTTATTTTTTCATATCCTAAATGCCCATGACACCCCAAAAACCCCTATAATTCATGATAATCATTTTATTAACTATTTAGCTAGAAAATCAAACATTATTATAAGTGACCAACCTTATATGACGTTCACAATCTTACAACCTCCTCCGCTTATAACAGATCATCCTCGAGCTTCACTTACAAGAAATGATAAGTCCCTAAGGAAAAATATTCAAGCTACTGGGCCCACATATTTTCCTCCCTCTAGAATGTTTCCACATAAACATTACAATGATTCTACATCACTCAGACCAATGGCACAGTCATATCGCATATGACTTTCACACTCTAATCCACAACACAAACGAAAGGCTCCTCAATGGATTCCTTGACTCAATCTTAAAAACATCAACATATATCACATGAGACAAGATAGGGTTATACTACAACAATTTTTAAACATAAAATAATCATGAATACAACTATAATGCTATGGAATATCCAATCAGAATTCCATCTATCCCATCATCTCTAAAATATCAAATGGCCCACATACATGGGTGCTATCACTCTCTATTTCCAAATATAATAGTTTCTCAACCTTGGAAACACCTGAAAGATGACACGTTCACCCACAAAAAACCCATGAGATCAATGAAGTCAATAAAATTATGGATTATGACCACTCTTAGATGTATCCATATGATTCTTAATCAATTAAACATGTCCTGATGCCTCTTGAATGAGGCTTGGCCCTAATAGCTCTGATTCGCATACATCCATCCATCATAAGGGAGATCTATATGTCCTACTAAAGATAAACTCAAATGTTTCCATTATAATAGTTTCTAAAATAATTTTTTTTATAGAAAAATTCAATTACTGCTGATTGTTTCTCACAAGATCCACTAAATCATGGATTTATTCCCTCAACATGTCCTATGAATCCTAGCAAGTATGTTCCAATGTCCCATATATTTTTAGTTGAAAATCCATACTCATAAAAACCATATTACCTAAAAACATCATAAAAAAATTCTAGAAGCGTGAAGAAAAACACATATCATGATCTGAAACAAAAATCCAGGGTACCCCACGAAAACACACTACCTTACAAAGATATAGGTCACTCAACTGATCAATAATAAATTTCTCCAAAATCATAAATATATTAGATACCATAGTGAAATGATCCAAAATAACCCATATTTTGTTATGCTTATCAGGTTTCTTTATAAATCCTACTATTTAATCCATGGTAAAATCACCCCACTGTCATTTTAGGATTGGAAAAAACTTGAACCAATACACCAAGCTGATGATGTTCATTATAAACCTTCTAAAATGTATCACATCTTTTCATGAAACCTGCAATATATTTTTTCCATTCCCAACCACCAATTTTATCTCCAAAGATTTGGGTACATCATTATCCAAACATGGAGCACTGCCCACACTGAAACATGAAACCCATGCCTCAGATCTTCCCTTATACAGGTAGTCCCTTCACAATTTACATGAATGTGAATTATATTTCCCTCTTAACCTATCTAGTTAAAAATTGTTCCTAAACATCTAAATATTATCCCAAATTTGGATACTTTGAATCCTCATACAACCTTATAATAACATTAATTAGATTATATTTCTCAATAGATAGAGACATTTGTGTCATTATCATATCCCCCTCCTAAACACCTAGATGAATCTCAGAAAATAAATCCATCATCTTCCACTCATCACTAGAATCATAAACCACCTGATCATGTTTCTTTTGACAAAATGCATGTTCAAAACTTTTTCCCTTCCCCGGTTTGTAAGAAAACTCTATGTCAAAAAACTAAATGAACTAAACCCATCTTAATTTATAAAGATTAAAATCATGATGGAAAAAATGTACTTAAGGCTCATATTCTTGGTATAACAAACAATCACCTGACCCAAATGATAATTTCTCGAAAATTTAATGTAATAAACAAACATGGAAAAATCGAGATCATAATTATGATAGCTTCATTCATATGACCTATATTTACATGATCCATACACCATGAATAGATCTACTAGGATCAACACTACCCATGTACAATCCAAAATAAATCCAAAAACAAAGTATAATCTTTACCCATATCAGGTAAGATCAAGATCATTAAAATCGTCAAACATTTCTTTAACTCTTCAAATCATTTTCATATGTTTTATACCACTCAAAAATTGTACCCTTATCAATCCTTCATGAGAGTGGTACATCTTGAAAAGAAATGTATTTGATTAACCTTTGATAATAACATGTTAAGCCTAAAAATCATCAAATATAAAAAACAAAACTGTGCTTCAAATAAAAAACCACTTGAACCTTCCCTTGGTCCACTAAAACATATTCCTTTGATATTATGTGATCCAAGAAATATACCTTGTCAATCTAGAAGTTACACATTGATAGATTAGTTTAAATTCAATTATCTCTTAGTGTAATCAAAAATATATTAATATGTGTGGAATGATCATCATGAGTACGGATGTACACCCTGATTTCATCAACAAAAAAACAAAAAATTGGTCTAGGTACAGGTAAAATATTTGGTTAATAAGATCCATAAACATAGAAGGAGTGTTCTTCAACCCAAAATTCATCCTGACAAACTTATATAAACCATTATAGATTCTAAAATAAGTACATGATATAATAGGTTCTCTCACTATCATGTGATGAAACGCTAACATGATATCATTCTTGTAGAAAACACAAGAACCCCTCAATTGGTAAACATGATCTACAATACCTAAAAGATGATTTGGTTTTTAAACATAATTTATTTTAACCTCTGGTAATCAACACACAACTGAAATTTTCTGTCATCCTTCTTATCAAAAAAACCTTGAACCCCATGGTGAAAACCTCAGATGGATAACCAATTTATTATATAACTTTTATAGCTAATTTTTATGCTATTTAAGATTTACTAGTGCCATTATATAAGGTGGAATTGAAATTTACTTAGCTATAGGCATAAGCTCAATCCTTAAATCAACCTCTCTCACAACTGTCACCCCAATGAATTATTTAATAAACACATTCAAAAATCAATCCAGTTGTGGAGGGAAGAAATTATGATCTACTCCCACATCATTTCGTTAAAGACTCAAAAATTGGGACATGATATTATCTAGTTGAAAAATAATTATCCTTGTATATCCTACCAAGATATTCCATTCCTCATGATGTATATAAGTGTAAAATTTATGATACATGAAACTCTCTATCTAATGGTAATAGTAATTATGATCCACACATATAACCAACCATCCCATCCCTAGTATCTGGTAAAAACTAATAATCTAAAAACATATAAGTCTAAAAGGATCAGTTACCCACCATCCTCATGGGAACACTCGTTACATTTATGAATACCCTCTAATCACACCCATAATGGTTTGTCGATCAACATCACCCCAATCATATACCCCCTACCAGAACCGAACCAATTAAAATTTTGGTATCTATAAAATATTTTCAGGATAATATGTTAAATAAGGTGATATGAAATGTTTAATCTATAAGAATCATAAATCTACATGTCAATGGTCCAACCTCTTTACCAACCTATGCTAGATGAATTGAAATGAACTATCATATTCCCTGAAAAATGATATATTGATCCACTACCATATAAAACCTCTTCAAAAAATTATTTACCTAGGAATTTATCTCACATCCTATTATATCCTAAAAAATCCAAGTCATAGCTACCTCATATCCCATTCGAATTTTTTTAAAAGACTACAAGTAATTAAGTTGGCAGGCATAATCTATTTCCAACATACACTCCTAGTAAAATCACATGAACTCTTAAAGTTTATTTTCTTCAAGGTTTTAGGGTGAATGTACTCTAGGAATATCTTTTATATTTCCATCTAAGAAATTACATCCAAATTCTCATCCCTAGCTTAAATATCCCACTAGTGTATCGCTGGTCCTCCTAATATATAAGATACCAACTTAACTCTTTTCATGAGAAGATATTCTTAGTGTTCTAGTATCGTCTTGATGGAATCAATCATGAACTTAGTTAACCCTGGTATAACCTCTATAGAAAACGTTAGAGGGTGATTTAACTAAAAGTCTCTTATCATGTCAAACATACTTGATGCAACCCACCTTGGCTACTCTCCATTTAATCCATAAAATGGGTGACGTTATCATGGAACTTCTTTTCCACCATTTTTGTCAAAATTAAAAAATATTTATGTTACACTATTTTAGGGGCACTATTGGTGTAGTCAAATAATATCCCAACTAGATAATATCATCATGGGGTAATCTATCTTCAATTCTGATCACACAACTCAAAACACATAAAAATATTTTTTATATGTTACACAAAAGAAGGTTCAAATTTTCCATAACCAGACCACCCTATTTTAACTAAATCAATGGAAAAAATAATTCTACATTACTAACCTCAATTATCCATAACTCAGACCATGGATTAAATTGGAAAAAACACACATTAGTAATCAAAATAATTAAATTTAACACTTTTCAAATAATTAAATTTCCAACAACTTAAACCTTCCACATTCAGTCACTATTTTATCCCTTTTAATTTAAAAGATTTTAAATTGATTCAATTTTCAAATTCTTTGTTAGGAACCATTTTTTAATGACTCAAGTAATCCATAAAATAATTTTCATTTCCCACAATCCATCATAATCTTCTTTTCGGTGAGTTTTCAATGTGATGCATGCCATATAAATTGTAGGATCCTAAAACGATGCATGAATATACAAACATTGTTACATTTATTTCCATTAATAAATCCTTATGAAAAAAAATCACACTTCATGTGAATATCCAAATGTGAAATTACATCCAACAATAACAAAAAACATTAATAACAACAATCCTACCCTGGGTAATTGGGTTTTACCTAGTACATGGATTAGTGAATCACAATAAGGAGAAAATTTTCAATGACTGAAACATATTAATATCTTATATACCTTCTATTGTAGTTATTAAATTGAAAAACCCCTTTGATACAAATTTTTAATATCTTAGACCATTATCCACTATAACTGGTGTCTCGAGAAGGATCACAATATGACCTTGGGTACCCATCCCAATGTACTTGAGGCTACCAACTAGAATCAACGGTCTAACGATTTATGAGGGGATAATATACCAAATTTACCAAAGATAGTTAACAGTAGAGAATAATACAAATAATAACAAATTAATAATGATCAATAACCAATAATTACCATTCATCATATAACACATCCCAAACTGGGTACATTCCCACAACCAAGTACAATAACCATTCCGTATCTTACTACTGTCAAGTTTTATAATAAAACCTGAAATAATACTTGTTGAAAAAAGCTCCCAAAATGGGTAATGATTTTATCTAGGTCCCCTCATCCATGCTCCATCCCCAAATTCTGACTCACCCAATTGTCAAAATGCATTTTCCCTTATCCTAACCTGTAACAATGAAGTCCACTTTGGTACCCAAAAAATGCTTGGGAAGGGTGTGGGTACAACTCAGAAGGCCAACACCAATTGTGTCTAAAAAAATATCAATTATATAAAAGTCTATTAAGGATCCTATAAAAACAAAGGACATGTAGGTAAATGAAATAGGCTTATATTAGTACTTATGGATCTTGGTTACAATATAATACAAAAAAACCAAACCTACTTCAGTCTACACTAACATTCAAAACTATATATCAAGGGGTTATAAAATTTCATATAAGTATCATCAATTTGAGTATCCCAACCATGTTTTGGAATGCAATGACTAACATCCATTCCCAATGTGGACTTCCATGACCAAAATATTTACATTGGTGTGGACCACCATAATAAAAAATCATTCATAAATGTAGACCTTTGTGACCTTCATCCTCACTATGGTATGAACCACCATGACTAATATCCATATCCATTTCATCAATAATAACATATCAGGGTCTAACAAACTTCACCCTTTTAACCACATTAATAAATCAGGGGGATCACCAATTATATTTATCAAAATTACCATGGATCATCACTTTCATTAAAATTAATATAAATCCATAACTATCCCATTTTACCAATAAATCATAACCACAACCATTAAACATACTTCCTAACCATTTTATAACATGAACATTCCCCCCATAAATAATTTATCACAGTTACCCACTTACAATTTATATTGCATTTTCCTTATTTAAGTTAATATAACCACACCCAAGTTACAAATTATCATGAAAAACACAATTAAAATTGTATTAATCTCATACATAGTATAATTCATCATTTAATAACTCAACTCCCGTTTTCAAGGGGGTGGGTCTCCCCTTGGGAGACCATTTCCCTAGTCTACTCTTCAAAAAGAGATCCCATGGGGTCTATGAAAGGTCCAATATAACATTTTAACACCCAATATATCATTTCTTACAAAGTAAGTAAATTTTTAGAATATTGGAATAAGTACACAACCAAATAAACTTGGGTAAAAAACAAAACTCTGGGATAAAACATGTAGACCATCTACCTCAAGTTCATAGACAAGTATTCATCCAACAACTTCCCTTTATTCGATAATGAACAAATTTCAATGACCAATCTAAGCATCTAACAAAGGTTCAAGTATTTGGAAGGAGATAAATCATCACATAGTTGTTATTCAAAAAAAATGAATTAATAGTGATAAACTCACTTAGAGACTCAATTCATAACCAATCCTGTTTCAAACGACCAAGAATCAAATAAGATTTATCCTCAAGAAGAATTTGATGGTGGTTCATTAACCCTGGCTAGTGGAGGTTTAAATAAAGGGATATTAGAAAAAAAAAATTAATATTGATATTGGAAATGAGAAATTATCCCACTTTGATGTGGGGTATATTTTGGGCGTACAGTTGGTCAAGCCAGATGCCAACTGTGTGTATTTCATTTCCCAAGATATGGCTTGGCCACATGGTTTTTTTGGGAAACCGAAATAATTTAGAAGTCCATTTGGTGGTTGTGAACCTTCTTTTTCCCAGGAATTTTTAGGCCACATTGTTTCATACCCATGGTTCGATGTTATCTATATCTTTTTGAAAACTGTTCACAATACACAGGATGGCCACTTTTCATCATTTTTTATTTCTCAAACCATGACGAAACCCCTAAATCCACTCATATTTAGAGGAAATATTTTATTATCCATTTAATTGGATAACAAAAATCATTTTAATGAATCATACCATGTATGAAGTTCATGATCTTACAAAAAAAGACCATTCTAATAAGGATCAAGGAGTTTCCCCGAAGAGTAAGGTAAATACTCATAATTACTCATTTTTCATTTTTATTTCAACCATTCAGATTCAAGCTATTGAAATTTTATTTTAATCATGCTAACATAATTATATAGTTATCATAAGTATAAAAAAATTATATTATGATGAGGTAATAACCATTTTCTACCTTTCTCCCCACCATTCAAAATATGAAAATGTCACTCGTGTTACATGTAGACTACTGCATCCATTAACGACATACTTATTTTTTCATCACCAACACATATGGATGGGTACAATTATGTATTTAATAAATGAAAATAATTTTTATGAAATTATTAATAATATATAAATATAAATTAGTAATCCTATTGATAATATAAACAATAAATATAAATTTAGAGACCTAAAGTGACCACACCAATAGGGGAAATGATTTATTATTTTTTAAACAATACCCTTATATCTTATATTATTCTTATAAAAATATTCAATTATAATTTATATAAATAATAAAATATAAAAAATCATTATTATTATTTATTAATGATATTATTTTCACTTCATACTCATTCACATCTATTAATTATAACTTTTTCTTTTTTAGTTTGTTCTAATATCCTACATTAACAATGTAATAAATTTTTTTGGTGGAATATTTTTGATACTTATCCTTCATGGATCATAATAAAAACTTTATTTGAATTCTATCTATGATTTATAAATAATTAGGGAAATTATATTATAATTACTTGAATAATATTATAATGATGAGATTTATAATAAATAATGAGGCTCTATATCTATATTACAAATGCTTTATGAAACCAACATTATTATTAAAATCTGATTATTAAAATAATCTATAATTAACTAATATATTTTTAGACAATGATTATAATGGAATTATATATAATTTATTAAATAAAAATATGGTTCTGAAATATGTTATTAAGATTTTTATATTTATTATATTTGAGTATATATATCATTCATGGAATTAGAATTTTAAGGTATGGGTTTCATTCTATCAAATTCTACTTCTTATGAAATGATTAATGTTGTGCACCATTTTTTACTTTAAAACACTAATAAATAACACATGAAATTAATTTAACATATTATTTCATATAATTAATGAGATTTATTGAACTATATGAACTTAATTAAATACATATTTTTTTGGGTGGTCTATATACTACACAATTATGTCACCATATCACATTTCTCATAAAATTTAACAGCTGAAAGATCTATATAAGGTATTCCCCTTAAATTGATTTTGATTCAATTGTTACAAAATCGATAAAGGATTTTCGAACCTCAAATATCCTTTATTTGAGATATAATTATTCCTCTTTAACTTGATTAATCTATATTTTTCTTTATCCGCAGTATGATTGTATTATATGAAATATACAATTTCTCTCTTTGAGAAAATACATTATTTATTATACTATTCTTCCAAGATAAATTTATTTCTCATAAAATTATAACATTGGTAATAATAATTACCATTATCTATAGTAATTCATTTCAAATCCATGTTTATATTATTTCCCCTAACCAATTTTCTCCATTCGTATTATAAAAAAAATATATGTGTCTGTATTTTTACCGTGATAATAATTTTTATCTTCGCCACTTTTAAAAATTATTCACGATTACTCTTTTAATGAATTCGGATTCAATAAAGACATTTTTTAATGTTGAATGGTTTCTTAGTTTATGATCATAGAATTAACATCCATTAAAAATTTATTGACTTCAATATTTTTTATTTCTGAGGTTCCACTATTGGTATTTCATTCTATATAATTTTTGAAAAAGTTCATTGTGTAATATTCTGAAAAATTACAATTGAAAGTGAATAATAAACTTTTCTATTAAATATAATTTTTTAAAATATTTACAATAACTTATTCTACATTACCAATTTAATATTAGTCTTTTTATAAAATTTATATATCATTTATGGAGTAATATTTCATGAATCACCCTATAAATTCCAGTTCGAAATAATCCTTTAGGGTGATTGAATTTTTTTATTAACTAATATAATTCAAGAAGTTTTTTTATTCCATTTGTAACTGTTATGAATCTCATATTCAATCGATCGATTTCATATGATATTATGAATGATTAATTTTATATGGAACCCATATGCATGGATGATTATTATATGATAGACGGGCTAAGATATTAACATCTAATGGATTGGTTAATGTTTTAAGTCTTATATGATAATGATGTGGTGCCTGAGAATTTTCTTTTATCCCATCCTGATGTGTGGAAATGTTGCTTTGTTCACAACATGATTAATTAGATAGTTTCTATTCTCATAGCCTGATTCATGAAAAATTTTGTTTTTTATAAAATATAATGCATATTCAATATTGTATTTTCCCACAATGTGATGATTAATAATGCCTATCTTTATTCCATAGATCCAAATTTCATTATGAAATTTTTTTATGTCATATTATTATTGTTATTTTCCGTATTTCATGCCTATTTTTTGTTGATTATACACTATTATGCCAACGTATATGTTCGTTCATTTGAGAATAAAAATTCTTTCAATCTTGAATTAAAGAAAATATTATTTTCCATGTTCTTATAATCATATATTTCTTGCATTATCATGTTTAAACAAATTCTTATGTTCTATCAATTTTTAGGACTCGATGATAAGTTCCCTTACTGAGTGTTTAAGCTCATCCATTCTTATGTTTCCCTTTTTCCTATTAAATTATATGATGGAATATGTATTAAAGGAAGTCTTATATTGAAATATTATGACAGATGCTAAAGTAATTATGAAATACTTGATCTATATATAACTAATATCTAATGATTTTATATATTTTTTGGGTGTTATACGCTTAATAATGAGATATAATATCGAAATAATTGAATTGTTGTAAAATATATTCATGTTAAACTTGGGTAAACACACTAGGTTTCAAAGCATAAGTGTAAAAAATACTTTTTTGCATTAAAACTAAATGTGTGGGTCAGGGGTTCCTCAGTTGGAATCATAATAAGATCTAATTATTTTTGTGCAATTTGTAGATCTTTTGGTTGACTAGGACTAGAGAAAAATAGTGAAAACCCTTGTTAAAATCCTAAATATTGATAAAAATACTAAAATTTTAGTAATTTATAGACTGAATGTTTTCTTAGTAATTAAATCCCTCTATGGATACAAACTAGTGGATACGAGCTCTATAATAGATTCATCTGGGTTTAATAACCCAGAAAAATATTTTTTTCGTTATTAACTTGATCTTCACTCAGTGCACATCAATTGGGGATGAATAAATACCTAGTTTGACACTCCAAATAGATGTTATTTGGGAGTTAATAAACTATTTAAAACCAATTATGAGTTATTATATATATTTATGTTAGAGTACATAATAATAATTGAATATCAACAACCTAAGTTAAACTGAATGAGTTATAGATTATCCAATTATATCATCATTGAATCAAATGTATTAAAGGTTTAAAATGATTGTATCTTATGATAATACATAATATGATTGATTTTTCATTTTAATATGATTATATATTCTAATTTTATTATATATTACCATAATTATTTTTACATTAGAATCTGGTTGTAAATATGATAATGAAAATATAGTTGTGAAATGATTGTTTCTTGGAACTCAAACAAAGGTTTATTTCAGATAAATAGTTTCATAGTACTACATTGGATATTTAGGGTGATATTATATCATAATTCATGGATATATTTTGTATATTCATAGATATTTTCTGATATTGAGTTGTAGTTTATATTGGGAGGATGCATTTTATTTATGGAGGGTCAAATGTGACATCCCAAAATTTAACTCTATATTTCCCATATAATTATCCATTTAATAACATATTTTACTTGAAATACTTAATAAAAAACGAAAATATGGTTTATTATGATAAAATGTAAGTAAAAAATATAATATTATAATATAAACATTTAATTAGAGGGTATATATAGCATCCCAACCCTATGAATTGTCTTAGAAAGAGAATAGTTCACACTAACATTAGATGACTTCACCAAGACACCATATGATGTAAATAAATTACAAGGGCTTACCTATTATTTGGGGGATGATTTTAATTTATAAAAACACAACCTATTAGTTCATCATTAAAAAAATCAAAAAAAACTTTATGATGAATGAAGTATAAATAATAAAATTCAAATGAAATACAAAAAACATTTTAATAGCATAAATAAACATAGAACAATGTGAACCACGAATACCTAGGAACATCCAGACATAATAAATCTAGTGTTCCTTCCCTCCAAATAATCAATAAGAGATATCAAAGTTCCCGTAACTAACCTAATGAAGTGTAGTCAGGATCCTCAACAAGAGAAGTAAAAGACCATTCTTATACCATTGTGATGATAAAAAATGTCTGCATACACAATAAAGATAAAATTTCGTGGGTGAGTAATCAGGACCAATAGGATTTCTCAAATTTTCTTTACAATACACAAAAATAAAAAAAATAACATCATTAATCACAATTCAAAATATACATTAATATTAATGATATAAACATAAAATATATTTACCAATTTAAGATTATTTAATTTAAAAGTACAAATATTTTATCCAATTGTTATACATATCATACTCATTATACAATCACACACATGCAAAAGATTTCTTAGTGATAGTACCATACTAATGAATTGTTACTTTTTGGTCCCCCGGGTCATCACTAGGTGACCACTTCCAAGGTCCTATAGTCAATAACGACACACAATTTTCATGATAGAAATACCATGTACAATGTAATGATAAAAATAAACCACATATGTATTGCATGTTCACATAAAAATTCAATTCATAATTAAATAATTATTTTTAAAACATTTAGTCAAACATATTTCATGAATCATCTCAAATAAAAAATTTAAAATATGGAATAAAAGTGATTTTTAAAAACAGTTCAAATAAAATATTTTCTAATTATCAGACAAAGGGTTTTCCAAATTGAAATAAACAAAATTTTCCTTTTAAATACCAATCAACAAATTTAAATATCTAAGGCTTCATGTTCTAGAGCATGTTAAGTAGAGAGATAATCCAATTACCTCACAACTAGAGATCAAAACAAATAATGACATAATAAAACCAATAGATCATGGAAACAAATTCCATTCCTTCGATAGATCGAACAAATATTTCATTAAAAACAAATTATACATCATAAATCAATCTATGACACATCGTATGTATTAATCAATTTGAAGGAAATCAAGTATATCTAGAAATATTAAATAAATGAGAAGATAAATATTCCCTTTCATTTATTCTTCTAGATCCCAAACACTTGGATCCATTGAAAATATGATTTGGAGGGATTAGAGATTTTATGAATCGAAAAATGAATCAATTGGTTCTAGAACCTAGGATAACAGGATAGAAATGGCATTTTATATGCTTTAAATATAATAAAAATCCATTTATTGGATGTATTAATTCCATTTTTAGAGCCATATGATTCAAGAAATGATAAATATTATTATAAAAACTTCAATAAGTACAAATGGACCTCCCATGATCCCAAAAAATTCATAACACAGACATAGAACATATATCATAGTATTTGAATATTTCATTCTAACTACCCATCTTTTTGAAGATGATGAGCTCTACTCATGGTCAATTGTGTACCAATGGCATGTTGAAGAGATCACCATATCTGATAAGTAAAATGGTAATTTTGGTTGAGGATGATTAAAACTATTATTTCATGTAAATTGGTCACTTCCCAAATATTGTTCTTTGTCAAGTCATCAATTGTATTGGTTTCCTGAATTAGAGTGATGTGGGATGACTTTATGAGATAGTCTAGATACAGAAAAAATTAATCACTATTTGGAATTGTTCTTGGAAAACCCATAAAAAATTCCATAGCTATATTATACAAATCATGTATGAGTTGTAATATAGATGATATAAGGACTTAATTTTTCTCAATGAAATATAAATAAATATCAATAATAATAGTAAAAAATGTACACTGATCACAGGCTTCTCTGAATAATTGATTATAAGACTTTAGACTCAAATCATCAGTAAGGAAATTTTATTTTCCATCTTTATAATTCATGTTAAACATAAATATTAAAAATATTACATTGATTATATTTTTCCTTGGTTCAAATTCTTTTGTGAAATGATTTGTTTTAAACATTTACGGTCTTTGAACATAGTGAACATCTCTCCGAAAATATAACGACACCATGTCTTCAAATCATGAACTACCATAGCCAATTCCAAGTCATGGTAAATGTATTATTTTAATGAATTTTCAACATTAATGATCGATAATCTATGAGATGATCTCTTCCATGAGAACACAACTGAGTCTGGATCCATATTCACAAATAACGACGAAACATTTCTTAGTTTCTAGAAAGATAATAATTGGTACCTAAGTGATCATACCCTATATCTCAATAAATATTATTGATCATCATCACTCTATTGGAATGGACTACCCTTCCTCGAGAGTGTTGTTATGGGAGATGTTATATGTGATAAATCCTGAATGAAGTATTGATAGTAACTCACTAATCTTATAAAGTGGAATCTATTAATGGAATTATTTAGTGGATTCTCAAAGATGAAAACATCTATATTTTTAGGGTTTACTATTACTATTTTCATAGAAATTTCATGGATATGGAAGATAATCATTACCTCCAAAAATCACATTTAGATAATTTTTCATATAAACTGTACTCTTGAAAAATTCTCAACACAATATCTAAATGTTATTCATTGATATCTCATGTTTGAGAATATATTAGAATTTTATTCAAAAAGAAAACATTCATAAATACCAGGTTCAATTGAAATACTTGATACATAAATGTAAAAAATATTTCTATATCATTTCTAAAACAAGAGGGAATGACTAGATATTCATAATGACCATAACAACTCTTGAAATATGTCATTGGAATATACACTTTCCTAGACCAGAGATGGTGTTACACAAGCCATATATTAGTTTTATAAAACCATCAGTATAATTTCAATTGATAAAAAAGATAATCAATTAATATAAGAGAATATCTACTCTTTTTCATAACCTAGTTTAGTTTACAATAATCAACATGTAGTCATAATGAACCATCATGCCCCTTGAAAAAAACTACATTTTTCTATATTGATGTACTTAGAATAATAATCCATTTACATTCCAATTGTATAAATTAGATATCCAATTCATTCAATTTCATTTCATACATTAAATATTATGGAAGTGAAATAATATTTGGTCTTAGAAAAATATAAATTTGAAAATATACGTACATTTTAGGTGGAAATTCTATAAAAAATAATAAATACATAATTATAATCATTTAAAAAGACATAAAAATGTCTTTCATCATTTATTTAATTATCCACCAATGTAACCCAAATTATTTGATAAGAAATATTTACAACTATTGGTTCTAAATGAATTGATTTTCCGTCCATTCTTTCCCAATATCCTTTAAAGAGATTCACTCCTCCATTATTTTATATAGACATTACTCGTAACACATAACAGTTGATAAGGGTATTGAATGAAATAAATCAGTCCATTCCTAAGATTTCTTCAAAGACATCCATGTCCAAAAAATGTATAAATAAAAGTAATCTTTTTCACTACTTATAGAATAAGGTTTGTATTTTTATCTCACGCACTCTCACTTCCCGGGTGTTGAATGGATACTAATCATTTGTATAATTATTTAAATATGAAACCCCATTTGATTAATGAATCATAATGAAATAAAACTATAGGATAGACTAGTATATAATAGAACTAGTATAAGTGTTCAGTGATGTATAAAAATACCTCATATAGTTAAACGAACTAAATGATCTTCTGTAATAATATTCTCAATAACATATAACTTTTTACTATCTCACCTTGGGTATTTTCTTCTACACAATGGTTTCATTTCCTAGGGAGTCATGGTGTTCCAAGAATCACCCAGATTGTCTTCATTCTCAGGATGAAAGATATTATGATGTGATCATCCTATAAAATCGTTATATTTTTTAGATGACTTGGATATATTCAAGAACACTTATATTATATCATTAGGGAAAAAAACTATGAATTTTGTTTATCTAATTAATGTTGTGATGTGCCTTGTGTGGTTTCATATAATCACAATTTATTTCAACTAATAAACTATATTAGAAACATTTTCTATTTATAATAGGGAATAAAGGAATGTTAACAGATCTATTAATTCATTTCTATGAAACTTTATTACCTTAGAAGTAGGTTTCCTCTTCTACATGTTCCCCGAAAACGATTTCCCACGTATTCCAATGTAGAAAAATGTACTTCCTCTAGAAGGATTTCAAGTAATATATTTTTCCACTAATTTCACTCTATTAGCAATGTTTATATAATTGTAAATGTATATATAATTTATTATAAAATTAATTTCAATTAATAGTCCAAACAAAAATATTCATCCACTCAATGATTCACTAACAACTACATCTGGAGAAAAACTAACCATGCTCTTGAACATAGTTTCATATCCTATTTAGTGGTATATATTCTTTCATAATGATAATGAAATATCTCGTTATAGATATATTAATGTTTTTTTGGTAATACTATTAATTGAATAATTCTTCAAATCTATTTCACATAAATCCTTGATTAGATTTAGCATAGGAAGGTAAATCCCAACATTGGCATGCATGATCCCCCAGTATAAAGACAGCTAACTTAACTATTGGATCAATAATTGTTATAAGGAAATCAATGATTTAATTAATTATATTAATCCATTTGTATTCATATTTTGTTTTTTAACCCCCTAGAAATATTATAATATCCAATTTCTAAATTTTCATATATGATCCTCTTATCATGGTGTTTTATTTTAGTTTCCCTAATCAATATATTCAAAAATCTTGAACAATAATTTGAATAATTTATTGGTTTACCTTTGGTTTAGGTGCCACCACATTCTATAAAACTTTTTTGTGATGGATTCTTGGACACATAAATGGTTTAATTTCTATATAGTCAAGAAAAACCCCTCATTTAGGCATAACTCACTAGAAAACTGAAGACTCAGAATACTCTAATTTATCAATATAAATAATTATTAAAACCTATTTCCAAAATTCAGCAAAATTAATATTAAAAAATTTAGTTTTGTTGTTAAGTCTCATTAATATGGAATTATATACTATATTCATCATTTTTACCAATGATAAATAGATGAAAACACTCCAATAGGTGTCTGAAAAACACATTTTTTACCTAGACACTCGGGTATCATAAAGTTAAACATATATAAGATATCGATGGCTTTATATACCATGAATTTCATGTCTCAAAATTTTTTATCTTCGTGATACCATTCCAGTATTACATACTAACAAAAACAAATACCATTTCAGATATCCTAGACCAAACAATTTTTATAGAGAGAATCAAGGTTATACTAACATTAACTGACATCCCTGTGATAGAAAATATTGGAAATATATGCTATGGGGTTACCTAATATTTGGGGGTGGTTTTACCACTAATTAAATAATCACTACCTAGAAAAAATAGAAATAAAACCAATCCAAACTATCTATGGAATGAATAATAAACAATACAAGTCAAATGAAATACAAGAAATAGGGAAAAATTTGGGAAGTGCTGAAAATATAGAATACAACGCACCATGAAAAATGATGGAAACCCAATACAGGAACACAAATATTGAATCATTATAACAACTCTATAAGATAAATCCAAACCCTAATGACCATCCTGAGGAATTTCAATCATGATGCTAAACTAGCGAATTAAGAGACCTTTCTTTACCTATTTCATGAAGAACAATATAACATAACCAAACCTATACTTCTAGATCTAGTACAACGAATATAATATTTATATTTTTGTCTTGAAAATCGATAACCTTTGTCCATTTTTATCCATAAAAAACATATAACATCAAATGGAATTATTGAATGACATAAAAAAACAAATGTTATTTTAATTTTACTTTTTTATAGAATTTCTAAAACTCATACATAATAATACCATGTCTTTAAGTGATCATTTTTTCTATTATACACAACATTTAGAATTTAATAATATGTCTTTAACATCATTCATGAAATCCATCACATACAAAACCTTTCTACAAATAATTCATTTAAAATTATTCTCTATAACCTAGGGAAATGGAATACATAAAAAAGGTGATCATAAATTCTAAATAATGGGGAACAAAATAATTATAAATATAATTTCATTCTCGAGCCTAATATGATCATAAGGTTCTAATAACATAAATAAATTTCCTGAGAAAAATATAAGATAATTCCTAACAATAAAAACATGGAGCACATATAATCAGATCAGTCATAATGATTTAACGTAGAGAAATATTAATATAAGTCACTAATTATGAGCCATGTGAAAAAAATCATTGTTAAATGAATCCATTATAACTCATAAAATGTATTTAAAATTTGAGTATTTATTTTGGAACATAAAAATTCATCATGGATTCACCAAAATATAAAATTTACATATCTCTTCAATGTAACCTATAACTTTTATACTCTATCATCTCATAAGAGTAACTTACAATTAGTTCATTTTTTCATCACTTTTGATTAAAAAAACTTCATCGTCTCTTAGGAGTAACTTCCTTCTGGTGAAATATGTCTCATTAACAACTACAATGGAGGTCTATGCATTTCCCACACATAAAATATAATTCAAAGACCATTAAGGACTGGTTACACTCACCAATCCCACATTCATCAAAAACTTCTGAGCAACATATCATGAAACAAAACACAAGGATTCTTAAATTTTATCAAAACTACCATGACATGATTTACACAGGAGGAAGAAGTTGGTTTCCTAGAAATATAATTAAGAAATCTCAAGAAACCACTAATGGGGAGGATTTAAATTGTATCATAAGATAATATCATAGAAGATGCATCAGGTTCAATAAATGATATTTACATAAGAAAAAATACCTTTAAAGGAACATTTAAAATATTTCTCAGAAAATACTGTAAAGTATCCTTTTTCATTAGGTGTCTTTATAAACAAAAATAAATCCAAAATTATTGATAAAATAATATTATATGAAATTAAACCTGGATAATTATAAATTAATCAATAAAACATAAATACTTATGTTGGTGTGAAAATCTATTCATGTTGTAAATGATTAAAAAAACATTTCATTCATCATTTGTTAAGATATTTAAATATTACATGTGTGGAAAACATTAAGAATTTTTTTTTTAAACTAAATTTAAATTAAATTAATGTATCATGGAAATAAATTAAGTAAATCATTTATTTTTATAAAATAATATTATTTAAATAATTTAAATAACAAGGAGTTAGAATTTGTATAAAATTATTTAAAACATATAAAGTAATGTATTTATAGAAAACCCATTTACACCCTTTTAAAACCAAAAACCATTTGAATAAAATAAAATAAGAAGTAACATAAAATAATATGAGTAAAAATATTTTAATGATATTATTTTTTAGGATTTATTATATAACCCGTATAAATGAATATATTTTCATCTACAAAAACATGTCTCAAAGAAGGATTTTTGAGATGAGAAACCCTTGAAACTTGAGTAAATATTGAAAAAAAATCCAATAAATTAAGTAACATAATATGATTATATTAAAATACTAATTTCCATGATTAAATATTTTAAAACATGTTCATGGGGATGTAAATACACAATATTAAATAAAACATGGTGTATAAAATTAATTATGTCACAATGAATTGAAATTATGACCATGAGAATCCCTCGAAACTTTTGAATAATAAGAATAAATATCTCATGAAATAGAATAATCAGTTTATATTTTAATATAATTATGAAATACTCATTAATGATATAATATATCAATAGGTATCATATACAAATTATAAAATTAATTTGTTCTGTAGTACAAAAAATGTATCCAAGAAACAATATTGAGATTAATAATCCATACAAGTATGAAATCACTGATGTTTTAATTAATCAATGATGTGATCATGTGTAAAAATTTTAAAATCACAAAATAAAATTTAAAAGAAACATAAAAATAATTAGTGGTAAATTCATACATAATTAAGGCATAAAAATGTCAATGAATACGTTTCAAAGCTCAGGGAAAGGAATCTAGGTTAAGAAACCCCTTACACAAAGTCTACAATTTCTAGGAATTGTTGAGTTAAAAGTATTACATTATAATTTTTCATTAATTTAATTTTGGAAATCACAAAAACCTTCTTAAAACTATGTTTCGTAACTTTCTATATATTAAGAGCATTAGTATGCTTATTTCTAAAAAAATAATTTATACCGTACATAAAAATGTTTCAAATGATTTATGAATATAATATTTTATTATTCGATGTGATCCATCAGACTAAAGGTGTGTCTTTTACATCGTAACAAAAAATTCTAAGATCAGTGGTTTGACATATATCTAGTCTATTATACTGAAAAAAGTCATGACCATTAAACCAAAATTCGTACCGATACATTGAACAGACCCATATTTAGTTAATCAAATTGGCTATCAATAAATAAGTCTATAAAACTATCCAATGTTTACAATTGGAGTATAATATATTTGTTTTTATTGTATAGAATACAAATTATAATTATAATTGTGTTAAAAAAATGATGTCGGACATTTTGTTAACCCATTTCATTGTAACATGTCAAGATCCAGCTGTTTGAATCCATTACAAATTTCAGGTTCTAAGGAATCCTTTTAAGGATTTTAATTCCATACGAACTATTTTCTTAAGTAATCTTGTGTCTAATACTTTTTTTGATTGAGGGATTCTGGTGGTAGGAAGGTGGTGAATCTGATCCATTCGATTGAGGGATATCTGGGATAGGAATATAGAGTTTGATTATCATATCAAGGGATTCCAGGGATATGAATACAGAGATAAGGATCATTATATAGAGGGATTTCCAGGTAAATAAATACATTCCTTTTAATAGGTATAAATATTTGGATACCTTTAGTCGAGGTTTATGACTACACTAACTCTTATGGTTAAAGAGTGAATTATTTTATTAATTTTTGTAATTCATCCTAACTTTTATATGAATTGTTTTTTATTGTAGTTACAATTCAATAAATTATACTATGAATATATAAGAAAGTTAGTTTCTGTACTGATGTTTCTAAAAAAATTATTTTATTTGTGAGTTTATGATCCTGATAAATGTGTTATAATATAATTAGATTGATATTTATTCTAATTCAACACATTGGTCATCATAAAATACTGAGTCCAGTATTTTTACTTAAATATATATTGTATTTTTTAGATTAAATATTTCAATCTAAAATTCACCACCTATTATCTCCATCATAAACTCTCATTATCCAACAATTGGTATCAGGGGAGGTTCTACTAATTATACTTGTTGATTTATTACTTTCCTTATCAACTCCAAGATGTTTTATGTTTTTAAATAAACTTTTTTTTATAAAATTTTATTACACTAATGTGTTACTAGAAAAAGAGTTCATTTTTTTAATGTAGAAGGTCTTGATTTCAGCACCACAGAAAATCTAAATCCTAGTCGACCACCAATATTTAATGGTAATTATTATGAGTACTTGAGAGATATGATGCAAATTTTTATTATCAATAATGTAGATGATAATTTTGTAATTCTTACGGGTGATTACAAGATAACTAAAAAGGAAGTTACAACTTTTAATCATTAAGAGAAACAAGAATATCAACTGAATTACATAGTAAATAATATTCTCTTCTAATATATGAAAATGAATACATAATATCGTATATCATCTTTTGAAGATGATAATATAATTCTGAAAAAGTTATAATTTACAAACATTGTTACATATATATTTTTTGAAACATGAGGATCCATTATGAGAAATGATTATCTAGAATTTGATTTTATAACTGGATAATCAATAGCTAAAATGCATCAGATATTTATAAATATTTTCAATAGTTTACATTTATTGGATAAAAATATATTACGGATGGAAATTTTGTAAATAAGTGTATATATATTGTTTCGGCTGAATGAGAACTAAAATGAACATATTTGGCTGATAAAAGGAATATTACTAATCTTAAATTAGATGATCTTATCAGTTCACTTCATTAATATTACAAAAGATTACAAATTGATCATGGAAAGGCCTAAAATAAAAATGTCGGAGTACATTTTAAAATAATATATAATGCTTCTACAGACGATCAGTTAGCTGTGAATGTTGTATAGTCTTCAATGAAAAATAAAGATGTGACTGAATCTAATTCTAGTTCTATTTGGCCTTATAGTAATTAATAAGAAAATATTTCATGAAAGATGAATATATTGTTGGGAAAAGGTATTTTCAATATAGATACAAAAATACTCATAAGGATAAGAGTGATAATAGTGAATCTAATGTGGCCACTTTATATGAATGTATGAACACCCAAAAAATCATACCATATTTTCCTAAGATAAAAAAATAAATAACTAAATTACTAAATAAATGAAAATAAGTATTATAGGTCTATGAAAAATAAAATATTGAAAGCTTCTGAAACATGGAGTGCCAGTGGTTGAGATATTTATTTAGAAAGATCATATAAAATTAATTATGGACATAAGAATATTAGTGTTTTTTAAGAAATGCCTTTGGTAAATAATTTTCTAATAGAAAAGGTACACATTGTTTAATCACGTACCAATATGAATTAAAATGCAATTTATACTGATAAGAAAGATTCTATGTAATCTGAGGAATAATCTTCCTCAGCTGATGAGAATAATAATCTACCATGTTATGAAGCAGTATATACATTTGAAAAACATTTAGAAAAATAAAATTATAATGTTTTTAGAAAAAATAATTCCCAATTAAAACATTGATATAAATAGTCAAGGATTTGTATTTTAAATAAATAAATATCATATCTTTATAATGATCAAGATAAATATAATACTTCAAAATGATACACTTTCAAAACATCATGAGAAAATTATTTCTAATAAAAATACTTTACCAGTTGATTATGTAAAACTTATTTCTAATTCTATTTATAATAAATAAAAGAATATAGTTGTGAAACTACTATCTAGAATATATAATTTGATGAAACATCTATCCAATTATTTCTCTAGGAAGTAAAACTTTAATAAGATGTATAAAAAAATTATACAGTGAACTAATATTTTCCGAATGGATTTTACAGACAAAAAATAAATTTTTAGTAATAACTTTTTGTTCCAAAATGTGCTCCATTTTTTACTAAGTTCCAAATTAGTGGACATTATAAGATATAATGTTCTCTATATAAAATTTAGTCTTTAGGTTTTTATGTGAAATATTTTTCTAAAATTACATTTTCTCATTGAATTACTGCTGGAAAAATTTGGATACATAAAATATAAAATTCTAATGAAATCAAACCCAATAAGGTTTGGTTTATGAAGAACTATCTTTTGACTAATAAAACCAATAATATACAAAAAACAATAATATTCAGTTCATGGATAGTGGTTTATCTAGAAATATGACTGGCAACAAATATTTCTTGAATAATATTATCAAGATGATAGGTTGAAAAGTAACTTTCTGAGATAATGGTCTTGGAGGAATCATTGGTATTGGTAACATTGTTTTTTCATGGAAACTATCTAATTTCAAATGTAGGATTTGTTTTGTTACATAATAAAAACCTTATAAGAGTAATAAAATAATGTTATTAGTGTTTTATTGTAAACCTTAGGAATGAAAAATGTATATTTAATTGTTCAAAAGATGATTTTTTTCATTCCTCCCATTAGTATGAGACTATTTACACTCTGAACATACAATACCTTGGGAGAAAAGACTTACCTCGTCTTAGTTCAATGCAAGATCACTCTTGGTCATGACATAGAATATTAGAACATTGTAAACATAAAAAATTAACTAAAATTTATAAGAAATGTTTTGTTAAGGATACACCAGTCCATAAATTTTATAGTTCAAAATATTGTTTTCCATGTTAATATGGTATGAAACAAAAACAATGTTTTAAATATATTAGTTTTGTTTTAACATTCCATGCTTTAAAATTAGTTCACATGGACTTATTTGGTCCATCACAAACTGTAAGTATTGTTGGAAAATACTTTGTAAACGTTTTTTAGAAAACTAAACTAGATACAAATGAGACTATTTTCTAATAAGAAAATATGAAGCCATTAGTATCATAAAATAATTTATAGCTAGGTTTAAAAATGAGAAAACCCTCTCCTTGATAACTATTCATAGTGATCATGGTAGAGAATTTGAAATTTTTTATTTTGAAATTTTGTTATTATGAAAGGTATTGTATATATATTATCACCATCTTGAACACCACAAAAAAATGGTAGTTAAAAGAAGAAATAATGTTATTTTGGGGATTACAAGAACCATGATGACTGAATAGTCAGTTGCTAAAAAAAATTGGGCTGAAGGCGTTATTTCTGATTTCTATAATATAAATCTAGTTTTAATTAGATCATTTATCAATAATACATCATATGAATTATTGATTGGAAGAAAAATAAAAATATATAAATTTTATAGTATTGGGATGAAAATTATTCATCCTGAATAATAAAGATAACATACACTAATTCTTTCCAAAATATTATAGTGAAATGTTTTTATGTTATTCCACAATTAATTAGTCTATTAGAGTTTACAATAGAAATAAACATATTGTTGAGGAAATAGTGCATGTTAATTTTGATGAAACTGGTCCTTTTTTATAAACATCTCCATCGTGCATCCTCAAATGTTATTTATAAATATGATTTTCAATATTTAGTAGAAAGTTCTTATCACATTGAAATAGCCAAAGAATATGTTCTTCAATTTGTTCATCAATATTATTTTAAATGACTTATTTTAAAAAAGAATTTTGAAAACCCATGAAATTAGCTTTCAATTAATAATCACAATAGAGATAATATAATTGGTGATTCAGATTAACTAGTTATAACTAGAATTTATTTTAGAAATGAAATTGAATATCAAGATATATTATCTAAATTTTAACCTAAGAATACAGATAAGGCTTTAGGTTATGAGGATTTGATTAATTCAATTCCATATGATCTCAATTAGTTTTAAAGGAACCTATTTTGGAAGTTAGTTGAACATTATAATGATACTTATGAAATTAAAGTATAATGGGTCTTCAATAAAAATTGTGATGAAAATTTAATAATTGTTAGAAATTAAAATAAACTAGTTTCTAAGGGTTATAATCAACAAGAAGGAATAGACTATGAAAACCTATTATTTGGTATTAATACTAAAATGAATTTTTATACTTCTATATTATTCACCTTTCTTAAATTTAAAACTATTACAAATGGATGTGAAGTGTGTTTTTCTAAATTG
This sequence comes from Viscum album, assembly GCA_963277665.1. Taxonomy (NCBI): domain Eukaryota; kingdom Viridiplantae; phylum Streptophyta; class Magnoliopsida; order Santalales; family Viscaceae; genus Viscum; species Viscum album. Next base: position 1,518,311,931 of record OY728131.1, read on the forward strand.
ATATATTCAGAAGGAATATTATGTATAAAAACTACATGGTTTTGAAAATAAAAAACATCATCAAACTGTTTATAAACATACCAAAGATCTTTGTAGATTTAACAAGCCCATATATCTTTTTATGATAGGTTAAATAGACTTTTGTTACAATATATTGTTGTTAATGGAGCAGTGATTCAGTGCCATTTTAGAAAGTAAGTTAATAAAAATATTATGATTGTAAAAATCCATGTTGATGACATTATATTTGGTTTAACACAAAAGACATTAATATATTCCGTTGAAGATCTCATTAAATATGAGTTTGAAATGAGTATGATGGAAAAGTCAGAATGCTTTGTATGTTTTAAAATTTAACAAAAACTAGAAGGAACATTTATATATCAACATAAGTATTTAAATTATTGGGCATAAAACTCTAAAAGTATTAGTACTCCTAACAGTACTAAGATACTTTAGATCTTTGATGCAGCATGGAATCCAATTTATCAAAAGAAATTTAGGGGTATGATTTTATGTATACATTACTTAAAAACTGGTCATCTAAATTTAATGTTTTCAGTATGAATTGTGCTAGATATCAATAAAATTCCAAAGAATATCATCTTAATGTTTTAAAATGAATTTTTATTTATTTTAAGAGAACTATGGATATAGGATTAATCTATTATTATGGAAATGATTTTGAATTAATTTTTTTTTTCAGATGTCTACTTTGGTGGATCTATAATGGATATAAAATTTAATTTCAAAACTTTTAATTTATTAAGAGATTCATTATTTTCATGGATATGTATGAAACAACACTCACTAACACATTATAGTATTTATGTTGAATATGTGGCAACTTGAAGATATTTCTCTCAAGTTTTGTGGATGCGACCCAAACTCACAGACTATTCCATGAGTTTTACTAGAACACAAATATATTGTGACAAAACAAAATACATTTCACTAATTGAAAACACAACACATCACTCATGTGCTAAAAAATATAAATAAGGCACAAATACCTTCGGCATCAAAAAAAGAATATATGATATTACAATTCATCGGAATGCAAGAATAGCTTATTCATATATTTATAAAACCCTTAATTTTGATAGATTGTAGTACATTAAAAATAATCTAGGAACGATCAATGTTAAATTATTATTTAGGTAAAATTCTTGTTTACCATTCTCTTTACCTTAATGAATTTCTTTTAATAAGGGGAGTACATATGTTTCAATTTTTCTCACAACAATAATTTTTTTTAAACATATGTTTTTTAAAATTTTAAGTGTTTTAAACAAAATTTAGTATTCATACTTACTTTTAATAATCAAAAACAATTATAAACACTTCCAGACTCAATTTTTTTACTAAATTATCAGATTCTGGATTCCTCAAAATTTTCCAGAAAAAAAATGTTATAAAATTTTTCTGGACATTAAATATATAATAAAACTATCAAAATAAATTTTTATTTTAAAACTATCATAATTTTTTTTATATTAGGAGTATCATAATAATTTATTATAAAAAAAAATTTGTAATCAGTTTTTGCAATAAAATAATCACAGTAAATTTTTTTATAAAACTATCATAACCAGTTTTTGTTAAATAAAACTATTTTAATTGGTTTTTTAAATAAAACTATAATAATCAGTTTTTTTTATAAAACTATCATAACCATTTCTTGTAATAAAACTATCATAATCCGTTTTTTATTATAAATTATAATAATCAGTTATAATTACAAAAACCAAGTATAATATGTTAATCATATAGATGAAACTTTCTACTCCAAAAGCTATTCTTCTTTTAGTTTTTCACTTATCTGTTACTTTAGATTATAATTGTTTTTTATTTAATATTCGTTTATTTTCAATACATTGATAAATATCCAAATATAAAATTTTAATAATATCATTATTATATATATTGATGAAAAGTATTTATTAAAACATTCATATATTAAATTTACTTTTAAAACATTATTCAAATAAATCTTGGTTGTTAAATCATAAAAAGATTTTTAATCTAAACTATATATATTCAAGGAATTCTATCCAACACCGCTCATGCCTATATAAAGGTGGGACTGCCCATGTCCTATATCACTTCTTAACATTGAAGAAACTAACTCTCACATCTCCTAAAAGTGATCAGTATGATATCTTTGGCATCCATCCGATCATCAATATAAAGATCAGTATAATGGAAATGAAGGAATATTTCATGAACATATATTTGTTTAGAGAATGGATTATTTATTGATCATGTTATTATACGTATGATCCTATTACCAAAAGTATTATTTCATTTTAAGGATGGAAAATTTTATTATACAAAAACATAATAAGGATATTGACTTTCATTATTCTGAAATTTTAAGATAATTGTATACCTGAGTTGAGTTTTCATCTAAAGATGATAATAATGAAGTTACTTTTACTTTATTTTATATGAATTATAATATTTTATATAAATTAGAAGTGTATGTAGTTGGTGTACCTTCTGGAGGTGATTCCTATATATCATTAAATAAATCACCTTATAGGCTAGTAAATTTTGAAAAATCCTTGTTTGAAGATTTTTTCACATTTTGGGAAAGATAGGAATTTTTTCATCTTTTTCTAGATGATAGAGTTGCAGTCTTATAGATGTTGTGTCACAACCCGCCTTCACCAAAAGGAGGGAAGGGTCAACAGGTTGCCAGGCCCTTCCTTCTTTAAGTTGAAGGAGAGATAATGACCCCCGAAACCCGCCTTCAATAGGTCCCGGAGTGGCGACTAGCACCAAGGGTATAGGAAATTCTCGCAAATGGAAGGCATTACACTTTTTATTTTATAGGATCGGAAGATAAGGAGGAGAAAAACCAACAACACCAAGGTAGAAAGAAAAGTAAAGCCAAAAGTAAACCATTCCCACATGCATGTTTCAAAAGTGAAAGCCACAAAGTGCAAAAGGTGACTACAAGGTAAGTACCAAAAGAAAAGAGAAACAACTGCAACTGCTCCAAAAGTCCGAGCTAGTAAGGTCCAGCGTGATCCCGGAAGTCCTCTTGGAAACCTAAAAGCAGTTTTACATACGTAGGGTGAGCATAAAAGTACACTCAGTAGGGAAAACCAAGACTCTCGTGCACAAGTGGGGGAACGTACTAAAGTCCCGTGAGAAAAGAGAAGAACCAGAAACTAACAAGGCAACTATCCATCCTAGGCCTCACCAAGGCTCGCTCCCCAAATAACGCAAGTCAAGTAATATATATATAAGAGCACATCGATGTTTGGGTACCCTGCGCCACTTTCCCACTGGTTATTGAGACATCCTACGCATCGGACCAATCCCGCCATTCTCACCGCAGTCCCACTGCCACACCCGCCCGCACACACCTGGGCCACAACCACTCGTAGTCCCACTGCCGAATCCCGCCCGCACACACCTGGGCCACAACCACACGCAGTCCCACTGCCGAATCCCGCCCGCACACACCTGGGCCTTTCTGTCACATGTAACCATGCCTGCAAACACCTAGGCCAGAACAACCACCGCTACGCCCGAAGACACCTGGGCTAAAGAATCCACTGCCACGCCTGAAGACACCTGGGCCTCATCCCGAAGACACTTGGGAAACCACCTGCCGCACACACCTGGCCAACCACCACAACACCCCGCCCGGAGGTTCTTGGGCTAATAATGGACTTCAGGCCATCACAGCCTGCCCGAAGATACTTGGGCTATCCGGGAAAGGGAGCAGAAAAGGAGGTAATAACCAGCCACTAAGGATAGTGTTGGGAAAAACACCCTTCCCCCATAAATGGGGGTGTTCGGCACTAAGTTCTCAACTTGGGTGGGGCGCGAATAAGAAACCCAAAGCTACAAGTATAGATATAGGTAACAAACACTCACCCAAAACTTAGGTTTTCCTAGCCAACCTACAGAACACCACACCACTGCGTCCGAGTCACAATTCACAACCATTGCCCACAAGACCATTGTCCCATTCTTGTTTCACGTTCAGTCAAAATGTTCAGTTAATTTTAAGCACTACTGGGCAACTACCATAAGCATAACCAAGGAAAGCGTCAAAAATCAAGGATCAACCAAGACACTCACACCCGGTTCTGTTAACAGAGGATCTCTCCCCAATTTGTGATAAAAACTCACAACCACTGAAACCATACCAACAGGAGATCCCATCCCCCAAATTCACACAGCCACAGAGAGTATAAAGGAACAGGGGATCCCATCCCCTTCCACATTTCCAGCAAACGGCCCGAAGGGAAAACAACCAACTACCACTACCAACACAAGTCATGAATTTTCAGATTTAAACGACTTAACACACTCCATGATTTCAAATTTCCATGTGTTCTATCCGGGAGTTATCACAGAAGGGTTGATCCTGGTGCTTTCAACTTATTCAGCCGGATATACGTGATTAACCAATTTCACAACAGGAGTTCACAATTTCAACAACCCATTTAAAACATCACAAGGGGATTGAAGTGCATGCACACGACCACCAACGGCCTCAATTTTCAGAGAACATAAACCAGTACAACAAAAGGGATGATCACAAGATAAAGCATAAGAAACGATCACAACCCCTTCCCCTTCTTTCTTTAGAACTTCGTTTATTATCTTCCTTAGGGTTCGGTTCAACCAATTCCGTAAGAACAAAAATAACGCCCACCCCACATGATACACAAAAGTGAGAGACGAAAGAAATTCCCTACTTGTTGATAGATGATCGACGTTTAGGCCGGGGGCGTGGAACTTTACGGATAACGATGTGGCGGTCCCGATGCAACAGAAGATCCACGATCGAAGAAGGGGGAAAACCACGGCCTAACCCTTAATTTATAAGAGCCGGGAACGGTTGAGATAAAAACGCCGAACCGCGTAAGACGTGGAAGTCGTGGGTTGACCACGCGGCTTGACTCATCATTAAAGGTGCTGAGTCATTTAAACCGACTCATGAATTAATGAAGCATTTAATTAAAACTTTTGTGTGCGTTACTGGAACAACTTGGCAAGGCCGGGTGATGTCGGCCGGTTCCGCCGATCCGTCACACCGATCGGTCTCACCGATCGGTCGCACCGATCGGTCGCCCCGATCGGTCTCACCGATCGGTCGCACCGATCGGTCTCACCGATCGGTCGCATCGATCCGTACCACTTAAGGATCCGGATTTTGGAAAAGGAAGGGACCAAGGGGGGTCTGGGTCATCACATCAGATACCTCTTAAACGATTCTCGTCCTCGAGAATCATAACAAACCAGAAGGAAGGAGAGGGTCCGAACAACCATCTTCGAAAGATACCTCTTAGGAGTGAACCTCTGCTAACTAAAAACACACTCCTTACAAGAACTAAGAAACATACCACACCAAACAGCCCGGTCATGCGGGTTTGGGGAGTTCCCCTCCCCCATGTCAAGATATTATCCACTTTGGGCGGCACTGACTCGCCCGCACGAGTTCAATCGCATCCACCTTAATGCTTCTTGATTAGGGGTCGGGTTCCCTCTTCCCTTTAGCCGGGGCTTTTCACACACAACAGAGGAAAGGAACTAGTACACTTCATAGCCAAAAAGGTCAAACGTTCTACCACAGCAGGTACAAAAGGAACAAAGCTCAAAACAACTCAGGGTATTGGGCACGCATCTGTGCTTCCCTTTCCCACGTACTCTCTTCGAGGCCGCCATGTCTCCATAATACACGAACCAAGCCGATGGTTCGTCCACGAAGCACTTTCTCCTTGCGATCCTCGATCCTGACTGGTCGTTCCTCGAAGGTCGCATCTTCTCCCACATCTAGCTCTCCCCAGTTGATGACATGAGAGTCATCATGTAAGTACTGACGAAGCTGGGAGACATGGAAGACGTCATGGACCCTTTCCAACTGAGGTGGTAGGGCCAGCTGATATGCCACCTCGCCAACTCGCCTCAGCACCTCGAAAGATCCGATGAACCTAGGGGAGATCTTACTCCCCTTTCCGAACCTCCGCCACCCCCGTCGTGGGGAAACCTTCAAGAACACATGATCTCCCACCTTGAACTCCAAGGGTCTCCTCCGACGATCAGCATAAGATTTCTGCCGATCCTGAGCTGCTTTCATCCTCTCCCGCACTAGCTGGACTTTCTCTGTGGTACTCTGCACTACTTCTGGTCCAAGAGTACCAATCTCACCAACCTCTGCCCAGCATAAGGGTGAACAACATGGTCTTCCATACAAAGCCTCAAAAGGAGCCATGCCGATAGTAGAGTGGAAGCTGTTGTTGTAGGCAAACTCTACTAAAGGCAAGTGTCATACCCATGATCCTCCGAAATCCAGAACACATGCTCGCAGCATGTCCTCCAACGTTTGGATTGTCCGCTCTGTCTGTCCATCAGTCTGATGGTGAAAAGCAGTGCTAAGGCGTAGCTGGGTGCCAAAAGCATGCTGTAACCCCTTCCAGACTCGTGAGGTGAACCGAGTGTCCCGATCTGAGACGATAGTCTTCGGAACCCCATGCAAACGCACCACCTCATCCACGTACCTCTGTGCTAAGGTACTCACAGGTCCTGACTCCTTGATAGCCATGAAGTGAGCAGATTTTGTCAATCGATCCACCACTACCCAGATAGCATCATGCCCGCCCTGAGCTCTGGGTAGTCCTGTGACGAAGTCCATCGAAACGTCGTCCCACTTCCACTCAGGAACATCTAAAGGATGCAACAAACCACCAGGAACACGGTGTTTAGCCTTCACCTGCTGACACACCAGGCATTTAGCCACAAACTCTGCCACTGCCCGTTTCACCCCGGGCCACCAAAACTATCCCCTCAGGCCTTGGTACATTTTCGAAACACCTGGATGCACTGCCAAGGCTGAGCTATGGAACTCACGAAGGACTTCATCACGCATCACCTCTGGAACAAACAACCTCCCATGAAAGAGCATCCGACGTCGGCTGTCCTCCGACCATCCTTCCGGAGCGTTCCCCTGATCGACACGATCCCGCAACACTTCCACCTCAGGATCTCCCCACTGAGACTCTTCCACTTGTCGAAACAGAGATGACTGCACTATAATCTGATATAGGCAGCCTCTGCCACTATCCATCTTTGCATCCAGGTGTAAGGAAGCCAACTCCTCCATCGCCTTCCAGGCATTTGCCGACTCTTGGACCGCATCCTTTTGCGTCCTCCTGCTCAAGGCATCGGCCACCACATTGCCCTTGCCCTCAGTATAAGAGATTTCAATGTCGTAGTCCTGGAGGAACTCCACCCATCTCCGTTGTCGCAAGTTAAAGTCCCGCTGGGAGAATATGTACTTTAAGCTTTTGTGATCTGTGAATACCACAAAGCATTCCCTGATGAGGTAGTGTCGCCATAACTTTAGGGCAAAAACGACCGATGCAAGCTCCAGGTCATGGGTGGCGTAGTTACGCTCATGGGGGCGTAGCTTCCTGGACCCGTAAGAGATCACCCCTTGTTGCTGCATCAACACGCATCCCAGGCCCTGTCCTGAAGCATCACAAAATACCTCATAGTCCATCCCTTCTTCTGGTAATCTCAACACTGGGGCACTAACCAGCTTTTCTTTTAAGTAGCTGAAGGAAGACTCACATTGCTCGCTCCACACGAAAACCTGGTCCTTCTTGGTCAAAGCCGTCAAAGGGGCTGCTACCCGGGAGAAGTTGGGTACGAATCTCTGGTAGTAGCCTGCCAGTCCGAGGAAACTCCGAACTTCTGCCACACTCTTGGGTGCTTCCCAAGAAACAACTGCCTCAATCTTTGATGGGTCGACTGCTACCCCCCTGCTCAGACACTACATGCCCGAGGAATTGCACTTCTCGTGTCCAGAACTTGCACTTTGACAACTTCCCGTAGAGCTGGTGCTGTCGGAGGACTTCCAAAACTGTCCTCAGGTGCTCTGCATGGTCCTTTTCTGACCTTGAATAGATCAGGATATCGTCGATGAATACCACCACAAACTGATCCAGATACTCCCGAAAGATGGAGTTCATAAGCCCCATGAACACGGCCGGGGCGTTCGTAACACCAAAGGGCATGACCACGAACTCGAAGTGCCCATACCTGCACCTGAACGCCGTCTTCGGGACGTCGCTATCCTTTACCCTCAGCTGGTGGTATCCAGATCGCAGGTCGATCTTCGAGAACCATCCTGCTCCCTTCAGCTGGTCAAAAAGATCATCTATCCTCGGAAGAGGGTAGCGATTCTTGATCGTTACCTGATTCAGCCTTCTGTAATCGATGCACAACCTGAGGCCACCATTTGCCTTCTTTGCGAACAAGACTGGGGCACCCCACGGTGACGCACTTGGACGAACATAACCCCTCTTCATCAGATCGTCAATCTGTATCCGCAACTCCCGTAGCTCCGAAGGTGCCATCCGGTAAGGAGCCATCGAGATTGGTCGAGAGCCGGGCTGCAGGTCTATCCCGAACTCGATATCACATCGAGGGGGTAGAGTCGTCACCTCCTCAGGAAAGACGTCCATAAATTCACGAACGATCTCTGGTACTTCCACCATTTCTGCATCTGTTGATTCTATTGTCAGTTCGGTCAACAAGGAGAGGAGAGGTTCCTCCCTCCCGTTTCCCTTCGGACAGCTCCGCTCGCCGGTGAAAGTAACACGCTGGCCGTCCAAACCGGAGAACACCACCCTCCTTTGGAAACAGTCAATGACGGCGCACACAGAATATAGCCAGTCGATGCCTAGGATGACATCGTACGGCTGAATCTGTAGCAGAAGGAGATCCCTAACCGACTGATGTGGCCCTAACATCAGTCTACATCCCCGACAAACGAACAGCAAGTCGGTCTGACCTCCAACTGGTGTGCTCAACACCAGGGGCACTGGAAGTCTCTCGGCATCTAGACCCAAGGCGCGGGCTAGAATGGGTGCAACAAAGGAGTGTGAAGCTCCGGTATCGAACAAAGCATAAGCAAGAGTGCTAAACACACTGATCGTACCTCGAACAACCTCTGGCCCTGCTGGAACTGTTGCTTCTGCGGCGTGTAACTGTCCACGCCCAGCTCCCCTGCCCCTCGGCTGTCAGCCACCTCCCCGACCACACCCTGGTCGAGGTCCCTGGGGAGCACCCTGAGGTCGGTCTCCTCCTCCAACGTCTGCCTACGGAGGAGCGGGAGCTTGCTGTCCCTGCTGCTGCTGCTAGAAGGGTCTGGCTGGAAACTGCTGCTGCGGCGGATGCTGGGGATGACTGCCACTACTGTACTGCACCCGATCGGGGCACTGACTCCGGAGATGTCCAGGACTCCCGCAGATGAAGCACCGTGGTCCCGAGACTGAAGGAAAGGAACGTGGGCCAGGGGATCGAAACTGAAACTGCTGTGGCCTGCTCCCTGCAGGTCGGAACCTGGAGGGTCCCAATGCTGGAGGCCTGGCGCTGACGGCTTTCCCCTTCGATGGTCCCAGCTGGATCCCTTCTCGTGACACTCCGCCCAGAGCGTGCATCCTTTCCACCACTTCGGCCTTCTTCTGAACCTCTAAGTATGTCGGAAGGGTAAAGGGGGTAACAAAATACTGGAGGGAGGGTCGGAGCGCCTCCTCCAAACTTCTTTCCCGAGACTCCTCATCGGGAAAGAGGTCCGGAGCAAAACGCAGGAGGTCCTCGAACTTGATTCCAAGTTCCCTCACGGACATGATCCCCTGCTGGAGGGAGAGTAACTCCTGCCTCTTCTCCACCTTCATTGTCGAGGAGAGAAACTCCGCCCGGAACTCCTTCTCGAAATCTGCCCAGACAACCTCAGACTCTTTCCTACTCCCCAGGTGAAGCATTCACCACTGACGTGCCGCTCCTCGCATATGGCTAACAGCCAGAGGAACCCAGTACTCAGTCGGGGCCCGAATCAGGCCGAAGGCTATGACTAGCTCCTCTAGCCATCCTTCCGTCTTCATATCGGAGGTGCTGCCCTCATATTTCTCTAGGGCCTATCGCTGGAAGGCTCGAAGAGTCTTCTGCCACTGGTCTTCCACTTCCTCTCGATCAGCTCTCTGCCGATTGGCCAAAGTAGTCTCAAGAGTCTCAATCGCCTGTACCACACGTGGTCTCCTTCCAGGTTCCATAGCTGCAAGGTAAACAAGGAATTCCTAAGCCCAGTAGTGCAAAGAAAATCGTTCTTAAAACTTATTAAGATTTAATTTATTCTTGATTTCCCAAGACATCCCATAAAGACAAGAACACAAGTCATTTATGATGCAAGTACCTTTCCTAGGGTCTCTACCCTGCAATCAGTGTGGCCTCACTTGGTCGTTCGGTAGGTCCAGAGTCCTTGCATCGGGTCACGGGGGGCCCTAAAATCTCGTGCCCTAGCTGGAATTCCCTAGCCTAATTCACGCACCAAGGTCACCCAATGCTGTTGCCTTACCATCTCATGCAATCCTCACCGTGCCTAACTCCAGACTCCAACCTATCTCTCAAAACCTGCCTTTGATACCATTCTGTCACGACCCGCCTTCACCAAAAAGAGGGAAGGGTCAGCAGGTTGCCAGGACCTTCCTTCTTTAAGTTGAAGGAGAGATAATGACCCCCGAAACCCGCCTTCAATAGGTCCCAGAGTGGCGACTAGCACCAAGGGTATAGGAAATTCTCGCAAATGGAAGGCATTACCCTTTTTATTTTATAGGATCGGAAGATAAGGAGGAGAAAACCCAACAACACCAAGGTAGAAAGAAAAGTAAAGCCAAAAGTAAACCATTCCCACATGCATGTTTCAAAAGTGAAAGCCACAAAGTGAAAAAGGTGACTACAAGGTATGTACCAAAAGAAAAGAGAAACAGCTGCAACTGCTCCAAAAGTCCGAGCTAGTAAGGTCCAGCGTGATCCCGGAAGTCCTCCTGAAAAACTAAAAGCAGTTTTACATACGTAGGGTGAGCATACAAGTACACTCACTAGGGAAAACCAAGACTCTCGTGCACAAGTGGGGGAACGTACTAAAGTCCCGTGAGAAAAGAGAAGAACCAGAAACTAACAAGGCAACTATCCATCCCAGGCCTCACCAAGGCTCGCTCCCCAAATAACGTAAGTCAAGTAATATATATATAAGAGAAAATCGATGTTTGGGTACCCCGCGCCACTTTCCCACTGGTTATTGAGACATCCTACGCATCGGACCAATCCTGCCATTCTCACCGAAGTCCCACTGCCACACCCGCCCGCACACACCTGGGCCACAACCACACGCAGTCCCACTATCGAATCCCGCCCGCACACACCTGGGCCACAACCACACGCAGTCCCACTGCCGAATCCCGCCCACACACACCTGGGACTTTCTGTCACATGTAACCATGCCTGCAAACACCTAGGCCAGAACAACCACCGCTACGCCCGAAGACACCTGGGCTAAAGGATCCACTGCCACGCCCGAAGACACCTGGGCCTCATCCTGAAGACACTTGGGAAACCACCTGCCGCACACACCTGGCCAACCACCACAACACCCCGCCCAGAGTTTCTTGGGCTAATAATGGACTTCAGGCCATCACAGCCTACTCGAAGATACTTGGGCTATCCGGGAAAGGGAGCAGAAAAGGAGCTAATAACCAGCCACTAAGGATAGTGTTGGGAAAAACACCCTTCCCCCATAAATGGGGGTGTTCGGCACTAAGTGCTCAACTTGGGTGGGGCGCGAATAAGAAACACAAAGCTACAAGTATAGATATAGGTAACAAACACTCACCCAAAACTTAGGTTTTCCTAGCCTACCTACAGAACACCACACCACTGCGTCCGAGTCACAATTCACGACCATTTCCCACAAGACCATTGTCCCATTCTTGTTTCACGTTCAGTAAAAATGTTCAGTTAATTTTATGCACTACTGGGCAACTACCATAAGCATAACCAATGAAAGCGTCAAAAAGCAAGGATCAACCAAGACACTCACACCCGGTTCTGTTAACAGAGGATCTCTCCCCAATTTGTGATAAAAACTCACAACCACTGAAACCATACCAACAGGAGATCCCATCCCCCAAATTCACACAGCCACCGAGAGTATAAAGGAAAAGGGGATCACATCCCCTTCCACATTTCCAGCAAACGACCCGATGGGAAAACAACAAACTACCACTACCAACACAAGTCATGAATTTTCAGATTTAAACGACTTAACACACTCCATGATTTCAAATTTCCATGTGTTCTATCCGGGAGTTATCACAGAAGGGTTGATCCTGGTGCTTTCAAATTATTCAGCCGTATATACATGATTAACCAATTTCACAGCAGGAGTTCACAATTTCAGCAACCCATTTAAAACATTACGAGGGGATTCAAGTGCATGCACACGGCCACCAACAGCCTCAATTTTCAGAAAACATAAACCAGTACAACAAAAGGGATGATCACAAGATAAAGAATAAGAAACGGTCACAACCCCTTCCCCTTCTTTCTTTAGAACTTCGTTTATTATCTTCCTTAGGGTTCGGTTCAACCAATTCCGTAAGAACAAAAATAATGCCCACCCCGCATGATACACAAAAGTGAGAGACGAAAGATATTTCCTACTTGTTGATAGATGATCGACGTTTAGGCCGGGGGCACGGAACTTTACGGATAACGATGCGGCGGTCCCGATGCACCAGAAGAGCCACGATCGAAGAAGGGGGAAAACCACGGCCTAACCCTTAATTTATAAGAGCCGGGAACGGTTGAGATAAAAACGCCGAACCGCGTAAGACGTGGAAGTCGTGGGTTGACCACGCGGCTTGACTCATCATTAAAGGTGCTGAGTGGTTTAAACCGACTCATGAATTAATGAAGCATTTAATTAAAACTTTTGTGCGCGTTACTGGAACAACTTGGCATGGTCGGGTGACGTCGGCCGGTTCCGCCGATCAGTCACACCGATCGGTCTCACCGATCGGTCTCACCGATCGGTCGCACCGATCCGTACCCCTTAAGGATCCGGATTTTGGCAAAGGAAAGGACCAAGGGGGGTCTGGGTCATCACATGTTGGGAATATTCATACTGATAAATGATGATAGGCACACCCTTAATGTTTATGATATATATTTTTTATATTTATTGTTAAACACGACACAAGTTAAATTGGTAATGTTTGCAATCATTATAAAGAATGAAAAAATAAATTCATTAATAATTACTAATATCATTACATTTCCTTATTTCATTAATATGTTTTCGGTGAAGTGTTTGTAAATTTTTTATTTGGGAAAACAAAATCTAATCTCGTTGGTGAAAATATTTCTTTCATTAGAAAAGAAAATCTATCAAGAATGATGTTAATATTTGAATCAAAATCAATGAATTTTTTCAAGAAGTATTATGGGTCTACATCTGAATCCCATCCTTCTAATAAAGTATATGTTTAAGATATGAAAATTAAATCTGATTCAACCCCACTATAACAGTATAATAATAAAAAGAGAATGTCAGAAGAAGATTTCAAAAATATGATGGAACATTAGGCACACAAAAATCATGGGGATCTGTAGTTCCTAATTGATTTTGTTAAGGAAAATTCTTTAAAAATATAGATAGGTGGTAATTTAAAGGAATTTGAGAAAAGGAAAAAACAATAGATTATAAGAGACCAGAGATTGTGAATATTTTTTAAAAAGTTTTTAAAGGGATTCTAAAAAAAATTCTCTATGTTTCCCATAAAAATAATATAATTCTAGTTAATAGCCT